>OY987272.1:16065433-17265433 GCA_963920665.1 Straminergon stramineum
GGATGCATTCATGATTCATTTGTTCTTCTCTGATTTGTAATAGTAAAATAAAAAGTATTATGTGAAAAGGGGTGGATCCTTGGGTGAAGTCCGCCGTCCACCCTGCCCCGCTCGTCCGCCCCATCCGCCCCGTCCGTCCACCCCATCCGCCCTGTCCGCCCCGTCCGCCCCGCTCGTCCGCCCCGTCCGCCCCGTCCGCCCCGCTCGTCCGCCTTGTCCGCCCCGTCTGCCTTGCCCGTCCACCCGTCCGCTTGCAAAATCGTCCGGCCTGTGCGCCTCGTCCGCTCCGTTCGCCCGGTCTGCCTACCCGTCCGCCCGTCCGCTTGCAAAATCGTCCGGCCTGTCTGCCCCGTCCGCCCGCTCTGCTCGCACGTCCGCCGCATCCGCTGTGTTCGGCCGTCCGCCCCGACCGCTTGTCCCTAACACCGCCCCGTCCGCTCGCTTTGTGGGACCGTTAATTTGAATTTTTAAAATGTGAACCCTAAGTGAACAGTCAGCTTTTGTTGGGGGACTATAAGAGTTAGAAGAGAAGCCTTCCTATTCACTCTCAAGAAACTGAACTCTAAGATTTCTAAGGGCTAGGAGCTGCAATTTATTGTGTCCCTTGCTTGGTAATGCATAGTTCAGTGGATGGGGGGGCTTTGTTTTGCAAGGCTTTTTACGACTGATTTTATTGATATTGTGAACATTGTTACATTGTAGGTTTATGATTAAAAACATTTTTTGGTTTTTAAATATAGCTAAAAAGTAAGATTGCCACCATGGTGTCTAAACTGACCGGGGATTTTTCTCCTTGGTATAGTGTGACACCGGACAATAAGGTACAATGTAGGCTTTGCAAGGTGGTTATGACCAAAAAGCCTTGCCGTATGTTGAGCCATTTAGGGTATTCCGGTCCAAATGGTGTACGCGATACAGGAGTAAGGAATTGTCCGCGATTGACGACAGTAGTCCGTGCTGCATTTCTTCATTGCGAAGGAATTTTTCCAAAAAGTGTTGTAACCGATGTTGTAGATGGCAACCCTGCACCTATGGACCCCCAAGAATTGTTGATCGGAAGGGGTGTATCGCAATCAACCCACGAAGACTCGTCTTCAGCATCAAGAGAAGTAGTATTTGCAGGAACTAAAGAAACTTTCACCACAGAAGCTTCTGATGATCGTGAAACCCCGAAGGCATCAAGTTCTAGGCCTCATAAACAAAGCAACTTAGTGAGTGGATTTGAAGAAGCTTATAAACGCAAATTGCATTCTATGTGGGCAAATTTTTTTTTTATACGGCAAATATACCATTTTCTGTGGCTCGAAATGCAGCTTTTAAAGAAGCAGTGAAGCGAATGGTTGCGTTCGGTAGACCATACACTCCTCCATCGTACCACGAGCTTCGTTATAAATTGTTGAACAAGGCGAAGACCAACATTCAGACACAATTGCTCACACGGATTGAAGACAACATTCAAAAATTTGGAGCAAGTGTGTCTATTGATGGATGGAGCTCTGTGACCACGCGTCCTTTGATCAATGCCATGCTTGTATCATCTGCAGGTGAAGAATTTCTTGGATCAGTAGATACAAGTGGTTGTGAAAAGAATGGGGTGTATTTGGCAGCAATGTTGGAAAAATTCATTGAACAAGTGGGGCCCAAGAACATTGTGTTAGTAACCACAGATAATGTCCCTGTGAATTCTTCTGCATGGAATATGATATCTGAAAAGTATCCTCATATTTTTTACCAAGGGTGTGTGGTTCATGCGTTGAATTTGTTGCTCAAGGATTGGGGGGTCAGAGGATTGGATTGCTGAAAAATTGAATGAAGGAATACTTGTAGCCAAATTTATCAAAAGGAGACATATGCCACTTGCTCTATTACGGAAGTATTTGCCAAATCTTGGTTTATTGATGTCGGGGGATACAAGATTTGCCTCTCAATTTATCATGATGGAGCGTTTGATAAAATTGAGAGGACCATTGGAACAAACGGTGGTGGATCCACAATGGGCAGAGTACATACATATGCTCAAGAGGAAACGTGGAGCCAAAGTCAACCCAAGAAACCTTGCGGTAGCAGTGAAGAGAATTGTTCTTGATGATCATTTTTGGAACCGTTCTATCAATTATGTGGAGATGGTTGAACCAATTATATGTGCATTCCGTGATTTGGATTCGAAATCACCATGTATGGGGAAGGTGTTGCATATTATGAGGAAATTAGAAAAGCATGTGTATGGATTAGAAAGTCCGCCATTTTGTTTGGAAGAGAGCAAGGCAATTCCATTGATACAGTCCTTTCATGTGTGAAGGGAAATGGTAGCTAACGATCTCCAATCTGCCGCAGCTCTCTTGAATCCATACCTTCTACATGACAAAGAACTGGCCGATGATGCAGATGCAATGTCAGCATGTAAGCGTGTTTTGGAGAAAATATGTAAACCGGATGAATACGCAGTAGTGGTTCGAGAATTCGTGGCTTTTCGACATAAGGAACCTCCATTCCACAATATGTTGAATCCGGGAGAACAAATGTTGTCGGCACATGCTTGGTGGGATTTTGAAGGTGCTTGTGGCAAGTTCATAGCTCCATTAGCAAAGAGGATATTGGCCCAACCGGTGTCATCATCTTCATGTGAACGGAATTAGAGCAGCTATTCTTTTGTTCACAACAAATTGCGAAATAGATTGAAGCCAGAGAGAGCAGCGGATTTGGTGTATGTGTATACTAATTCCAAAGTCCTAAACGCATCGAAAGAAAAAGATGAAAAGAAATGGTACGACGATAACATGGAGACAATGGAGTCGGAGGATTCGGATAGGCCGATGATCGAAGATGATAATGAGGATGATGACGAGGATGATGACGAGGATTTGGAAAGGGCCTTTAAAGTAGTAAATGGTGAGGATGACTTGTGTTGTGCAGCATCATTAGAAGATGAAGACGCTATGGAAGACATTTCCAATTTGGTGGATGATACGTATCATAATCGTAATGACCGCTATGCTAATGTTGAAGGCAATGCGAATGATTTGTATGATTTTTTAGAAGATGAGGATGAAGTAGGGGTAGAGGAGAATCTACCTTCAATAGCAGCATATTGCGACGGAACTGCATACATGAGTAGCGAAACTGTTCTATCGAAAAAGGGAGTTGTTATTGTTGAGGAGGTAGAAATGAATGGGGATGCTTTTGGCAATGCCAGAACAGATGAAGATGTTCAAATTTCGAAATCTCGATCTGTGGCACTAGATATGGTGGAAGAGAATGTCGAAGAAAATGATAGAAAAGGACACAAGGTCAGTGAGTTGGACGTCCCAAAAGATGTGGGCCAAAACAGTGGCGATAAGGGTGAATCAAATATTGAGGTATAGAAGAAGAGTGCTTCAACCAAGATGGCATTCACAAAATCAAGTATTGTGGACAATGATAAAGGAAAGGAGCCAATGAAGTCAATTTCTGAGGTACAGAGATCTAGCGCTCTTCCACCAATAGCGTTGAAGCCAGCTATCACAAGATTAGAGGGTTTTCAAAGCTTTGGGTATGGAAAACGTCTAATGAACATTTCGAAAGAAATTTCTACAGGCGGTAATGTACAAAAAGTAGTGCCATCACATACATGCCTCACTGATATGGATAGTGATCAACCACTGTTGGTAACGTTGCGTGCTCGTCGTTTAGAAAAAACCAATGGTAGGAGAACCCATCAAAGCAACAACCAACACTCCGCCACTTCAAAAGAAAGTCAAAGTGGAGATAACCGTTCACGGACAGGCCGACTCTAAATCGAAAGCGGTGGTTCGAGAATCCAGTAAGGGGGAAATTAAAAAAGATATGCAGCCTTTTGCTATCTCTCCGGTGAAGAAAAAGACCCTTCTTGATGAGGATGTCAATGCTTCCTTCAATAGAAGGAAAAGAAAAGTTCCTATTCAAAAAGCCCGTCATGGTTCTATGAAAGTAAATAAAAAGAAATTAAATTCGAAGGAAGGGAGTAAGCCTACTTTAAAGAAAGGCTTGAAGAAGACCATGATACTTGATTCAGATGATACGGAAGATGATTCGGACAATGAAGATTTTGAACGGAGAGCTAACGGAGAGAGTAGTGGAGTTGAGGTGAAAGGAGATGAAGATTGGTGTCCATAGGAATTGAGGAATTAGAAGCTTAAATATTTTTTTGCTTAGTTGCTCATGATATATTGAGCACATATTGAGAATTTATTGTTCAATCATTTCATTATAAAAATTGTTTTTTTTATTGATGATATACATCTCGTTCGTGTATTAGAATTTTAAATTTGATTTTGTTTCAAAATGAAACTGAAATTTCATAGAAAAATTAAAAATGCACAATATGTTTTATCTTTTGAATGAAGCAACATACACTACTACATTACATGACAATTGAAATATATGAAAAACAAAAATCTAAGTTCAAATGACATGCTGCAATTGGTAAAAACATTGATAAATAAACATTGAACCCCGTTACTCAACGGCCTAATCCTTTAACCCCCCCGGCCGCCCTCCACCGGCCGCCCCGGCCGTCCGCCCTCCATCGTCCACCCTCCACCGTCCACCCTCCACCGACCGCCGCGCCCAGCCGCCCTTCACCGTCCACCCTCCACCGGCCGCCGCGCCCGTCCGCCCTTCACTGTCTGCCCTCCATCGTCCACCCTCCACCGGCCGCCGCGCTCGTCCGCCCCTCCCATCTGCCCTCCACCATCCGCCCTCCATCGTCCACCCTCCACCGTCCGCCGCGCCCATCCACCTTTCACCGTTCGCCCCCGCCCATCCGCCGTGACCGCGCCGTCCGCCTGCGGACGGCGCTAGGGACGCTACGTCCGCTAGAGTCCGTGCGTCCGACGATGGACGTGAATTTGGGGCGGACGTTCGGATTTGTCAACCCTGTCAACATTCATATGTACAACATTTTTACAAGTAACAAATCATTTTAGACAACATGTGCATGCTTCATACCAACGTGCTTGAAGATTGGTTTTGAGTATGGGATGTCTGAAATGACACTAACTAGTTAGGCAATTGAGAAGCACAAGTCTGTATAGACAATGTTCAGGACGTGTATAGGGCTATGTTTAATGGACATGCATGCATAGCTTTTGATGCTTCCACGTTTAGGGCAAGCTTAGATGTGATAGCAATGTGCATTGTGAGACGTGAATGAAGACATGTTGTAGACTTCACAGACATTGACACTGAATTGAAGGGGTCTAGGATTATGTCCTACCTAACCACATGGTGTATTCCTATGTGCGCTTGTAGACAAACGTAGAGACATCAAAACAATGCGGTGCAACATTGCAATGATCGTGAGGATGTTGAACATTAGACATTGTGCCCACATTTGAAGAAACCTAAACAATGCTCTAGCATGGCACGTATTTACCAAAGTTGGTTTTACACTATATCAATGAATGACATTGCATAGCAAGAGAGCTTAGCACAATCATAATACTTGAAATACATGCACCACTGAATGGAGGAACCTCTAGGCAAACAAAAAATATTATATTCATATACCAGTAAATTGTTGCAAGGAAAACAAATCTCCATGAGGAGAACCAAGCTTTTGTAAAAGGTAATATAGCACAACATGCCCCACAAAAAATATGATAGACACTAAACCCGTTTAGATAATCATGAAATAGTGCCACCAAGAAGTTCTCACAATGTTGCGTGAAGCGTCCTCTATGTCTAAGCAAACATCTGAGCGTTGAAGGCGAGGTCTCCATGGATAGAAGGAGTCCTGCAAACAAATGCTAGATGTTAGTAACAATGGACAAACAAACAACTGAAGGCCTACCAGCCACATATCCATGCTTTTGAAAGAATCAAAATACACCTCAATGGTCATTTCTTCCGTGATGCTTCTCCTTTTTTGGGCTACCCCCCTCCTGTAGGGGGATTGGGTTTGGGCACTTGCTGCATGGTTCCCTTCGTAGCCTTCACAGTGGTAACCACTTGTGTTGGCTTTGGTGTTGGCTTCAAGGTCCTTGTCACTCGATTGGCACGAGATGACGATCCCGTAGATGGAAGATTTTCAACTTGATTGCACATAATACCACCATACATACTATTAGAACTAAATGATAAAACACTATAATAAGAGAGAGATACAGAATGTCCACTATAGTGTCTAAAACAACACACCAATGTCTAGCTCCCATCTATGTTCTTGTCCCGTCCAACATGAGAAATACCTCTCGAGGGTTGGATTGCCCTGCCAAGGCAATAGGAGTACCCTCTCCCTCGACGTATGCAGGCTGAGCCACTATGGAATATGGATCCGTAGGGACGTCCACGGGAGCGCTCACCGCGTTATCAATAAGCGTTGCAGGGGGGTTAAGGGCCACTCCGTCAATGCCGGGAGTGGTACCCGCAGCAACATCAACCTCAATATGTTCGGGATCAATGTCTCCTGTATTGTCCGGGGGATGGTCCATCAACTAGTCAACCTCAGGCTCTACGTCCTCATCTACATCCACGCCAATGTCTGCACCAACTTCACCAGCCTACACAACATTGGTTCTATCTCCATCAACGTCACCTACAACAGTGTTGTGACCGTGAAAGACTTGGGGAATATCGGTGTATACATTGCCCTACAAGAGTGCCAGGCCTGCAGGCATTGATGCAAGAATTTGATGCTATACACTATTAGGACCAAAGGATTGCACAAGCAAACGGATCAAGTTATTCATCTCAGCAAGACGATTTCCAATCTCTGATGTTGTTGCATGCACTCCCTCGATGTCCTGGGGGGATGCATATTGGATGTTTGCATTGCGAAGCTCTTTTTCATGCTGGGCAAACTCTTCTTCGCTGGTACGCTGAAGCTCATCATCTTGGGGTATGCCTCCTAGTTTCAAAGTCTGCCAATTATACATCACAAGCTCACTGTTAGTCTAAAGAAACAGTAAAGAAAACAAAAGATGTGCATCTAGACATCGGTGAGGAAATAAATAAGAGGCCACTTGTCAACACCCATGCTTATACATGCATGATAACAACATTAACTAATGCTGGTAAGGACAACAAATTTAGCATAGAAACATTGAAACACCACTTAGAGTGAAGCACATGTTACCAACTTCCCCATCATACGCTTCTCTATGGACCTCATCTAGGCTTCCTTGTTGCTCTTAGACTTTGAAACTGCACGCATTTGCATTGACTTCTCTTGAGCCTTTGCTGATCTACGCTTCGCTTTGAGGGTTTCCCAAACCTCGGGGTCCAAGCCGACGGGCATAGGTAAATCAAGGTCAATGAGCCTCATGAGGTTGTGGCGTACATTGATCAAAGTCTTCGTCACAAACTGAGCATACCAACCTAGGTTGATCTCAAGACCACCTTCAACAGTCCAGTCTGCAAGGGCAACAAAATCAAGTGAACTTAGAGTCCAAAGTAGTGAATCATCTAATAAATTGACATCTTGCTCAACACTGAAACGTCTGAGATAGCATGTGGACGTCTGTTGCACCAACACCAAAATGCAAACCATTACAACAACTCCAATGTCAATTAATACCTGCTACCACGCGTTCAAAGAACCGCATCTTGTCCTTCATTGGCTAATCGCCCCACCCATATGCCGGGTGGAGATCCTTTGCAAATGACTTCATGTCATTTGTAAGATATTCAACGGCTTTTTTGTAAGGATTGCCATGTCTATCCACCTTTACTACTTGCTTATCCCCCTTTGTAGTGTCCTCCTTCTTGATGATCCGTTTTACACGATTCGAGGGTGGATTTGGAGATGGAGTTGGCTCCTTTTCCAACATCAGTGTATCGGGATCATTGTTTAAGGACGACGAGTCCCCGTACTCGAACATATGCCTGTACCATGAAGACCACAAAGTCAAACCAAGAATATCTCTGCTGCATAAAGACATACGACGTCTTCATTGATGTCTAGAACAATGTCTACATCAACGTCTCATGATGAAGTCGGTGCTAGAATCAGTGTCTACTAGCAAAATTACGTTGACGTGAGATTCACTTGACAACACCTCAATCAACTGAATGGCCTTCACATGGACTCCTATGACATGCTACTATAGGCAAGCATTCTCTAAGAAAACCTGAAACTGGAAACAAAGGGACAAAATGAAAGCACAAACTTGGATTTTGAGGAATCATCGGAGTCATCGCTGGAACCCTCATACTCCACTTCATCTTCCGAGTCGGACTCCTCCACCTCCTCTTGTGCCATGCGCGCTCAGCGCTTCTTCAATGGTGGACTCCTCACAACAGCCTTCCCCTTTTCCTTCTCTTGTTGGCGGCTTGCCACTTGCCAATTGTCATTGCCATTCTTGGAGCGCTGCTCCGGAGACGAACGATTGTGGACCACTTGACGCGGCCTAGCATCTGATGAAATTCCCCGGCCACGTTGTGACTCTAGTCCACGCTTCATTGGCAATTTCGAACGATTTGGTGCCATTCTTGGTTATGATAAAGGCCACTTCACAAAATCTTCACCTGCTACCTAGAACAAACATGCAAGGAAAAACACCAAACGGGATCATTGTGACACTTCCTAAACATCACCTATGGTGCCCAAAGCTAAATTTGCAGCACTTCACATGACTGAGACGTCTATTACAACATCAGTCTCAACATCTAGACATCGTTCTAGGGTTCACTCACGTGACCTTCATATATTTCAAGATATCAAAAAGGGTGTCTCGGTATAGGGATTTCCAAAAGGATGAGATTCAAGCAACATAGCTATTGCTGTAGGCAGAAATTGAGATTCAACACGCATAAGGCCTTCATCACTGATCATGAGAACACAAGTCTCACAATTACTGATTTGAACACCATATGACTACAATAGCAGGGTCCCATGGTCTTGGAATTTCACCATGGCATTTAGACATCTTAGATGTCCACAACGACGGATTTACATCAACAGCGACATGCAGTCTCACCAAAATAATCAATAAAAATATAAGCCAAAACCCAAGCACCTTGGGGGGCACAACCAATCCATGTCAATACAAAGAATTTAAAACATCAGGGGGGCTTCCAATGGGGGCTTCAATGTTCATGAACATAAACTACGTTTCTTGACCTATTAAAACCCTAAACCCACAGAGGGGCTAGAATCCGTAGTTAACAACTAGAATCAAATTGTTTGCTTCAATGTCCAAAACAGTGATTGCATCCACATTGACATGTCCGCACCAAGACTGAGACCTTGTACCAAGCATCAAATGACCGGATTTGTGGCATCACCCAGGCGTCTTCACCAAATAACTCAAAACAATGATTTCAGTTCAAAACACTCGCTGAAGACATGCAACAAAAATAAGACAACAAGTTCACCGAGATTACTTACAAAACCTCCCAGATTTGATCCTAAAACCCGGTAGAGTCAGGCATCCTCACTCTCAACCTCACTACACTAATTTGAGATCAAGAGAGGCTCGTGATGTCAAGGCCACCGACGTTCACACCACTGACGCTCACACCCTTGCACTCCGACCACCAACGTTGACACCCTTGCTGCGACCCTCGTAGTTCAACCCCCAACCAAGATTCAGTACTCGATCACTCCACTAGAATCTGAAAACTACGCTACCTCGTCCATCACCCAAGGCTCCTCCGCATTGCAAAGCTTCACAAAATTCAAGAACATAGAAGCAACAAGCAAGCACACTACGGAGAAAGAGAAAACACTACGGTGTTGCCGAAGATATCTAAAATGAGTATTGTGGAATGCTAATGGATGGGGATGGATGAACGCCAAGCCGCCAAAGGAGATGAACACCATAATTAATAGTCTACGTCCGCGCACCTACCGTGATTGATGCCCACCATCAAGTAAGAAATTCAAATTTAACGAAGCGAGCAACCGCCAGGCTGAGGGCCGGCGCAGTTGGGAGGGACCGATAGCGGAGCTGTGAGGGACCAGGCTCCGAGCGAGACGCGGCACCGGGCATAGGTGCGAGGAGGACCGGCGCATGCAACACCTCATCGGGACATCCACAGGAGCGTAGGTGAGGGACGGGGCCAGAACCCTAAAATCGCACCCTGTCCCTCTTTAGCTCGATCTACACACCCCTGTGCACTCTCTCCTTCCGATTAGGCAAGCAAAATCAACCTCTGTCAAAAACCCCAACACCCTAAACCCAAACATAGTGTCCAAATAGTGAAGGTGTGTAGTAAAGAGAGTTTGTTACCTTCTTCTTCGGAATTTGTTGCAGGGGTGTTGCAATTTCATTGACCAACTCACTTGGATTGTGTAGGCGGCTACTTCTAAGGAGTTTTTGGGTGGATGCTGTGGGCGCTTCAGCTGCCTCCATTGTTGAGGTGAGTGATGCGGCTACAACCCCCTCCAAAAAGTTCTTGAAAATGCTGAGACCTGCACTATCCCTATCAAGATCATGATCTCCTTCTATTAAAGCTCCTTCTCCACTTGGAAATGGAAGACAACTATGTGCACCTGAGTGAAGTGTCATGTTGCACAGAAAAAATTGCTCTCAATTCCAAAGCTAAATTTCTGAATAGTCTGCAAGAAGATGCCTTAGGGTTCCACGCGACAAGCAAAAGCAGGCGTCCACCTTTTGAGGGTTCCGTAGTCATGATTGTTGACTGTCACTAGAATGAAGATCTGTGGCATCACGATGTTCTACAAAACATCATAATGTCCATTCCAATGTCTTCTAAGACATCTAAGAGTCCTAGGTGGCACGCCTTTTTAAACCATTTCTATCAAAATAGATGACAACAACAGTAGTATAATATAATTTCAAAATCTTGGAGGCCTGCCCATGTTTCCATATTTTGTTTTATGAAGATGCTTGGAGGCCTACACATGTTTGCATATTTTTTGGGATTTTATGAGGATGCTTGGAGGCCTACACATGTTTGCATATTTTTTTGGATTTTATGAGGATGCTTGGAGGCCTACACATGTTTGCATAGTTTAGTTTTTAATAGGAGGCTTGGAGGCTTGCAAAGTTCTTTCATGACATTACTTGAAAACAATAGAGAGATTTCAGATGCTATGCATGTTTCCATATTTTTAGTTCAAATGAACATTGTCAATTTGGACACTTTCAATCAATTAAGATGTGTTAGTTTGGACATTTTTGGTCCATTCTTTGTCATTTTAGACATTTGTTTTTGAATATGGACATAATTAGTGTATGTGGACCTATGAATTTGGACCCTTTTATCTTCTTTTGTTATTTCCTAAGATGGATTTGGGATACTACAAATGTGCTCATGTTTGTTTTCTTTAGTGGGATGGATGTTCCTCCTTTTGGGGTTATTGAAGTTACGAGGCCCACATGTTTGCATATTTTTTTTTATTTGGGTGCAGAAGATGTCTCCATTTTTTTCCTAAGTGGGCTTTAAGGGCCTACAAATTTTTTTCCTAGAGGGGCATTAGGAAATTGAAAGCATTTAGAGCGCCGGAGATGCTTCCATATTTTCTATTGAAATGAACATGATCAATTTAGACACTCTTTGTCAATTAAGACATGTTACTTACAACCTCTTGGGTCAGTTTAGGGTCATTTTAGACATGTTCCCGTCGATGCAGCCCTCATTACTAAATTGTGTCCTATCAATGTGGACATTGGTCATTGCTATTTTTTTCCTTAGGGGAATTAAAGATGCTGGTTCTATTTTGTTTTTTCATTCTTGACTAGAATAAAGACCCTAAACCCTCACCCCTATTTCTTCCATCACATCATCAATTTCCATCAAGAGAAGTGGGTCTATGTTAATTTGTTGATGCTTTTAGAATTGAATGACCTTAAGTACATAAAAGTAGTGGACATCCAAAAGTGCTAGGAGATCTATATATCTTGTACCCACAAATATGTTAACAGCTATGTTTTTCATCTTGCACAAAAATGGAAAATAGTCCCGCAAACTCTGTCTATTCTATAATGCTTGATTGGTCTGCTAAACGACACACATCATGGGATTTTTTAGTTGCCTCTAGTGAAGAAGAGATCCTTGTCTTCCCTAGACTAGCAATAGCAACAAAAGTTGGCAATCAATATCTCAAGGAATGGGAAGAGAACCACATAGTCAGCATGAATTGAAGCTCCAAGTTTGATAGGTGCAAGTCATCATTACATAGAGTAATGTCTAGTCTGATGTTCATGATAGTTTTTAATGTCAAAATTGACTTTTTTCAGAAAATTCCTTGTCCATTTGGACAAACTGTATCAATTTCAAGATGGTTAATAGAATTAGACTTGTCCATTCGGACACTATGTTTTTAAAGTGATATGATATGGCATTTATCCCGGATATTTTGTATTTTGTGCTGTACAATTCATGACATGTATGTGTGCAATTTCAAATATGATGTACACCTAGTATAGTGTCAGAGGAGGTAGTCTTTGTATTTGGCTTACAATATAATGAGTGAAATGAATGTGCTTGTTTAGGGTCTTCATTTGGGAAGTAGTAGTATCATGGATGCACATGCTGGCATGTTTAGAACAAGGATTATGTGTCGAAAAAAAGGTCTACTTTGACTTTCTAGAGTATAGAAAATTGCTTTGGTAGACCACATCCCGTTTGTCCTTCATGTTTATGAAGATGTTTTTTCCTTGTTGCTGGACATAGTACGTCTTTTATAGTGTCCATGATAGCATTGTGAAGTCAACTCTGGCAGGCTTCTAGAAGCTATGTGTACGGCAGTTTGCCACTTCCAATGTTCATTGTTGTGATGGTTTTGTGCAAAACCAAAGTCCTAAGTCCTAACGTGTTGCATGTGTCTCATTGCATCTTGTTGCAACAGGAGGGCTTCTTCAATTTTCTTCCAAGGCTCTTAGCATAATGTGAAGCTAAAGAAGCATATACAACCATGGTGCGTGAAGCCCCGCTACGAGGGGCACAAATTAGAATCAATCACGATGGTCGAGTTCTCCGCCACACTCCCGTGTCAGACCTCATCCTTCAAACAGAGTTGAGGGTGGCAACGGAGATGGATTTGTGGAATTACCATTGCCCTTGCCGGACTTGTCATGGAGGGCCACACCGTGCCATAGATACTATTAGAAAACATCTTTGTGAGAGGGGTCGAGATGACTTCCTTATGAAGTCGATGGTGGGAGGGGACCCTCTAGATGGTTATCCTCATAATGGCATTTGGGTAGAAGACCAAGCTTATGGTGACGATGTCATTGACAATGATGCAGATATTGAAGGCAACAACATTGGCGTTGCAGACAATATCCAAGACAATGAAATGGAGGATGACAATGTTGGCTTCGTACCACATGACGAAGACAATGCAATGGATGTTGGACATGATGTCTAACGGCAAGTCTTAGAGGCTTTTGATCGTGGCGACACATTGCATGCAGCTACCATGGCGTTTGAGCCCATCCTTGAGTCCATAGAGGCGGATGAAGAAGATGATAGAGTGGATAATATAGAACGTCTGTATGAGCATGCCACCACCCCAGTGTACTTGGATGCAACTTGTAGTATTCTCATAGCCACCATCATCATCATGAATATGTGTGTAGTCTTTCGTGTGAGTAACAAGTTTGCGGATGAATTGTTGCAATATTTGTCATCGGACTTGCTACCACAAGGCAATAACATGCCAAGTAGCCATTATGAGGCTAAGAAGATGATGAAGAAGTTGGGCCTAGAGTACAACAACATCCACACTTGCCCAAGTGGATGTGTGCTATATGAGGCGGAGCATGCAGAGCTGAGCATTTGTCCTAAGTGCAAAAAATCACGATGGTTGGAGGGCTCAAATTCCATACCAATGAGAGTAATTTGGCATTTTCCCTTGATTCCAAGGTTGAGACGCATGTTTCGATCTTCAGAGTTGGCCCAGATGTTGACTGGTTGGACGAAGCATGTCAGTGAAGATGGTGTCATGCGTTCAGTGGTGGATAGCCCCGCTTGGAAGCATGTCAATTCAGACCCTGTCTTTGCCAACTTTGGTGCTAAAGACAGGAATTTACGTCTGGCATTGGCATTGGATGGCGTGAACCCTTTCAAATTGAGCAACACCACTTGGTCTACATGGCCCGTGCTCATTTTGATTTGTAACTTTGAGCCATGGTTTGTAACTAAGAAGTTCTTTATTTCATTAAGCATTCTCCTTTTAGGGAAACATTCCCCAACTTCGAAGAACTTGGATGTGTTTTTGCAACCACTACTTCGGGAGCTACATGCCCTTTGGCAAGGGGTTGCAGCGCAAGATTTCTCTAAACTTGTAGGTTCAAGGCAATTCATCATGCGGGGGTTGTTGTTGTGGACTATATCTGATTTTCCAACGTACAGCCTCATCTCCAGTCTTTGTTGCAAGGGTTATAGAGGATGTCCGGATTGTGGACCTGAGACAGATTTTAGAATGGCGCGGACGGGTGATGTCCGCGCAGATCGAAGTGTAAGAGGGTCCAAGATTGTTTATGGTGGCATATGCAAGTATTTACGTCGTAATCATCCATACCGTCGGAATCTTCGGTTCAATGGTTGCACAGAGCATCGTAGTAGACCAACTCGAATGACCAGAGAAGACGTCGTCCGATATGCTGCATTGCGGCAATCATATCTGGATTTGGGTGGGAAAGAAGATGGACCAGACGACACGGTTCGTTTTACTGGGGTCAAAAGGCTTTGTGCTTTATACGAACTTGATTACTTTCAGGTGAGCATTTTATAGTTTCTATAACTTAGGTTGTATGCTGACGCACTTGTGATGTAAATTCTGATGTTGTAGACGCCATAGGTGTGCACAGTTGTACTCTATGTCTAACAATGAAGATGTCCACTTCTACAGCATCTTCTGGAACGGCACATTTTGGATGTCATGCACTATGAGAAGAATTTGTGCGAGAATATAGTGAAGACGCTTCTTGCTATGAACGACAGCTCTGGAAGTCGAGTTGATGCACAAGAGTTGGGGATTCGCGAAGAAATTTGGCTACAAGATCCACGTTGTCGACAAGATGATTTTTACATGCCCCATGCGCCTTACATCATGACCCCAGAAGAGCGAATAGAATTCATGGACATTATATGCAAAATTCACACCCCAACAAACTATGTGGGGTCCATTCACAAACGATTCCAAGATGGAAGACTTCAATACATGAAGACACATAACTACCACGTGCTTATGCAACAAGTGAGCCACACAATCCCATGATAGTTGTTATAAGTGAATGTTGTCTACAGAACCCGCCAATGAAAACATCTACAAAATCCACTAGTGGGCTCATGATGAGCATGCTTTGTCCATGATACTGTTGTAGTAGACACTGTGCTGGAAGTGTTGTTGTCTGTTACAACACTCAGCTAGATAGACTATATCTGACTGCGCTAGTTGAATAGACATAGAGCTTGTCCATTTCAGTGAAAACTTTCTTGTTAGATGTCTATGGTTGAAGTGGAAGCCTTCAATTAGGTGATTTAGGTCACATAATAGGCCACATGTCTTTAATGAAGTAAGTTATGTTGCATGCAGATTTTACCGGTGGCAGTCCGAAACATCTTGGATGAGAACATGAGACTGGCTATTATAAAAATTAGCAGAGTCTTCCAACGACTATGTGAAAAAGAAATTAGAGAGGCAGACAAAGATGACGTCATGGATGATGTGATCATGGCAATATGCTTGTTGGAAAAGGAGTTTCCAACAACTTTTTTGAACATCATGACACATCTTCCACTACACCTTGTGCAATAATTATTTGTATGTGGACCAGTGCATTGCAGATGGATGTATCCTATAGAACGGTACATGAAGACACTCAAAGATTATGTCCGCACATATGCACGACCAGAAGGCAGCATAGCAGAAGGATATCACAATGAAGACACTCTTGGCTTTTGCACAGAGTACATGAAAGATTTTCAAGGAACACAGCACCGGGTATGGGACGCAGAAGAAGACCCCATCATGAATGATGAGGTCATACGGAGCAAGGCACCAAAGAAGCGCCCCATGTCAAATGAATTGCGTTTGTTGGTACATGCATTTTTCATTGACAATGCCGCGTGCTTGGAGTCTTGGCGCAAGTAAGTTGAACTATGTCAATAATGATATTCTTGTGTCAATTGTGATGTTGTCTCTGTACTATCCATGTATTTGACAAGATACTTTGCATTCTCGAGGAATGTCTAATGTCTGAATGATTTTAGGGCATCCTAGATTCCTTTCATCATTGTCTTGCATATTAGTAATTGGAATTTATTACCAATGCTCTTGGATACGGCGTGAAAAATAGCTTAGTTTGAATGCGGGTGTTTCTCACTAAACAAATGCCAACTCTTTGCACTTCATATTGGAGATCTTTTTAAAATATGTAGAAGGTTGATTCCATGAATAGGGAGTACATTGAGGCAAGGAGTCAAAGATGGGAGCAGCGCAAAGAGTTTCGTCGGCGTTCAAGGCGTTCACATCCTCGGAGAACTATCTAGTATCCTCAAGAATTGAGTGACTTCCCCCCTTTCACGCAGTGGTTGACATCTATTATGAAAGAAGCAAAGCGTTCTGGACGTCATGTTCAGCAAGATGTCTTGCAGTACTCGCAACCCCCTCAACGAAATGCAACATCACATCGTCAAATGTATTGTCATGGTATGCATCTGCGCGTCCGTAGTGCGGAAGGTGGTCTTGTTACACAAGATTCATGTGTTGTCGCATCTTTTCGCTGGCAATGTCGTTGGGGTCTTTTGAACAGGAGGCCTCATGAAGTTTCACAAGAGTATGTAGGATACATTGAGGAAATATTGGTTTTAGATTACCGAAATCATTGTGTTACCATTCTGCTTTGCGATTGGGTGCGTAGGGCTCAAGATGCTCGTTTTCCAAGTATTGAACGAGACCAGTACGGCTTTAGTATGGCAAACTTCAATAACATGGACAGGTAGGTCCATGCTAATTCATTTGCCTTTCTACTTCATTGCCAACAAGTGTTTTTCTCAGATGACCGGCATTGACGAGGGTGGAAAGTAGTGTGCCGAACTACTGTTAGAGGAAGACGTGGGGCAATCCACTTTGATGAAGACACTCCAAACATTTTGCAATTGCGAAACGATGGTGACTTTGCTAGCTTGCAGCCAATGGCAGCTGAATCAGACCCTATTAGACATCCTATGGATGTCGAAGAAGACGTTAGAGACATCCTTGGAAACAATGTTGTGTCCAATGATGAAGCTTGATTGACATTGTCCCTTGTACACGTAGCATAGGGTCGCCTAACACATAGCCGTCTGTGTGGACATCATGAAAATACTATAGACGATATGTATGTCTTAGTGCATGTTTTAGTGCATGTTTTAGTGCTCCCAAAAGATTCATATGACATTGCCAATTTGCATTGAAAGTGCCTCATGTGAACCCTCTACGCAATGCACGTCTTTGTAGTTTCCCACATCATCATGCTCCTCCATGCCACTTGTTCTTATAACTTTTGTATCAGACTATTAAGAGCACTCATGAACCTTCCCCTATGAACATTTATAGTTGGAAATCATCTTCCATGGTGAACACCCTAAACATCATAGTAAAGTTTCATGCTTTAGACACTACATAAGCTAAATTCTTCTGAATTCAATGCATGTCATCTCAGACAAACATACCTTGTGTTGAAGTGCACATGTGCAAGACAATGAAGACTGCCATGAGCCATTGAATGTCTTAGGGAATGTCCGTATTGCCTTATCCTAATCTCATCATCAGCATCCTCTTGTCTCATGTGCCTCAATGTAAACACCTGAATATTAATAGGAAGATCACCCTCAACGCCAATAGGTCCTCTGAGACATCATTTACAACATTAAATGTCTATGTGGATGTCTTTTGGGACGTCTTGAAGTTGCTCATGGCATTCCAGAGAAGGCCATGAGAATGGTTAAACTAAGAAATTGTTGACGTGGCAGTGCCTGCCAAGTCAGAATATTGTTTGCCACGTCAGCTTTGGAACACGTCATTTGCCATGTCATCACTTTTTAACATACCCTACCCAAAAAATGCTGCCCAACTCTTTTTTTCAAGTGGGCAGCGTTGTTATTTAAAAATATAATAATGTAAATGAAAATTACCCATGGTCAAAGTGGGTCCCTACTGCTGACGTGTCAAATATTGTTTTTTCAGACAACCATTTGAACATGATGATGTCAAGCACCATCTCAACGTCAAAGTGGATGCAAATAGCAACACCACCGTGTTTTTTCACGTGAATTTCACTTTTTTCATCTCCAACATCCACTTCAACCCCTAGTAGACGTAGAGATGTACAAGAAGACATGTAGACACCAAGTTGGACATGAACTGTCCAGGCCTTAGACAGGAGCATGTCAAGGCCCGACACCAAAAAAAACGTAATTTCTTCCTGTGTCATGCCATGAGGGTAGGGGCCAAGGAAAAAAACATGAAGTTGTACGTGAAAATGATCATGTTCTTGACAGTGGCCAATCCCACTCACGGGGCGGGCTTCCTTGAAGAGGTGAGTCCTCATGTTCATGAAATCATGCCAATAAAATATCTAGATTCAGATCTACCTGTATAAACATGATTCAATTCATTTGTGGTAATGCAGGTGGAGAGGCATTGGAGCTCCAATGAGGTGCCAAAGATGACATTGGAAAAATAGCAAATGGTGGCCACATGCAATACTACGGCAGAGCACAAGGTGAAGTTCTTGCAATGGTGGAACTCCTCCATCCCATCTCATGATGCGAGGAAGTTCCCAGCCAAGCTAGTCTCTGAAACACACCTTGGCCCTTTCTTGAACAAGTGTGTCTGGTTTGTGGGGGTAAGTGCCTTAACCGACTTCATTTGTTGATTTCCACGGTTTCGTTATGACAATCGATTATAACATGTGTCAATTTGTAATGTCTCTTTATTCGTCATGGTGGACTGAAACTATTTATTGGGATCATCAATTCGTGCAACTCGAAGATGCTGCAGTGGAGTACTTTGAGGCGGTCGTTAGACAAGACAACATCAATATCGACATGAAGGTCCTGCTCCAATCGGAATCCTTGCAAGAGTACATTGAGGGATGGAGGAGGAAGATCTAGAACCAAGGATTCCATCTGTACCTGAAAGGAGGAAATTATTTCAAGAAGGGGGATTCCTTTACGAATTCTGAGGATGGGGTCCAACTTGGTGGTTAGGAGGGTTCTCTACCAATATGTTTCTAGACCTATTAGATTGGAATCAGTTTGGCAACAACTCATTTCTTCAAATTCTGATGTGTGCATGCTAAAACCCTTGAGAACAAACCCTTCTGTCACATTGAATGTGATGGAATGTGGATGGTTGTGAAACTCAAACATGTGTTAAGCTCGTAGACATTATTGTAGTCATGTTTCTAATTGCCTAGAATGATTGATTCTTCTTTCCATAGCTATTTCAAGTATGAGCTCAAAGCGAAGCGTGCCATCGAAAGGAAAGACTTGCCTCCCTTCCTAGCGTCATGGTTGGACTGTAGCTCAAGGGATTGCATGTTCTCAGCAAACTAGCTACGCACATTTACCACGGCTCACCTCAGTGGAGGAGCATAGTACTTGGATTGTGCACTGGCATTCATTCATCCGTCCGAGGTGCAACTACGAGCATCATTGGATGGCAAAGGGGCCATAGACTTGAATGTGGACGAGTTCGCAGGAATGGCGGACAGGCAAAAGAGGAAGGCCATTGCGAGGAGGGAAGCCAATGACCGAAAAAAGGAGGCCCGTTTTCAAGTCCTTCTCACCGCCAAGGAGAAGAAGGAAGCGGAGAGACTTGCGAAGATGGCGGAGAAGGAGACAGAGAAAGAAGAAAAGGCCAAGACCAAAGGGAAGAAGAAGGCCTTGGGTGATGGCCAAATTCCAGCATCCTCCACGGTGGATCAAGGCTCCGAGCTACAAGTCGGATCGCAAAGTGGAGTGAAGAGGAAGGCCACCCTCTCACAACTCACGAAGGAGGTCATCACTCATGTGACAAAGGCAATCGTTCTCAGTGACGACGAGTTGGACACATCTGAGAATCTGATTCTCAACATCTCTATGGACGACCTCGTGGATGACATGGAGTCCAAGACAAAGACATGGTACAAAGAAGTCATGGACTTCTTGAACAAGGTATGCATGTCTCTTGGGATTTGAAAATACGGTCATAAGTTTTCATTCAAATGGTTGTACTTTGAGTTCATTTATCGTCATTATAGGTTGCACTATTCCTTGGCAAGTGTCGGCGGGGAAACCATCCATGTTCCATGGTGTCCCTAAAGCTAGGCCAGGGGTGGATGTCATGTTCTTTGACTACCTGGAGAACTTGCCCGTGCCTGGGCTGTCTTCTCCACCACATGAGGTGCCGGAATGGAACGAGGACGTGGGAGATGAAGCTCTACAATTGGCATTCAGCTTTGCTTCCAATCATCTCCAAGACCACACCTGCATCATAGTCTTCCATTCGTGGAGTGCCAAAGCAAAGTCGGATATTGTAGGGTTGTGTGAAAGGTATGACATGGTGAAGAAGAAGGAGTGGATGGGGATGAATCGCATGCACTTGACCTCGGCCATTGACCAAACCAAGACAGTAAACTGCATTCCATTTCTGCAATTCCAAATGGCAATTTCACATGCATTACTTTCATCGCATTGTACATGATTGTACACCTATTTTGGATGATTGTGCAGACAGAAAAATTTGGAATCACCTTGGTGGTGAAGGACTTGGGTATGAAAGGGAAATCCAATTTCTCTTTCAAGCGCACTACCACGATGGTGAAGGCTGGTGTCGACATCGCATGGGATGATATAGTGATGAACTACACCCATCCAGATGACATGGCCATGGATGACAGGAAGCCTTGGTGTGGGGCTCGTGAAAAAGATCCACGGTTCTTTCAAATTCTCCTTGAAGCTACCAACGTCCCAGGAGATCTGATTCTTGACTGCACCACATCCACAGGTCAATATTCAATTATACTACTCTACCTCCCAATTGTAACTAAACTACAATTTCAGTCTCTCATAATATATTTTTAAATTTCCATGCCTATAGGTGCATCCATTGTCGCTTGTCATAGCACGGGCCGCCACATTGTGGCCTTGGAGGAGAACAAGGACATCTTCGAAGCCATCCTCAACCCCATGCAGAAGTCCACTACTGCCAAGGAAGTGACGCCACCACCTCCAACATTTGCAATTTCGCACGATCCACATGCCATGCCCGTGGTGCCTCGCAAATTCATTTGCAAGGGAAAATTGAGTAAGTAAGTAGGCACTTTTTTAATTTTCTTTGTGCATGATGCCTTCTACCTTTCAAAACTCTAATGTGGTGACAGTTCTGTTTGCAGTCATCAAAGATTGATGTCACCTGACCCAATGATGAAGAAACAGAGTCTTCTCTGTAGTCCAGAGAAGACATACGAGCTTCCAATCTATGCCAACCAGATGGCAACAACCTTTGTGGATTTGGGTTGCTCCAAACCAAAACGCCGTAAAGACACATATGTTCTAAATGTCTTACAATTCATAGATGGGTCTACATCTAAGGGTAGAGAGCCTTCAGATTCGTCCAAGTCTTCCGAATCTGCGACTGACTGCACTACAACTTAGACTCATGAAATTGACATATCTCATGAGTCGTGCTATTGTGTATTGTTTTCTATTATGATTGGATTTGTGTGTTTTATGGCTATATCTTGGACATGCGTTCTTCTAATTCTTATTTTCTACTGTAAGAATTTCATCTATGTGGAATACATTTTGTTTAGGAAAACACTTCAATCAAATAAAGGGGTAAGCGCTTTGAATTTTACAAAATAAACTCTACATTCTATGCACTTTTTACTTTCTCATGTCCACGGTCATAGGTCCTTCAGCCATTTTTTCTCGTAAAAAAATTTCCTACTCACAGGCTCACATGCTAGCAACCTTGCGCCACTAGCAAAGCGAAGGGACTTCCTCAGCTCTTCAAGTGTAGACTGAGAAGTTCTAGATACTACCTTCTTCTTGTTCATCCTAGACTTCTTCAGAGCCTTGGAGGAGGAGAAAAAAAAACTATGACACGTCTTTCTACTCCTTACAGTAATAGGCACAAGTTCACCATTTGGAGATTCTCCAAGCATAAGGTGAAAGAACTCTACATGAAACCTCCCTCTCCTCTCCACAACCTATGAGATGGCCACCAATTAAAATGGACATGGCGAAGTTGAGACTCAAAACATATGCACTTGTTTCAGAGCTACGGCCTAAGTATACAACATGGATTTGATAAATTCCTTTGGGCTCGTCGGGCCGCCAAGCGCATTAACTCCACTTCATGGGAGAAATTTCAATGTGCTGCTTAGAGGCAATTAAAGAAGTCGGGGATTTTGAGATCAATCGACACAATTATTTTTACTCCTCTTCCAATGCATTGGTGACGAATCTAGTGCCTCCACTTAATGAACGGCAATAAATAAATGATGAGGCCGTTTTAGTTTCCCTGAGGTCTCAGACATGCAATAAATGAATACTTGAATGGTGGTGCATAATGGGTATCTACCTCTAGTGGTGGATTTTATCACTCAAATAAGATGATTAATTATCATACCTACCCTAATTAACGGATTGCTCACCCAAATTTAAATTCCAAAATGAAAAGGTACTACATAAAGCCATTTGAATTTGGATGCCTTCACTGATCTCAAAGTTCCATTGCCCCTCAACGTCCCTTAGCTCCTAGCTGTG
This sequence comes from Straminergon stramineum, assembly GCA_963920665.1. Lineage (NCBI taxonomy): Eukaryota > Viridiplantae > Streptophyta > Bryopsida > Hypnales > Calliergonaceae > Straminergon > Straminergon stramineum. The sequence continues at coordinate 16,088,108 of OY987272.1, forward strand.
TTCCACGAGGATGGCTTGTATTAGAGTGCATGGTCAAGATGCTCCGCTTTTGTTTCCCGTAGACGATCGACAATTAGCCAAGGTCATGAGTCACCTCCTGTACGTACGCTTCAAATTTGTAGAGTCCTCCATCTACATTGAAGAAGAAAAGTTGTCCCAGTCAGGTGAATTGGTGCAATCCATTTCGGTTGTCAAGAGTCTAGATGGAGATGGCCATTGCTGGTACCTAGCCCCAAGGAACTATAGGGCTTATGGAATTCTGCTTTCCATGCTAGGGGTTTCAACAGAAATTTGGAGTCGATAGTTGGATAACTCCACAATGGTCATGCCATATGTTGCACGCACGGTGTCACCTAGACCGCCTCGTGAGGGCTTCCCGCTGCTCCCGAAGAGTACAATTCTAAAGTCAGTGAAGCTAGAGAAACTAGAATCCATCATAGAATTGTTGAGTGAATTGGAAGGTGAGTCACCTAACGTGATGCTTGAAAAGCAACAATGTCCAATCTCTTTGGAGATCAGTGAAAAGACCTACATCCACTCAGAATAGATCACCCCCTCCAATAGTCCAGCCCGATCTCTATTGTCACGTCCTCCGCTGTACCCATCACCTACTCAACAGGTCAGCATAATGGAGTGCTTGAAGAGACTAGCGACTGTGCGGCGTTCTCAGAATGAACTGTCCAACATGGATGTTGACGCCGTGAAGCACCACCATATGTAATACTTGTCGACTCATTTCAATAGGAATGTCATCTTCGAATTGCCCCCATGTCGATCTACGTCCTCCTCCTTGGCGGCCAAGAACCTCGAAGGAATGGACAGGTGGTATGACGGACACCCGTGGTGTAAGTTGATGACCACAAACATTCACAATTCTGACAACCTCAAGTTCCGTAAGTCATACTGCGCCGGACACTTGCTTGTCAAAATCCAAATTGTGATTATGTAAAAAGGGCTTCCAAAATGAATGAAATAGAGTGGACCAGTTACACGATCTGTCCTTTTGCTAAAGGGGGGAGTCCTCCCAAAGATTGTACTCTAGTATGCAAAGTTTGCAAGAGCCCCCCCCCCCCTTGTGCTTGAATACATGTGATGCTAGAATATACTACGTATATTGCGATAATGAAAAAATGACTAGGGCCGCTATACACTTCGGAGATCATATGCACCCAGTAGCAAAGGGCATGTACAGAGACTCCGCGAAGAAAATCTCGGGACTCATTGCACAACAGGTGGCCAAAACGCCCACGGCCACCAACTTTGCAATTGCACTCTTTGCCAACAAAGAGTTCCTTACGAACTATTTATTTCACAATGGAGAGGGGGAGAAAGAAATGTTGAAGGGAGAGGAACTAGAGGAAGTCATGGATCGATTCCAATTTCTAAGCAGTCCGAACATTAGGAATGTCATATCATCGTTTCACTCCAACAACAAGGGAGGGGTCATCAATAACATTATGACAATGAAGAAAGAGTCAAAGTTCAAGTTCATACATGATAGTGTCTTCCCAGGATAGGGAAGGGAGAAGGTCTACCTCTTCAAAATGCTCACAGAAGGACCCGAAAGTGGAGTGGACCTCGTCAAACGAATGCAACTGGGAGGGGATTTACAAAACGCATGGATAATGTTTGACCACATCAGACGCATCAACAAGTGGAGCACCATGGCATGCCACGTGTACGATGCGGCGTACAAAAAAGTCATGACCGTGGCCACCTGCGTTATGCAATTAGAGAACACGGAGATCCAAGTCCAATTCTGGAGATCTCTAAATACGGTCATGGCAAGACATGGAGTGGAACACACCAACTTCAAAGGATTCATGGTAGATAGTGCGATGGCCAATTGGAATGCGGCACGGATTGTCTACGGAAGTGGGTCGCCCGATGAGAAAATGGAGAATTGCAAGAGAACGTGTTTGCTACATTGGAGTAGTTCGCTCCACAAGCATACCTAAAAGTACATCAAAGAAGCATTCCAACAACAACACATTACCTTTCGCAAACAATATAAAGAATCCAAGACTGTCAAAGAAGGAGAGACGCGGTACCTCGCAATTCAATCCTAGTGGTTGTCATCGGGTGCTGCAAGTGAAGAAGATCTTCATCACTTGGACCACTAGCTAGCCTTTTGGCATTTTCGATACCTACAGTGGGGAGGCTTCATAACTATGGTAAGTGACTTTGTAAGTTGATATTGAAGTATCCGTTCTCCTCTATTTAAAGTGGTTGTTGAAAAATAGAGGTGTACCCTCCAAACTTAGAGGCATGTACATGGAGACTTTCATTGAGAATATTCCAGTAGGAATTACTTTTACCTTTTATGAATTCATTGATGAGCATGTGAGGGGGGACTCAAATAGGGGATCAAGGATAGGGCACCGAGACCTTAGTCGGATCCGACTGAAGGTTCTGGTCTCCCAAATGTTACTCTTTTTTTAAAGACTCCCATTCAAGAAGGAGCTCTTGGACCCCCTCCTAAGAATCTCATGTCAGTCTTTTTCCTCCAAGGTAGACATCTCGTGTAGTGCTCATTCGTAGAGAGAAGAATCTCTTTCATATTTTTACATTCAGGAACGTCTTCCTCTATAAGCAAATGAAGTTCATACATTTGCAATGAGTCCGGGATGATCACATGGGCTATTAACCCTCAGATATGAAATTGGATGTCCTCACTCATGTGTTATGGATGAATGGATTTGTAGAAATTGAGTTTGGAGGAGATGACCGACCTACCTTTTTGCAATCTATCTGAAATGGTTCACAACAAATGGCTTCAAATGTCAGGAAAGCGAGGAAACAACCTCTTCGACGCAACTTGCGATGACAACATTCGTGCATGGATGCAAATGACCAACTATCGGGCATACCTTAGAGGACATGCATCTGGATCGGGGCCGTCCAAGGGGGAGCTCAAATTGAGAGCTACGAGACAAAGTGGATGTCCCAAGAAAATCGCTGAAGCATTGAACACACTGCCTGGAGCAAAGGGGTTGGGAACAAGAATACCACACTTGGAAGGAGAGGAAATCTTTGGAAGCACAAAGAGGAAGTTGGACATACCCATCAGTGATGCCAAAGATTCACATAGAGCGGACAAAGTGAACTTCTCTCAGCCGCATGTGAGAACTAGGTCCACAACGGCTTCTCTTCAATCTTTGGAGGGCCCAAGTGAACAACCTCAAATCCAGAACCCTAAACATGTCACAACGGCATTTGAAAGTGACTGTGACACCTCCAAGTGGCACATTGCTAGGACCAACCACAAGTCCAATGCAAAATGCCACGCTCAACAACGGACCACCAACATCAGGTGAGCCTCCAAAATCGCAAGGGGAAGGAAGGGAACACCAGCTCCAACCTATCGGGGCCGAAAAGAAGATTATGGGAGCAAGCGGGAGGTGGTGATTGACTTTTGGTTTTGTTGGGATGACATTGAACAATGTGTAAAAGGTACGATAAGGAAGTGGGTCATTGATTGGCCTGAGGTACTAGAGGTGTGGCCCGTTCTCAATGGAACCAACCTCAATAGGGAGGAGACTCTGCTGTTGCAACATACAGGCTTCCATCTTCAGGAACGGCCGACATTATCCCCATGGAGAATCTTCACCATGTCGAAGGTTTTCCAGACTGTCTTGTATGACCAACCAACGCCCAAGAACCCGGATGCATATCCAATGGTTAGGAACAATCGAACCATTCGGAGGATAGCTAATGCACCAACTACGGAACAACGGAACAAGTGGGAAAGTGGAGCAAATGTTAGAGGACAAATAGTGGGAGTCACCTTGCTCCCCTTCCCAGGCCTTGGTGCAATAGTGGCGCTTGAGACAAGAACAGACACTAACAAAAACATCTATCGAATTACAGTGGATATGTTCCCCACCTACACATGCCCAGACTTCGTGAATATGGTTGTTTCAGCTATTGGAGGTTGACAGCAATACATGAATTGCAAACACCTATACTACTTGTATAGGTACTTCTGCAAGATGGACATCCATGAAGACAAATTCATTCATGCACCTAGTTATAGTTTCGATGAACTGAAGGTACTCCTAGTTCGAATAGGAATCATTATAGTTCCAAAATAGGCATGGCTACATTTATCCGCGTACTTCAATTACATAGTATTCATTCACATATATTGCGATTGAAATGATTTGCAGTGTATAGAGGAAAAATGTTAATGCATTCATGAAATATAGAAGCATGTTTCATAAGTGAAGTGCTTTGTTGCCAATTCATGGAAACGACTATATTTCCAAGTATTTTTCCTAGTTTTAGAACGTCTTTATAGTCTTTTTACTTCCAATGTGTTCCCATTCATTTTCCCATTTTTTAAATTTCTGTTCCCAGGGGTTTTTTCCCATTCTTTTCCCTTTCCCCATTTTCTCCCTTTCCTCATTCTTTGGATTCCCCAGGTTTTTTTCTTTTCACATTTCGTTTATCTTCTCCATTCCCTACAATTTGGGGGAGGATGTCAACATTTTGGCAGTTCTTACAATTATGAAGAGAAATGAATTTTATAATTGTAAATTATGTAAACCACCAAAACTTAAGATTCAAGTCAAGTGCCGATCCTAAATCCACCATGGCTTCTATTCATCATCTCACCCAAACCTTGAGGTTTTGTACTCAGCCTATACAAAGTTACATGAAAAATCCCAATTGTTCTAGGATATTCAGACACCAAATCCTTTGTATTCAAATTAGGTAGTGAAAACAACACAACTAAGTTGTGTCCAAATGGCATCTATCTATAATATTGAAACCATCTAGCATATTTCCCACTGTAATCATTGAACTAAGTGCTACAACTTTCCAATCAAATTTGACAATCTTTTCCCATAATAGGCAATTTCATTAAAATGGTGGTATGAAATTAAAATGGCGCGGAAGCAGGTCAAAGGAAGGAAGAAAACCCATGCAAATTGGTCATTATTTGCAAGGAAATACATGAATGACTGGTGCTTTTGGCTTCGAAGGGCCGAAATTGGTACGTTTACGGCCCACACATGGCCAAAGGTGCTGCCACTTTTGACCTTCCTATCTGACCTACCGATCCCATGAAGGATTTTGAAGTGGCATCTCGTGTGAATTTAGCCTATCCAAGATATCATTGGTTGAGGCCAAGGTTGGAAGTCCATAATTCTAGTATTAGAAGTGTTGGGTTGAAGACAATGGTCACACTCACTACCATCTCTAGGAAGTTCAAAGACTACGGTAGATGCAGCTAGAAGAGATGTCGAATGATGCCTTTCATGTCTTGCAAAATAAGGAAGTTGAGAAACGGGCCGGAGGAAGACAAAATAATGCAAAACAAGAAGAATCCCGGCCTCAAGAACTACAAAAATCAAGAATCGTATGTTTATTCAATATGAAAATGATCTTTCCATTGAGATCCACCTCTATTTGCACTAGAGCCTTGCTTCAAAACAGTGAGCTATACACTTGTTGATCAGCAATGGATGAAAAAGAGAATCAATTGAGGAAGTGCAAGGAATGACTTCTCAATTACACAGTACAATGGATTCAGCATTGCTAATTGTTGGACATCCATAGATGTCATCCAGACATGTCTATTCTAGGTCTGTATGTCTACCCCATCAAGCAACAACCCGTTAATCCCAAAATTGTTGCCAACTAATGGTGTTGGACATTCTTCACATGTCACCACTCGCGTATGTTGCATTCCATAGCTCCATTTCAGACCGGGCGGTCTAAACAATGACAGTGAAATCTAGGACATGTATAGATTTCAGACAACCCTTCCTGAATGTGAACGGCGCCAATCTAATGGAATTTCCCATCCGATTGGTTTTTTTTTGATGTCGACCTCATCTTGGTCTCCACTTGCCCAGGATGAGCTTCACCTCCTTAGGAAAAAGCGCACGTCGTTGCCGTAGTTGTTTTGAATGTACCCCGTAGAAGTAGGAGCGGTTGACTTTTTCTCATGGTATCCCATTGCAGCAGTTCCAACAATTGCCAACAGTCCCATCCTTGAGCAATGCTAGCAAGCGCCTATTTTGAAATCATATTTTAGTGAGGTTGGGGTAGAGCGCCCGGAGGACCTTTGCAAAATGCTCATTCGTTGCAATGCTAATATCCACTTCTGGCGTTGTCTCCGAGCTTTATTGCATATAGTTGTATTTGTCCCTAGTTCCTAGCACAAGTATGAACAATTGCAGTCCATCCATGGCCGTGCTAAGGATGTCCAGTACTGGAAGTCAACTCCCTTTCCAAATCATGCCAAACCATGGCTTATTGAAAAGTTAATATGCATTGGTTCGCATTTTTCGGTGAGTTGTCATTGAAGGAACTCCAACGGACAACGATAGTGGCATCCGCATACATGCCTCCCTCCAACATCTTGCACGACATAGCGTGGGAGAGACAGTGACACTCTGTAAGTCTTTCCATCATGGCGTCGAAATTGGAACAGTCGATCCCTATTGGAATGAGAGTTGGAGTGAAGAATCTTTTGGCTCAACACTTGGTAACTGCCCACGACATAAGCGATGATTTGAGTGGATGTGTATCGTCCATATCCAATACTCCGAAGAGACCAAGTATAGAATGTGCAGCGTTGGAGACAGACAATACACATCCACTCGTTAGCCTACATAGTGTGCATCTAACAAGTGCTGAGCAAGAAGATTCTTCACTCCTACTCTTCTTCCAACAACGGTCCACCGTTCCAAGTTTTTGCCCATGGAAGGCAGAGAACAATGATGGGAAGACTGACAGTGGGGGACTGGATCCCACCTCGTGCCGTTGAAAATGTTGCAGGAGGGCATGCAAGGCCAACATCACTGTCGTTGCACATGGAAGCCCTAGTAAAAAGTCTCCAAAAAATGCCCACCCATGCAAGTTTAGTTTTCCCTAAGCCATGTTCTCGCACAATTTGAAGATGACTTCTAATGTGAACATTTCTGATGGGACTCTGAATGGACCACAATTGTTCATACTTAAGCTCTGCACTAGTTGCAACGAATATGACAACCAATGGAGCTGAAAGACAACGCCCACAATGCTCAACATTGCAATGGACGAGCAGTTTGTGGAGGTCTTCGGAGCGCTCTGCAACAACCTCATGACGACATGATTGGAAAACAAGTGCTTGCAAGCGTTGGCGAAATGTTGATCCACGGATCCTTCTTCTCAATTGCAAAAGGCAATAAGGCTACCCTGAGGAGAATATGGCTGCGAGGTCCTAGGGCTATAATCATGCGATCCACACTTCTATTCATTGGGAATGCTCTCCACTATATCGCTCAAAAGGATAATGAAGGACATCTAAATTTTCCTAGAATCCAATGGTCTATCAGGATCTACAGACCACGGCCAAGTCATGCTGCTCTTGCAACATGCATTCCGTTGTCCTCTTCTTGGCTTCCTTACTGTTGCCGTTGGATCTTCCGACTCCATGAATGCAACAATCAGCTTGTACATCCAAGACAATCATCAAACCATTTCGGTTGCGTACCTTTCCACCCACGGGCGGTAGTTTATGGTCATTTTGGACCATGTTTTCCCCAATAGTGGATGTTCCAAGGATGCCTGCCTCGTCCGACTCTCGAAGGATGTCATTGTGAGGTCGTTGCATGCCACCACCAGAACCAGAAGAAAATGATCGTCAACTGCAATGCAAACCAATCTGGACATCGTCTCTATGATGGATTCACTCTTCCCAATACCCATCTCTGGTGTTGTGCCAAGAACATGGACAGGTGCGGACCATCCCTGGTCATGTCACAAATGTCCACAAGAAAGTCAACTACTATGTTTTGAGATTATGTTGAGACAAGTTCGGCAATGTTCAGGACGCATGGGTCAACACTTTCCAGAGAGCATGACGGATCTTCCATGCGAAACGACGAGATTTGGCATCAAGGTTCTCTCCCATCATCATCTTCAAGAGTGCACGACGTGAAGCTCCAAGCACCATCACTTCAGTCTTCATTGCAAGTCGACGCTCTTATGGGCAAATACTGGGAACCCTCTTCTACCGGCGACTCGACAAGGGTTCGAAGAATTTTTGTCCCAACACTGTTCTCTCAGCATAGCATCATCTTCCTCGTGGATGTGCACCATCCATCTCAACGAGAGGCGATATTGATTCATTGGAAGAACAACGTGCCTTATCGGATGGAGATGATCCGCATCCATCAGATTGTTCATGCTATGCTTCGAGAGCCAGTGCAGGGACGAGAACTCTTCGAACCATTCTTGACTTGCCAATAGGAAATAGTTCCAAGTGATTGCCTACAAGAGCTTCGAGGGGTGGCGGGGATTGTCAACCGATCACGGATGACAACGGCGACGTATCTTGGAAGGCGTCCGGGGGAATGCGTTCACGTCAGTCATCCTCGTCGTCCATGCAAGATCTACCATACTCCCCAGAAAATGCTGACGAGTGCGTGCCCAACTTTCTGAACCATATTGCCAACCTCCACACCACCTCAAGAGGAAGCCGACTTCTATTGTGGACATCCTCAACACGACCATGGATGGTCCGCACTCGTTCACGCTCATGCGCCACACTACGAATGAGGGAAGGAAAGACTCAAATCCGGCATGGAGTCAACACCGAAAACTGGTTTGCACTACAATTGCCAATCATTTTCCTCTTCTCTGTTGGTGAGTTGCAACAATCACGACATGAATGAAAACATGCGCCCACTTGCTTTGAATTGGTGAAATGGTGATCCTCCGACCACTCTTGTTATATGCAAGAAGCAGAAGCTATAATGAGGGGAATAATACTACCATGACAACGGCAATTACACTACTCTTGAAAGGGAATAATACTATCATTTGGAAAACAAGGCTAGTATAGGGGACATCACCATGGTGAGAGAACTAATGCTAGAATGATGTGGGGGAAAATGTATTTCTATTCATTGAGAATGTATTGGGAGTATAATGCATCAAAGAATATTAAAGGGTGTCAAATGTTTTCTATAGCCCTCGCTGATCTATAGTTTAGAACGTTTTACAAGGGAGGAGCCCCATCCGCAACAAAGTCAATAGGTTTAGCTATCCCTGGAAGCACCCAAGTGTACTACGTTTAGTGGATGCTACATGCGAATGCCAATAGTAACATCTTCCCCATCCACCATCCGGATTCATCTTCGTGCTGTGCCGTGGATGAACTTGTGGACCCCATAAGCTTACAAAGAGCCTGCATACAATACACGTCAAGATGAGTGATCCATTTTGGAGTTCAACATAATTGAGGGGGGAAAGAAGATTTCAACAAAACGCACTCACCGGAAGAAGAGCGATGGATCAAAATGGATTCTACATCAAACATCCTTGTCTTCGTGAAGTGCGAACATCATAATACACACGAAGAATGTGAGGGCATCCCGCGGAATGGTGACCTGTCCATGAAGGCAACTACAACACCTCGGGCCCAAGTCCTCCGTCTAGTGGAGCAGTTCAGACCGCACGGTCTGAACTAGTGTTCCCTCCACCATCATCCAATAGTTTAGGGTCATTTCGGACTGAGCATTACCTTGTCCTGAAGGACTCGTAGACGTGACGTCAATGTCGCCGTCGTCTTGGACCACGCAACCGTCGGAGGAGCCCACTCCTTCCGTCATCCGCATGCGCTGTCGGTTATTAGACTTGCCGTCCATTCGGCCGCCGTCGCCATTACGGCCACCCAACACATGAACACCGCGCCGCCCCACTTGCACACGCATCCATTTCGGATGGTATCATTGTCTTGCGGGATTAATCTTGTTCTTATGGTTGAAATGATCCAGGTCCTCATCACTGTAACGTCCGACGAACTACGGGTATTCTAGCACGAGGGACCTGTCCTGGAAGTGCGCACAGGTGCGCACTTTGAGTCCGAACTTCGAATTCCTCAGGGCCATCGTGAGGTGTGCGAGAAACCAGGGGTTCTCCGACAAGTACTGCGAGACGCTGCGACCGGACTCCAGCAAACCCAAAAGATACGGGATTACGGTGTTTTGGAGAGTGTGGTTCACGCCGCCAACATACGATAACGGGAATATGGCATTGTGGATGGGGTTCAGAATGCTGCTCTCCGGGCAACAGTCGACGAGTAGGGTGTTGGACGCATTGGCCCTGAAGTTGTCCCATATGAATTTCTTCTGACCCCACACAGTCTTGTGGAGGACCTTCACGCGAAGTCGCCCCCCCGGGTGGTCCGCGAATTGCACGAAGGTATCCTCCTCGATGCTAGTGTCGCACGCGCTGTGCGCGGGGTGCGCTTGGCAGTTGCTCTCAGGAAACCTGGGTCGGGGAGGACACTTACACAACCACCACGGTCGTCTCTCCACGATCGAGAAGCAGTCTTCCATCATCAGCACGGGCATGTGCTTAAGACACTCCATATCCCGAAATAGGAACTCCACCACGGGGATAGCGACTACGGAGGGGAGTCTCGTCCAGATGCCTATATAGAAATTCTCCGCCAAGCTAGTCAAGAACAAGCGTAATTCTGGACGACAGTGCACGGTGTATTCGCCGAACATATGACGGTTCCTAGGATTATAATCCGCCTCGGACGGCGGTGCGCGTGCGGGCACCGGACCCTGCGCCGGACGCTCGACGTGCTCAACTTGGCAAAGGACGCCTTCTACCTCCAAGATGACGAAATAACTATTCCAAGGGAAACCCTCCACGTGGGGAGGCGCCGATTTCGGTAACAGAGCCTGCATATGCGAGAACCCGGACTCAAAGCAGGAATCTTCTAAACCAATGATGCAGTCCACGATAGTAGACTCCAAACGACGCTAGCAATAGAATTTCACGGGAGCAAGGAAATTGAACCTCACCTTCATTATGACATCGGCGACGGGGAGGGCGACTTCCTAAGCAATGGGCCGGAACACTTCCTTGCCCTTGATGGCAATGGGCGTTGGGATTTCCGGAGCCAAGGGGGATGCCGCTTCCGTGACGATGGGACGATCAACTTTGACGACATCGGGAGTTGGGGATCACAAAGGGGCGGGGGCGGGAGAGAGCACTTCAGGAGCCAAAGGAGCGATGACTGAGCTTGTCTGCTGTTCGAGGGAAGTGGATTGACGACGAGGTGAGACCGCGACAAGTGGAAGCATTGGAGCCTCGATGTCCAATAGAGCATTGTCAGCCTGAATGGAGAAATGATAAGAGCGTGACTACAATGCCCACAACCACTAAAACAATACTTGATAATACAAATTTTCCAAACTGCACGCTACTAGTTATCGAAAATGCCTTTGATATATATTACAAATATTGTACATTGTTTACAACCAGAATCATTTTTCACAAAGTGTACAAAAGTATGTGCACGAGTATGCAAAACATGTGAACGCTCTCCAAAGTCCAAAAAAAGAAAAAGACAACCGCTAGAGGGAAGACCCCATGACTCTACAGACTTGTCGGAACGACCTTCGATCAGCCCGACGAACCACCTTCACATAGCATCCTCCGATCGAGGTCTAACTAGAACTATGTGGAGGGGTTACCCACCGCGGGAGCTTCATCATCTCTGGCTGGCGAGTCCACTAGAGCCTACTCCACCACCACAGGCTGCGCGGGAGCGAGAGGGGCCTGCACATGGGGAGCATACTGCTCAGTCAAGTTAGTGAAGGAGATCTCCACATCTCCCAAGTCAACGTCAAGGCTATATGGATCGTCTCCGTGTACGCTCGAACAATGCAGTGATTCCAGCACATGCATATAATGAAATTGACTAAGGTCGAAGTCATCGACTTCTGGTTTGGAAGTGGCACTCACCGAGATCAGCGATGGATTCATGTTGGACATCATTCGCAATCCCGACGCTGCGGAGGCCGTCCCTGAGGGAGAGTTTGTCGTGGAGACCCCCGACACATTTTGCAGCTCACTCGCAGGATTGGAGCTGGGAGTCACTGGCATTGCTAGAGTCGGTAGATCCGGTATCATCGCCAAGCGCACATTGACATTCACCAACGTCGCCTGGTTTTGCGCCAGTTGATTCTCATACACCAACTTCTTGGCCTTGTGCCTCGCCTTCTTCTCCAATTCCCTGGCCTCCCACCACCGTTGCTTTTCCTCCCTCTCCTTCATCAGTATAGTGACCGTCTCGCTCCACTTCTCCGACTCCTCAGCGTGCTTCCTCTTGTACCACTCTACTATGATCTCCGCATAGGCAAGAATGGTCGCCTTCACTTCCGGCTTGACCTCCTCCGTCAGCTGGTGAGAGCTCGACCCACCTTGAGCTGGAGCCCCGGCGCCGAAACTCGACCCTCCCCGAGTGGCCACATCCGCATCGGCCATCCTCCTGTAATCCTCCTTGCTCTTTGCATCCATGGAAAGACATGCATCCAATTCCTCTTCGTCCACATCGTCCAAGTCGATCGGGATTTCCTTGGAACTGTTTCTAGCCTCGAGAAGATCTTGCTCCATCCTCCAGATGTGCAAGATATAAGTCCTCTCATCAGCGGTCACGGGCGGAAGCTCAAACTTCAGGGTGTCAACCGAAACTTGCACCATCGTAATCCCCTTGATTTTCTCAACGGAAGAGGGAGCGGCTTGAAAGTGCGACATCAAAGCATCCACATTCCTCTGCACACTCGCAATCTTCTCCGACAGCGATTCACCTGTGGGTTTGGGAGAAGTGGCAGAGAGCTCAGACCTCACTTTTCGAATCTCCTCATGTGCATCTTCGGGGAGACCGGCCTTCAATCCATCCAGCTTCACTTGCATATGCTCAATTAGCATCCTCGGAGGTTTCGATAGCAAGTCCGTAGCAGGAGCCGATCCAAAAGCACGGCCAAGAACGTGGGAATCAGACCACGCGGTCTGATTCTGTTCAATAGCTGTTGGAGGGAGTTGGAGATCAAAGGAAGGACACGAATATAGGGCAAGGAGAAAGGATGCTGGACTTGAGGATGGCGGAGGAGATGGTACACTTGACGGAGGGGGAGGTGGAGGGAGAGGGGATGGTAGACTCGAGGACGGAGGGGCATTGGGAGGGAGAGGGGATGGTCCACTTGAGGACGACGGAGGTGGGTGGACATCAGAGGGTGGACATGAAGACGAGGGTGGAGGGAGATCCGAAGGCGGGGGTGGAGAAGGAGCTGTAGGAACAGAAATAGGTGAAGGGGGTAGGGGAGACTCGGTGACCACATCAGACCGCGCGATCTGATCCTCTGAGGGCAGCAGTAGGGGAGTTTGCGGGATCACCACGGACTGAGATGGCTGACTCTGCAGAAGGGGAGAAACGGGAGGTGTAGACACACGTGAAGGTAATGAATCAGACTCTACAGTCTGGTTCACACACGTACGTGCAGGAGAGCAGGGAGATGTAGGTTCAGAGCAATGACCAGATTCCGACGAATGAGAGGAGGCATGATCGGAACAAGAAGAGGAAATACGTTCCACGGGTAGATCAGACCGCGCGGTCTGATCCTCTCGAGGGCTGAAGTCCGGCACACGAGTAGTCGGTGGACGGACCTCGTCTCTCCTACTTGACCCTGCAGTGTCGCTGACCTCCGGGTTTTGGGACGGGGACCCTACATTCTGGGGCTCACTCTCCTCCTCGAACTCATCCTCCATTTCATCTTCATCTCCGTGCTCCTCCCCTCCATCGTGGTTGTCGTCTAGCTCCACGATATCGAGGGCGGGATCATCCAGTCCGGTGGCCCAGTTGGACTCCTCTTCTAGCTCCCGCCAGTGCGTCGGGCTCGGGCCGTCATAATGATATCTGAGAGCATGCGGTTGGGGGACCAACACATCGGGCCAATAACTGTAACCTATTTTCTATTGAACGCTTTGGTGGAAGAGAGCCCGATTCATGGCCCACTGAAAGGACACGGAATTGCAACAAAGCATCTGACATCAACCAACGCACACCAATTAACAATCATAAAAAGAATCAAATCAAAATCAGATGGTTCCATGTGAAAACAGAATCATCTCGCTAGCATGGTCCTCACCGAGCATGCCAAGACTGCCTTGGCTCTAGCGAAGACGAGCATTACGGTTCCCTGGTCCCTACAGAACTTGTCGATGAATCGGAGATACACCTCGTACCGTAGCTCGCGATTCGAAATGCGCCACGGAAAATCATGACAACAGACTTCATGATTTTTGTACATCTCGTCTTCCGTCACCAAGGGCATGTCTTCATCAACCGAGAGGCGTGGCACTTGGTCCTCGCCGTTAACTAACTTGGAGTTCAAAAATGATTTAGTTGGCCGCTAGAGATACATCACTTTGTCCTTGTACTTCATCGTGTACGTTGGATCGCCCTTGCAGTAGACATATCTACATTCGCGCTTCAACTTGTGGTCGGGGAAGAAGTCCGACACCATTTGCTCTACGGAGGCAATCCTTTCTTGACTGAAGATGAGCATCCACGTGTGGACCCCCCTCGACATCGCGTTCTTGGACACCTTCCTTAGTTGTTCGAGGACTAGTGTGTGCCCGTGATTGACCTCCGTCTTCTCCAATCTCGGGAACAATCGGAAGTCCATGATTTCGACCTCGCAATATTTGATAGAGGCCGGTCCCGACTCACAGAAGGTCCACCTCTCCCTTCGGAAGATGTACAACTGCGGGTCGAATGTCGAACTCTTGTGAACCCACTTGCACACCTACCCTCGCGAACATTTCCGACAGTTTTGGAACTGACGGGTATTGTCCATGACACGGTCCAAGCCCTCCAAGAGCTTATTAGGCATGTCCATGGGTTTCTTCCCCGACCCGCACTCGTTCCTCAGCCACTTCTGACCGACTTGCATGAGGTGCCACATGTGGAACCCGGTTATGCACAACTCCCCTTTCAGATCCTGCCAAGCTGCCGGAACAAAATCCCCATCGTCAAAAACGTCGGCCGCCTCGATGATGCCATCCTTGATCCCCCTTTCCATAATTTCCTTCGCCAGAACAATCTTGTGTTTCTTGTTCGTGGTCCACATGGCGAACAGAATGGCCTCGGTCCAACTTGTAGGCCTTTTGATGTAGACCTTCGGCGGAATCTCGAGGATTTTGCTGCCAAGCTCACCCATTGCAGCATCGTCCAGTTCGGCCAGAGTCTTCATCTGGTTCGAATTGATGGGCATGAACTTGTAGACCTTCGTGGCGCCGGCCTTATCCATTATTTTGTTGAATGGACGGCCGGAGTCGATGTCATACAGACCACCAGACTCGTGCTTCATGAAAACCTCCTACCAAATAGACCACGTTCGATCGGAGGCCATTATGATCTTCCTCTCCCCCATCTTGTCAAAATCAATGACCTTCCGCGAACCGCCAACCCCCTTTGCACTAATCATGGATTCGAAGCTTTGTTCGACCTTCATTTTGAAATCCTGTGCACAATTTGGGAATATCAGAATTCATCTTCATATAGAGGTTCAGACCGCGCGGTCTAAAACAAGAAACTCTAGTACAAGTCCATTAGAACTGGACTGTTACCACGACAATGAGATGAACTTTAGACCGCGCGGTCTAAAACAACAAACTCTAGTACAAGTCTAAACCAAACTCGGCTATTACCACAACGACAATGAGGTGAACTTCAGACCGCGCGGTCTAAAACAACAAACTCTAGTACAAGTCCATTACAACGAACTGGGCTATAACCACGACAATGAGAACTTCAGACCGCGCGGTCCGAAGTGGTCAAGGAACATACCTGGTAGGATTTGTGCATCTCTTCTTGCTGGGATGCTCTCGCGTTCTTTCGATGTTGCGAAGGTCTATTGGCGTTCTCCCAGAGATGGCGGCAATGCATTATGGTCGCGGGCAGCGATGATAAATAGGGACCGGCGATATTCCCGTCGTTGCATTTGCACGATAATGTGTGCAAGTGGTCTTTGTTGTCAGACCACACAATCTCGCATGTCCACCTGCGCATCTTCTCGACGATCGCCACATCATCAACTAACGTCTCACCCGAAATGATTTCCTTCGTTGCCATCCACGTGTGTTGACCATTGATGATTTTCAAAGGCCCGGCCGCGGTGCACTCCTTCTAGCAGGTTGGCCTCGTATTCGTGTCGGGCATGACTATTAGAATCTGCTTGGTGAAGTTGACCTTCACCATTCGATCAAGTACAGCTGTGACCCCAGCCTTCTCCAGCGGCCAAAAAATGATTCCCGACTTCTTGTCCGCATTTATCATGTCCCCGACGTCTAGCTCGAAATATCGGCCTCGTCCAAAAATGTACATGTACGACGATGCTTCTTTGAACTTCCAATTGGCTATCGCTTCAGCCTTCAAGCGCCATCGCGTTTCAGCTTCGTCACTACATTTCAGGTCCAGCTTGAAGTCGATTACTACGGAAAGCTTGTCCGGTACGTCCATAGGGTTAAATGGCACGGTCGTTGGGTTGTCCACCCATTTCCCGTTCACTTTTTTGAAGGCCAGCTTCTGTGCCTCTTCCTCCGACACCTCGGTGGTTTCAGTGAATGCCGACTGACTTGATGGGCTTGGCGCTCCTTGTGAGCCCGAGGGCTCCATGGGATTCCGGCGTTGTCTAACCCATCTCTCCACCCCTTCCTCTTCAGCGGCCGGCGAATTCCCAACAGTCGATGATGGCTTCCTCTTCCTTGTCTTCATCTTGTCTCTTGCTTTCGGTCGGACAGGTTGCACTAGTACTGCACGAGTAGTCAGCGTCGTGATCTGGGGATTGGCCTGCCGCCCCTCTTATGGCGGCAATGTTGACTATCGAGGGGCTCCGGTGTCTACGGCACTTGCAACAGCTGACGCAGGTGGTGGACGACTACGCATTGAGACCCCCGAGTTGGAGCCTTCGACACCTTTCTGCTTTCGAGCACTCTCTTCAATGTCCATTCTTTTTTTTCCCTTTGGCTGTGAAATGTTCAATTTTCCCGAGGTCAGTCTTGCGGTATGGAGAGTGCTTGCATCAGTTAGGTACATGCTTACCGCTTTTCCAATCTCATAAAAGTCATCAGCTATACGTTCACACTTCGCTTGGATGTCGAGCATGAGGATTTGGAAAGCATGGGGGACGTGATCGTAGTTTTTCATAATGCGTTGGTGACATAAAGTCATTTGGTCTTCAACTCGGATGACAATGACTCCAAACACATTATTACTAGAGTTTATAATGTCCACTAGAATAGCTTCCTGTAGTGCATAAATATTAACTACTACTAAATTCTTGAACAATTTCCATCGTGGGTCGCCGGCTGTTGTAAAACCTATTTCTAGACTAAAGACGGGAGAGTCGTGAAGGTAACTCATTTCTATTGACCACAACGATTTCGATGCGATGAATTCCAATGGAACCTTATCATCGATGTGGGACGACCAGGATTCCTGAATTCTCTCAGGCGAAATCCTTCGCATGTATCCTATTAGAAGCGGCTTGCTCTCCAAGAAGGACTCCATCACACTGTTCACAGGAATGGATTTGATCAGACCGCGTGATCTAAAGCAATGTTTATAATGTTCAAAATGCAAGCTTCCTGAGCAGATATAACATTGTTTCAGACCGCACGGTCTGAACTATTTCAAGTCATTGTATCATTCTCTGTGAAGCGCTTCACGTAGACGTTAGGTATTTATTTAAGTCACGCATTAGTGAGGTCAATTTATCGTAGTGGTTGGATGAATCTAGTATCTAAGCGAATGTACGTAACATAGTTTCAATTTGTTGAAATGATCTTGACAAATATTTCATGTAACTTTCTACGAGTCTGCTAGAGTAGATCAGACTAGAGCGTAACTCTCTAAAGCAGATATGATTATTTCCTAATCTTTGATGGAATATATTAGTATTGTTCTAACCACGCAGTCTGAACCTATTTAGTGTACTTTGTTATTTTGGTCATGCTTTTTCTCTAACTATATATTTCAAACCGCGCGGTCTGAACCTATAGGGGACATCGTTCTTGTTTAGGACTAATTTAGTCTTACGATTCTATTCAAATCGCGCGGCCTGAATCTATATAGTCGACTTTGTTATTTTTGTCATGCTTTTTCTCTATGTATTTTAGGCTGCGCGGTCCGATCCTTGGGAGTGGACTTTTGTTTTGGACACGATTTTACACTCTAACTTTACAGTTCAGACCGCGCGGTCTGAACCTGTCTAGGGGACATCGTTCTTGTTTTGGACATTAATTTACTGTTACGATTCCATTCAGACCGCGCAATCTAAACCTATATAGGACTTGTTTTGGACATGATTTTACTCTAACTATACAATTCAGACCGCACGGTTTGAACTTATTTAGTTGACTTTTTTGTCGTTACTTTTTTCATGACTTTACTGGGTCGATTCATTTCAGACCGTGGGGTGTGCGTCTACCTACTCGACTTCGCCGTCTTACTTTTTATATGGTTTTCTATTGCGACTATTCTAAACGCGTTGTCCACTTATGTAGGACTTCTCATTCGTTACTTCGCGTCATTACTCTGTTCTCATCTAAGGAGGTTTTGACCGCGCGGTCTAATCTTATATTGAATTGAAATCGGCTAATTAGAATGAGTTCTTTCCCATGGGCAAATTTTTAATCAGTGCGCTGAAAGGCGTGAGCAAATTAACTTGGACAGGGTGTAAATAGTTTTCATTCCTCGTTCTAAATTTCAGATCGCGCGGTCTGATTCAATCTATCGGGCTCTTGGTTCTGGTTATGATTTTATTCTAACATTGGAGTTCAGACCGCGCTGTCTGAACCTTTTCATTACTCTTGCTTTTTGGGAGACACGAGTTTGTATTTCACTGAAGGTTCAGACCGCGCAGTCTAAACCTATGAGAATTGTAAGGAGATATCATATTGGGGGATATGTTTATTCTCAGATGCACATGTTGAAATATCACTGAGGCATGACATTTTATGCATTTTCGGACTTCAGTTGATTTTTGGATTTCTTTAGTTTGCGGGTTCAGACCGCGCGGTTTGAACCTTTTTTGGACATGTGTTGGCTCGTCAATTTTTTCTTATAGTTTTTATTGAGCTAGGGAGATTCAGACCGCGCGGTCTGATCTTGTGTACAAGCTTCTTACACTATTTCATCTGCTCTGACTGCGCGGTTATAGGGTACCTTTCTAAAATGCAAAGAATGAAGAGATTGAGTATTGAGTTTCTGACCTAGACTTGCAGACAGGATCGCTGTAGCGTGAAAATCGTATCTCCAACTGAACGCTACTGCTTCTCACTCCTTTGGGACGTTCCTTTCCTGTGAAAAAAGCATGAATAAAGCATGAACTAAGTTGCAGCAAAGAATTTCTTAGAATTCTAGCAAGAACCTGAAACTCTACCTTCATGAAGGATGCATCACTGATTTCCAAGTTACAAACTGAGCTACTGAACACTGTAAATGGTAGAGTTACCCTAAACTATCTACAATGTGTTTTTTAAGAGAAGTCATTGAGCAGGACTGTAAACTACAATAACTTCTATGTGGACTTACAAATCAAGAAACAACCTCTTCCATAACTAGAAACGAAGCTCTATCTACAATCACTCGAATGGAAGAGAGTTGATTGACTCGAACATTGCAACAAACACTTTCAATAGTAACCAGTGGAATGGAAGAAATGCAGAAAGTAGAGCAAGCAGTAGACTAACCACGAAAGAAAAAACACAAACGCGTGGACAAGAGAGAGAAGCATGGCTATGCCAAATACCAGGATGTGGCTACTGAACTCGCGCCTGGCAACCCATAGATGTATTCACCGCTACTAGGCAACTTCAATGCTCATGGAATCGCTACCTCCAGAAGTGAACCAGAAAGTGAAGCTCTAGCAAACAAATGGAATCTGAAGAGAGAGAAGACACGGAGAAATTTACAAAAATGCTGACAGAAATGGAACATGAACACAGATACACTCAATTACAGCGCACAACGTGAAGAGAAGTTGCACCGTGCGTAGAACCTTAGAGAACAATGAAAACACAACTAGAACGAGTGGCACCCAAAAGAACAAAATCAAGGTCAACAAATTCTCCGCATCGCCGCAGCAAGAAAACGGAAATCGAGAATGAGGAAAAGGAGTTGACGAAACCCTACAGGTGGAGATGATGACCATCCGGGACTGGAGTGCCCGAACCACAGCATCTCCAAACCTATTCCGAAGCTAACCCAAACCCGAAGCTCCACCGACCCTCGCACAAAGCTCCACGTGGTGCCCAGACCTGCACCAATGCAATCAAGTGGTTTTCATAAATAGAGAATTTTTTCAAGGACCCTACTTAGTCAAGAAAATAAGTATTTCACTACACTAAATAGTGAAATTAGGATGCCCCATACTAATGTCTCGACATTTGACACTATACAAATATTTCCTTATTCTAGAAGAATGCACTACTTTTCTATTACGTACTGTTGTAATTGGGACTCGTAACCCTTTATGTATATTAATGGGAATACATGCAGAATTTTTTGTTGCCGATAGTGGCTTGTAAAGTAACTTTCTTGCAGTAAGGCAAACTAATTGTAAAGGCAATCTTATTTTGCTATTTTGTGCAAATGACTCAAATCGTTAAAGTTCATAGTAAAGTAATCCCCACTTCAACCCCTAAATGTCCAAGGCCACTTTTGAGCTTAAAGGAATTCACTCTAAACTACCAAAAAATTCCTCATTGTCATAGGTTGTAGTAGTTTGGATATAAGTTGTATCAAGGTTTTTTAATTATAACCTTACAAATTCAAACTTGACATTTTAAAGGTCCTATAGGTTTACAAAATTCACTTCAATATGATTTATGGATTCAAAGATAACAATGTTTAACCAGGAGGTTGTTAAAACTACAAAAGTGCTTTGAAGTCTTTCAATGCTCTTTTGACATGTCAGATCTTAAAAGTTCTTCACCATAAAAATATGATGTGAAAGGGCCTAACATGTCAAAATCCAAAGAATTTGTGGCTTCTCAAAATGTATTGTATTACTTTCGTAAATGATTCTTTAATGTAATTCTTCCTCCAAGATCTAGTGTATTTGAGGTTCACTGCTAAGAAACCCCAACACTATGGAAAGTCAAGACTTCAATGGACACCTTTGCACAATATCTTCAATAGAAAATTCATAATCAATCATTTTTATAAATTAAATCCTTTGGGCGGAGACCCTAGGAAACTAATGGCACTAGTATTGTCTTTGGAAGCCTTGAAATGCTAGAATTGTTTTCAAATGAGCAACAATTACTACTAACTTTCAACACTTGCATGTTGTAATTTGCAATCCAGCAATGGTTGGCTTGGGGTATCACTTTTTTGACACACTCATTAAGTGATTTCAGTTTGAAGACTCAGAAGTTTGCCTAATTTGTTCATTTTGATCAAGTAAGAAGACCCTAAAACGAAAAAAAATTCTTACACCTCAAGAAGATCAAAATGTGTGTTCCTATTTAGTGTTTAGGGGGGAATTTAAAATTTCTGGATGTATGCGTAGATGTGAGAAAAATGATAAAAGGAGGGGATTTGCAAGCATCATAATGCACAATTTATTAGCCCCTAAAGGACCAAGGTGATTTTCCTAAGTATCAAAAAACACTCAAAACTGTCACTTCTATTGCAAAGAGAAAAGAAACTTAAAAATTGTTCTTTTTTGCATATCCAAGCATAAGATCTTATATTTGACTACTATTTGAATATATGGAAGAAATTTCAGAAACTTTAACCATGCAAATTGCAAGATATATGCATTTAAAGTGAAGAAAACAAGTTTTTCTTCACCTTCCTTGACTAGATTTTTTGGCTTTGAATCTTTTTGGTTCAGAATTTTTGCACTATGGATTTTGATTTTCTACTGATTTAAGTTAAGTAGTTGAGTTGAAAATCTACAAACTTCAGAAAATTTAGGGAAAAAAGTACTTAATTTTCACTCATTAAAAAATTGTTAAAAGGAGGTGAGTTCAAGATTGAAGAAAAAACGAAATTGTTAATAGCTTTTAGATGGAATTGAATCACAATAATCCCAACAGTGAGATTGTTCTAGCAAGAGAATCTAACCTTGTCTAGCACTTTTTTTAGAAAAATTTTAAAAATTGCATTCAAAAATGAATTCTACAAGTTATTTTTTCAAGAAGATGCTTAGATTGCCCGAAAAAGTAAGATTGTCCATAACTTTCTCATTGTTAGTCCAAATTGAATGAAACAAAGCTTCACATGTACTAGACAAAAATATAATCTTTGAGAAAAAAATTTGAAAACAAAATTATTTTGACTTTTAGTGATTTTTTCTTTACTAGCCGCCAAACTCTGTTTTTGCTTATTATGCCATAACTTTTGTTCTCAATCATCGATTAAAATAAAAAAGATATCTTCTTAAAGCTCTTGCAAAAATACACAAACTCAAAAAATCCCAAAAAATATCACTAAAAATTGAGACAATAGAAACTTGCTTGGACCCAAATTGTCCCCCGAGGGCACAAATGGTCCTTTAGGGGTTAAATTTTGAATGATAAAATTGATTATTTTATGAATTGGAGCACTAAATATAAGTCCAAACCAAAAATCATATTCAAATAAAATTATTTGATATTCCAAATGCCTGTTATTGAGGATTTCATGTACATAGGCCAAAACTTTCTTTTTGAACTACAAATTAAATTCATTGAAAATTCTTAAAATTCTTTGATTGTGGTGAATGGTTTTCTCTTCATACATTCTTAGTTTTGGTACTTATAACCACATTTTGTGAAATCATACTAGATTCTACTTAAAAGATGAGGTCATTTGACACAGGAGAGTGAACTACCATTGTTGCTAAGACAACCTTTTGGGTTACATGAAGCCGACCATTGCCCGATCGTGGAATTTTTGCAAACATTGAAATCTTTCCATGGGGACTATGGTATAAAGAAATAGATGATTGAATTCTATTCTTGCATCTCAAAAGCAAGTACAATTGACGTTTTAAGCTAAAAGCACAAAAATCAAGTGAAATGTAGAAGCTACCCTTATTCAATATTGTTACATATATCCTATTCAAGAGCTTTCTGAAATGAAACATTCACTTCATCAAAAGAAAAATTAGGATACCGCTTATAAGACCCTAAACTACAAACTTAAGTGATTTCACTAAGTGAAGATCAAAGTTTGAAAGTGATTTCAAGCATGTCAATCCCCCATTCTCATGTGCACACTAAGAAATAGCTCCCGACAAATGTACGAGTTGAAAATGCCGAGCTTCCCAACCCCAATGGCTTCACAACTTCTTGAGATAACAATTAAAATTCAATCATGTCTTACAACTTGCAAGTACAAATAAGAACTCCCTGCTAAGTTAAATTTTTTTAACATAGCATTTACCTCATTTTCTTCCCACATGTAATAATCAAGCATCAAGTGTACGTATTTTGAAAGAGAGAAATGGTAGTGATGTAAAGAAGTATTACAAAGTTTATATAGGTCATCGTGTCATCTAGATTGGCTTACACGAATTAAACCTCCAACACCAATTTACATGATTTCCTTTACACAACTCTTTATGAAATTTATTCATAAATTACATTTTAGACGTATATAAGTAATTTTCCCTTGATAGTAATGAAGTGGTTGAATTTTCTTAGACCTTTTGAAAGTCATATTCATATGAAAATAGTGTACTTTGAATATAGATATGCACCCTAAACTATTTTGCAATTGCATACTAGAATCCCTATTAATTCAATAGACCACTACAACTTCAATAATGAATTATAAATACGTACATTTTAAATGCAATAACTACAAGAATTTGTTCTATTTTAATTATATTGTTGACTCAGAACGTAGTATTTGAATGATTTAAAATATCACTCTTTTTAATTTTGTTTCTCATATTGAGATGGATAAATGTATTTAACTTTGGGGGGGGGGGGGGGGGCTAAATCTATTAGGAGTAATTGTTGGCAGTGGCCATGCTTGAGAGAAGTTGGGGTCCATCACTACAATAAAATCCTTTGAACATTTTGCTATGTTGATGCTGGAGAAATGTATCATGAAGAAAACATCATTCATTCCAAAAGTGTGCTGAAATGGCATGCTCAATTTAGAAATACATGATATCTTCAAGTTTATTGTTACGAATGCATTCATTATAAAAATGAATTGTACATCACAAATCACTGAAACCTATCTTTAATCACTTCAAGATTAAGTTTGCATCACAAAACACATATTTTGACAAAGATTTTTTCAGGGAAGACACAACTTTCGGGATTCAATTTCTACTCATGGCATCAAAGAAATAATACTTGCATGTTGTTGGGCATCAGTATTGGATTAGGATATTGTAGGATGCACGGTGTCCAACTTAACTCAATGTGATTCTCACTTGCATACACCAAGAAATGATTTGGAAATTTGTCCAAAAAAATTCTAAATATCATCGTAGGGTAAATACCAAGCTGCAGACTAATCAACAACGTACCTAAGAAAATGTGTTATTTAATGAATGAATTCATATACAATTGAATTTAAAGTAATTGAGTTAGTATGAAACCTTTACCACACATGCCATTAGTTTAAACTCCAATAAACCAATAATTTACCTCAAAGTTGAAAGTCACTACCTCCATGTGTTTGAAGAAGCACTTCATCTTTATCAATGTTACTTGAAAAATTAAATAGATGCAATTGAAAATGGAAGAGTACTCAAATCATGCTACGTACAACATTTACTAAGGAATTTCAATCATCAAACATTGAATGCTTATCACAATTATCATTTTTTTTCTGGTACATGTGCATCAAACTTGTCTTCTTCGATACAATCTTAGGTTTTCGCCGATGGTTTTCATGTGAGCCTTATCGCACGTTTGATGTCATGTGTTGCAATAGACCATTGTTGACTACACGGGAAACTGGTATCGAATAAGTTCATTTTCAATAGTTCGGATAATTTGATATCATGAATGTAAGATAACTTATTCAAAACTTAGCTTACTAAAAATTGGTTGTAGTACTTGTTGTGACAGCTCTATTAAATGTTGTGCAATGTTTGTATGTTGCCTTATAGCTTTCATTGTTAGAAAAAAAACCTTGCTGTCCACTACCTCAGTTTTAGAATGCAATAGTACAACAAGAAAATTATTAGAAGTCTAGCAATGTATAATCTAAATCTATTCAAGAGAGAGTAAAGATAATAAATTGACAAGTGCACTAGTTAAACAATGAAGTGTTGCAGAAAGAAGCAAAACTATGAGGCATAATCATGCAAAAAGTGCAAGTTACTTCAAAAAAGTCAAATGCGATCACAACCATTAAAGAGCTTAGAAAAACTTTCTACAAATTAAACTAGTGCAAGAGTATTCTGTGAGAGGGATTCTACTTGTTGCTCATAACACGGGGAAGTTGTTTCTCATCATTTACTTTATATCAATCTTTGCAATGCAAGTTCCCAACTCTAAACTTGCGACCCTAACTCCAAAGACCATGCATCTTAAATGCGTAGTGGAGTTGAAGAAATGGAAAGAGGAACGGAATACGTTCATGAACTTTGATGAGATTGGGAATGAAGTAGATTCCAGCAGTAATGATAGAGATCTAGAAGACTAGTGTATCCTTAATAGGCTATTAATGATTCATGAACATCCTAAATAATAATTCATGAAAATATTGTACATGCATGTGAAGAAGCCCTAAAGTGTCTCAGTCTTGTCACAATGAAATGATTGAATTAAACCCTAAACTAGAACTGTATTATTCAATATTATATTTTCCAAATAATCTTCCTCACGTTAACAGTGTCACTGATATATGAACACTAATGTGCAGATATTACAAAAATTTATCCTCCAAAAATGTCTTATTATATAGGAAGTTGGCTAATCCTAAAAATTATCATATATTTTTTTTTGTGATTTTCATTGGAACAATTCTACGTAGTAATCACTTTGTAGAACATGAAACAAATTTGACAAGTTTGAAAGTGGTTTTATGAAATTAAATAGAGAAGCATTGGATTAGACATCGACATGAATGAAATAGTACAAAAATTGTAATCATTTGACCACAAGATTGCTTGATTATAATGTTCAAAATAACATGAAAGGAGTTTTTGTGGATAATGCCGAATAGCATCCAAAAAGTTGGGCCACATGAAGTTGATGCCTTGTCAGCAGCTTATTCCATTTCTATGTCTTCTTTGCAATCACTATGATAATAGGAGGGTACGAAAGTGGAGAGCACACCATCTTCAGAGTTTTGCAATGCCACAATTTACATGCCCAAAAATTTTAGGAAACAATCAAGAAAGTTAGACTCCGTTTTACAAAAAGTTAGGTTCCATATAATTATTGAACTTTGGAAATTTTGACTACCACCTAAAGTGGGATGTATAGTACTTGCATACCAATGATCAAAGGTATCGGAGGCCTGTAACATATCTAAAATTATCTTGCATAGATTGAATTTTTTAAAAAGGGGCAAGTATGATACAACATTTTCAAAATAAATGGAGAACTTGTTAATCCATAAATCACAATTATGGCAATAGTGAGTACAAATATTGTCAATTCTAAATTGTCTAGAAATAACAACAGTCCATACAATTTCAATGTCATGAACTATCACTGGAATTTGAGGGAGTGGCTAACCCCTTAATATCCTAACTATATATTTTGGGAATATAGCCACTTGGGGCAATTCACCATCATTATTCTTTGTTTTTAAAAAATTTCAAAGAGCATGTCCCCAAGGAGTACATTGAAGTCCGAACAATTTTCTGAAATTTCAATAACACAATTAAAAAATTATTGCATGATATGCCATTTTTATTACTCAGGAACTAAAAAAGAAGTGGGTGTAGATTTTTTATTATAACATTTCTTTACAAACATTGGGATAGGCATGTTCAATTGCACAATTGAAGTCTTAATAAAATTGTATTTAGATTCATTCTCTATTTCTTTCTACTTACTATTTAATAAATAATATTTTCTAAGTATATGTTGTACAATTCCAAATCATCTCTATTTTTTGAAGCATGTAGTGAACTTGTCTTAAGGAATGAATCTGAGTGAATAACACTATTTGGGACATTTGATCATACGAAGGTGACATTCTAAATTGTATGTGCGTACTATTTCAAAAGGTGGAAAAAATGATGTCTATCCAACATGATATTGTCTAACATTGTGCAATGTACTTCCAAGGGTTTTCAAATTCTTTTCTACATCTTTTCTAACCAACATACGACAAGATCCTACAATTTCTTGTTTTAAAAAGTTCTTGTTCCACCCAAATCTCGTACTTGTACTAGAAATGATAGTTTTAGAGCATTTATGGTGAAAACATTCTTGAGAAAATATCCAGAGTTGTCCATTTCTCTAAAATTGACATTTTTTGTAACAATTTTAAAAAATAATTTTTGAATTTTTCTATTCTACATTTTGTGTTACTAACTACTTTTGAATACGAGTCTTGCACTTGTAGCAGTACGACGAGGCTTTTGCAGAGGTGCAAAAAAGGTGAAAGTTACAAAACAAAGAATTATGTGCCATAAACATAAGGATAAATTCTATTCACTTAACTTGAAATTGGCCTAGAGTTGGTGATTATGATCGATGCAAGTTAGTTGATTCGATCATGTAGTAATTTAACCCTTTAGTGACTGTGGTTGATTTGGGAGGCGAGCACAATTTTTGAATACAATTTTGACAAAGTGAAATTTTGTGAAAGCTCTAAGAATGAAAACCTACATCCTATCAATTGGTTCTATAGGGCAAATACTTGAACCAAACACAAAATGAAAGTGATCCAACTATGCACATGCTTGTAAATAATCTTCAAAGATTAATATGTTGTAAATAGCCTTCAACACTGGTACTACATAAGATCTACCACAATTGGGTTAAAATTTTAGTAATGGCTCCTAAAATCAATCAAAAACCTTCCATCTAGTTTTTTCCCACATATAAGTAGTCATCCCTTACATTAAATAAATTATGTATTTGTTTATATTATTTCACTTGTGAAGACTCGAGACATTTAAGTTTGGATAGGCATAGCTGATGCATTTTTGGACTCACTCTCTTGAAATTGGTTTTGTTTGGAGCATATGAAGATACTCTAATTGCATTGTTCCCAGGATTTTTTGAAATAAAATGTTTTGTGAACAGCAGTAGACAAAATGTCCCCAAATCAACCCAAAACTGGTCAATCGGGCACTAAAAGGTTCAGTTTGAATGAAACCACACTCTACTATAAAAAGGCTAGAAAGGAAAGAGGAGTCTGCAGCTGAAGGTGAGAGGTGATATAGAGACTAAGAGAAAGAGAGGGAGACCTATGTTAGAAGTTCTAGAGTAGTGAAATTGAATCAAGCGACTGTAGCATCATTTGTAAGCTAAGTTGGATGTCCTTGATCAATGAAATTATGAAAATTCTCGCAGAATAACATGAGTGAATGCCAAGTACTTATTGATTATATTTTCCCATATCATACAAATTTCAATTCGAGAGATTCAACATGATTTAAAACACATTAAGTACAACAAAAGAATAATGTATTTTACTAGCTGATCTGAGTTCCTTCAGCCAAGTGTGAGGATCTCAACCAAGTTACAGTTTATGAAAAGTGAAAGGGTGGGTCTAAGATTCCATTCCTGCAGTTACGAAATCTATAGGGGATAATGAGTCCGTGTATTGCTTGTACATTTTAATAATTATAGGAATGGAGGGTCATTGCAAGAAACACCATCTATTTTTTGTTGCATTTCGCCTAGTATTCATGATTTTTTTGGAAGTACTATATAATTAGAAAAACAATTTTAAAAAAGTATGAAAAATATGTTCAATGTAGACACCTTTAAGAGGAAGGTACCCTAGAAAGGAAAAGCATAGAAAAATTCTTTAAGTAGAAGAATTAGAAAAGTCTAAAATCTCATGCAAATAGGTAGTTTCACGTTAACTTTAAATTTGTAAAAAATAGGAAAAACAATTCTCCAAATAAACAAAAAAATTGGCTAATTGGGAAGACTTAATGGTGAAGAGATTTCAGCAAGAAAATGATCTTGGAACCATATTTAGTGTTCAAAATTGCGCATGCAAGGGAGCCTTATTTGCATGAACGTATAGCACATAAAATAATATTTTTATAAGAGATCTTTGGTAGGCACATGCTTGCCTAGTGTAGGAATAGACCATAGAAATTTCATCTCTACATAATTAAGTTAGGGTACTTCCTAGTACTAGAAAAGCCTGAACCGCAAACAGTACTAGGAAATTCAATTTTTCTTTTGTTTTGGTTGCATGGATCCGGTGACTATTTTGTTGATTTTGAAAAAAATCTCCATAAAACTTTGAACTTAGAGAGACCCTAACCTAGTTAATATAGACTTATAGTAGTTTACATGTGTGAATAAATTATTTTTGACATCTAGTATGAGCATGAAGGATGCAATTGTAGAAATTATGATAGATAGCACTATTTACATTCAAGGTTCTATGCAAGGGTGTCTATTGCAATCCTAACTTTCAATACTAAATAGTGAAATTAAGTTGCCTCACACTATATAAATACTTAGTATTGCATTATTTACAAGAATGGACTACTTTTGAATTAGGTGTTGTAGTAATTGGAACTCATGAACCTTCATGTATACAAATGGAAATATATGTTGAAATTTTTGTTGACTTTGATGGCTTCTAAAGTACCTTTTGGGGGGTCCGTTAAGTCAATCTAATTGTTAAGGCACCCTAATTTCACTATTTAGTGTGGTGTTGGGGGCTCTTGGAAGCGACTCTCAAATATTATAAAATTTGAAATGATAGTTAAAATTCTTTTCACGAAATTGTAGAGTACATTTTCAAAACTTAAGCCATAATTTCACTTAGGTTATGTATATTAGGGCAGCTACCCTCATATTTTTATGTTGACCGTTAGAATTTCACAAGCGAAGAAGACTAAAAGACTTGAAGCCACTTATGTAATTTTAATGCCCTCATGTTCAAACATTATAATCTTTGAAGCCATCAATGACATTGTTGTGTTTTCTCTTCCTGTCTTCTATCTAACATGTCTAGTGCGAATTTGTACAATTCCCAAAACAAACGGATGAGACTTATGGAAATGAATTCTATATTTTTATTTTTCAATTTGGAGTAAATTCCTGTAAGGTCACAGAAGGCCTTGGGTAGTTGAAAAAATATAATTATATGAATCGATTTTGATAATTATGAAGTTCATAGAGGACGCATCATTGGATTGTGGGCCTCATAAGTGTGAAGTAATGAGCCTGACATCGTTGTCCGCAACTAGCCATCACAATAAGAGCCACATTCAAAGCCCCATCGGGTGGTGAGGGTCTCTCTTTCACCTGCGTCGTCTTGCTTTCGCCGTCCGAGTCCCACTTTCTCCTTGTGCTTCTCCATGCTACACACATTGATCATTCTAGTACTTGTTCGCCACATTTGGCTGCTCGTCAGAGGCTGTGAACGATGAAGAGCTTCACAGAGTAGCTGTGCTTTCACTTAAGGTATGATAGGTGTCATGCCGGGGTTGGGGTCTTCATTTTCGGGCAAGGATGTTTGCTCTACTTCGAAGAAATAGGGTTCACTATTGTCATCACAAATTCACTCATTTAAGTTGAATTGCATAATTGTCAATTTCTGTAGTGTATGTGAGTCAGAGGTTGAATACAGAGGTTCTAGAATGCGTACTCGTTGAAATGGTGGAATTTTGCAGTCCAAATTGTAGAAATGTCGAAATGCTCAATCGCGGCATTATGAATTCGTCAATTCATGCAATGCTGGAAGGGTAGGTTCTTCAATTGTTGCAGTAGAGTGGTTTGTCGATTCAAAATAGGTGAATAGATAAATTGCCTCACGACGAAGTCCAGGAATAGTTGAAGGTGTTAATCGGTAAATTTCGAACTGTAGTACTCCGAAACGATGAATTGCATAATTTCGTGGCATTGTGAATTTGTTTGTAGTTGAACTTCTCTTGTTGAATTGTTATGCATGCTGAGAACTTTCTCAACGCACCTCCATTCCTAGCTCAATACAATTCTGCATTCTCCATTGTCGTAGTACGTATTCATAGCTTTCACTATTGCCATTCAAATTGTTGAATACCAACTAACCTGTACGAATGATATATCGGCGATCATAGTTTATGGTAAATAATTAGGTTGATCTTTGTCTGAATTACTATTAGGTTATTGCAAATGTTGGGTCACATCATTGTATTGCAATCATGGAATTTCGCAAGTGAAATTGCTGGCTTGTGATAGTGACGAATGCAATGACAACAAAATTCATACCCGATGGTTTGAATTGTTGTAAGAAATAGTGACCGATGTAAGTGTTGCATAATTATGCGCACAAGTGAAAGTGCTTGCTCTGAATTATTTGAGCTAGTAAAAGTGGCTGAGAAAGTTTGCCTCCTAGTCATTCTCATCTTGCTTTTAGCAAGTTTGTCACATCACGGGTGCCAACGTTAAATCCAATGTTCAGACCGTGCGGTCTAAACTATTTTTTGAACTTGAAGAATTCGACATAATAATTATCCATATAGTTTTCACTATGCGATTTGAATTGTTTCCAGATATTCATGTTGTCGATAGTTGTTGAACAGTTTCAACCGCGTAGTCCAAATTGTCGAGCAAAATGGATCTCTGTAAACAGTTCATACCGCACGATTTAAATTATGTGGATATTTATTATGTCGAATTTTTTAAGCTCAAAAATTAGTTTAGACCGCGCGGTCTAAACTGTCGTCGGATCAAATTTTCGAATGCAGTTCTGAAGCAGTTTAGACTGCGCAGTCTAAACTGCCGTCGGATCAAATTTTCGGATGCAGTCCTGAAGCAGTTTAGACCGCGCGGTCTAAACTGTTCTCGGATCAAATTTTTGAATGTAGTCCTGAAGCAGTTTAGACCGCGCGGTCTAAATTGTTCTCAAATCAAATTTTCGAATGCAGTCCTGAAGCAGTTTAGACCGCGCGGTCTAAACTGTTCTCGGATCAAATTTTCGAATGCAGTCCTGAAGCAATTTAGACCGCATGGTTTGAATTGTTTTGATGTATTAGAGATGTGCATGCTGTCCTTGGACATTCCACTGCTCGTGCTCTAAATTTTTTCCAGTGATAGGAGATTATCAGGCATTCACTGAGCACTTTGAAGCGCGCGGCCTAAACTGCATCCACTTGTGGGATACCGAAGTCTAGATTAATCTGACAACATTCTAGAATAGAAAGACAAGGCGGGGGTATAGTTACAGTTGGAAATTATACTCCAGAGTAACACCCTTCGGATCTCCCTGCGAGTTCGTATGAGGTGATTGTTGTGGATGATATCAATTTTGTTTTGGTGACCTTGCGACCCTAATTTGTCCGCTTACAAGGAACACTCCTAATATCATGCATGATTCAATCGCGAGATGTAATTTCCCCTACCTGAATATAAGTTCATCGAATTAGACTTGCCGCATTCCGTGATTATTGGCTCCTTCCTCTGGTTCAGAGGACCCAGTCTAATGGCTGATATTAGAATAGTAGAATGAAGAGATGCCAATATGATTCCTATTTATTTGAAAGAGTGGAATATGCTAGCTTGTCTTGCTCTTTGATTTGCTTGTTATGCTTGACATGTAGTTTTCGTAGTCAGAGTTGGTTTCATTCAACTTGCACATTGTATTGTGGATTACGCAAGATGATTCTCTGTATTGCGACATGGGAGTGGAGTGTATCTTCCAGTCTACGACGTCGGGGATGTATTCTACAATGGACTCTCATCCCTTGTCGGTCTATTTCGTCTGGTAATTCGTATGGCTTCGTCGTGCGAATCAGATGGAGATGAGGTTCATTCAACCCTGAATAGCATGTTTCTTATGGACTATTATAAGTCCATGCTTTTGACAATGAATTCTGTGATCTCCATGTGCTTGTATTTGATATCAGTTGTCATAATTCATGTCATTGACATAGAAGCAAATGTACATCACAAAACTTTCTACTAAGCATGGGTTCCTTGTGATAAGAGTTTTTGCTTCTGATGCCTATGTCTTAAAGTCTATTTCCTGGAATGTGTTGTCCAGGGGTTCCAAGAATGTGAAGAGGAGGATGTGAATTTGGAGAAATCCTTTCCGGTAGATGATGACTCTCGTCCCATCCCTGACTGCGAGGGCATTGACCGTGATGGATGGTCGGGTAAGGCACTTCTTGCCAGGCACGCAGATGGTACCGATTTCGCCGAAGTCATTATAATTACTCCAAGTCCGAACGCGTGTATTGATGGGCAAAGTAGGTTAGGGGAGGATGATGTGGGCATTGTGGTCTTGGAGGTATACAATGGGGACCCAAGTGTCGGGGACACTTGTTTGCGTTGGCCAACGCGACAATTGTTTTATCATGGTGAGACCGGGTACGTTAGCGTATATGATCATGCTCGCAAACGACGTGTTATAGATAAAGAATTAGAGGGAAATCGTAGAAGAGTGGGCAAACGCCAGTACCGCTATGACAGACGAACTCGTGCAGCAGTAGTGCTACAGAAGAGAACCAAGATGTTATCAAATGAATCCATTGCGGCTGTCTTCACACATCATTGTTGCGATAATGATTGTATTCATAAATTCTCTCCGACCACCATTCATGCACTTCGCATTGAAATGCACCATCAGACTTTTCAAGTCAAGTTCACCAAAAATCTGGACGTCCATAGGACGATGCACGAAGGGGGCGTATGGGGGAGGGAAATTGTCACGGTGGAAGGCATAGACATCTGTCCGCATGCTTGGAGGATTCTCCACAACGTCCCTCTACGCACTTTTCAGAGATATAGGGCCCGGGCCGCGGCCGACATGAGGGGTGCTCCTCACGGCAACTTGAACACAATAAAAACAAGGACGCCTACTGGTCAGGCCATTGAGACTCTTCGGTCGTTGTTGGAGGCAAGTGCCGACCACATGCCCCACTTGTCACGTACTTGGGACACAGGCGAGAAAGTCTGTGTCAAAGTTCTTCCTGCCGGTACTCAATGGAAGGATTTACTGGCTACTGTGAATGAGGTAAGAGCTCGAGGTCTCTGAACCATATAATGTGGGATGAATAGGATGGCCTCCAACTTTCTCGTGTAAGAAATCCATTTTCTATAGTATGCCTTGAAGACTTCGAGCACTAACTAGTGTTGACGTGCCTTGCATGGAGTGTAGGCAAACAAGGAATTGGGATTGTCACCCTTATTGTAGTCTTGCTTTAGCAGGATTCGAACAAAATATTTTTTCGAGTACGTCATCAAAGGAAGGGGAGATTCCTTTGCAAGATGTAGCATCTGCGACAACTTGAAGCAATTACGGGCCTCTTTCGCTCCAGGATCAGAGGACCATCAAAGGATTCAAAAGCGTTTCGAAAAGCACTTGTTTCTTCAAGAAGCCTGTCGCCATGCCTATTATCGTAGTAGATGGTTATCCAAATTACGACCGTCTCAACTACTATCCATCATGCATGACAAGATGGACCATTCAAAAACAGCATGTCCTGTGTTGGTCAGAAAAACGAAGGCCCTAGACGGATTCATGAAGTTGCCTGTGAAAGTGTCGGGAATGTTTGCACATGGGCACAGGGACAGCAAGTATGTGCATTATAGTTTGGATGTATTCCCGAGTGACAACAACTTCGCTGTGGGGTCCATTGCCAAATTGTTGCGAGATTTAGAAGATCCACCCGCAAAGTCCTCCCGATTACTGTTTAGAGGGGCGGGCAGCACACCTTTGTATCGGGCATTGCTCAACGGGAGTGCGGTCTGCGTTCATTCGTTGGGAGATGTTCCTTTGCATCCTATCGAAGCTCGACCATTGCCACCGGTATTGCACATTCAAATGGACAATTCTTGGAGGGAAAACAAAAATAGATATGTCTTCTGTTTCTGGTCCCTCTTGGTTGCTAGACGAATTGTGAAAGAGGTGGTCATGTCATTCATGATAGTGGGACACACCCACGATGACATCGATGCATCTTTCAGGCGTTGGAGCATGGAACTCCGCAAGAAAGACCATCCAACCTTGCCATTGTTGATGCAATCCTACATGGAAATGGAAGAAGTTCCATTTATTCCCCATCTGATAGAAGAGGTACCCAATTTCAAGGCTTTTGTCAAGCCTTATATTGGGATGAACAAGAATCAACTAGTGGGTCACTCCAACGGAAGGCAATACAAATTCTTCATGGATGACAATGGGTGGCCGATCATGCAGTACAAACTAGCTTGTACTGACATTCCGTGGTTGCCCAAAGACGGATTGAAGCTATGGAAGGAAGATGCCGATCATAAACCTATACTTCCCGAAGGTGATCCCGTATGTATGAAGCTTAGAAAAATGACAAACCTATCGGAGATTCTACGTGGACTCGACGAGTATATCCAACATTGGACGAACGTATCAAACGAAGATGGAACGGCCGAGTACAAGGCCCGCATGTCACAGTTGGTTACATACTGGACTGATGTGAGGAATGCCATGCATGATACAATTGAACCAGAGGCTACAAACTCCGAGGAATTGAAACAAGGATTCTGGCCGCGAACTCGACAACCAGGGGATTTTATGACGGACTTCATGCAAGATGGACGTACACGAGAAGAGCTACAATTAGAGGACCCGTATATTGGCACTCTATAAGGGAGGCCACCACGGGTGTACAATGTCGCTATGGACCTCCGAGAAGGTTTCTACGTATTTGTGAGACCAGCATTGGATTGTGATGAGCCCATGTGGCTTGGTAGGGTAGTGGAGAATCCACAATTTGATCCAGCTGTTGATCACTTTCGTGAAGTTCTTGTGCAATGGTACGTACCATGTGGCACGTCCAAGGATTTGCAATGATTGTACGCAGGATGGGACACAAAGACTAATTTCAGATGGAAGATTGACCGAACGGCCTCACAAGCCAACTATGTTTCAACAGATAGTATTATGGCATCTTGGAAACCAAAGAAGAATGATGGGGATAGTTTCGTCGCACCACGACAGCAAGTGAGATTTGCAGTGGATAATTTACATCGAATTGCAGAGGAAGAGCAACAAGGATTATTGATATGATTTCTCGTGACAAGGCTTCCTTGACAATTTTCATTGTTGCAAGCATTATATAATACAATGCAAAGTGCCCGTTTTATCTCTAGCTATAGCTCAATTGTATTTGTCTATTTCGTCCATGAATATTGCTTTGGATCATGAGCTCTTCTGTAGACTGCAAGAAGCACCCCAACAATATATGTACAAAGTACTTTGCTAAACAAAAAATAGAAGGTATTCCTGTCTCCATTGTCATCTATTTGAAAGGGCCGTACTAGGGATAATTTTTGTAATTTTCTAGCCACCTACTTGAGAACTAAACAAAATTAATGAAGACACCCACACTTGTGCCCATCATGACTAGACAAAAAATGTCCAATTAGGAGGGGGCCAGGGCACCTTGGTCCATGACCCCAAATTCCATGATCATTCTACAATACTAGCTCTATAGACAAGACTTTCGAGGAATACATCTATGGCCTTTTCTCGGGTACAATTAGTCTCTATTGAATTTCATTAAAATGGCGGTATTATTGCAGATTCTATAGAAAAAGTGCATTCATATGAAGCGAAGCAATGAGGCACACCCACAATCACCCTAAACCAGCTATGTAACACAACCCTAAAACCACTATAGTCAAGGTCCTTCAGCTGCTTATGTCAAAATGGCGCATGGCATATGCCATTTTAATGAAATTGCCCATCATAGTAATAAGCAATTTTAGAAGAATAAAAAAGAACTCATTCCACAATCCATGATTTTAGGGGACAAGGTCATAGGTCACAATTTTTACTAAAAATAGGAAATTTTTGTCCATTTTGGGAGAAAAAATAAACAAAAAAAATTTGGGGGCAATTTTTTGCTCCAAAAAAGTTTTGGGGGCTCTAGACTCACATACTCCACGCTCATAGCTCATAGGCTCACGGCTCCAAGCTCACACGCTAGCATTGTTGCTATCATGAATTCGGCCTTAAATCCATAGATTCAACAAAAAAGTTCAAAGTATTTCAGTGTACAATCTAAACACGAAATTTGGCCTGTAGGATGCTTTCAAGTGGAAAAGGAATCACATGCTATTTTAAAATGGGTATTTGGTCAAACAAAAATTCCAAGTTTAATTGTAGCACAAGAAGCAAGTCAAATTCTGGTGGTACCAAGAATCGGTGAGTTCAAAATCCAATGGCATATTGCAGCAGACATGAAAACTATTAAATGTTTATATGGACTAAGTCATGGATCACAAGCTAAAATGACATGCATGTACTGTTGTCAAGAATCAACCCAAACTATCATCAACACCGCAAAACAAGCATCAACGTCTTTTACCAAAAAAAGCAACAGTTGGAAAGGGGGTTTATTTTCATCCACTGTGGTCTATGGAGGCTAAACCAATAACAAAAGGTGACAATTTGGTCCATTGGAAGCCTATATTTCCAATACCTATGAGTCAAGTTCACATGTGCATGTTGCATGCTTTCAATAGGATAATTGAGAAAATAGTCCATCTTCATTTCCAGTTTATCTGGACACTTGGAGACAAATTAATACAACAACAAGCAATCACTGAGATGCAACATGTAGTCTCTACCCTTGGAGCCCATGGTGGCAATGTTAAAATCTTCAAAGATGAAAAGATGTCTGGTAAAAACAATGAGGTCCCTTGCAAGCCTTCTTTTAATGGTGCACATGCTACTAAACTATTCAAACAATCTTATTTGCTAGAAGGATCAGAGAAGTTGTATATAGACATAGTCAATGTAGAGAAGAATTTCATAGATGATAGACAAAGTAAACGGGCAAAGCTAGAAGTCTGAGCTCAATTGGACCTACTCAAACCATACTTTACAAAACTAATCCTATCAAATGAAGAGCAATATGCATTCCAAAATTTGGTAACAAGTTGGGGAAGGGCATATGTCACAGCCTTTGGAGAAACCCATGTGACACATTACATAGTGAGTCCTCTATCTTCAATCTCAAAATTGAAATTGTTGTTCAAATTCATTTAATAAAATTGGTTGTTTTATTGTAAAAATAGATTCTATTAAATCTAACACTTTTGTGATTGGAAGCATGCATTTGTAAGGCATGCAAGTTGGTTTGTAGATACATACGGTAATCTAGCAATCTAGAGTTGCCAAGGTATGGAATATTCGCATTATGCTGCAAAAGCAGTCTATCAAAGGCATACCCAACATTTAGGTGGTAGGTCCAAAAAAAGCCCTATAGTTCAAACCTATCAACATTGGTACATAATAATTCAACATTGATTTAGAGATCAAGAAAAGGCAAGAGAAGAAGAAGAATTCTGAAAGAGTAAAGAAGGACTTGCAACAGAGTAAGTGATTTTAAAGAAGAAGGAAGCATCAGTTGCTTCCAATATTGTAGCTCATGCAAAATTGTGGCATGAAAAATGTGACAAAGTTGGTAGCAAGTACATGCCACAAATGGAAACAACATCAATGTGTAATCTCAAGGCATGTGAACTTTGAGAATTTCAACTGCATGGTAATTCTTCACCGTAATTAACCTCATAGCTTTGCAACAACTCTCAGGAGCTTTAAGGACATTCTTTAAGTTGCAACATTCCCAATCTTTTGTGTAATGTTGTTAAAAGACATTTTAGTGTTGCCATTCAACCTAAAATGAGCTCATTACCGTTTTACAGTACCAACACAAAAGACAAGCAACATTGAGCCTACTAGTTGCTGTCACTAAACTTGGAGTTCGGTTTTCAGGATCAGTGGCACATTTTTTGGGGTGCCTACCTTCACTTCTTGGGATGGCAATTACCTGTATTCATTCCCAAGCCATACAACAAATTCCCCAAACATTCCACAACAGAGCTCAAGCAATTGCCATTGTCGAAACTCATTTGATTTATTTGTTTGACATTACTGCAATCGCTTACTTAACTGACACTTGTCTTTCTGATTCCACTTGTCAGACTTTCATTCCTCTATTTTATGAAATTGGATGGTTAGAAAATTTTAGCGTGGCGAGCACTATTCCAGAGCCCAGACATTTCCTGATTTAGCAAACTGCACAGACTGATGGAGACAAACTTTTCGCCTTGGCAGTTACAGCACACTGTAGTTGCGGAAGTCATTGATCATCAAAACATATTAAATCTCCCACAAGGCAACCAATGCAACAAAACACCCCAGCTTAGCCTTTTTTTCCTCCCATTGTTTCATCTAGCTGATTGATTTCCCTTCCATTGAGTGCATTCGGGATTGAGCTGGTGCAAAACCAACTTCAATTGCATGCACTGGCAGAGGACTAGTAACTTGTTACTGTTGAGTTCATGCAGTGCAGTACTGCAATTGCAACTTGCAAGAATAACCTTGTATGCATGTGCAAAGATCGGTTTCACCTCAAGAACCTTTTGTATCACTCAAGAATTACTCTCAGTTTGTTACTTGTGTCTCTATAGCCAATGTTCTCTTTAATGCCTGACAACCAATAAGACATTTTGTAAATTAAAGGATCATGTTGAATTGGTATCAACAAGAAACTGGGAGTGAACCATGTGCAATTATCAACATGCACACATGAGATGTTTTTATCTTGAAAGTATATCTTCATTTCTATACTAATACAAAAGACGAGCAACACTGAGCCTACTAGTTGCCATCATTGAACTTGGAGTTTGTCAATTTGTTCAATCCTGATCTCTCCCTGAAGTAAAGCATCTCACTATGAATGGAACCTACAACTTCTTCCAGCTTCATAAACTCCTCTAAGATTTCTCAATTTCATGAGAATTCATTGTCGTAATTAATCTGATAGCTCATCTAGCTTCGAAACTATTCTCAGGACCTTCGGAGGTAGCACGTTCGACGCAATTTTATTTCTTTCATTCCTACGATTCACCTGTACAAATTTGAACATTTCTTCAAGATAGAAGTCACACAATCATAAAGGATCAAAGAGAATCAAAGTGAGACAATCATAAATTATTAGTAATGTAGCAAGACTGAAGTCAAACAATTAGTAACTCAAAGTTGTATAGCGCCTTTTCATCAAGAATAGGACCACCGTGAATTATCTAGAAGGAGAAATCTTCCGGAGCATTCAATCCTAATGCCATTTGAACTTCTGATCGTAAAGATGATAAGGTCCAATTATGTCCAACTTCAAGTTGTTTATGCTAGTCTCCCATTTCACAATCAACTTTTATTGGTTGTACACCTTGACATTGATCGATGTCCCTCCATATGCCATCAGTTAGCCTCATACGATAAAACTAAAAATTGGTGTGTAAAGTTGACCGCTTAATATGGTACTTGAAGCTTATTGACTCTCTATCAACAATACACTTGAGGTCATCTGCACTTGATACGATCTTAGTGTCCCAGCCATTATCCATCAATGAGTCAAATAGCTTTGTTGATATAGCCTTGAACACCCAAGTTGTTCTTGTCCTATGAATGTTTGATGCAATAGAGAATAAATCCACCATCACACCAATAGGCATAAACCAATTGATGTGTGTAGCTTAGCTACCTGTTGTATGTTTCATACAAGTTGTACACTAGAATTTACTATAGACTTAATCTATTGAAAAATTCCTATAGTTAAGAGTTCGTTCACAAGGAGGTTTGGTGCCATGGTAATTTCCTATAAAAGTGGATTTAGCTCCACTTTAGTTATGCACAATTGAAAGAAATGGGGAAAATATTCGACTCTACACTCCCAATAGATATAAGTTTAATTTATTATAATTAAACAAGGGTAAAACTTATATCATGGTATCTTCACTCCATAGCTTTAGCTTTCATCCAGCAACCATCCAAATTTTCAATTGAATCTTTTTCAACAACTGGCTTCAACAACAATAGATCTTCTCTCCATCATTCTACAATCTTTAGCCGACCTCCACAATATATGCTCACATTCTTCCAGAAATTACGAACACTATAGAAATTCTTTCCCTCACATATTCGCTCAAACTTGCTCAATTAATGAATCTATTGTTTACCTCAAACAACTCCAATCTCACCATACCATAGAACTCTCAGTCACCCATTGATACAGCCATACAACTCCAAAACTATCGTTCTCACTCAGTCACTACTATCGATCTCACACCATAGTTTCACACAACTAGAATTATAGATTCTCTCAAACTAAATTCCAACACCATAGATTCTCACAGAATGTGTCCATATTCACTATGGAATTAAATTCCATATTTAGTGTGAACCACTATATTGGTTCACTATTTAAAAACCCAAAAATCTAAACATTAGGCATAAATGTACAAATCCGGAAGTGTTAGTACTCCGGATTAAGCCATAACCATCAATTAGGGAGTTTTCCGCTAAATAGCAATGGAAACTTCATGAGGTTAGGGCAAGATGCTAGAAAATGCAATTAGGAGGAAATTAGGGGAAATTCTAGGGAAAAAATGGGAAGTGAAAACTAAAAAGAGGTTAAGCAAGATTTGGTAGAGTAACCAAATTAGACTAACGGTGAAATGATGAGAAAATGAAAACAAAAGACTAGAAGTAGGAAATGAAACTAAAAGTAAATTAAAAACCACAAAAATAAGAAATAAGAAAAAACACAAAAGAGGTTAGTTAAACTAAAACTATGACTAAAACACTAGTGTAGTGGGTAAAACCCTAAAATAGGGCTAGAAACACTAAAATAGGATTTTATAGTAAGTTAGAGGGTTTTATAGTAATTTA
Source organism: Straminergon stramineum (assembly GCA_963920665.1). Taxonomy (NCBI): domain Eukaryota; kingdom Viridiplantae; phylum Streptophyta; class Bryopsida; order Hypnales; family Calliergonaceae; genus Straminergon; species Straminergon stramineum. The sequence goes on from OY987272.1 coordinate 16,129,731, forward strand.
AGGGGTGGAACACTAAAATAGAGCAATCTACACTAAATTAGCAGATTTACAGTAACCTAGCACGATTTGCACTAATTTAGCGCATTTTGCACCAAATTAGTGAATTAATAGTGAATGAGGGTAGGATGAAAGTAGTTTATAAAATTAATCCGTTAGAAGTCGGATATAGGCAAAATTAGGGTTTAGAGCCCCCTCTCTCTCAATTTTCTAAGGACTTGTGGGTAGGATGTGTTTTTGAGAGCTTGGTGAAGAAATGTGATGAAAAATGGAAGAAAAAAGTGTTAGGAAGGATTTGCAATGCATTAGGGTTAGAAGTAGGCAATTTGTCGAGTAGGTTCACTTGTTGTATGAGCAAAATGGGTGAAAATAGAGAGTGTTGGAGGCCATCTTGAAGGCTGATTTTTGGACTATGGGCAAATTTTAGGGTTTTTGTGTGGATTGGGAAGGATTTTGGAGTGGAGAATGAGAGCATCTACTTTGGATAAGGATATTGGAGCATGACAACGAATTTGGGTCTGAAAATTGGTGGGCAAATGTAGGGCAAAGTCAGGTTCCCAAAGAGACTAATCTTGAGTCATTTGGAGGAAAACTAAAGGGTGGCCATTTCCATGAAGAGAGGTCTGCTGCCGCTCAAGTGTAGAGCGACAATTTTGAGAGAGAATATTAGAGGCGTCACAATTCATCTAAGTGTGAATTTTGGTGAGCGGATACAAGACCAAGTTAGGTTTCCAACAAGCTTAGTCTTGGACCATTTGGAAGAAAATTGAGGCGGTGGTGATCAATTGAGTCCAAGGATGTTGGCAGCCGTTGCAACTTGGGCAGCTCAAGTGGGTCAAGTTTGGAGGGTGGTTGCGGAGCGACATCAATGAATTAAGATCTGAATTTTGGGAGGGAGGTCAAGCTTGAAATCAGCTCTCCAATGAGACAAAGATCAAAGGATTTGGAGCTTAGACAAGGCGTTAGCAACCATTCTAGTGAAGCAGGGTCTGCTGCCATGGTAGCGGTGGTTCATTTCTCCTTCCCTTCTTTCCCTTTGATGAGTTGAACCATGTTAGTACCTTGTTAGCTAATTTTTAGGTGAAAATTAAAGATAGTGCTTCCTACGACAATTGTGGTAGTAACCACAAAGTTTTCTCTTGGCCCTTGTCTATAAACATGGGCATGGAATTGTGAATGGTGAATTGGTCATCCAAAATTATCTATCATGATTGAACTACTTCCAACATACTTAGAGTGTACGTTTGTATGAATTAGGCTTTTAGGTGATTGCATGGTGAATTAGAGTAGTAATAGACTTGTGATTGTTGTTTGGAGTATGTAGTGTAGATAAATTGGGTGTTCGAATTATTGGTGGAGGTGCAATTAAACCTATTTAGAGGTGGTAATTGTCAATTTTTAGTGGTTTTTTGTCAATGCATGTGGGATGGGGAGTTGTTGGTGAATTTTGGTGAATGGGTGTGCTGGAATTAGTTTTGAGGACTCTAATCGTCCCATTTTGGGGTCTAATTTGGAGATTATTGGTCTCAGAGGTTGGCCAAACTTCTTAGGATATATATTAGGAGTATGTGGTGATTTCAGGACACATAATTGGGTGATTTAGGGGTGCTTCCCCTCTTTCACTTAGCCCATTTACTTGAAAATTTATTAAAGAATATTGTGGAGTCCATTGCTTGGAAGGCAATCTAGGTAGGTGTCTCATACACTCCTTACTGGCCAACTCTAGGGGGGTTCTTCACCTTGCGGTGGAAAAGCCTCATATTTAGGTTTCCTCAACTATAGTTTTTGCTCTAAATACAACATCTAAAATTTCACTTCAAATAATCATTCACTCAAAATACTCTTCTTCGGGCACAATTGAAAATACACAATCATCTCACCAGTTTAGACATTAAGGCACCATTGTGCATGCACAGATTTCCACTCAAGTGATTCCAAAGTTCTCACATACTTACAAATAGCAACTCATCCTAAGGATAAACTACCATTCACAAAGTTCTCCACAATCCATACACATTCCATTCTACCCAATAGCAAATCACATTCACAATTCTTTCAATCCAAGCATTGAAGTTTCATTACACATAGACTCAAATTGCAATTAATTTCCACTTTGTATTTCCACATAAATAGTACAATAGAGATCCTCATAGTATAAAGCCGCTCCGCTCATAACAACTATCAATTCACTATTACTGCACGCACACCCGAACTATGGACACTACACTTCCTCACAAACTCACTAGCTAATCACCCTATAGAATCTACACTCTACCAGCCTTCCCCATTGTAGGGGCCTTGAATCACTCTTCTAGTCTGAGCAACCATCGTCCTCCCCCGTGGATTTCACCTGAAGCAATCGACAACCACCCCAACCACCAGACAATAGATTCCATCCACTGATCTCCTTGAATCTCATTCATCTATTGATAAATTTCCATGAAACCCAAAACACGTGGTAACTATTGTGTATTAACTAGTAAAACCTACACTTTACAAAGAATTCACCAAAATTGAAACAAAATTGGAGCTATCGTTTAAAACAACTATAGATCTATTACTACATAGCCCTCTTCCCAACTAGTTGTGTCCCCACAACTACAAAATTGATCTATAGCACTTGCAAGACAACACAACATCCATAGAACACCCCTAAAATCAAGCAACCACGTCCAACAGTATAGCTAGGCCATCAACATTACTATAGATTATTTCTTCCCCTTCAACTTGGTAGCTTCCTCGATCTTCACTTTAGAATTCGATGGCCCTCCAATTGCCCACTCCACCTGACACAAGGTATTACCATGGTGCCACTCTAGCGACATCCTCAATAGTTCTCCCTCACCTTTCTCCAGCACCCAAGTGTTGTGAACGTCCATTTGCTGATGGAGTTTCTAATATCCCACCCTCCTACGATCGAGATCTCTACTTTTCTGCAATCGATGGAATGTATGTATAGCTACGTAGCGACTGCCCTTATACTCGTCTAGGATCACATTGTGAGCTCCCTCCAAAAAGTGCATTGTGCACATCAACTCAAACAATCGTAATTTTCTTGAGGCTAGATATTTGATCTTGGTATAAATGTAACCATCCTATCCTTGCCGGCCACCAATCCGTGGATCTATAGTCATCTCGTATTCACGGCACCATTGAGCCAGTGCATTGCAAAATATCACCTGTCTAAAGCATACTGGATCCGCATGATTTCGATGGTCCTCATAGAACTCTTGAAACCCCTCTACACAATTGTACACCGTATCCCAATTCCCCTCCACTAGGCACCAATTGTACCAGGGAGTATCAAGCCGATCCGTAACCCTCCAATTATACCGCCGCGGAGCTTGGCACAATCAAGAATCTTTGGCAATCAATGATCGAAACCTGGCCATCACACCCCTCTCTCCTAATGAATCAAGACCTCAATCGGGTGCAATAGAATCTTTGTCTAGCTCCCAAAATCTTTTCCTATCTACAGCAATGCCTCCCACAAAAGGGAATCCGATTGGTGATCAACCTTCACAAACAGATTGTCATACTTGCCCAAAAATCTATTGTCTTCCACCGTTGTTTTATATCTTGGGCTCTTATCGTCCAGATCCGGTCCCACACCATACAATAGGGTTGGCCTCACTGCCAATTGATGTGCAACCTTCATCTTACTATCGTTTTCCATGCTGAAGGACAATAGAGCTGTTGGTTCCTTTGTCGAAGCAATCTACTTCAATCGGCTCTCATGAAATCTATAGGTATAAAAATAAATGGACGGGTGAACATCCATCTTGTTTGCTTTCACCTCTCGCTCCTTGCATAGTCTGATCATTTCAATAGCCGAATCCTTAGTCTTAAAATGCTGCATCAATTGTCCCACTCTGCCCTTCCAAGCAACTATAGCCACCGAGTCCCACTATCCCTCATATCTATCGAAACCCCGAAGAATTGGCATAGTCTAAGTGCTGCAAACAGTCATTCGACTCTCAACACCTATAGATCACTCCCGTGCTCTTCTTTCACCTTGTTGTCGCTCCAATTTTGCACTATAGAGAAAAGCTCGAACCACTACATTCCCCATCAATAGATAGGCCTGAAATTGATCCTCCACCATTAACTCTCTTCGGAGCAACATTTCAGCCAATAGATTCTCAATACCATAACTCTGGCTCTTCTTCCATAGTTTCTCGAACTTGGCCGCATCCAAGAGATTTCCATACTGCACATTCAACAATAGAAAAAAAAACTTCGCAATCCCATCTATAGGCCTGCTCTATTCAATGTACTGGTGGTAAATGCTCCATTAGGCCCAATAGATCTCCAACCTGTAAAATTTTCCCCCTTCTCTTGGCGGGGACAATGGCATCTATAGATACCGGTTCCGATGAATCTTGCTCTGGGTTGCTATCACCCTCAACCTATGCACGCAATTGGGTCACTTCATCGTCCAATAGAACTTTTGAGTTGTCTAAAAGAGTTGTCTTTACTCGCTCATCATGAAGCTCCTTCTCCAATTGATCCATCCGCTCATGCATCTCCTACCACAATCGATTGGCCTCTTGACATTGTATTTCCAATTGGGTGTGCGAAGCCTTCCATGTATCCAAAAGCTTCTTCCAATCGTTCTTCTCACTTTGATGGCTCACCCCCACCTCCTCCAATTGTTGCTTGAACCATTGCTCGCGCTTGACTGCATTGACCTCCTTTTGTTTCAATTGAGCCTCTAATTCAGCAATTCGTTTCTCCTTCTCTATCTGTTGCTACATTTCTTTGTCCAATAGCAATAGCTCCTCTTGCATTCTCTATTTCTTGGCCAACATTTCTTGTTTTGATAGCTTCCGTCATGATTTTGGCCCCTCTCGCGGCTCCTCCTTCACCTTCATGCCATGGATCACCACAGAGCTTCTCTCCCCCGTCTCAACTGACACGCACAATTGAGCTTCTGAACTCGCCATTGTTGATGGAGAAACAACAACTAACAATTGCCCTTCCTCCAATTTCACTTTCTTTACCTGACTCCATGTAATCATGCCTTCCCTCACGCCTACCATCAAACAATTGTCATTGTCTTCCTCCTCCGTACTCACCTCTAGTGCAACATTCTTCAACTGTTCCTCCTTGCCTACTTCCGCCATCTCCAATTCCCTTGTTTCCATTGCAACCCTAAACACACTCCTCAATTACAATTTCTAAAATTCTCTCACAATTTCACTTACAATCGCTTCACACTTTTGCTCTAATCGCTCACTCATTCACTTACAACTAAAGATTTCCAGCACTCAGACTCTCACTCATCAAGATCACAATGTTGCTCTCTCAATTGCGCTTCTCAAACTACCTCATTCTATAGTTCAGCCCTCTTCCCAACCAATTGTTACAGTCTGTTTCGAGTTGTTGGAACAACACTCACTATTGTTTTTCCTTGGCGGCTTACACTCATGACTCTATTGATATACCACTCCTCTCAGTTCCACATGATTACTTCTCAACCTCACACTAATAGATTCTCCAAAATTAATACTCACATTTAATTCCATTACTATAGATATCTTCCATAAATAATTCTTAAATTACTCTTTCCCCACTATCATACCCTATCGAAGAAAAATTATCCCAAATACAAAATTTTTTTCCTTCTTTTTTTTTTTTTTTTTTCTACAATGCTTTTCTATAAAGTTTTTTTTTCCTTCTAGATTATTTGATTTTTCCTTAAATTTTTTTTTCTTTCATTTTTGTCATTTATACTCTCTATATTTATTTTTATCTCTTTTAATGCTTTAAGTTAATTTAATTTGAATTCTTTCGTCTTTCTAAATTTTTTTTTCCTTATTTTTATCATGTTTTCAATTTTTTTTCTTATTTTCTTTATTATTATTATTATTTCTTTTTTTCTTTTTTAGATTTGAATTCCATGTATTATTCCTAGGTTTTTTCACATAATCTACCGCTTAACTTACAGAATAACAGATCACAGAGATACTTCCAAAAAGTATTCTATGTCTTTCTTGTTATTTGTAAAATAAATTCCATAAGAAGCTTATCTTTTTGGAATTTGGCTATAATTATGCCTTACACATCAATACTTTAAACATGTTGTTCAAATACTGACACAAATAATAATATCTTGTTCATCCCTCTTATTCATACAACATCTGCAGTTTAACCACTTGGTAACAGCGTCGGATATGACACCAATTAAAAATTAATTTGATGGCGTTTTGGGGGCTTGTGCCTTAATTTTGCAAAGTAAAGAAGTTTTTTTGGTTGGTTGCCCACTACATGAATGCACTGGGTACGGTAAAGCGGTGTTTACACCAACTGAGCCATCCCAAGGCTGTTTCGTTTACAATTTACGATGTTTCGAGCAATTGCTAGAGTTTTATCTGATGAGCCAATTCGGGATTGAATTATACTAGTTTGTGTTCAAGTTTAGATCAACGCTATGTTTTCTAAGATGGTGCTGGGTTCTCAAAATAGCGGCCAACAGGTGGTGTATGAGTCTCAAAAAGTGTTTTTGCTTATTACGATTTAGTTTGTTTTGTGAGCATGACTGAACTTTTTCTCTAGTGAATAAACGATAACAAGTTGTGGTATCCTAAAGACACCTCATACATGTTGATTAGCATACTAATTGTTTGTTGGTTTGCATGGGTATAGGTGAGGGCTACCACCTCCGGAGGATTTTTTCAGAAAATCTCCAAACCACATTATTGACAAGTGAAGAACCTGAGTTATTAATATATGCTATGTTTGGATTTCCATATTCATTTGCATTGTCCTATACTTATCTTTGCTCAAGGATAATAGTAGCAAAATCATTAATCACTGTTGCAGTTTCAAAAATTTCTCATGATTTCCTGTTTTTTGGCAAATGGGCACATAATACGACAAAAGTAGTGAAGCTTCTTGTACTCGTTATTTGACTTTTACTTTCTCTTTTACTTTGTGAAAATGATGTTTATTCATACCATATTTATTATTGGCTTGGGCTCCTTATCTTCTGATAAGAAAACGAATAGGCTTCAGTATGTATGATCTTACAACTATTTCATTACAATGAAATTACTATGGATTGAGAAAAGTACCTTCCACAGATTCTTGCAATACTAGTTCTGTCTGGACTTAAATACAACTAGGTCATAGCATTGCAGTACTTTCTATGAAAAAGATGGTTTCTTGGTTAAAATAAGAATAACTCCTATTTCCTAAACTGAGTATGAGTTTTGATGGGGAGATAGAATCTACCTTGAATCTATCAAGGAAGTATCGAGAAAGCATTTTTTTCTCAATTGCAATCTATTGTGTAGTAAGACCAAACTATAGTTTCTACCCATGGTGGCCATGCTATAGCTACAACCATCGCTTCTACTTTCCTATAGTTGTTACCTCATTGTCACTCAAGTACTAAACTATTGAGATTGATTTGATTACTATTGTTATTATTAATTACATATATTTTTTCGTTTTCAATTTTTTTTTCAAAATAACTAAATATTCCTCACCACACTCTATATTTTCTCTCTTATTAGTCCATCCCAAATTTCTTTTCTCGCCACTCTTAAATAATCAATTAATTACATTATAAATTAGAATCTTATTTCAAATAGATTAGAATATAAAATAAAATACCCCACACCTTTCCAAATAGCTAATAACACCTATTAAACCAACTCCACCCATTACACCCAAAAATGGGCACCAAAAAGTTCCCAAACCACACTATCAAAAATATACTCCTTCCCCCTTCCTAGGATAAGCCGACCTTGGCTTAACTATAATAAAGCTTAAGCCTATAACCATTGATTTGAGTAGGAAGAAATTTCCCCTCAAAATCCTTCAATTGTGCAGACCCATTGGGATTAATATCTGTTACTTCATAAGGACCCAACAAGTGCATTTGCAATTTCCCAGGGAACTTAAAAAATCTGCTATCATACAATAAAACTAAATCCCCTACTTTGAAAGTTTTAGCATCCAATTTACTATCATAAAAAGACTTACGACGTTTCTGCATAGCATAAGTATGAAAATAAGCATCCCTTCTCTTTTCATCTAATTCTTCCAATTGAACCAACCTAATTTTTAAACTATTGTCTTCATCTAATCTATTTTCTATAGCTATTCTCAAAGAGGGAATTTCATATTCTACAGGTAATATGGCTTCCTGACTATACACCAATTGAAAAGGGGTAAACTTAGTGGTGACTTTATATGCAACTCGATAGGCCCATAATGCTCCCCATAACTTATCATCCCAATCTGTGGCCAATTGAGCTATAGTTTTAGTCAAAATCTTACACAATATACCATTAGTTTTCTCCGTCTATCCATTTGCCCTAGGATGATAGGGAGATGTTTTCCTATGTTTTATAAGAAATGTGTTGGTTAAATATTCTATTGTTTCATTAAGGAAATGGGTACCATGGTCACTAATTAACTCTCTCGGGCAACCAAAACAAGAAATAATATTCTCGTATAAAAATCTAGCAACTGTATGAGCATCATCATTTTTAGTAGCCATTGCCTCCGCCCACTTAGTGGCATAGTCAGTGGCCACTAAAATGTACCATTTACAACCTCGTTTAGTGGGTGGAGTTATAGGTTCAACAAAATCAATCCCCCATTTTTCAAAGGGGGCCAAGGCTAAAATAGGAACCAATGGCATTGCAATGGTTGGGCTGGGGTCACCCCACCCGTTGACATGGGTCACATCTACGGGCATATTGGTGGGCATGATGAAACACTTTTGGCCACCAATAGCCGGATGTTAAGGCCTTCCTTGCAGTGACATCACTTGCTAAGTGGCCTCTGCAAGCATCAACATGACAACCCTCTAATATGAGATGTATTTCATTAGAGAATATACACCCCTTCAATAATCCATCAATTCCTTTTTTATACAATACGTCCCCTAATAATGTATAAGGTCCACATTTATAAATAAAAGCTTTCTATTGAGAGGGACTTAATCCATTAGGTGTTATATTAGATTTTAAATAATTTAAAATTTCTACATATTCTAGTTGGATAATATCTACTTCAAAAATATTAGCATCTGGCAATTGGTCATCCAATGGTTGTAAAGCTTCTATTGCTAAAGGTTCTAATTGGAAAATAGTGTTAGCATTCCTATGACTTTTCCCTGGCCTTACAACTATGGTAAAATTAAATTCTTGCAACAATAGGACTGTGAGGTACTTTTTCACTTACTTTTACTTTTTGTCAAGTACCAATAGTATAGGGGTTCATCCATAGATAAGCCAATGTAGTCTATCGTTGGTGAGTCTAATGTCACTTTTAAAGTAGATTTAGGTTATGTGTAAACTATCTTAGTGAAGCATACTTGGAATCTTTATTCTTATATTTTTATTCTTTTTCTTTCATTCTTTCTTTCTTTTTTTTCCCTTATTCCCAAGTTCTCTCAATTTGGTGATTAGTCAATTACCACTAATGCAGACACAATATTCTAAAAGTCCCGGTCCTATATAGAATTCTAGGGTGGCAACACATCGTGGGCAACACGTCTTATACATGGATGCAGCCTATGACCTAATCATATATATACAAGATAATACTTTTAAAGTATACAAATAATTTGTTAATTACTTAATTAGCACCTTTTTATATGTTGGGGCAACAGGGCCAGTAATTGCTCTTTAGGAGCTTTTTGAATCTATGTGCAAAATGACTACACGTGGCAGTCCCAGTAGGCAACACGTCCAATATGCAAAGTATGAAATGTTTAAGATAAAATACTAGATTCTTGGTCTTTGAGCTTTCTCCTTTCTTCTAAGATTGGACAACAAGTCTTAGGGCAACAAGTCCAAAACCACGGGGTAAGTTGTTCCTAAAACATACAAAAATATTTATCGACCACAAGGAATACTAACTTCCACAAATATCGTCCAATTCTAAAACCCAAAATCTAAATTACAAAATTTATTTTAGAAGTTGTCGGACTTATAGTCACTCACAACCCTAGGACCTAGACCCAAACTAGGGATACGACCCAAGGGCCATTTGAAAAATTTGAACTTTGATTTATTTAATTTTCGGTCAAATCATCCAAATTTTGAATCTAAAATTTCAATTTTAATGTGATAAAGTTTCTTTTATAGGTTAGGGAACCTATAGCCACTCACAACCATAGGACCGTGAGTTGCAGGCCTATAACCGTGGGCTGTGGTTCTAACCCTATTACCGTAGGGCAACAATTCGAATCTTTTTCGCACCGCAACTACCAATTCACTACGAGCTCCTTCTCCTCCAAATGACACAACTGGTCTGATTTCCAAATGCTTGACCAGGAAAAGAAGGCTGGACCAATGTTCTGTATTCGCATGATCAGTCCAATCCTAACTGCTCCAAGCAGGGCTGGAATAGCGTCTCCTTTTCCACCCAATCTGATTACAATCCGCTCTTGACATATTGTCGATCTGGTCATTTTATTTTGTTTTTATTTTTTTCTTCCTTGGATTCAAAACTCTCCTTCAACGCTTCCACTTGCGACAGCACACTTCACCGGAACTCAATTTCCTGACAGTCAAGATCCAGCGCTTGGTCAGGGAAAGGAAGCGTCGTTCTTCTCGCGATCTCCATCATCTTCTTCCTATTCCAACTTTGTCTTGGTCACTCTCCTCTCCGATCGCTCCGGATGGCCGCACTATCTCCTGCTTTCCTTCGCTGCTTCTCCTAATCACAACACAAGTTCGTAAATTTCAATGAAGAAACACAAATTTGCAATTTCGAAATCACCCGCTGCCAGACTACAAGCTCTTTGCGACAATCACTCCTCCTTTTCCGATTCTCCTGATCGCCACACATGACACACTTTTTCACTTTCTCCTACAATAATCCAATGCTGTTGTTGAAGGCACCTTGGACAACCAAACCTTTGATCCTCGTGGCTTCAATCACCAATTGCGGCTGCACTCCAGGTGCTGAATCCTAGCAATCAACATCGATTCCAATCACTTCCAATCTAGTGCCACCAAAATTCACAAATAGACTCCGATTATAAAAGATTAGAACTTTAAATCGCCTCAAAAGAATTCAGAAATTTCAGTCACCAAACATCAAAATTTCACAATGACACTCTCAAGAGTCATGATACAAAAATGCTTTGTAATCATATAAACATAGATTTGCACAAAAAGAGCTTCAATTAAAAATCGCAAAAATTACAATGACAAGTGCTTCTTCCTGAATGCACTATAACTAAAAAAGAATATTTTGTCTTTTAAGAGTCGGGAAGAAGGTCCCACACCTCTCCCAATCGTTTTTTTTTTACTTTTCATTCGTTTTCACGCCTCTTCCATCCATTTCCGCAATTTTTCATTCATAATCGTGTTTTTTCATCCAAATCCCGTCCCATCCATCCAATCCGTAGCCCATTCATCTATTTGACACCTTTTGGAATCTTCCATCCATCTACGAGGTATTCATCCATTTGGTACTTTATCCATCTAAACTGCCCCATTTACATTGCAAAAAGTTTGAAAACTACTTTTTAGATTACTTTTAGCTACTCTCTACTTTTTAGTATTTTTAGCCTACTTTTAAGCTATGTTTCCTACTTCTTAGACTACTTTCTACATACTTTTTCAATAAAAACTAAAAAGTAACCAAAAAAACCAAAATCTTTATTCTACAAGGACCCACCGGGCCAACTAGACACTTAAATCCGGCTTATTTACAAAATACCGGAGAGCATCATGATCCACATAAAACACAAAAAGATAATCTAGCAAATAGTGGCGAAATTTTTACACTGTAAAAATCATACCCAATGTTTCTCGTTCTGTAGTGGTATAATTTTTTTCAGCGGCAATTAGTTGTCGACTTGCATAATGAATAGGATGGTCTAAATTTTTATTATCTTTTTGACTCAAGACACATCCTAGGGCCACATTTGAGGCATCAATATAAACATGAAATGGTTGGGACCAATCCGATGGGACCAACACCGGGGCGGTACATAATTTTTCTTTCAATTGTATAAAAGCCATTTCACACTCTTTATCCCATACAAGATGAGATCTAGCCTCTAATTTCTTTAAAAGCTTTGTCAAAGGAGAAGCAATTAATGCAAATGAATTTATAGCCCTTCTATAATAACCAGTCAAACCTAAAAATCCCCTAACTTCTTTCACAATCTTAGGTCTAGGAAAATCAACAATCAATTTTAATTTATCTGGATCCAATTCAATTCCCTTTTCACTAACTATATGTCCCAATAATTTACTTGCAAGCACCAAAAATTGACACTTGCTAGCATTTAAAGAGATGCCAAATTTATGGCATTGTTCAAAACATTGCGCTAATTGATCAGCATAGTCTGCCTTTTTTCCATAGACACAAAAATCATCAAGAAAAATCTCCATGAATTTCCTTAAAAATGGTAAAAATGCAACCATTATCAATTGTTGGAATGTTGCGAGTGCATTACACAACCCAAACAACATTACAACCAAAGCATATGTTCCCCAATCTATAGTGAATGTAGTTTTCAATTGATTAGCCAAGGCTATTTTAATCTGGTTATAGCTAGAGAAGCCATCTAAAAAAGAATAAACCTCATGGCTTGCCACAACATCCAAAATGGAATTTGTGAAAGGCAATGGAAAATAATATTTTTGAGTTGCCTCATTTAATTTTCTATAGTCCTGGCATATTCTAATTTTACCATTCTTTTTGGGAACAATGACAATAGCACTTACCCATTTACCATAAGGAACCAAGTAAATAAATCCCATTTCTAACAATTTCTCTATTTCTTCTTTAACAAGCAATGAATATTTAGGATTCAATCGACATTGTTTTTGCCGAATTGGCTTTGCATCCTCTTTTAGATTAATATGGTGTTCACAGATCTCAAGTGGGACTCCCCTAAGATCTCTATAGGTCCAAGCAAAAGCAAAGATATGCTTCTTAAAAAATTTCTCTCAATATCTTCGTTCTTGTTGAGGTAAAGATTTACTAATTTGAATTTTTTTAAGTAACTCCCCATTACTTAACAATAGATCACAGTACTGGTCCTGTGGAACATGTTTAGCTATAGGAACTGAATCCATAAAATCAACATGATCTAATAAATCATCCTCTATACTATAGGCTGGTTCTTCTTCGGACTAACTGATACCGTAGACTGGCTTATCAGTTAACCACGCTCCTATAGTTTTACCAGAATCATCATCTATAGAACATGGGATGATATATTCACCAAGACCCACATTTTTTTAGATCATTTTCTTAAACCCAATTGATTGATCTTCTTCACTTTTAAAATGAACTCTATTGGTAACCAATTCCTCAACATTTGAACTATAGTCAAAATCACTATTCATATTAGGGGAATACCATTGTGTTTCACCCTTATAATTTGAAGGGTACATATTTAATTTCACTTTATTTTGTCCTTGACCTATAGTCAAAATTCCCCTTCTCCAATCGTCCTTAGCATGGGCTTGATACAACCATGGATGTCCTAATAATATTGGATAAGACACATTAGGAGTAGTAGGCTGAAAAACTATGAAATCTATAAGATAAACTATGCCTACTATTGATGTAGAAACCTTAGGTAAAATACCCAATGGCTTGACCCAACTTTGATTAGCCATACGTAATATTAATTTGGTCTCTTGTAAATTGGTCAAATGTAAACTTGACATTGTATCCACATTCATCAAGTTTACACTAGAACCGCCATCTACTTGTACCCCTTGAATAACCATACCATTAATTTAAACATCAATAGTTGGAGCACCAGGATCAGGGCTCATCGATACTTCATTAACCATAGATTTCATTCTCTTCCTAATCAAACTCGATTGAAGAAGAGAACGACAATGGGGCGCCACTCCTAACAATTGTTTAATAAAGATATCCGCTTTTATTTTGCCTAAATCAGCCAATATATCATATTGATCTGTTCCTTGCATAATTCTTATAGCCTTTAATTTTTTTACTCTCCTACCTTTAGGTGGTACCATAAATAATCCTACAAGCTGACCCGTAGAAGTTTCTGGCACCGTATCAGGTTTCCAATTGATATTTCTATTATCCAATTGTTGAGAAATCCCATTCCTGATAGGAAATTTCCTAACAAGCTCTATAGGTGTTTTCAACAAAGTTGAAGGACTAGGATCATAACCCAAATTTATTTTACTTGGAGCTGTATCTATTATAGCTTGTTCTAAATTTGAATTCTCACTCACTGGTGGTACTATTGGCCATAGTCCCCTAGGCATTCTAGTGGAAGAATTATTCTCCAGGCCATCAACTATAGTTGCTAATCTGGGAACCCATTCAATTGCTTTGTGACTCTGAACCATAGTTCCTATCAAAGGGGGGGGAACTCTCCTTACTATTGATTGTAGAAGGGACTGGTTCTATAGAGACTGTCTTTTTATTCACAGGCACTATTGTGGCTGGTTTATTACCTTGATCTGAAAATGCACTATTGTCCATATCATTGGGGTGAGAGTCAGGCATAACATCCTTGGATCTCATTCCACGGGTACGAATACCATGGACATCTTTCATACAACTATTGAAATTATTCTCATCTTGTTCTTTAATTACATCAACCCATTTAACAGATCTATTTTGATTGGAATTTAAAGATGTGGTAGGCATTGGATAATCATTAGGCAATAATACCAATTTAGCACTATTGTCCCGTGTATTAGTATTCTCACTATCCCTAGGACCCTCTCTTCTTGGACCATTGCATTCATTTGCAGTGAGCCCATTTTGTTTACAATTACCACACATAGGTACATAGGGCACATCAGCCTTCGCATTTGGACAATTGCTTCTAATATGCCCACGTTGATTACAATTGAAACACACTACATTATCCCAACTAGGATTTCTACCACCATATGTAGGATTTCCTTGGGTTGGATTGCCATAAGGCATTTGATTCCATCCTTGATTTTGGTTAGTTGGATTTCTTGGGATAAATCTATTAAGATTATTATTATAACCACCATTCTTAAAATTATTTGAATTAAAATTTGGCATTGTGTTATTAGGTAGAATATAATTATCATAATTTGAATTATAATTATTCCTCGGAAAACGAGGCTGTCTATTCCAACCCCCTCTATTAGGGTTATTCCAATTGTTATTACCCCTCCAATTATTACCATTGGAATTGGGATCATTCTCTATTTGATAAACTGGTTGATTTATTTGGGATCCATTTTTCCCATAACGATTACACATATTACTATCGTGATCACCATCACAATTACTACATTTAGGCAAAATTCCTTGAGGGGACGGACAATCTACATTAAGATGTCCTCTACCCTTACAATTGGTGCACCACATATTGGCTCTTTCATTCAATGGTTGCCCTTTTTGATGTGTTGTATTGGCTAAAATAACCTTCAATTCTTGCATAAGATTAGTGAATTCATGCAACACATCTGTAGGATTTGAACTACTCGCTTTTTGTGACACCACTATATGATTCACTGGCATAGGTGGTGGTCCAGGAGCATAAATTGGAGGAATAGGTTGTGATACATATTGTACTGTTTGAGAAGGAATTACTTGAGGGGTAATATATGAAGGTACATATAGGGTGGGGGTTTGTGGCACTTTAGCATACTATTCCGGATTGCTCCAAATATTTTCATACAATTTAGCTCTATTATATGTTTCCAACAAGGTAGTAGGTGATACTTTCTTTACATACCCTTTTAATTTAAATGGAACTAATCCTCTAATAAATATTCCCAATTTCATAGCATCATTAAAACCATGTCCCCTAGGTAACCAGAGAACAAGATCCTCCATTCGCCCATAATAGCTATCTATAGTTTCATTTGTATTCATTTGCAATTCATGCAATGATTCACTGAATTGTTCATCATATCCTATAGGTCTGAAATGAGCAATAAATGCATCTCTCAAAGCTTGTCCATCAATAAAATGTCCTAAAGGTTGTCTATGGAACCATTGTTTTGCATGATCTTCTAATGTTGTTGGAAAAATGGCATACCAATGGACCATGGTTGTTGCATTATTTACATTACAAGCAATAAGAAATTCACTTACATGCTTATCAAGATTATTTCCAATATGACCATAGAATTTTGGCAATGGTACCAAAGAAATAGGATGGTGTCGGGTTAAGAGGAGTACGCTTAGAGAACACGCGAAGTATCTGGCTGCTAGTTGTAGAGCTTCGATGGAGATTCTTGTAACTTGTATCTTCTCTCGGTCTTCGAAGTCTTCAAACTTGAATCTTCACCCAATCTTCACCCATCCTATCTTGTGGTGAATCTAAAAGACATGGGTAAGGGTGTGTAATAAGAAACAAGTTTTCGGATAGATAAAATGGGACAATAGAACACAAGCTGCTGTCCGAATGATGGGCTCCTAAACCTCAAATTCACCAGTCAACTGGTCATTAATTCAGCCTCACCAATGAGAACGACATAAGATTCGACCATGTGGGTGATCAACCCCACTTTGTCGCCCACAACACAAAAAGAGGCTAAATTGAATATCCACATAGCCTGCAACAGGTTTACAATGTAGAATTGAATGCAATGATCCTCCAAATTCGGATTGGAACAATAATAAAAGACAACGAGCCTCTAAAGCTAGCCAGAAACAATAAAGCTACAACACACGGCTAGGTCCTTGGCATGTATGGCCTTTGAATCTTCAAGTGTTCATGTCTTGGACTCTTTAATGTTTCAAATCTTCAAAAGAACTCCAAAGTGCAAAAAACATAAACACTAAAGAACTACTCTCTACACTAGTCGTGACCTTCTCCCTAGTGCCACAAATGGCCTAAGTCTCTAAATGCTTAGTGTAATAGCATTTTAGAAAGCTAACTTTACAAGCAAGATACCCTTCAACTTTCAAGTCTAATTAAACTACTGTCCAAAAGTTATTAGAGTGCAAAGTAGAGGTTTCTTAATTCCCTTGTCAACCAACTACTACCTCTATAATCTTTTATAACTTTTAAACTACAAATCCAAATTGCAAGTGTGATAGCAATTTAGAATCCTAACACTCATATCTACAGCTTGGAAAAGTTTCTTAAGAAACTAAAACTTTGTCCAAAAGTTAACGAGGAACAAAATCTCGGTTTCATAAACTATGAAGGCAACCCACTTTCCTATCTTTCACAATTCATAACTTTTTCAATATGAGTCCAAATCAAGTAAATGAACTCATTCTAAATAAAAGATTTTACAAACTAACTCTTCAAAAACTTTCGAAGTCATATGAAAAATGAACCCAATGTTGTAGCCGTCACAAGTTTCGGCCTTACTTCTCCCAAATTCCAACTTTCCTCCAAACCTTCAACTCCTCATAACTTTCTCCTCTAAGCTCCAAATCAAATGAGTGATGACTCTTTAGAAAGCTACTACAATGATATACACTACTTCCAAATATAAAGACAATTTGAGAATTACTTCAAAAGTTATGGCTCAAAGAAGCTTCTGCTCTTCTCAATAGAGAGCCTTGGGTCTTCTCAACTTCAAAACTCTATAATTTTTGATTCACAAGTCCAAATTTAACTTACAAGCACAATTTGAAAAGATCACATCACAAGGAATCAGATTCCAAAGTTTCCATTTCAAAAGATCAATGCTCAATGAGCTACATCAAATCAAAATTTGCTTCCCAAACTCCAACAACCAACACACTCCTTCCTTCCTTCCCTAAGATTCCTTTTCCACCTTTTCCTCCTCATCTAAGGTAAGAAGTGGGGGCACTTCAGCCCATGCCCCTACCAAGGCCCACCTAATATTCTAATCACTTCCCTATTCACATTCACTCCAAATCAAAGTCCTTTTTAACTAAAATTCAAATTTCACTTCTGGTAAATACAATCACTCACTGTGATTTTAATAACATTCAAAACATAACTATAAGATCTAAAACTTAACAAATATCAACTAGAGGTAAAAAATAAAGTTCCAATCAAAGCTTCACTCCATTTGAAGAAAATTGAGAATGCGTTTGACGGTAGCGGCAACATATTCTGCACGCTTAGCCTTTGTCAAAAAGTTGACAGGCCCTTCCAACCATCGTTGGTGGCCACGACTACCCTCCATAGGCCAAACCATACAAAAATATTGGTCCTTGTTCTTGCCTTCATAACTCGCTTCAAACGTCACTTCACGAGTGCCTAGTTCAACACATCTGACTTGAAGCAAGATCACCAACGCTTGAGCATCAACATCAAGATTATCGTATCATCAGTGCTCCACACGAGGTTGTTTTGGCGGTCGAGACAGTCCGACTTTTTCTCGAGGACATCTAAAATCTTGTGGCAAAAGAGGTTGATCTGGCAACTATGAAAGTGAAAGCTCAAACTCAGCGTTCGGTTGAGGTTCTTCATCTTGAGACTCAGAAAAAAAACCTCCAATTCGACATTTGAATTACAAAGTAGAAAACAAACTCACTAATAAGGTTGAACGAAGGTTTAAGGCAAACCCATCCACTTATATATCTTCACAAGACAACATCACCTTTAAACTTCTCAATCCCATAGCATCACTATGAAGTTATTGAATAAAACTCATAATAATATGTTTCTACAATATGTATGGAATTACAACAGGACAATGGTCATCTGGTTGACCTGCCCTCATATTAACCAGTAACAATGGATCTGCCATAATTTCTACTGGTTCCTCTTCTATATCTATTAAGTCAATTATATCTATTTCAAGTTGTGAATTGTCTATTGACAAGTCCTCTTCTTCGAATAATAAAGAATGATTTGATGGATCCATTGAAATATTACCTTCTTGTTTTTCTAAATCTATAAATTTACTATTGTTATGTAAAGGAGCAAATCCACAAGAAATTATATTCCCCCACTTCTACGAATTTATATTTTGTCCATCAATTGATTGCTCATACAATTGATTAATACAGCCCCATATGGTGGCTCGTGAAGAAACGCTACAACCTTCTACAATAGACTCACCTTCCCTACTATGATAACTATGGATTTCACTAAGTTCACTCTCCTCAATCCTACTACCAATTAGACTATTCAATTGATTATTTTCCTCATTTTGAAAGTTTTCACTAAAATTTTGCTTTGAAGTTGATGATTTTGAAACACAAATTCCTTCACAATAGATATGTGAAATTTCAAAACCTTGAGAGGATCCACTTGAGGATGCTCTTAATTCCCTATTGAATGGTTTTATGGATTGTGACAATTGGGAGTAACCAACAAATCCCGAGTTTACTTCACTAATCTCTATATCAGGATTCAATTGTGAGTCACCCTCAGTTGTAACAACTAATTGGTCATGTACAATAGATTTCCTTGATGATTCACCTTCAATTGAAGGACTATGTTTAGTTTCTATTGACCCAATGCTCTTTTCAGCTACAGATGGTGAAACAATGGGACTCCCATGTTTATATTTAATTTCCCTTTCATTAAAATCTCTCAAAGCTCTTACTCGTACTCTCTCATCCCTTGCCGCCTTATCTCTCTCTTTCCTCACTGAATTATTGGGACTAAATGGCCATCTATAACTCATTTATTTGCCATCTAAAAATTACCAATTTTCTTTTCTATTGATATAACTAATTAAAATTACACGATAGCATAATTCCTCTACCTCCCCGGCAGCAGCGCCATTATGTAGACTGAAATTTACTATAGACTTAATCTATTGAAAAATTCCTATAGTTAAGAGTTCGTTCACAAGGAGGTTTGGTGCCATGGTAATTTCCTATAAAAGTGGATTTAGCTCCACTTTAGTTATGCACAATTGAAAGAAATGGGGAAAATATTCGACTCTACACTCCCAATAGATATAAGTTTAATTTATTATAATTAAACAAGGGTAAAACTTATATCATGGTATCTTCACTCCATAGCTTTAGCTTTCATCCAGAAACCATCCAAATTTTCAATTGAATCTTTTTCAACAACTGGCTTCAACAACAATAGATCTTCTCTCCATCATTCTACAATCTTTAGCCAACCTCCACAATATATGCTCACATTCTTCCAGAAATTACGGACACTATAGAAATTCTTTCCCTCACATATTCGCTCAAACTTGCTCAATTAATGAATCTATTGTTTACCTCAAACAGCTCCAATCTCACCATACCATAGAACTCTCAGTCACCCATTGATACAGCCATACAACTCCAAAACTATCGTTCTCACTCAGTCACTACTATCGATCTCACACCATAGTTTCACACAACTAGAATTATAGATTCTCTCAAACTAAATTCCAACACCATAGATTCTCATAGAATGTGTCCATATTCACTATGGAATTAAATTCCATATTTACGTTTCCTCAACTATAGTTTTTGCTCTAAATACAACATCTAAAATTTCACTTCAAACAATCATTCACTCAAAATACTCTTCTTTGGGCACAATTGAAAATACACAATCATCTCACCAGTTCAGACATCAAGGCACCATTGTATATGCACAGATTTCCACTCAAGTGATTCCAAGGTTCTCGCATACTTACAAATAGCAACCCATCCTATGGATAAACTACCATTCACAAAGTTCTCCACAATCCATACACATTCCATTCTACCCAATAGCAAATCACATTCACAATTCTTTCAATCCAAGCATTGAAGTTTCATTACACATAGACTCAAATTGCAATTAATTTCCACTTTGTATTTCCACATAAATAGTACAATAGAGATCCTCATAGTATAAAGCCGCTCCGCTCATAACAACTATCAATTCACTATTACTGCACGCACACCCGAACTATGGACACTACACTTCCTCACAAACTCACTAGCTAATCACCCTATAGAATCTACACTCTACCAGCCTTCCCCATTGTAGGGGCCTTGAATCACTCTTCTAGTCTGAGCAACCATCGTCCTCCCCCGTGGATTTCACCTGAAGCAATCGACAACCACCCCAACCACCAGACAATAGATTCCATCCACTGATCTCCTTGAATCTCATTCATCTATTGATAAATTTCCATGAAACCCAAAACACGTGGTAACTATTGTGTATTAACTAGTAAAACCTACACTTTACAAAGAATTCACCAAAATTGAAACAAAATTGGAGCTATCGTTTAAAACAACTATAGATCTAATACTACACAAGTTATAAAATTTGATCATAGGCATGCTCTAAAAGACTCTGTTGTCGCCATATCAAGAAGAGGCCAACTAGGGTCGTCAAAGTTTGGCAAAGGTATGGGTTCAAGGTAGCCATAGCTACCTCTTTGGCTTGGATGGTACCAAGCATTATAGAAGAATATTGAATTGTCCAGCAACTATTGATGTGTTCGGTCATCTTTCGTTGCTTCCCCAATGCTAGCGTGAGTGACACAAATCACTCTTGTAATACTTGATGGATGAACCCAATCCTCATGCTTCAATGGGTATAAATCTAGATGTACACAAAACTGCCAACTTTAACTACTACTAAAACTTAAATTGAAATATTTGATTTGCTTTTGAAACTAAGTGAATACAAAAAATAGAAGATAAACATCAACTTACAATTGCATGCTGACTCAAGTTGAATAGGAGTATGGGGATTGAGATGTAGTTGTCTATACATGTATGCATGCTGTACCAAAATTTGAGACACTGTTGCTGCACTTCGCCCTGCCCTAAATTTTAGAATCTTTGCCTTGTTTGCTCCCGATAGTGAAGTTCCACTGTGCCTCCTCGCATCTTGTGCATGGCCACCCGTCTCTTCTAGTTGGAGGGTGACCCATGAATTAACTTCAACTCGTAAAGGTACAGAATTGCCATTACCATTTGTGAGGTGAAATAGAACTACACTTGCAATATCACTCTCCATATATTTGGCCCAAATCAAGTCAACAATGTTTGATATAGTGTTTTAATCGTCAATGCAAGGTGCATTAGAACTTGTCTGGAGCTTCAAAAGCAATTGCACAAAACAACCTTGCTCATTTCCTCCCTCTCATACCAAACTCAAGATTTCTTATAATAATCCATGTTACAAATCTATCGATGTTGTGCATAATATCCACCAAATCATGATGCTCCTACAATAACCTTAGAAGAATCGATTCGCAATAATGTTCTTAAAATAATATGGATTGCACTCTAGCATTGCTAGGCTAACCTACTCTAACCCAAATTATTGGCAAATAGGAGAGATTGCTAGAAAGTTATGTAATTTAGCTGTGTTTTGTACTCATTAATAACCTCAGATTGATCTTGATCTCAAACAAGCTTAATCAAGGCTTTTGACTCAATCAGTGAGAGTAATTTTTTGGTTTGCAAGCAAAGCTATATTCACATTCTAATGACGTGCTTATTGTGCTGCAATACATTTGCATACTATGGGCTTTGGACTCTAAACGTCCTTGAAAATCTAACCCACTTGACATTTGAGTGACAATGCTTGAAATGGTAAAGAAACTTGTACAACATTTTCAATTATCACTCTGTAAAGTTTTGTCATATAAGTTACTTACATTCAAACTTGCAAAAACTATGAACTATTCTCCCTTAGCTAAATCTCATTGTGCAATTATATTAGCCACCACAAATTCATGCATTCTGGTAAAGAATCCAAAACTAATAGAATGGCTTTCAACTACCTCCTTCTACAAGTGTAGTACACAGTGGTCATTTGACACATTGACATCAATGTGGAAAATTTCATTGTCATAAATTGAATTGATTCCTCTTATTTGGAACTAGTGGTTTATGAGTTGAAGGATAACAAACAGTGTAAGAAATAGTGACAAAATCTCAAACCAAAATACATGATGGTCTATTGCTCATTCACTCTTCTACCAACCAACCACAGATTTTAATCCGATGCATGAACCTTTTCAACGGTTGAATTGCAACAACAAAAGGAGCCGTTTAAAAGAAAACAACACAAAAGAAGAGTGTGATGAAACCGCGAGCGAAAACAAGAGAGCCGTCTTGCAAACCCTTGTTTTGAACCCTCCCGCCAAAAAGCCAGTGAAATCCATCATGACTTGGATCTTGCCCTTATGACATGGATCTCAAGCCACAAGCCTCCAAGCAATACCGAATGTACGTGTGTCCATTGTGACCACATCATCACTACTTTCTTGGCATGCCATGATTGTTCCCATGATCTCCAGCAATTGTGTAACCCCCTCCAAGATTCACGGCCAAATATAGGCCTCAATTTTTTTGTAATGATTTTGTTTGTTTTCAAACTTGTTTTGGGAACTAAATTTTGTGTATAGAAACCATAGGAGGTAAGCTCTACCCGTGAAGCAGCCTTAACATAACTAAGACTTTTCCACCCCTTGGGAATTCAAAGCTTTACCATGGCTCATGGCTTTCACTTTTGACACACAACTAAGACTTTTTGACCTATGGGGGGGTGAGCCCCCAATTCGTCATCAAAAACTTATTCTTTTTTTTTCTTCGTATTTTGTCATTTTAAAGGCACTTTTATATACAAAAAGCCCCCAAAAGAGTGTAGAATCAAAATAGGAGTGCCACATTCCAATACAGTATTTGGTCTATTTTTAGAGTATTATAGCTAAAATGGCCCAACCACAAGTTGTCAATAGGTTAGAACCTAACTAATCGTGGCAAATTGGTCAATTTTGAGTGATGGGCATATCAAGCTCAAAACCCCATATAGAACAGACATCTCTAAGCTAGATTTGGTTGAGGGACCCTTGGTAAGGCATAGAAATCAGTTCCCGAAGATAGGTTCTAGTTTCCCCATTCCACGGACAAAATAGCAGAACCCCAAAGTGTCGGCTTGCAGATGTCGAAAATACCAAAATGAGACCGTGGAGGAATTTAAGGTCCAAGGAGGGTGATTTGGGGGTAGCCCCATGCCCGGGAACCAATAGCAAAGTCGGTTCTCTAAGATTCCCCTCAGTGTGGAAGACTCCCTAGCCACCGATAATTAAATGGGTGTGTGGAAATTGTCCCACCTGGGCCAATGTGTAGAGTAAAAATATGAGCCTACACATGTGTCATGGGATTCCATGGGAGGTTCCACAAGAAGTTTCGGAATTTTCTCGTAGTTAGAAGATGTCTTTCCGAACGATCAACTACCCAAACCTGTGATGGAAAATTCCTAGAAATTCCCCAAGTGGCGGTAAAATCCCACTAAAAATTAGAATACCTTCATTTATGTTAATAAGCTGCCCCAATAAGTTTCACAACATTCCAATACTCAGAAGTACCCGAACTTGCAACATTCCCCGACAATTAACGGAAATTAAAGTCCACGATGGGTTTGACCGGCGGAACAAGAGCATACAGAAGCGGAATGGAGCACAAGATAGGTCTTTTTTCACTCCCCTGTACCTACTTAGGAGCCTAGGCTAGTTACTTTTGCTAGAAAAGTCAACCCCCCAAAGTTGGGATTTTCCCCGGTTTTTGGCGTTTAGTTGGCACTAGGTTTCGTTGTGATTTTGAAGATAGAAAAGGGGTAGGAGAATTTCCACGAACAAAAAATGGCCTTCTAAAGCCAATGGCACAATCCGATTGTGATTCAGAGTTAATCTCCAAAAGTTAGCTTAGTAGGCCAACATAGGATGAAAGCCTTGAATTTTGGATGAAAATCCATGAAGATAAGGTTAACATAGATGAACGAGGAGAGGTGGGTGCCTAGGAAAGAGTATAAAAGGGCACCCCTTCTCTTCTCTCACCACCCCTTTTTTGTGTAATTGGATCTGTTGGGTCCAATTTATGTTGGAAATTGTGGCATTTAGCCACAAGCCTTGCAATAGTGTTTTTTGGGCACTTTTAGCAATTGTTGTTGTTTTTGGAGCTTGCAAGGTCTCTTGGGGGTCCCTTGCTTTTTCTTTTGATTGAGCATAGTTCTAACTTTTCCAAGCTTGAGCTTGGAAGCTTTTACTAACTTCCTAGATTGCTAGAGTTTGTGGGTGCTTATTTTTGAGGGACCCTTGCGGTTATTCACCTTGTTTTGTTTTGTACTAATCCTAGAGCCCCCCCCCCCATATGAATGGCAATGCCGCTTTGGAGGGGCCTTTAGTTCAAGTTATTGATGTTACTAACCCATGTCGCTAGCTTTTGAGTGTCCAAAGCCATTCCTTTGTCTTTTGTCCTTGTCCCTAACAGTGACGTGTTATTCCTTGGTACACTACAAGAAAACATGTATTTCATGACTACAAAAATATGACTGAGGATGACTAGTGACTACTCATAGTCATATTTTGGGAGGCCAATTTTTCGAAAAAAAAATATGACTGCAAATATGACTGCTAGTCATATTTCAGCCTTGTACGTTGTGGGCATATAGTATACATTCGTTGAGAACACCAAAATACTTCATAGAGCTTTGTAGGGAACATGTTTGAAGAACAGACAGTCATATTTATTAATCATATTTTTGCATCAGTCATATTTTGTAGTCATATTTTTATGATAATCACATTTTTTTCTTTTAGGCAGCTTGAAGAAAATTTGGGCGAGAAATATATTTGGAGAGCGCTAAATCATATTTACTAGTCATAATTTCACTTCAGTCATATTTTGCAGTCATCTTTTATAGTCATATTTTTATGATAGTCACATTTTTTTTCTTTTGGGCAGCTTGAAGAAAATTTGGACAAGGAATATATTTGGAGAGTGCTAAATCATATTTGTCAATCATAATTTCACTTTAGTCATACTTTGTAGTTATATTTTTGAGTCAGTCATATTTTGTAGTCATATTTTTATAATAGTTACATTTTTTTTCTTTTGGGCAACTTGAAGAAAATTTGGACAAGGAATATATTTGGAGAGTGCTAAATCATATTTACCAGTCATAATTTCACTTTAGTCATATTTTGCAGTTATATTTTTGAGTCAGTCATATTTTGTAGTCATATTTTTATAATAGTCACATTTATTTATTTTTTGGCAATTTCAAGAAAATGTGGGTGGGGAATATATTTGGAGAGTGCTAAATCATATTTGCCAGTTATAATTTCACTTTAGTCATATTTTGTAGTCATGTTTTTGAGTTAGTAATATTTTGCAGTCACATTTTTATAATAGTCACATGCTTTTTCTTTTGGACAGCTTAAAGAAAATTTGAGCAGGAAATATATTTGGAGAATACTAAATCATATTTGTTAGACAATTATAATTTCACTTTAGTCATATTTTGTAGTCATATTTTTGAGTTAGTCATATTTTGTAGATGTCGCGAGCCATAATCTTAGAAGTCACCATGTTAGAATTTATAAGGGTATAACTATATAGAATTTTTCAAAATTTCTAATAGGAAAAAAGGATTACAGCACTCTTAGTCTAAACAACTCATTTAGACTAAGAGAACACTCCAGCTAATCCGTAACGGGATCCAGGCTAGATCCGGATTCCGGAAACCCGGATAGCAACAACCTACAGTCTAGACTTCCGGTCTAGAAAATAGGGACCCATTACAGGTAAACGGTCCGCTTTAGGAACGGTCGGTATTTTGACGGGTACTTAACCCTACCACTACCATTTGTTCTTCCTCTTTTCCCACAACTGTTTTGTGCGCGCATAGCTGAGTGAAAGAGTGGTGAGTTAGTGCTCGGGTGAGAAGCTAGAGTGTGCTCAGATTTCAGTTTGAGATGGCGGAGGGAGATATCCGGAAGACTTTGGTCACTGGCCGGATGGTTTGTTCAACCATTCTAGAAAGGCTGAGGGAGAGATCACAATTAGAAGACGACCTTAGTGAGATAGGATGTGTGGGTCTATTCATGCGGCCATGGACCGTAAAGAACGACCAGATGATCCAGGAGTTGATAGTAGGAGATTCCAACCAGTATGAGTTGACAGTGAGAGGAAGGCCTCAAACCTGGACTGATGAAGTCTAGGCTAAGGTTTACGGATTCCCTAAAAAGGGATCCGGTTTAGCTTCCCAGACCGACAAGTTTACGGTCGGGAAATTCAAGAACGCAGCCCATTCCAAGGAAGGGTATGCGATTAGTGATTGCCTAGATCCATGACAAAGGCATGTCCTAGAGTTCTTGATCCCTATCATGTATCCGGAAAAGCCTACCCAGGTTACGGTTACAGTAGCGAACACCATCTTTGGTGCATTTGAAGGTAGACCAGTCAATTGGGGCAAAGTTATTGGATCAGTAGTTGCCAAGCTTGCCACCAATGTAGGAAAGGGAAAGACCAGCCCCATAGGGCCATATCTTTTCCATCTCTACCACCACGCAGAGCTTCTCAACGATGCGGAAATGGTGGAGTACAACATTGGAGCGACCATCCTTCAATACAGCCTGACGGAAGAAGTGACAACCGAGCAGCTGCCGGTGGAAGAGGAGGAGGATCCGAAAGAGGATGAGCAACCCTTGGAGCGAAGGCACCAGAAGTCCACGGATCCGACATCTCGAGGGAAGCTTCCGGCTCAGCAGAAGATATCCGAGGAGGAGGAAGGAAGCATAGCTGGATTCTTCAAGACTGGGTTCAACTAGGTACTCCAAGCACAAGAGTACCACGAAAGCCTGGCGGATCTGCTCAGAAGGATTAGCCGGGAGTTGAAGACGGATCCAGAAGACATCCTCGACACCTTGAAGAAACTTCCGAATCTGGAAGTCCTCGAGTGGAAGGACAAGCAGATCATAGCCCTGGAGAAGGAGAAAGTGGATCTTCAAGCAAGACTGAGCTGGGTGCAAGGGGAGATGGCTGCAGCGAAACAAAGGGAGAAGGAAGCCCTGCAGCTGCTGAAGAACCTATCCGAGTTGGTGGACAAGCCAACCAACATGGTGATGAAGGCGGCTCTAACCCAGAGCCGGTTGACCAAGGAAGGGCACCTCACCGGATCCAAGGTGATCCGGATACTCGTGGACTTCTCCTCGCGGATGGAGCTCACACTGAAAGAAATGAGGCAGCTACTTGGGCGAATCAATCCGGATTGTGTGATGGACTTCTCCAACTTTTCGGAGATCCATTTCAAGATGGAGACTCCTGTCAAGCTCACCGCCTCCATGCCACTACCGTCGAAACCAGAAGCCCCGCGGGAGACTCTCCGGTACTTGACGGAACCCTTCTCCAAGCAACTAGAGAAGACAATCCGGGGGAGCGTGAAGTCAGCGCCCGAGCCAAGCAGGCAGCTGGATACTACACGGGAGTTGGCACCTCCAGAGATTATGGTTTCTCCACCCGTCCCAGTGTTCAATCTTCCAGAGAAGGAGCCGCTTCCGACACCTCACACCCAAGCCCGTGGCCAACTGATAGAGCGGATTAGGGGGTTGTTGAATCTGGCCCGGTCTCATCCGGAGGAATTCGAGCATATATTGGAGGAGCAACAAACAAGGAAGGAGATCGAGCCGATCGTGCTGGATGAGACATCTCCAGGCGAGGAGAATGAGAGGGAGATAACTTAGATTGAGAAATCTAAGGAGGAAGAGTACCGGACCAGATCGGAGGACGAGGACGAGGAAGAAGCAGAATACTCTCCTCTGGAAATCTGGAAGATACAGACCCGGGCGACGTTACGGATGACCCCCATCAAGGCGCCCCCGAAGGCAATACCAAAGTCATCCACGCAAGCACCAGCGAGTCAAGGTAGGAGCAGCCAGAAGAAAGCGCAGAAGGGGAAGTAGATAGAATCTTTCTTTAGGCAGTTAGGATTTTAATTTTGAACCGGATCCAGATTTCCAAGTGTGGGACCAGGTTCTGGATTTATAGGATCTTACTTTTCCGGATTTTTCGGGGAGTTTGTGAGTGGTCACCTGGATTTCCGGGTGCCCTTTTGGCCTTTTTGACTTTGGTTGTTTTGAGTTTTTAAGTGAGGGGTAGGTTTGTTGCCTCTCATTCCATCCTAGAGTTATAGTTTATATTTTGTCATCCTTTCTTTTAATTTGAGCCACCAAGTAGACCCTGAGGGATTGATCTGTCGTATATCCAGCTTCCTTGTGTTTCCTTGTAAGTGTGTGAAGTGTAATTGAGGAGGAGGAAAGGAGGAATCCGGATCTGAAGGAGCTTGGATCTGATTTGTGAGAGGAGCGTTTGTATTGTCACCTAGATATGAAATGGTGGTCTTGAGCACGTGTCTTTAAACTCCCGGAATGGGAATCCGATTAGGAGTGGTGTAGGTGCGGGTCCGGAATGCCAGGGAGGGTTCTGTGCGGAGATAAGCAACCGCCAGCAGAAGAAAGCCACATATCACTTATCGGAAGGTCAGCCAAACCCTAGGATTAGTCTAGTAAGCGATTAACAATCCCCGGGTCAATTCTGGTTTTTGTTGGTCTGTCGTTGTAGTAGGCAAGACTTGTTATGGCTTTGAGTGACCTACCTTCCGGATTGTCCATCCGGATAGTTGTGAGGGTGTTTCCGGTCTGACCTAGTACAACACTTGGTCTAAGTGTGTTTTGCGTAGATTAGAGAGAAAAGAGAGTGTGAGCAATACGAGTGGTGAGTCCCTATCCCTCTATACAATCAAATGTGGACCCTCTAAAGGTAAAACAGAGGTACCAAAAACCAGTGTTAGTAAGTGAAGAGACAGATGTGAATTCTGGATTTGTGTGGATTCGGATTTGATTCTCAGAAGAAGGTCCTTAAGTTGGTAGAACGGATAACCTAGGCTTGCAACAGCATACTAGAATCCCCTGGGACGATATTTCGAGTTAGTTTATACGTTTGGGTGTTGTAAATGGTATTACCGCATGCTACGCGGATGACAGTAGATACATTTCTTTGGTAGTTATTTTTTTTTCTTTGGTGGGAGCCTAAGGAAAAGGTTGGCAATCTAAGATGGATCTTTTATATTTTGCCCCTAGAGGCCATTCTTTGGGATGAAGGCATGACTTTGTTTAATGCCTATTAAAATAAATTCTTTTCTTTTATATGATGTGTCTATTACATAATTAATGTCCAAATAATTTGGGATGGCACATGTTTATATTTCAATTAATATATTTAAAATTTTCATAGGAATTAAAAAGGGAATAGAGAGGAATAAAGCAATTAATAATAGGAAATAACCAATTTTTATTTTGAGTATTTAAGGAAAAATTAGAGAGGAATAAAAGCCTATAGACAAACCAAAGCACCATTGCAAGACTAAGCCTAAGAATCCAAGATAGAAACCAGCCCTATCTTGACTTACTACTAGAATTTGTTGTGGAATTTGCTAATTATAATAATTGATTGTAATGGCTAATGCAAAGCGAAATCTAATGCATTGAAAATTGTGATATAGATTGAAGGCTATAGAGTTTAGAAAAATTACTTGAAGATTGGAAGAAGAGTGAGAAAAATTCTTCAAAGAGAAGAAAGAAGAGTGAGAAAAATTCATGCCCGAGTGGCCATAGAGTAAGAGAAAGTGAGGAGTGCGATTTGTGTTGAGAGTCTTTAAGTGTTTGAAAAAGAAGCGTAGGTTCCAAGTTGCTATTCCAAGCTTTGGACATGGTTAAGAGACAAATATGACCTCCTTATAAGGATTTGGCTATGTATTAAATAAAGATTGTTGATTATAATACACATAGTTGATCAAATGAAATTTTCAAGTCTTAAGTAGATATTTAGTTAGCACTTATAGGTTAATGTCATTATAATTGTTTGATTCCTAGAGTAATTAAAAATCAATTAGTAGTAATAGAAATCAAAGATTACAATTCTAAACTATCCCAAAAAATGAAGGAAAAAAACAAAAAATGTTGAAAATAATTTGCAGAAAGTCAAGAGGGGGAAGTAAAAAGAAATAGGTTAAAAAAAGAATGAGATCATATATCTAATTTATACCCCTTATTGTAAAAGTTGTTATTGAAGTTGTATCTAAAAACACAAAAAATACAACAAAAATGGATTAAAGCAAACTTTGTGATACAATTACAATATACACGTTGGAAAATGAGAATGTTGTGGAAACAGATTCCAAAGCATGTCCTTAAATTTGGCACTTAGTTTATTCTCTTCTTGAAGAAACTATAGTTGCATTAGAAATTAGAGGTTTAAATCAAACCTCTAAGAATTTATTAAATCCAATTTTGAATTTAAGATCACTTAGTTAATTTGTAGAGGATTCCAGTAATGTGTCACACTTTAAAAAATAGAGAAAAATTATGGAAAATAGAGTAATATAAAATTGGATAATCTATGGCATTAGTTTTGGATAAAAAATACCAAAGTTCATCAAATTTAAGTAAAAAAGGAAACTTGAAATGTAGTGACATTTAGAATCCAATTTTGAAAGTATGAATGAATTTAGAATTATAGGCTAAGAGAAAATGTTGGATGAAATCTTGAAGGATAAGTTAGAAACAAACCTTCATCCATCTATATGTTTTTGCTAAAAATATTTCATGATAAATATCTTAACGATTTTAGAATACGCCTGCAACATTCTACAACTTAAACTAACAAATTTTTAAATTTCTCAACTAGGATTTGGAAGTCTAGATTTTTGACCTAGATTGGCCAAAACCATCTAAAACCTCTAAATTTTCTAATTTCAGTGTGTTTTAGTTTAGATGTGAACCACTTACAATTTATCATTAGAAAAAAATTGTTCATTGTTTAGAATACCCATTGAACAATATTTAAATATCCAACTTAGGATTTGAAGCCCAACAACAAAAAAATATAGTTGTGTTTGTTTTATTTCAAGGATATAGATAAAACACTCACATATATCATGTATTGAAGTTTTTCTCTTTCTTAGAAAGGTTCTCCGCAATGTCATATAAGCCATATTTATAAAAGGTCTTTAAAGAACCGTTTAGAAGTCACAAAATTTTTTGCCATAACTATAGGTGTTGAAGGCCTAGTAACTTCCCTTTAGACATTTTGTAGAGTTGTAGTACAACATACATCCACTTTGTAACAAATTTTATTGTTAAAATAGCTTGGTTGCTTAATATAGTCCTATTTCTTGACTCGCATGACTATGTCAAGTCACATAACTAGAGCAAGTCATGTACATTATTAGGGTTTTAAAATCCTAGCTGTCACTTCTATGTAGTTGCCACCAATTTAGGGTTTTGAAACCTTAGCCACCATTTTTTCTTCTTCTTTGTTTCTTGTTGCTTCTTACGTTTTGTTTCTTGTTGTTTTCTAGCTCTTTGTTCTTCTTGCCTCCTAGTCCTTATTTTTTGTTTCATTTTAGTTTTTAATCTTTGCTTCTAGTTTTTTCTTGTTACCTCTTAATTCTTGCTTCTTAGTTCTTACTTTTTGTTCCTTCTTAGTTCTTGATTCTTGTTTATAGTTTCTTCTTATTACCTTTTAATTCTTGCTTCCTAGTTCTTACTTTTTGTTGCTTCTTAATTTTTGATTCTTGTTTGTAGTTTATTCTTGCTATTTCTTAGTTCTTACTTCTTAGTTCCTACTTTTTTTGTTTCTTAGTTCTTGAATCTTGCTTCTAGCTTCTTTTTGTTACATCATAATTCTTGTTTTCTAGTCGCTACTTTATTTGCTTCCTAGTTTTTTATTCTAGTTTTTTCCTGTTACCTCTTCATTCTTTCTTCCTAGTTCTTGTCTCTTGTTGCTTTGTAATTCTTATTTATAATTTCTTCTTGATTCATTTTAACTTGTGTTTCTTGTTTTGTTTTTTAATTCTTGCTTTTTCTTGTTATTTATTGCCTTTTATTGCATCTTAAATTGTATTTTTTATTGCTTTTTGTTTCATCTTAGTTCTTACTTTTTCTTGCTTATTATCACCACTTAACACTTTCCACCTTCTAGTTTTTGTTCCCTTTAGCACTATTGTTGTTCTTTCTTCTTATTTATTTGCGATTTTTAGAGATATAGTAGTTATGAATTTTTCTTACTTTAAACTTATGCTTCATATTTTTTGTTGCCTTAAATCTTTGAAGGTTGAGTTATATTGTTCATTCACTAAAAATTAATCTCCTTCATTGTATATGTAGGCATTTAAAGTTAAAATGAAGTTATCGGAGGCTACTTACAACACTAGAGAGGCAACTTCTTCAAATTTCAGTAAAAAATATAGGTCTTAGAGCTTATAGGAATATACACTTACAGAGTGTCATTGTCATATGTTTTATGTTAGTGACTAATAAATGTCATTGAAAAGAGTCACATTTTTTATGGCATTTTCTCTCTTTAATATGATTGTCTCTTATGCATCTCAAAAATCATATGTACTCAATTTTTATTGAATGGAGTCATTTATTCAGTTGCTAAACTATGTCGATACATGATTACAACACCTCAAGTCGATTTAGAATGTATGGAATGTGATTGTAATTTATGACAAAAGCTACTATAAACCTCAAGTCACCTTAGTTACAAATATTACTTGCTTGAGTCATATTTTATAATATATCTTAGCCAAAATATGACTCGTTGTAGTTATATAATACTCACAATCATGTCAATAATGTGACCTTATACTTTTAAAATTATGACTACATTCAATCATAAAATTATAAGTAATATTTCATGTGAACTACTACATGAGCTAAAGTATGACTTACATTAATCATATTTCACATCAATAAAAAAATATGACTCATGAAGGTCATATTCCTTATCAAGAAAAAATTTATGACTTTCTAGAGTCATTTTTAGATCAACATATAGAGCATATGACTCATGAGAGTCATTTTTCATATTAACAAAAAATATGACTCACGAGAGTTATTTTTCACATCAACCAAAAATATGACTCATAGAAGTCATATTCTACGTCAGCCAAAAATATGACTACATAAAGTCATATGCCATATGAACCAAAATATGACTCGACGAAGTCATATTCCACATCAACAAAAAATATGACTACATGGAGTCATATGCTACGTAGACTTTTTTTCTTTTGCCCGAGTAGTTCAAAGAAAAGTGAAGACTCCAAAGATAATCAATATATACGCCACATAGGCAATATACGGCTAAGTATACCCTCAATACAAATGACTGCAAATATGACTCATGAAAAATTTGACTAGTTGGTAATGACTAGACCCAGTCATATCGTGCGTCATCTATAGTGTTTTTTGCCTAAGTCATATTTTGAGATTTTACAACTCATTGCAGTCATTTTTTGGAGTCCTAAAACACCCATTTTGTTGTAGTGGTAGAGAGGCACAAGGGTGTGAAGGTAGTGGGTCCTGCCCATATGGTGAAGCTTTGAACCCATAGGATAAAAGAGTCCTCGTGGTGTGTGAAATAGTGGAAAGTCGACCAAGCTTTGAACCCCCCTTGGATAAAAAGTATTAGTAGTGCGTTAAAACCACTTCACGGGAGAATCGTGGGATCATGTAGCCCCTCTCCCCATAAGGTTTAGTTTCCAAAACACGTTGGGAACAAACCAAAGTTTAGGTCCAAAAAAATAGAAACTAGAGGTCGAGATTGGTATAGAGGATAATTAGTGATACTTAGAGCGAGTCCTTAGCCTATGCATGCCTAACCACCATTGGCAGAAACACAACCTTCTTACCCCTTTTTTATTAGAATTCAGCCTAAGGGAAAAAAAATAGTCCAACAACCCAACAACCCGTAGCCCAATTCCAATACCTAGTGGAAGGTGAGGGAGGCCACCCAGCTGGGTACCGCCAATGGCAGCCTGTTGGTAGGGTCTCGGACAGAAGATGGAGGGGGGGGGGGGTATTGTTCATGGGGGCGGGTTTGGAGGCTACTGCTCACCAAGGTCGGAGTGGGAATTGCTGCTCCCTAAGGTCGGTTTGGGGGTTACTGCTCACCGGCCAAGTTTGGAGGTTATTACTCACAAGGCTCGGGATTGGGGGAACTGCTCATAAAGATCAAGGTTTGGGGATTACTACTTACAAGTCTCGAGGTTGGGAAAACTACTTATAGGGCTAAGAGCCAAGGCCAAGGGGAGGGGCAATAGGGGAGAAGGAGAAGGAGGTTGGACCTTGGGCTAAAACACTAAATGGAGCAGGGAATCCAATGCCTCGTCTCCTACAACCGGTATAAAACTGAAGAGACAAACCAAGCAAAGATGGCAGGAGGCCGGAAGAATGAGAAGGAATGACAAGAGGGAAGGCCACTTGAAGGAGGAGGGTGAAGGTAGATAGGATAGGGCGTAATCCTCAAGACTTACTTAGGGCTATAGATTAAAAGTACGTAATCACCCCGAGATTAAGTGTGAGGCATAAGTATAGGATGTAAGAAATAGCTCAACTTTAGCAAAAGGTATGACACGTACTTAAGATTAGCTTAGTTGGTAAGATCAGGGGTTAGTTGGACCACCTTCGAGTGCGGGAGGAAAGAAAAGAAGGGAGGAGGAAAGAAATAGGAGAGAAAAAATCAACAATTAAATCCTTGTACCCATTTATTTTATGATTAGAACAGTGTTTCATTGTATTATGGCATGGGAGTTCATGGTGGAGGAGGTAGAGCTTCCGATGGGCACGAACAACAATGCAAATTCTGAGGTATGAGTTAACCCTTTCCAACCCCTCCCTAGGTCCCTAATCAGAAGCTAGCAACATGGGCCAAGGGCTACCCCTAGGTCAGTCCCTTAGGACTGTAGGTCAGGTCATCTCCAGGGACATAAGCTTAGAGAAGAAGGCCGTAGGTTTCCAAAACCCTAAAGCATGCCTAAATCGGGTGGAAATTGAGAAAGTTATTGCCAAATGAAGTTTAGGGTCAAATTGGATGAAGAATAGCTAAACTCCGAGGTTAAAACTCAAGGGGATTGAGTGCATTAGGAGGAGGCTCACAAATAGGGTCCAAGGCCGAAGAGAAAAGTCAATTCCAAGTTGCAAGGTAGGAGAAATTAGCGGATGAAGTTTGGGTAAGGCTTGGATGAAAATTCAGTAGAAATCTCCGATCAGGGTCTAACTCCAGATCTAAGTAGGGGCAATCCTTTTGAACCATCCCTCCAAATTTCGAATCTTTCTGAATTAAGGAACTAGGTGTAATAGATGGATGAAGTTTGAGGAACCGAGTAGTGGTCAAATTTCATCCACCGATAACTTTGGCTAGGAAGGTCGAATAAGGTCGAGTCTTATATTTTTAGAAATGGCACGAGATGAACTAGAGTTCTTTTAGGATAATTTTGCCCTAGTGTGGGTCCCATCCAAATCATCCAGCAGGCCCTCTACCCGTCGGCCCAAGACATTGGAAGTAGTTTAAGCAAATCTTGCAATTTGGGGTCACTTAGGCACTTAGTAAAAAGATCCATTTCTTGGAAGGCACAGTGGACCACGCTTAGACACCCAAAGGTAAGAATCACTTAGTCGAAACTTAGAACTTGGTTGTCTTCACAAATTACCAAGGGTGGGTAATTTGGCACTCACAAAAATCTTTCTTGCAGAAAAAGCCATTTTGAACATCTCCTTTCTTTTTTTCTTATCTAGTGAGTCCTTTGATGATTACATTTTATTTCTATTTTTTATTTTTTGAGATACTTTCACCATTTTTAGATGTTCACATTCTATTTCTATTTCTATCTCATTTTTCTATAGATGTTTTTATGTTGTAGACAGGGATTCTTCATGTGAAAGAACTTACCTCAAAAAATTAGAGAATCAAAAAAAGTATTGCCCAAATAGTATAACACCTTCTAGAAAAAATGAAAATAGTTACTAATCTTTACATATCTTTGGAGAATCAACCATAATAATGATCACGTATTTAATTCCAAAAACACAAACTATGCACTAAAATATGGCAAGATGTAATCCATTAGTCAAATTAATAATTCACCTATTTGTATTTTTCAATTGGATGTTATTTTATCATCTAAACCTTTTTATATCAAATATGATACCATACAAGTAGAATATTCCTCTATTTCATAGTTCCTTGAGCAGAAAGGAGATGCAAATTTTGTAATCCAAATTGAGAGTACAATTTTTCTTTGGATTCAACTTAGCAAGAATTCTAAATTTTTGGCACTATTATATCCCTCAAATTATGTTCTTTTTCATATATATACACCATGTTGCATCCATAAGTGGACTTCTCAAACCTTTTAAGGATTAAAGGGTGTTCTACTAAGAATTCCCCTCCTTCATCAAAACCTCCTCCACTTATAATTTCACCAAAAAACATCAAGAAAATAATAGGTATTGCATACAATGACTCTCATAAGTTTTCATACACTTCAAAAATGGTCATAACTAATTGAAGAATTAGATATTTTCAACAAATCTTGGACAAATTGAGGTACGAGTCACAAACTTGTATAAAATGATTATTTAAAATATTTCAATTAATAAAATATATACATTTTTATAATTGAACTCAAATTTATTGGTAAAAAGGACTCTTTCTATCTCTTACCTACTTTTTTTTAACAAATTTTTAAAGAATGAAATCAAGTTGTTTTTTTGAATTTTTTAGATACTCAATTTACTCAATTATTCAACATTATTTATTTTCTTAAATCAAAATCTATAGTGTAAAAAAATTATATTAAGAAGATTCTTTGACAAAAAGTCTAGTAAAACAAGGTGCAAGAAAAAAAAATTCTTCACTTAAAACGCAAATATCTTACAATCTATGTGGTCAAAATAATCAAATTTCTTCTATATAATTTAAAGCTAGTTTAGTACATGAATCTATAGTTAGATATGCCAAAAAAATTTGAAAGTTTTATACTTTGCAATAGAAATGACAGCTTTGAGTGTTTTTTGATAGAATAATGGCCTTGGTCCTATAGGGCCCATAGGGGTAGATAAAATTTTTGAAAGGAGATAGAAATGTCTTTCAAGAAAATTTGGATTATTTGAGGATATCTTTCTTCATCATCTTATTACATTTTTGGCATGACTCAAATTTTTGAGACATTAATCCCTAAAAGACAAAGTCCATAGCCATATATATTGTCAAATATTGTTTTGAGCTCAATTTAGCTTTTAATTATATTCAAATGTCAATGTAATATTTTTTACTTGAGCATATGGGTTATGACTATTACCTATCAATGTGAAAATCTCTATAATTAGTTTTGTTAAATACTATAATTGTTATAATTTCTATACCAATTAGTAAAATTTAATTGATAAAATATAACAAAAACCATCCAATTAATTTAAAGTTTCTACAAATGTTAATAGTAAGTGTAAAAAATAGTATGTAAAATTTTCAAGTAACTTTTTTTACACCCAAAATATCCTTAATTGTGACCTTCAAGTCAAATCATCACCATTAAGCTAAATTTAACTTTAGGTAAAGTTGTATATAATTGATTGATAAAATTTTGATAATTCTTGTATTGGAATAAACCATTTTTTATAGAAGTTTATTTTTTAAACTTTCTTTAGAGAAAATCAAATTATTGTGATTTATTAGATTTAATATGTACATAAAATTGTATCAATTGGAATATAATATTAGAATAATTTGGAATTTTGAACAAAATTAAATATTAGAATGATAATCAATGTTTGATGATTTAATTTAAAAAATCAGGAAAAAAAATGGAATATATACAATATAACAATACTAAGTCATTTGGATTCTAACACAAAGCTCCTTGTTGCAATGACTCATTGAATTTTTGGATTTTTTGAGAGTTTGAAAATAGAATAGAAAGATAATTTTATAGGATTCATCTTCGCTAAATTTAAATCAAAACCAAATATGTACTCTTTGAAAGTTACAATCAAGTTACAAAGAAATTCTAAAATATCAAATTATTGTAACTTTTTTAGATGTAATACATGCATAAATTCATAAAATTATATCATATAGAATAGAATATGAAAATAATTTGGAATTTGGAATCAAAATTTTCTTAGAATGAAAATCAATATTTTGTGTTTTAATATTTAAAATGATTCCTAATGAAAAAAATACAAATGGAATATATACAATACTAAGTCATTTGGATTCTAAAACATAGAGTTTTTAATAGCAATGACTCATTGAATTTTTTGATTTTTTGAGAATTTAAAATGGAGTAGGAAGATAAAGTATTAGGCTTAACCTCCAAATGTGTTGACGTTCATTTTTTGGACAATGAACAAATTGAAACTCCAGTTTCAACCTCCTAACTACTTGGATGAAAGTTATTATAATTTGTGAAGATACATTATCAAATGGTTGTCCTATCTAAGGGTTTGATTTAGTGTTACTAGAGTTCATATTTTTCTAAAAATACAAATGGGCAAGTATGTCAAGTGGTCAAATTGCATTGACTTTAGTTCAAAACTTGATCTTCTAAAATCAGGTCACAGATTTTAAAAGCACAAAAATTTCAAAAAATCACCTAGTGAAAAAAACCTCATTTCAAATCTATTCCAATAAATTTTACTCAAAAAATGATAATATTTTACTTGCAATTGAATTTTGAAGGAATTTTGGAATTTCTCTTTCAAAAGTTATAAAAAAAGATTGGTGATAGCATTGGTGAATCTAACCACATGGATGGAATCTACAAATCAAAATCTAAAACTTTTATTTGCATTTCAATTCCAAAATATACTTCCAAATAGCACTTTATAATGAATTTTTTCAAATTGTCAATTCTAGAGATGAATCTCGACATTCAGGGGTTAATCTTCACTAATTTAAATGAAAATCACAGATAGATTCTTTGAAAGTTATTATCAACAAAGCGTCAACTTTTGTGATGCAAGTATATTTAGGGGTTAAATGTGTTATGTTTGTAAGGATGAAGGTTCAAACTTTTCCATAAATTTTAGCAATTTAGAATAATTGAAAAAGACAATGATTCAAAAAAATTGAAACAAATTTCAAAAAAGAAAAGAAATAATTAATAAATACAACTTGGACCTTGTTTGCAACTTTGCATTGATTAATTTGAAATTTAGATAGGCTCAAATAAGGGCTCCTACTTTATATTCTCTTCACTACCACTTTCCCAATTCCAAATGACCAAATGTGGATAGATTTGAATTTGAGGATAGGGTAGAAGCACTTATAATTAGCACTTCAAGGAATTCTGCGTATTCTAAGATGGAATCGATACATCAAATTATTTTCAACACATTGGCAATCTAAAATCAAGAATTAAAAAAAATGAATAATTTTTCAAATATGTATGAATATGCCACGGATTTGTGAAGTTCGAATACATAATGAACTCTAAAGCATTTTTTGCATTCATGTATACAAATTGTAAATTTTGGACTTCCTATATCTATATCTATATTCAAAATTGGTTTAGGGTACAATATTGGGAATGGGTGCTTCTACCTTGACCCCTGAACTTCTGAATGATTCTAGATGCAAAAATTTGGATGAAGGATGAAGATTTTTCATCTAGTATTTTACTAAAGATTTCTTTGAATGTGTCTTGAGTAGATGGTTGTGGAAATTCCCTTGAAGAGGTATTCTTGACCTCTCTCATAAGAAGACGAAAAAGAAATGAAATTCATGTCAAAAGAAGCTCTTTTAGTGTAGTTTGGCATCTTATACATCCTTGCTCTTGACCTAAATTTTAGACATTAAATATGACCTTTTTCTGAATTTGATCCCAATTTATGAAATGTAGCTTACTAAGTGCAATTTTTATTCCAATTGAAATTTTGTGAAATATCCAAAATAGAAAATTTTATCCCAATTTGAACTTTGGGCCTATAAACACTGTTTCGTGATTATCTCGTTATGGGTGATTGCAAGAAACACCTGTCCTATTTGTTGCATTTTCAATAGTACTCATGATTTTTTTGGGAGTACTTTAAAATTAGAAAATCAATTTTTTTTAATTTTTAAGATATGAATAATGTATATACCTTTAAGATGAAGGTACCCATAGAAGGAATTGCATAGAAAAATTCTCTAAGTAGGAGAACTGGAAACGTGCGAAATCTTAAGAAAATACATACCTTGATGTTTTAATTAGGGAAAAATAGTAAAAATAAAAAAATACATAAAATAAAAACTAGCCATTTACCAAAAGAACCACCAAAATAATATTTTATATGTTTCAAAATGCAAGCAAAAAGAAGCTCACTTTGTAGACTTCCACACCACATAAAATTATTTATTTTTAAAATTCCTTTGGCCATTAGCTATAAGTCTACCAAAAGACCATTTGCTCAAAATTCGTTTGTTTGGGTTCTAAATAGTACTAAAAACCTCCAAACTAGCAAGTGTGACATTGAATCAAGCTATAGTTTGGGATAGTATATTATATTTGAAAATCACGAAAAAATTAGACAAGGTCTATAATAGTTATGAGTACCTTACCTCTAAATCTTAAATCATTTGGAATCAAAACACAAAAGTTATGGCCAAAAATCATATCAAAATGTAATGTGTGATGCAAAATAGGACAAGTGTTTCTTGTAATCACCCTTATACAATGACAAGGATTTTAGTTTACACCATGCATGATGTTTTAAATTATAATATATAGCAATAGTGATCTAAGTGAAGTCCTCAGATTTTTAAAGAATTTTTTTGTATTTGATGTAAATGTCTCACTTATTCTTCATAAATTCATAATTTTCATCAAAAGATTTGAAAAATTTAAGGGCATGCAAAAGCATGTGACTTCATTTTTGAGAAATTAAAATTTTAAAAAATCAACTCACATTTATTGAAAAAAAATAGAGCATATAGAACAAAAAAGAATGTATTTAAATACTCCCTTTCTTCCAAAATGATCTATTGTTTGCACATTCTAACATGGAAGGAAGGGGGCTGGGTTGGGGGCAATTTTTGAAGCGACAAAACCAATCTCAAATTAGAAATCTTGATTTAGAATGTTTAGAGAATATTTAGTACTCCGTGTTAAGTGTGTCCTATTGAAAGTATTTTCTATATTAGCTGCCATTCTTGATCATGTTGATAGCCACATGGCATGGGCCATAGGTTGATAGCTACAAGCATTGGTATTGTTCCACAAAAGGCTTAATGAATCTAGTATCTATGCCAATTTGAAATTTTCAAAAACTCCTATGATTGAACATTGGACTTATTATTGTCGTGTCCTTTAGTGACACTTATCACTTTAAATTCATCTTCTAATGCTTTCCAAGAACTTCACCCTTTAGTGACACCAAGGGTCACACTCTCCTAATACTACACATGCCATGCATCCTCAATCTTAGGTTTCAACTCAAGTCACGAGGTTCCCCATTCCTCCGTGACTCCCAACACTTCCATTCCAACCTTTAACTCTCACAAGACATCGAGCATGTCATTTGATAACATGGGGCGGAACTTCCATTGATGTCCAAGCACTGGGTAGAGGCACTACTCTCTACTAGTGCTAACCGCCCTTGAATGGGACTCAACTCCCCATTAGGCCCAATCCAACTCATTTTGGGACTTACTAATCGGGACTCATCAAACGGGACTCACACCATGGCCTAGTGTGAAGTGGGACACCACCCAACCAATATCAAAGAGTGCACAAGCACTCCACGGTAACACACAAGTTGTGGTGAGGCTTCAATACTAACCTCACCACCCGGGGCCACTTAGGCTCACCATGGCACCATTTGGGAGTGAGGAGTGAGACCACCCCTCCTCATAGTACTCTCTGCGGGATTTGGCAACCCCTTCCATACTAGAGGTTACCAGGACCCCCCAAGATGCTCTCTATCCTGGAAGACCATCCAATTCCAAGTGGTATCCTCCAAACCGGACCCCCAAAGACTCCCGATCTTTCCATCGGGATAACTTTTAGTTCCGAGCTTCAAATCCCAAGTGCAAGCTCATTTTTGTAATTTACATTTTTCGTAGAACACCGTGGACTATTCACTTTTCCCAATACAACAAGTATTGAGGAAGTTATGGCCCTCCAAATGTATGAGTCCCCTAGGAGGTGTAGTTCTCTAAGACTCCACCCTCTTTGGATGCCCATAACTTTTAGCTCACAACTCATCTCCTCATGAGTCTTATCATTCTAAAAATCTTGTCTCCTTAGCTTTCCAATGATATGCGGCATGCCCTATTTGGTTCAAAGGATTCCTCCCAAACCTTGTTTCCCACGTCCCCATGCCTTAGGACGCAGCCGAAACACTACCAACTTTGAGGAGCCATAACTTTTGACTCCCAACTAGGATTCTCACATTTTTTAAACCCATGGACATGTCTTCTCACAAGCTTTCGAGCATGTGCGACACGCCCCCTAATTCGTCCAGATTAGAGCACTACAATGCTCTCATCGCTCAAGACTCCTAGTCCTCCTCACCCCATCTCTTGCAAGGCTTGGAGAGTCACCTCAAACGCCCCACTTGCTCATCAAGGTAGCACGGGCACGCCTCGTGATGAGGGTCATGAC
Organism: Straminergon stramineum; assembly: GCA_963920665.1. Taxonomy (NCBI): domain Eukaryota; kingdom Viridiplantae; phylum Streptophyta; class Bryopsida; order Hypnales; family Calliergonaceae; genus Straminergon; species Straminergon stramineum. The sequence goes on from OY987272.1 coordinate 16,172,815, forward strand.
AATTACCATGGTGTATTAATTTTCTATTTATAGTTGGACAAATCATTTTTGTTCACAATATAAAATTCTTCACTCTAATATACACCTATAGTGAACTTTTTAGACTTTTTGAGCTAATTTTGAATTAGATTTAAATTATTACTAATTTTTCTTCAAAAAAATTATGATAATTTGAAATCATCACCGAATCATTGATATGCTACATGTAGGTCAGTTTTGTAAATAATTAGGGAAAAATTGGACCATGCCTAATACATAAAAAATGATATAACTATTTCTAAAAGATTGAGAAATTTTCATTGTTGAAAATTCTGGATATTCAAAAATTAATTTTCAGAAAATTTAGAAAAAAGGAACACATTCATGTATGAATAGAAAAAATCAAGTCATTTCATCAAAATGTCAAAAAATTCGGAAGAGCAAGATGTTGAAATCCAAGAAAATCAAATTATTTCAACACCAGAGAGGAGAATCTCAATTGAATATACAGTAAATCTAAAAAAATTTATAACTTATGGAAGACATGTGATTTCATCTCTAAAAAGTAAAATAGAATAATTCTTACACAATCTTAGTTGCAAAACAAGGTAAACATAGAAGAAAAAATTGCGACAACTTAATACATAGGGATGATTGCAAGAAACACTTGTCCTATTTTTTGTCCCCTTGCCCATCAAATAGTTGTTTTTTGCTCATAATTTTTTCATCATTTGTCCATTTGGCATGAAATTTGGAATAAAGGGACATGTAGTTTTAGACATTGTGTAATTTTTTCAAATTATTATACTCTTTTTAACCTAACCTCGATTGGGTGTCTATCTTCGCCACTTGAGGGGGGGAGGTAGTCCTATTTTTTATCCAAAAATGTGATTTTGAAGCCACAAATTGGACATGTTGGAGGTCTACGAAAATTACAAGGACTGACAATGAGTTTTAATGAAAATAGTAACATGTCAATTGCCCACATGGGTCCAAAATGACCTTCCTATGCACAAAGTCTACGAAGAGGGAAAAAATTTCCTAAATGAATTTTGGGGGGCAATGCAAGCGCAATCTTTTCTAGCAAAGTGACTTTTTTATGGATTTTTTTTTAAATTTCTAAAAATGTAAAGGTCCACATACCCCTTTTCAGCTATTTTCTATTCCTAGTGACTTTTGTAGTACTCCATAGTAGTCTATAGTACTGTATAGTATTGAATCAATGGTTTAGATTTGTAGGCACCCCAAATCGACAGTTGAGATCCATAGGCACATGCTAACGCATAGAATTGATAGTAGTCTATAGAACTACCAATCCTACGGCCAAAAATCGTGTTTTTGAGCCAAAATCCTGAAGTGTTTCCTGCAATCACCCATGGTTATAGGCTCTATCTTTCTAGGATTAATCCTAGAACACTAGACTAGTCACCGTGAAAATCATTCTTTTGGGTATTATGTGCATCATTTGTTTAACTCCTCAAGGCCCAAGGAGCCTATTGTAGGCCTCTCACCTATCCAATAGGTTAGAGTTATAACTTCATTTCCCTACAGTCTAAGAAGTATATCTAAGTGAATTTCATATTATGATGTTCATATTGAATGGGGAAGTTCAAAAGTATAATTGACATCATGTAATAATCTTGATGTACAATGCATATTGTCAATCAAAGTTCAAACTTGTGGAAAAGTACAGAAATTGCTTGGGCCTTGACGGGTTAAAAAAATCCAGGATCATTCACTAGAGGTCAAACTACTATGTAAGAACTCCCCTTTTTACACAAGATTCCCCAGTATGAACATCCGCACTTCAATCTCACAATCTCACAAAGAAGGATTCTTTGTCCACATGGTGTCACTAGTGTCCGCAGTGACGAAACAGGGTTGAATGGGGTGACTGCGAACAATCATATTGAAGTAGAAAAGAACACATCTGTAGCTAAGGTTTCTGTAAGTTAATTAATCCACTGTGAGGCTAATCTTGTCACCGAGACAACTTGTCCTCAAGCACCTGTACAATTGCAAAATTATCAACCATGAATCAAGCACTTGATCAGCTGTGAATCGGTACGTTGCGCGCCTCATCAGTCCCCGTCTCATCAATCTTGTACTCATTTTTGGCAATGGATTTCTCCCCGAAATAACTTAACCGGCATGCAACACTTGCTACTTCTGACTTTTCTGTTGCTTGTCAACGACACCGGCGACTTTACAAAGACATCAAAAGAAACAAGTCCACTTTATTTGTGTCATAAAAAACAAGAAACAAGTCACCACGAGTCCAGCTTCTCCGGATCGGAGGAACTAGGTCGACGCCAAGTGACAATATATTATATATTTCTAGGCATATCCTTTGGCTTAGTATAGTGTTTTCTCGCAGGCACTTGATTGACTTCTGATCACCAACTGAAAATTGGCCGGGCGACTTCAGTTACAACTGAAGCACAACTGAACGGAAGTCACGTCGACCAACTGAGTGCATCATCACTGATCCTTACGTAGAGTAGAGAGTACGATACGCTTCCTTGGCTACGTAAGTCCTGGGGTCGCAACCTCGAGGCAGAATAATATTGAAACAACATGTTGAAAAAAAAGAAGAAACAACGTGTTGAAAAAAGAACGAACGACGAGTTGAAAAAAAAAGAACATTGGATGTGATTCTATTTCCCATAATAGAAAAATTACTATAGTAGTTTTCTAGGAGCTTGGGCAACTTTTTGTCTAATAATTAATTCAAGTACAAAAGAAATTAGGTCCAATCTGATAAACAATAATTATATTAAAATTGGGGGGTATGTGTGAGGGATATATTTTGTCTATGAGAGATTGTGCATTAGAGCTTTCAAAATGGTGAGGTAAAAAATTTTGCAATGTATACTTAGAGTTATTGACAAAAAGAAGAGATGCAAGAGTGTATGGAGTTAGTTGAATTTCAAATATTGGCAAATTTTGTATTTTTTGAGAAGGGTTTGGCGGTAATATCCATTTTTTAAAACACTTTCTTAATGTTGAAGGAACCAGTGCCAAAATTAGGTAAGATTTTGTCAAAAATTCACCAAAAAAAATTGGTTGGTGAAGGATACCCTATTGTCTCTTTTCTAATGTATACTTCAATCTTGTTTCCACACTACATTCTTGAATTTGATAGTAGTGTTAGAAAGATCCCTTTGCAATATTAATCTTCCCCAATATCTAAAACCAACTCATCTCTTGCATCAAAGGCTCTCTTTACAATAGACACTAGAGGTCATAGAGACCAAGTTTCAAGACAATGAGAGCTTGATCAAGAAATGTAACTTTATTATTGACCTTTTCAATCTAAGGGTGAAAAACATGTAGATATTCTTTTTTTCTATCCATGGCAATATAGAGGCACAAATTTGGGGCACAATTTAGCCAAAGAGCTTAAAGCTAATTATTTAAAAAGAACTCACTGACATCATGAATTGCTATAGTCTAGAAATTATATTAAAAAAAAATTAAATCTAATTTTTACACTTGATAGCCCCTCATTTTCATTTTTCTAATGTTTTTTTGGAACTTTTGAATATCCCAATTACATTAGTGGAGGTCCCTTTTGGGTATAAATTTCCTTAGAAGATCTAAACCTCTAGTGCAAGAAGTATGTCCTTGATATGGGTACAAATCAAATTATCTTGGGTAAACATTTCTAAATATATAGAAACACTCTTCTATCATTCAATTAATGGAATCTCATTTTGACCAAGTTATAAAAATAAAAAATACATTGTTTAAATCTTCTATTTATTTTTTCTATTTATAACAATGAAGTAATCAAAGTATTTTTTTTTTTTTTAATTCATTTATTCATTATTATTATTATTATTATCATTATTATTATTATATTTTTTTATAATTTTAGAAGAATTTTATTGAGCCTAAATTTGTAATAATTCATTGTTTATAGGGTCATTGCAAGAAACACCGACTTGTTTTCACTTCACAATTAGAGTGATTCTCTTATCATCTGCTATAACTTTTGAATTTTAAAGTTTAAACCCACTACCCCAAAAAATTCTAGTTAACTTGATTTTCATCATATTTTTTATTTTTTAGAAATTAAAAAATATCATTTTATATTTAAATGTCAATTTTGTTAATATGTCACACTTTCATTAGATTGGATTTCATACTTTTGGAAGATTGCGAGTTCCCAGAGTTTCCAAACTTACAATGGGGAACGTTGTCACGAAAGCAATCTAATGTGGCAATGATATTGTCACATCAGATAATAATATTCAATTAATTAATATTTTTAAATTATTTTTAAAGAAAAATATTATTTTTATTCAATATTATGATATTTTATTTTAAAAAATTAATTTCATTTTTAATATATATATATTTTTGGACTGTAGTGGGCTTGAAACAATCTCTCTATGCCCTCAAATCTCCCCTTATGCGGGTTTAGGGTTTTCTTACACTAAATACCAATTCAAAGTAATGATTTTTGGTTGAAATTTTGTTGTATATTCCTATAGTAGGTAGACATGCTCCTACAAAGGGCATCTAAAAAAACATTATTTTATGTCCTCCACATTCATGCAAATAGGCCTTCTTGCGCGTGCACTTGTAAATATTAGAAATGGTTTTGACATCATTTATTTAATCAAATCTCATCACCATGAAGTCTTTTCCAATGGCCAATATTTAGTTTTGTTGAGAATTGATTTTCCTATTTTCTACAAATGAAAATGTCCAAATTGTCTTTATTGGGATAAATTCTTGGACATAGAATTTTGGTGAAGAAAATGCATAGTTGGACATATATATTTGTAGAAAATAAGAAAATTAGTTTTCAACAAAATCCAAAATTGGACATTTGGAAGGACTTATTGGTCATGAGATTTAACCATAAAAATGAGATCAAAAACATTTATGATATTTACACATGCACTCGCAAGGGAGGCCTCTTTACACAAACATGGAAGAGTGACATAAAATAATGTTTTTTTGGTTGTCCTTTGGTAGGGACATGTCTACCTACTATAGGAATACACCACAAAAATTTCAACCAAAAATAATAAGTATATAGTAATTGAACCGGTATTTAGTATAAAAAAATCTGAAATCCATAAGCATGACTACTTCACAAAATTGATTTTTAAATAGAAAATGATTTTTAAAAAATTTTGAAAAATAAGTGGTACAATTACAAGTAAAAATTCTAGATTTTTTTTTTGTTTGGGGCATTGGGTTCATAATTCAAAAGTTATAGTGTTGGGCACAAACCATTTTTCTAAACACTAAGCAAAACAGTTGGTGTTTCTTGCAACAACCTTATAGTATTCTACTAATTTTTATATTTCATTTCATTTTATTATTTTTGAATCCTAAAATCTCATGACATTCCTAATTTCATTTCCAAATGCAACTAATATTATACATGTTTCACACATTTACCTTTGCATTCTATTGGAATGAACATTTATAGAGTTTATCAACCCAAACTTATAAAATTGTTAATCTTGAAATTCCAAAGTGTCCTTTTTGGAATAATATCATCATTGCAAATTGCTGGTGCATCCTATAGACTTGTCTAATTCCATCTAAATATTCAACTACTTAAAGATTTTTGTGTTAGTCTCATAGCATTTGTATGGTACAAGTTTCCACTATTTAAATATTATACAATTCAAAGAACATAAATGTGTTTCATTTCAATGATTAATTTGTCCAATTCAAATTTTTTTAGATTTGAAAAAATAATAAGCTATCAATTGTCTACCTAGATTTAAGTTCCAGAATGACAACCATGTCTAGAAATTATTGCATTTGGATACATTGTTGGTTTTGGGTTCTTCTCCAATATAGTATCCCAAGACCTCCATTCTACTAGCGTACTAGAAATCGTTAGGGATGTAGGGTTAGCCTTTTCAAACTCTTTTTATTCCATGATTGCATTCAATTTGGTCTAACTTAATCCATGTGACCATTTGTACCTCAATGAATTATTAGCCCATTACTAACTTTCATTATTAACATTCAATTTTGATCAATTTTCACCATGAAACTGATATTTTTTGAATTCAAAGTCAACTAGATACCGAGTGAGTAGACTGGTATAGATACACAACTGAGTTTCTCTTTGAATTGATATTTTAAAAAATTACTATACATGGATGCATTATTACTCTAAGAAATTTGGACTTATAACAAGGTCTATGGTGTCCAAAATATTGAAAATCATGGAAATCTGATTTCCTGGTTCAGTGTCAACACTACTATATTTTCAACGCTACTGTCTTTTTCAACGCTACTGTATTTTCAACGCTACTGTATTTTCAACACTACTGTACTGTAATTTGAAACCCTGAAACAGTGCCTCGGGCCAGCAATGAGCTGTTGCTCTGTAAGTTGTTGTGCGGCATGCGTGTTGTGGTTTCTGCTTCGTATTTGCCAGGACTAAAATTATTCCTGTTTTGTCAAAAAAGAAAGAATTGTATTCCCCTGGCCGGTTGCAGGAGAGTGGGCCCGCTGCACTGCAGCAAAACGTACTCATGAACAGAGAAACCCAAGCAGTTCGCCAGTTTTCCTAATTCAAAATCATTCAGCAGTATCCATTTCTTCCGGTTATTTTTTTCAAGACTCAGCTTGTATTTGATAATTCAGTTGGGCCCCGTGCTTCTCTTTTGCCAAAAAAATAATAATAACAATCCGCAAAACTGCAGCTGCCGAGCTATGTCATTGACCGTACCCTCAGAACTGTAACCAGAAAAACGCGGTACATTCTATTTTTTTGTTTTTGTTTCATTTATTTTAGCAGAAAGCGGTCATCAGTGGAGTGATGAAGCTATTTACATCCACGGATATAAATGAATTCATATTTGCAATCATAGCCCCCCAAATTCGGTAGGAGAGGTGAATAAATTTTTTATTTACAATTACCCTTTGCTGGGGCAATGTGAAGGTCAATCCTCCCTGGCCATCATCTGCGAAGGAGCTACTGAAGTCCTGAAGCGGCTCTTACGGAAGCGCTACGCGTGGCCGTTATAAAGGTCGGAAATGATCTTGGGAAGATCATCATCTGGAACTCATCTGATCATCATCTTCATCTCTTGGGAAGAGCATGTGATCGATCAGATCTTACTAGCTGGCGTTGCAATTGTTCGCACTTGCAACATATTAATTGTTAGGACCTGCTATTGTGATAGCAATTTGTGACTAAAGGAGCTAGGTGGTGTGCGCATCATGGCGCGAGCAAGGATGGTGTTGGGAGCTGGTGCGGTTCTGCTGGTTTGTGCCCTCTTCCAAGTCGCAGTGGCTGAGAATTCTACTCTGCCGCTCTGTGCTTACCCGGGTATCTTCGCCTTCGGAGACTCGCTGAGTGACACTGGAAACGGCATTGCTGCGTTTCCTGAGCAGTTCGCCCATGCGGAGCTTGATCCCAATGGCCAGCAGTTTCCCATGCACGCCGCTGATCGATTCACCGACGGCAAATTGTTGCTTGACTTCCTTGGTAAGCATTTGATAACCACACTCGGGTTTACATTCCACCTACATTGAGTGATCAGGCAGATCACAGTGAGTGAGTGAGTGTCTTGCAGCGGTTCATTGAGTGTGAATCTGTCGATAGCTAGTATTCCTAGTTCTGCAATAGTTTTGAGCCTTTTCGATCGGATTTGAATCTAGACTGAGTGTCATGTCTGATGTTAGTAGTGCTGTTGCGGCGATCCATAGCTGGGATACGTCGTACATGAATCAGTGGTCAAGTTCTACTATTCTTGATTTCTAGCTAGTTCTCCAAGCAATATTAGATTCTGGTAACTACTAAAATCTGAGTGTTTGGTTTTGGTCGCTATTTTGATTCGGTAACGAGTGATCTGATTAAGGTTTATGGATCTCGGTGCAGCCTTTGGAGTCAGGAGAAGGCCTATCTACCCAGTGCTAAGAGGAACAGGAGCCGACTTCACCTTCGGTACGAACTTCGCCTCGTACGGTGCTCCCGCTAGAACTGTGAAAGTGTGGCACAAGGATTCCGGATTCAACACGCCCTTCTCCCTGGATGTGCAGCTCCAGTGGTTTCACCGCTACAAGATCCGTGTGTGGTTTTATGAGAGCCCCGTGTTCAACCCGCCTGCCAGTAAGTTTTCCTTGTCTCCCACGCACTTCATGCTTCTCACAACACCAACCATAGCTTCTTGAAATGCATTTCTAATCGAGGTTCGATTTAAAATTATTGGACGGAATAGTAGATTATTTATGCTGAGTCCTTGATGCGAAAGTCTTACATGTAATGTGCTTCGTGCAGGAGGATTCGTGCAGAGCCTGCCGAAGCTTTCCACTTTCAACGAGTCTCTGTTCGTGGTGTACGCTGGGTACCAAGACTACTTCTTCAGCTTGTACGAGGAGAGTCTCACAATCAAGCAGACCAAGAAGATCGTTCCAGATGTCGTGAAAGCCATCGGAGATCACATCGTCGTAAGTAGCAGGCTTCTCCTTCACCGCATTCAATTCTGCGCATGCAGTTCCTCACTTCCCAGTTTCCAAATTATTAATGAATATGTTTAACAGTAAACTGGTCAACTGAAACTGAGAACCCGTGCACCAAAAAAAGACAGACTGTAGTATTTTCAGCATTGCTGTACGAGTTTTGACCTAATTTCATCCTGGGTGACCTCGATTACAGGGCATGGTGACTCCGTACTTGTACATCCCTCCTGACACCCCTTCTCTGTACCTGCCCATCGCCACGCAAATCCTGGTGGTGAACCTCCCCCCTCTGGGCTGCATCCCTGCACTTCTCACCCTCTTCAAGGGCAAGGGTCTGGAGTACGACTCCTTCGGTTGCATCAAGAGGCTGAACTCCATCAGCAAGGCGCACAACAAGGCGCTGGAGCATAAGGTGGAGGAGCTCAGGAAGACTTACCCTCACATCAAGATTCTCTACGGTGACGGTTACGCAGTATACGAGGACATCCTGAAGCACCCCGAGAGCTACAACGTGACGGCGCCTCTGAAGGCGTGCTGCGGCGTCGGCGGCGACTACAACTTCAACAAGAAGGTGACATGCGGGCATGCGGGATTAGTCGAGGGCAAGTTTGTGAACTTGACGATGACGCTGCCGTTGCAGCCGTGCAAGGATGAGTCTTCCGTCTTGAGCTGGGATGGGATCCACACGTCGAATACGTTCAACAAAGCGGCGGCCACGGCGTTTCTGTCAGGAGAGCATATTACTCCTGCTGGTGGCCTTGGCTGCTCCCCAGACTTTACCTTCTGGGATTCTCGCAGTTAGGTACGCGCTGAATGGCGTGGATTTAGGTCTTGAATTCGATTTTTTCTGATGAATTACAATAAGGCAAGAATTCCCCCGAAATTGCCACTGAAGTGATCCAAACTGTCACCCTGAGATTTTTTGAAAGTACTTATGTAAGTTACCTAATGATTTAAAAGAGGATGTACACCACCTCAACGTTTGATGAAACGGCGGCTTTATGTCTTTTGCCCATCTCTTTTGCAAATTTTGGCCAATAGTGTGCATTCATGTGTTGAGTGTAAGCTTATTTGGAATCCTGTTTCAATTCATTTGTCAACAAGCCTTGGCCAAGTTCAATATATTGCGCAGATGTTCGATGGGATTGGGTTGGTTTTCCAGCTTGAGGAATCAATCAGATGAATATGCAAAACATGCCAAACAAGCAAACTAAGTCCCATTCTCTGATGGACTGATTTGCTTTTTTTGAACTTGTTTGCTTTCCTATTTCACAACTTTGCTAAACAAATTAAGCACAACTACAAGTGATTCCTAAGCCTTTAAATTAACTATAATTAGGTAACATAGAGTCTACACTCGAAGAGGGGTATGTAGTTTCTGAATCACTAGACATTACCCGTGGGCTTTGGCGTGGGACTATTAATGAACAGACTCTAATCAATGTACCGGGATTAAGAAAAGAACAAGTAATTTATCTCTCTACTTTACATTCAGATTCTGTGAATGATATATAACCAATATTTCATTAAAATGGCGGTATTCATAGGGCATTTTTCCATTCATTTTCTAGGACTGGTATAAATTTCAAACTGCATGGTCTGAAGTCTTGCAGAGGTATACATTTTAGATCGCACGGTCTAAACCTTGAACTGCCAAGTTTGTGGAATACCGCCATTTTAACAAAATATCCTTTATATGTACAATCCAAGCCTGTGAGCGATTTTCAACATATCTAAAACTCTTAATAATAAGTAGGCGAGAGAACTGGAGGAGAAGGTGAAAGGGGCAGAAGCATGGAGCAAAGTTGTAAACTGCAATAGCACCAGTTGTCATGGCATGGAGGTCAGCTTCCCAAGGGACAGCCCAGTCCAATTTCTTCATAAGGTTACTTATGAGCAAGAGTTTCAGTTCCTTGTTACATAGATAGATATTACCGTTTACCCAAACAGCCCCGCAGCAGCACAAAAATAGACGGGCAGAATATGAACCCTCAGAGCAGTTTATCAGCAACAAGGACTTTGAAGAACACAGCCATGGTCAATTTCGTACGATATACTCTGGCTCCAAAAATTGTGATGTACATGTACACAGAGGTCTAATTAAAATTTAGTTAAGGTATGGATATGATTTGTGTTCCAGAACGAGCATTCTGAAAGGTGCGAAAGTATTGGAATACCGCTAATTTAATGAAATTGACGGTACTAGCTGCAACTGAATTGTAAGAGACTTCGACGAAGAGAATTAAGAATGAGAGAGCTTATTATCGTGATATAATACTTATGCAAGGGATTGGTGGATTCCATCCTCAATCTCCATCCTAAAGGATTTGCAAGTAGATCCGAAAATTGAATGAGAGTTACAGAAATTGATGGTAGCTGGGAATATGCGAAGCAAGCGGATGAGATTTTGAAACGAGCGTGAATGCACTGTAAGCCATCACATTGAGCATCGCTTTCGAGTCTTGCGTTAGCAGGAAGTAAAGTTTCTTTTTGATCTTTTGGTGCTTCAGTACCACATTTGGAATGAGTCCCACTCTGAATTTCGCCAAGAAATACGACACTGATTGCGGGAATCCTCACGCTTGAGACAGGGATTTGCTGCTCAGAAGATGTGAGCAGGGACGTCTTCTTGAGCCTTTTGGTTTGTTGTCTGAGCAGACTGTTTAATACAAAGAATGTTCCGAATCCAAAGCGGATATTTTTCTTGCCTGAGCCACATGACTTCAAGCGTCCCACTCACAATTGACAACACTGATGCTGTGTGAGGATGCTATGAGAGAACAATCTAAAAGCATTAGTCTACGATAACGTGTTTAACCCTTAACTGGTAAAGGATATTCACAGGGGGATCATATTCAGTTCCCGGTGTTAATAATTCCCAGTGAGTCTCACTTTTCCCGGTGTTCCTGGAGTATTACACACAAGCGAAAGTGAGACTCGCCGGGAATTTTGACAACAGGAACTGAACTGATATGAGCCTCTTGTAATTTCATGGACTAGCCTTCGTCAAACTTCATTAGATTTCCACATGAAAATTGACATTTTCAGAATTTGATACTTTTCACATGTAGTAATATATGTCTCAAATTTCATGTCTTTGTTTCATAATTTAAAACATCAAATTGAATTTTATATGATTTTTTAAAGAAATTTCTTTGTAAAAATCATAGTAATTACTAATAATTACATAGTAAGTAAATCTAATTTAATTATTAAAATAGTGTGAAAATTTCAAGAAAAATTGAAAAAGTAGGGACAAAAATCATAACGTAATTGATGTACTTCTTGAACTTACACCAAGAGAAATTTGATAGGAAAAGTTCAAAAGTGGTGTATATTGAGCTTTTAAGATGCTATCTTCAAAGTGTCCCAAAAATGAAAATTTTGAAAAAATAAAAGCATTAGGTGTAGATTATTTATTACAACATTACAACCATTGGGATTGGCATTTTTCAGTTCATTATTAAATTATTAACAATTTAGTGTTTTGAATCATTCCCTACATCTTTCTACTATTTTTTCCTATATGTTGTACAATTCCAAATGATTTGAAATTTTCAGGCATGTAGCCAACTTGCCTTGAAGAATGAATCTAAAGAAGCACCACCATTTTGGACATTTTTTCATACGTATGCAACCATGTGAAGTGCAGCTGCCCATTTTTTTGTAGGGCCAAAAAAAGGGGGTTTGTGACTTCAAAAGTTCAAATGCTAATATCTTGCAATCTACACCGTAGACATTTCTGAAATTTTTTCCACATCTTCTCAAACCAACGTACAACAAGATCCTATGGTTCCATGTGTCTAAAAATGTTATTTTTCTACAATTTGGCACTTGTACTAGAAATGGCAGTTTTGGAGCATTTATGGTGAAAACATAGTAAAAAAAAACTTTAGGAATTAAGGTACTATGGTTAAAATTTTCATTTTTCACAAATTCTTCTATGACCACAAAAATATCTTGATCCAGAAGTGGTCATTTTATATGTTTTTTGGGTTCAAAATGTTAAGGATTTTTAGAATTAAAAAAGTGCAAAACTAATGGTAAGTTTGGTCTTCTAATTCACTTAACTAATTAAATCACATAGAAAATATTATAAAGATAAACTAAATATTATATCAAAAATTTGAGCAACATGAAATGAGTGTATCTTTAGAGTCTAGAGCAACTTTGAAGGCTCATATTTAGTTTACATAATGAAATGCAAGCTATAAATTTGAAAGAGGTGGTTGTACAAGTTGGTAGATAATAGATAGAATGTAACAAAAATTGAAAACGTTTGTTGGATTTTGAATTCTATCCAAATATGGAATTTTTTTTCATATAGATATTCACTTTCACAAGGACTCAATTTTTCAAGTCTATATTATCTAGGATTTTCTTACATTCTTATATTTAATTTTGATGTACACAATTTTAGATTGATTTATAAGGATTTTAAAATGCATGTTTTTTCCTTTTTCCCCTTCGAATGTGCATTTAGTACAAATTATGAAGTGGAAAAATTCTTCAGATTTTAATAAAGATCAAGAAGTAGTTGTGGAAAAATAGAATAGATTTTCTTTTGCAAATTTCAATGCAAGGATATGTCACTTAAAACAAAACTTGTGCAAATTGAGTGTTCCTTGCACACAATGGTCTATGACAAGAATTAATACCTCATAGTGTGCAACTACCCTAGCACATAAAAATTTGACTTGTATTATGTACCAAACCTTCTATTTGTTGTTGTCTTCTTAAAATTTCACAATATAGGTGGATGGTTGCAAGAAACACATGCTACTTTGGATTGAAAACAACCTATCTCAATGAGTATTGTGACTTTTGGAATAATTTTTAAAAATAAAATAAAGTATCAATAATTTGTAAAGCATTGAAAATAGTATGTCTCTAAAAATTCAAACCTAAGAAAATTTATCTCTAAAATTTATGCACAAAGAAAACATGATGGAAAATACCAAGAAAATAGACATGTTAATTTTTTATTATTAGAAAATAGTAAGAAAATTAAAATAAAATAAGCCATTTTTTTTTAATTTAATCCCCTAAAGTCCCAAACTTCCTATGGGGGACTTTTGAGATTTTGGGTAGGTTTGGTTGATCTTAATTTTTGACATGATTTTTTGAAACTTTTTTCTAAGATAGGAAATCAGATTAACTTTCTAGGAATATGATTTTTATTGCAATCGGTCCCTGGGAGCAAAAGTTATGCAACCCTAAGTTCAAAAAGCAACTCAAGGGATAGTCCAAAAAAATCACAAAAAATTGAGTTTTTGTGAATTTGGATTTTTTTTCCTCAAAGGTGATATTTTTGTCTACATTTGAAGCTTTGATTCATTATATTTAGACTAGTGATGAGAAAGTTATTGGCAATCTTGTATTTGGGGTAACCTAAGCATTTTTTTGAAAAAAGAACTTGTAGAATTCATTTTTTAATGCAATTTTTATAATTTAAAAAAAAAACCTCTTAGAAAGGGTTAAATTTTCTTGCTAGAACAATCTTACCATTGGGATTACTGTGTTTCCATTTCAGCTTAGAGCTATCAACATTTTCGTTTTTTGTTCAATTTAAGACCTACTTCTACTTAATAATTTTTTAATGAGTGAAATTTAAATGTTTTTTTTGTTGAATTTTTTTTCTAGGATTTTCAACACTATTCTTCAACATAAAAAAATTAGAAAATCAAAATCAAGAGTACAAAAATTTGAAGTTAAGAAGATTTAAAACCAAAAATATAGTCAAGTAAAGTGTAAAAAAAACTTGTTTTCTTCAATTTAAATGCAAATATCTTGTAGTATACGTAGTCAAAGTTTTTGAAATTTCTTCCATACATTTTTATACTCGTCTAGTATAAGATTCTATGGTTTGATATGCAAATAAAATAAAATTTGAAAGTTTTTGCTCTTCGCAATAGAAATGGTAGTTTTGAGTGTTTTTTGATGGGAAAAAGGCCTTGGGACTTTAGGATTTGAAGATGCTCCTTCTCAACCATTTGCATTTTCAAGGGAAAAATTGTGTTCTTTGCACTTGCGCAAAGGTAGTGCACTTTGAGCACATGTGGAACATGGACAATTTACTATTTGTAGAAAACCTCTTTGTAGACTTGTGTGACTTTAGTAGAAGTTGTTACATACCAATTTTGAACTTCAAATTTGCATTTTTGGGTTAGAAATCATACAAAGCCCCTCCAAATGATGAAGGTAGACATCCAAGGGGGGGGGGGTGTAAAAATAGAAAAATCAATTTTAAGAAAATCCAAAAAAATTATTCAATGACAAAAACTACTACATGCACCACCATTTCAAATTTCATGTAAAATTGACCTATGACACAAAAGTTATGAGCAAAAAATCACATATTCTAGACTAAGGGGAAGAAAAATAGGACAAGTGTTTCTTGCAATCACCCACATGAAAACCTTTGGGATGTCAATGAATTACATTAAGCAAAACTATCTCTATTCAACATACCTACCATCACCTCTTTTGACCATGAAGCATGCACATGTATCTTCGTAGTCTCCACACTTAGTATCACAAGGCAATCTTTGACCACTGGAATAACAAATTACTAAAAACAAGCATGTGAGCCACACTAAATATAATAGGGTGATTTTTTGACCATTTAGCATGTCATTAATGAGGCCATCCATTTTTTTGTTTGACAAGCCCAATATTACCAAGGGATCACCAAGGGACACAACTTCAATTCAGGCTTCTTTTTTTTTTGAAATAAATGAAATGGTCAATTCGGGCTTCAATTCCATTTCCAAAGTTTGACTTTGGAAACAATAGTGGACCATGGCACAAATATAAATACCCAAGGTTTAAATATTGCTTGCTTGCATGGTTGCATCATTCTACATTTTATGTATTATAAAATCTTGAAACATTTTGCACAATGCATGCTAATGGAGAATTTGAAGGTACTTGATAATTGGATGTTTAAATTGTGAAAAACAAAAATTAAATACCATGTAGTCAATTAAACCAAAATAGGCCATTCTTAGCAACTTCTACAAGATAAATTGAAGAATGATGATTGAAGAGTGTTTTTGAATGTTTAAGAATGCAAATTAGAAGACATTCAATAGCCTTCTTTACACCTATACAAAGTACATGAATTTTGTTATTTTTAATTCTACTTGGATTGTAGATGTAGGGTGTAGACCTATTCTAAGAATATACATTTGAATAGGTTACATCTACATTCACAATTTTGGATGCTCAAAAGTTCTAAAAACTTTGTAAATAAAAAATTTCACCAATTTTCAAAACTTATACAAATTGCAATTTTTACACTACATCACTAGTTTAAAATAAAATAAAAAGTTAAAACTATGATAATAAGAAAAATATTTACTATACCATCAAACACACATGATTGATAGATTTTCTAATATCAAGTCCTTTTACCATGTGCATTTGCATCAAATTATTTAAAGAGAAAATCCAATTTGTGATGATTAATTGCAACTTTGAATGTGCTTATACAATTTTGTTGTAAAGCATAACATTTAGTAGTTGTAGCATTATTTTCATGGCTCCATAGCCTTTGCTTTTAACCCCTAAAGGACCAAGTTGTGTTTTTTGGCAACATAAAATTTTTGGGCAAGTACATGTGAATAGAGATTTCCATGTTTTAGGCCCAAACTTTAAGAGAAGATGTGGATAAGGAATATCTTTCATGTGCACTAAATTTCAAGACATTTGGAAATATGAGTCAAAAGTTATGGCCTAATATGTAGTTTGTTTCTCAATTCACGCAGTCCAGGCAAATTTTTAAAAATCACTTTTTTCAAAAATGAAAATTTGAAATTGGTTTCCAAGATTTATATATATGCACAAAGCTTTGAATCATTCCAATTTGATGAATGAGTCAAAAGTTATGAGATGTTTTAGCTTGAGCACAATTATGGATTCTCCACTCTAAAATAAACTTTGAAGTCCTATATTTAACTCAATTTTCAATATTTGGGGAAAAAAATAAAAGCATTAGGTGTAGATTTTTTATTACAACATTACAACCATTGGGATTGGCATTTTTCAATTCCATAAATAAATTGTTAATAATTTAGTATTTTAAATCATTCTCTATATCTTTCTACTTACTATTTTTTTCCTATATGTTGCACACTTCTATGTGATGTGAAATTTATCAAGCATGTAGTCAACTTGACTTGAAGAATGAATCCAAAGAAGCACCACCATTTTGGACATTTTTTCATACAAATGTCACCTTGTGAAGTGCAACTGCCTGGTTTTTCACAGGGCCAAAAAAAGGATTTTTGTCACTAAATGCTATGTCTTGCACTCTACATAGTGGAAATTTCTGAATTTTTTTTCCAAATCTTCTCAATACAACTTACTACAAGATCCTATGTTTTACATGTGTCCAAAAATGATGTTTTTCAAAATTTGGTAATTGTATTAGAAATGACAGTTTTTGAGAGTTTTTGGTGAAAATGTAGTCAAAGAATTTTAAGGGTTAGTAAGTTTATAAGGGAGTCAGACGTCAAGACATCCTTTGGTCAATCAAATGAAAAAGATGTTTACTAATTGAACCATGTTCCAATACCTCTTGGCACTCCACACATGCCTCTTTCCACTTTTACTAGTAAGAACAACATTGAAGTGATATGAATCAAATTCATATGGATCAATTGAAAGTTTGAAACAAGGTAGTTTTATGAAAAATAAAGATGATTAGGAAGAAATTTGTAAGTATATTGTATCCTTCCTAAGCAATCCTACCATTCTTCTTCTTTTTCCTTAAAAATCACCTCTCAAGTGAGAATCTCTTGTGATCAAGCCAACTTGAGTTCACGAAAACTGCATTATTGGCCCCATTGAACATAAATGAGATTGGACATAGTTACGCTTGTTTGCTATGCTAAGTATCACTGTCACAAGGCAATCACCAAAGGGCATAATTTCAGTAGTCAATGAATAAATCACAGATGGATGGAGACAATTTCATCACCCAAAGGTTAAAAATAATTTCACTAATTTCACTAACTTCCTCTCTTGACACCCACTAATTACATTTCTAAAGTTTGACTTGGGGAACCATTGTTGACCGTGGCACTAATATAAAAAACCAAGAATGGAGTATGAAGCACAGCCATTGCCTGCCAGCCCAGCTTCATTCAGTCTACCTCTCCACCTTCATTCAGTCTTGGCAGGTCCACACAAATCCCACTCAATTCCTGAGCTATTGTCTTGCATAGAAGTTAGACTTGAATCCATGCATTTCCCTTCCGTTCACTGACTCTTCGCTTGCACCATTCCCAGAGATGGAATTCTTGCATTGGCGCTAGTTAGACTTTCCATGTCGCTTGCCTGAAGCTTGCATTTGTCATTCGCAGGGATATAACTTAGTTAGACTATGCAAGCTTCGCTGAAAAATTCTGTCACTGGGAATGACATACATATTAGACTAACTTTCCATATCCCTTGCTAGAAGCTTGCATCATTCCCTGTGATAGAATTTTTGCAGTAATGTCGGACTTTCCATTATTTTCCCTTACCTGAAGTTTGCATCATTCCTAGTGAAAGAACTCGAAGCTTTGCTGTGACTTGGTTCTAACTTTTTTGCAATTGATTTGATGTGCTGCACACAGATACACACACGAGAGGATGCGTCCACTGGTTTCGATCGCCATGGCGCTTCGCCGTTCACGGACTATGACGCTTGCCACAACCGCCATGGTAGCCCTGACCCTGGTCATCTCCGTCACCTCTTTCCCTTTTCCCGAACCCATCGCCCTCATCGCCTTCGAGAATGCATTCAAACTCCCCGTCCACAATCTCACCATCCAGTGCGACTCCGACGTCGCGACGCATCCTAATCTCCACTTTCTGAGACGCCAGGAGACCTTCATCTTGGAAGCCAACACGGAACTTGAGCACCGGTGGGTTTGCACCTTCAGCACGGAGAAGACGACTGGTCGGATGTGTGGGGAGGAGTTCAGCGGCAAGTTCGTCGTGTGGGAGCATAACCAGCCGCCGCAGTTTCCAGGGACGGAGCATCCGATTCTGTGTTTTACACGGTGCAAATGGTTTGTCAATGTTGGTGGACTGTGGTTGCGACGGTACCCTCATGGTCCGCTCGATCATGTCTACAAATGGCCTGCTCACAATTGCTAGCTAGCGAGATGGACGCCCAGCTTGTATAGATAGTACCAGGCCTCGGGTTTCATGGATAGGATCTGCCTGGCAACCATGGCGGTGGAATTTGGAAGCTTGTAAACCCGCTTGTAAACTCTTGCTTTGAATAAAACGAGAGATTCATCTCTCGCTCTTCATGTGATTTGATCTCGGTTCCTGAGCTTGAATAGAAACTAGCTAGGTTTCGCCTTTCATTGATCGGCCCTGTCTGCTTGTCAACCATTCTTGAAGTGGAATTCGGAAACTTGTATACTCTGGATATGAATAATGGAGTGATTGAATTTCTTGCTCGTCATGTATGTGATTTGATCGATCTCTGTTCATGTGATTTAAAATGTAATGCACTGGAACTTACTCCGACTATTAAGATTGAAGTGTGAGTGCTCGATCTGTCAGTGCGCAATCACGACAGGATCGTTTTTGCCAAATTCATCATAGCACTCTGTAAACCAGAGACTTTCTCCCTCTGGTCTTCTGGGGCACTTCACTAGATGATCCAACATCCATGCCTAGCTCCATGTTTGGGAAGGTACAGTATTATAAATTATTTTAACGAAACTGGTCACTACCATTCTCTCACCCCTGGCGTCCTCTTCTGGCTGAGCTCTAAACAGTCATCACTGGCAGTTGAATAGGTGAAGCATCGCGCAATGGAGCATATTTGAAAGCCTCGCTAATGAAATTTTTGCAATGGTGTTTCCTGCTGATGCTGTGTTTCATCTAGCCATCATCTAGCCACAACTAGTCACAGCCTTACAGTCTCGAAGGTTGAAACCGTGAGGTAGCCTCCTACTGCATGTGGTAGGAGCCTCGCCACCTCATGGTCCATTCTCGTGAATTTTAAGGCAAATGCAAATTAGACGAGCAAGGGTCCAATTGTCATAATGAGGCGCCCAAGCAGTTTTTCTTTAACCCCTAAATGCCCAAGGCCTGTTTGGAGCTTCTTGAAATTTGCTCTAAATTGAACAAAAGTCAACATTTATATAAGTTGTACCAATTTCTTTTCAATTGCAACCGTACAAATTCAAACTATACGTGTTAGAGATCACATAGGAAAAGAAAACATAACAATATTACTTACAAATTGAAAGATTATAATGTTTAATCATGAGAGTGTTAAAACTCTGAAAAATTTTCAATTCTCTTTTTACATGTCAACTCTAAAAATTTGGTCACTAAAAAAATATGAGTTTATAGGGCCTAGTATGCACAACCCCAATCAATTTAAGATTTTTCAAAATCTATTCTACAATTTTTGTAAATGAATTTCTAATGTAATTTTTCCTCCAAGATCTAGTGTATTTGAGGCTCATTTCCAAGAGCCCTCAACACTACAAGAAGTCAAGAATCAAGATTGCAATGGGCATCCTTGCACAAAATCTTGAATAGAAAAATCATAATCCTTCATTTTTAAGATTAGCTTTTTGATCCTAAAACTAGACTTCAAAAAGAGTTCTCCAAAAATATAAACTAATAATAATAGCAATTTGGTTGGGTTTTACTTAACTTCAAAGTTTTTGAAACACTAGAATTTGGTGCCTCGATCATTTTGGGGTTAATAATTAAACTAAGGTGGAAACATCCCAAACCATCAAAATATGCAATTCAATATGGTCAGAGACACCTTTTTTTTCTAGAAAATAATATTTTAGTATTATTATCAATAGCAAATAGGTGATTTTGTACAAAAGAAATTGTACAATTGTAATAGGTGATTACAAAAAATATTTGCAATAGAATTTCATGTTAATTGTCTTACACTGATATGTTTTCTTATCTTATAGTAGGTTTTCCATTATACCTGTAAGAGACTCAAGATTTATAGGCAAGCTACTTGTAAATATTATACATTTTAACCCCATAAAGGCCAAATGTCTATTCATGGATAATGGAAATGTAGGTTGGTGATGATGATGAAGGAAAAAATGGATCCATATTTTTAACATGGGAATTAAAAAAAAATCCAGTTGCTTTCCCTGATAAAAAAATTATTCTATCAAAAAAAATTAGACAATTTAGGCATTTATTGCTAAATCCCTCATATAGTAGAAAATTGTGTTGCTCAAGGGAGACAATATTTGTGTGAAAATTGTATTTTTGTGATGTAAAAACATTAAATTCAATGCAATACAAATTTGCATCAATTGGATTTGAATATTTGATGTTTTCACATCACAAAAAATACAAATGTATGTCACTAGTTCTATATTTTTTCTCTCAATCTATGGTTTTGTACTAGTCCATCTACTTTTGAAACTTGGTATGTATGTATTTTACAACATGATGTTGTATGCAATTGTTAACAAGATCTATACTCAATGCAACAAACTCACTCCAAGAGGAGTCAAAATTTTGCAAACTTTATCTAACAAGTTTGAAAAAATATCCTCTCCTAATTGCAAATGCTTTCTTCTTGCAATTTGTACTTGTCAAAGTTTTTGAAAAAAATTCTAATTATTCCAAATTATGTTTGACTCTATGTTTTTATCATTTAATTTTTCCATAAAGAAATCAATTCTTTACTAATTACAATATCTTAAAAAAATGACTATTGCCTTTGCCTCTTGCTATGTTGTCAAAGACAAAGAAGTTCCAAACAAATATAGATAAGTTAAAATAGGCCAAGAGGGTTTTGAAAAGGAATACAAGAAGAATGGTGGACAAGAAAATCAAGGTTAAATAAAGTAGTTAAGGCATGGTATTAACATGAAGTACAAGAAGAATGGTTGTCAAAAAACCAAAAATAATTCATTTGTAGAAAAATATAGTAGTAGAAAAAGGATAATGACAAGGGACACAAGAAGAATGGGATATAAAAATAAAAACACCTCTTGTTTGCCAAATGATTCACTATATTCTTGTCTTAAGCAAGAAGTATCAAACAAGGTGTAGTAAGAATGCTCCAAGATTTATGTTGCCACCATTTCCATCCCCACCAAATTCATCGAGGAGCCTATGTCATGCCAAAAAAAACCAAGCCCACCTAGAGTAACCCCAACCCCAACATTCCTCTCCTCCAAGGACCTTCCTTGCATTGAATGATGGTTCCATGGAGTGTTGAAGTGAGGTTCCATTGACTTGGCTAGCTAAGGCCTTGAACACCATTCCTAATCCTTCTTGGTCTTCCTTGTAGGTTCTATCTTGGCATTTTACAACACTCCCTACTTAGTGCACTTTCAAAGCCACATGCATTAGTCTCCCTTATGCTCGACCCCTATCTATATCAAATGCTACCTTTGTCTAGACAAGTCATTCGCCTTCGTAGATTGTTTAGTCAAGCATCTCTTCCTCTTTAAAATCTTGGAAGATTATTGTGAATGTAGAGAACTTCAAGAGGCTACCACAAGCCTTTCAAAGATGTCACCTCATTCACAAATTATTTCCTTCATCAAATTCATCTACTTCAAAATCTTCACAATTAGATTCCAAGCCTTTTGTGTATTGTTCATGGCTATCAAAGTAGTTGTTGTCAAATTCACCAATGTTCAATTTATCAGTATTCTACAAATTTAGAAGCTATGATAGTGGTGGCATGGGCAATGGTGTTGGATACTCTAGATTTTAATTATTCATTGGTGAAGGTGATCAATAAACTTTGTGATGAATAAGGGAAATTCTTTGATGTTGATGTGGAAAGTACAATCAACTAACAACTTCTCACATGAAGACTGATCCAATCAATCTAAAAAATTTGAATCAAAATCACATAAAAAAATCCAAGTGCATATTTCAAGTAAAAGATAAATGAAATGAGGTTTTTCAATAAGAAAGCCTTACTTCTTTTACCCTCATTGTCATTGTGGAACTCTTCCTTCATGCTTCCTCTCTCCTATTATAGTGGCCTACCTTCTCATTTGAAAGCTCTCATGCTTCATTTTAGACTCCATCGGAGCCAAAAAAGAAAAGTCAATTGTAGACTTTCTTTTTTCCCACCTTCAAGCTTGATGAAGGTAAAAAATGAGGAATAGGTGTATAGCCTACAAGTTTTAGTAGGATTTGCATTGAATTCACAACTACAAGTGTCATATGTGAAGTAGTGGGAGGCAATTTAGGGTTGGAAGTGAGAATTGGGGTGTGATAATTTAGAACATTTTGGTATTTTTATGCAATTTTACTTCAATTAGATCATTTTAGATGCTACAATTTTCATGATAGAGTGTGGTTGCAAGAATGACATGCTGCTTTTGTTCTACTTTGGCAATTTTCAGCCTTTTTTTGAGGAATACTATAAAATTAGAAAAACATTTTTTTTTAAATATTAAAAATGAGTCCAATGTATAGATCTATAAGAAGAAGATACCTATGAAGGAAAAGCATGAAAAAATTTCTAAGTAGGAGATCTAGAAAAGTGCAAGATTGCAAGAAAATAGATATTTCAAATTTTTGATGTTTTAATTTGTAAAAATTAGGAAAAAAAATGAAAAGAAACAAATTTTTTTTCATTTGGTAGAACTTTATGTTCAAAATATTTCATCCAAAAAATGATCTTCAAACCATCTTCAATGCTTAGAAGTGTATGCATAAGGGAGCTCTATTTGCACAAATGTGGAGGATATAAAATAATATATTTTTGGTTGCCCCTTGGTAGAAACATGCCCTCCTATTGCAGAAATAGACCACGAAAATTTGAGCTCTAGATCATTAATTTTGGGTATTCCATATATAGTCCTAAAAACCTCTAAGACTAAAAATTTGACAAAGTAACTAATGAAAGATAGTTTTAAATATTATTATTATTTTTTTTTTTTGAAAAATATGAAATATGATTATTCTCAAGACAAACATCTCCAGTAAAAAATTCCAGTTCATTTGATTCATGCTTTAAAAGTTATTACAAAAAAACCCTCCAATACTCCCCCTATGACAAATAAATAGTACTAGTGTTTCTTGTAATGACCCTAGACCTTTAATGAGTAAGAGATTTTGTTGTATATAGATTTGTGACTTCAATGTGGCATCGAGATTGCTATCAATAAAAAATGTTAAAGCCACAAATAGCATATTCTCTGCCATTGGTCGTATAACTAAGCTACAATAGAAGTTATTCATAAAATGAACTAGCAATGGAATCAACAAGAAATGGGAATTCAAGATGAATTGCAAAAATGCAAATGGTTTCATTAGCTCAAGTAGCAAGCATGGTGTAGGAAGAGATCGTCACATTTAGCCAATGTGGGAGTTGACATGTGAAAGACCCAATGAGTCTTCCCCAACTAGGACAATAACCAACAATTTCCCAACTCCAACCTATGGTAGTATGGTACATGCCCCTTTCCCTAATTTTTGGCCAGACAATCTTCCTCTTATATATTGAACTTGCTACCTTAGTTGAATTCACATCCCTCATTCCCCTTTGCTCAGCCCATGAAGTAAAGGCATAATACCTTGCTAAAGCAATAATTCCTTGAATTGCTTTTGTCAAAAAAACCATGTAACAACTTGTGAATTGTGCAATGGATTAGTGAATAAATTGTATCCTTGAAGCTATTCAAAAAATACATGTCCACAAAAAATTTCAGAAAATCATGGCTAATAGCGAGATCATACAAACTATTTCAGATATCCCAAAAGTTCCCTCAAGGAGATTTTAGAACTTTAGAGGTTAACCCCTAAGGGACCAAGAGTCTGTTCAACTTAGGCAAGAAATCTTGGATAGGTTCCTATGAAGTCATTTTTGGTTGGATGTTCATGAAATTTGGATATAATGTGTTAACTATGTACCCGCTTCTTGAAAATCTAATTTTTTTTCTGATTGGGTGCCTAGATCAAAAGTTATATTGCTGTGAACTTTGCAGGCATCTCGGGCAACTTTGGGTAGCATGTGCAAAACTCTTCCTCTGATTTTAAAACTTGGCGGGTGTGTAGCTTTCAAGATACAAGATGCAAATGTCAAAAAAAGAACCATGTTTAGTGAAAGAATCTCATTCTGGAATGAATTAAAGTTTGCAAGCCCTATTGGGCAAGGTTGGAAAAAAACTTTTTCACCTAACTTCAAATGTTATAATCTTTCAATCCATGTGATCAAAGTTTCTAAAAAATTTTCCACATGTCTCCAAAGAAGTCTAGCTCAAATTTGTATCGTTGAATTTTGAAAAAAAACTTTTTTTTTAATTATATTCTTGCTGCCCTGAAAAGTATCAGTTTGTCACAATTTCTGCCTGAAATGTGCATGGGTCCTTTCGGGGGTAATATGAATGAATAGTTAGTCAAGACCTTTCTATCATAGAGACACCTATACATTCATTATAGTCTAAGACTTTCATTAGAGATGGGCTCACAGTAATAAATTTGAGACTTTAGATATTTTTTTAGTCTAATATAATGGACTATTGAGTCTCTGTTGATCTCAATAATTTGGTAGAAGTTTGTTACCAAGAAATTTCATAAGAGGCAAAGACTAGCCTGTTAGGAGGCAATTTATAAGAATATTGTACTCATACCAATGGCTGGAATTCGTATGCTATAGTGTACCAATTTTTTTGTTGTAGTGCACTACTATGTATTGCTTAAAGAACTTTGGAAATTCATATTCTTGAATGCATGTTGAATTTGGAGTAGAATCTAATTTTGTACAAATCAGGTCTATCCAAAGTACATAATTACATTGAAAAGATCATTAAAATATCTATATATAGACAAGAAATTTGCACTAAAAAGGTGCTTTGTCACAATGCATCATGTGCACTAAGTTTAGGGATCTAATTGATAACAATTGCAAAAACTATTGAATTTTTTAATATAGATATCCACTTTCAGAAGTATTGAATTTTCAAGTTCATACTATCTAGGATTTTTTTCACATCCTTGTATTTAACTTTGATGTACACAATCTTAGATTGGCCTGTAAGGATTTTTAACCCCAAAAGGACCAACATGTGTTTTTTGGCAATATAGAAATTTTGGGTAGGTACTTGTGACTGGAGATTTTCATATTTGAGGTTGAAATTTTAAGAGAAGGTGGGGACAAGGAATATCTTCCATGTGCAGTAAACTTCATGACATTGGAGAAAATTAGTGAAAAGTTATGGCCTAATATGTTACTTTTTTCCCTGGGCAAGCAATCTAGGCAGATAAAAAAAATCACTTTTTTCATTAAAAAAAAAAAATCAGAAATTGATTTTCTAGAGTTATGTTAATATAGAAAACTTTGAATCATTCCATTTTGATCAATGAGTCTAGTAATGAGGAGTTTTAGTTTGTGGGCACTTATAGATTCTGTACTCTAAAAGAAACTTTGAAGTTCTTTATTTTACTCAATTTTGAATACTTAAAAAAATCATAGGATGTAGATTATTTATGAAAACATTACAACAATTGGATTGGCATTTTTCAATTCCATAACAAAATTCATAACAATTTTGAGTTTTGAATCATTCTCCACTTCTTTCTACTTACTATGTTTTTCCTATATGTTGTACAATTCTAAATGATCTCAAAGTTTTCAAACATGTAGTCAACTTGCCTTGAAGAATGAATCCAAAGAAGCACCACCATTTTGGACATTTGTTCATACAAATGTGTGCTTGTAAAGTGCACCTGCCTAGTTTTTCATAGGGCCCAAAAAAGATTTATGTGAATTTGAAAGCTTATATCTTGCAATCCACACAATGAAAATTTCTGAAATTTTTTCCACATCTTCTCAAAATATCTTACTAAAAGATCCTATAGTAATAAGTATCCAATTTTTTTTTTCTAAAAGTTAGTACTTGTACTAGAAATGACAATTTTGGAGCGTTTTTGGTGAAAACATAGTCAAAGAACTTAAGGGGTTAAATGCATATTTTTTTTTCCTTATTTTCCTTTAAATGAATGTGCATTTTACAAATTGTAAGTTGAGAAAATTCTCTAAATTTTAAAGAAAGATCATGATGTAGTTGTGACAAAATAGAGTAGTTTTTTTTTTGCAAACTTCAATGATTGTAAGGATTTGTCTCTTAATGCAAAACTTATGTAAATCAAGAAGTCCTTGTATACAATGGTGCATGACGGAAATTGGTACCTTATAGTGTACAACTATACTATTTTATCAATTCTAGGGTGATTGCAAGAAATACCTATACTATTTTACATTACACCATGTGTACTGATCTATTTTTTGGCCAAAACTTTTGTGTTTCGGTTTCAAATGACTCAAGATTTTTTGGATGAGGCACTCATGACTATTAATACATTGATTTTTATTATTTTTAAAAATTGTTTTACTATCCAAAAACAGCCCACAATTTTTGTCATACTTATCAATTGGGAGTAGTACTATTTAGTACCCCCCAAAAAATTGGAGGTGAAATTTGGAGGTGAAATTTAGAGGAGATGGTCTTCTAGTAGACTTGCATATATTCTATAAAGGAGTTCTAAGAATAGTTAACTTTGTATTGTATGAAAGTCCATAAAGTAGGCTTTTATTTGCTTGCATTTTGAAATATGTAAAAAATTATTTTGGTGGTTCTTTTGGTGAATGACCGTCTCCATAGAGTTGTTGCAAATGGCCAATTTTGATTTTAAAATTAATTTTTTTTTTCAATTTAAAAAATCGAAACATGGAAGTATCTATTTTCAATTCTTCTACTTAGAGAATTTTTCTATGCTTTATCTTCCGAGGGTAAAATTTTCTTAAAGGTATATATATTAACCATATTTTCATTTTTTTTTAAAT
The DNA here is from genome assembly GCA_963920665.1 of Straminergon stramineum. Taxonomy (NCBI): domain Eukaryota; kingdom Viridiplantae; phylum Streptophyta; class Bryopsida; order Hypnales; family Calliergonaceae; genus Straminergon; species Straminergon stramineum. The sequence goes on from OY987272.1 coordinate 16,200,068, forward strand.
TTTTAAGTACTCCATAAAATCAAGCATAAATACTATAAAAATGCAACAAAATTAGCAAGTGTTTCTTGCAATCACTTCCTAGCACATAAAAATTTGACTTGTGTTATATACCAAACCTTCTAATGGCTTCTACAATCTCTTGAACATTTCACCATCTAGGTGAAAATCTCTTGGGACTAGTGAATTACATTAAGTGAAATTTTATCTCTTTAATATACCTACCATCACCTCTTTTGACCATGAAGCACACAAATGTATCTACGTAGCCTCCACACTTAGTATCACAAGACAATCTTTGACTACCTAAATAACACTTTAATGAAAACAAACATGTGCACCACGTTTAGTACCTTCAATTGGAACAATCTATGACCATTGGGCAATCTTTCACCACTTAGCACATTAAGAAGGTCATCCATTTGCTTGTTTGTCATACCAAGTATGACCAACTTCACAAGGGATCACCAAGGGATATAACTTCAATTAGGGCTTCCAAAGCTAAACTTAGAGAACAATAGTGGACCATGGTACAAATATAAAAATCCAAGATTTAAATGTTGCTTGCTTATGTAGTTGCATCATTCTACATTTCAACTTTTAGAATGTATAAGAAAATCTTGAAATATTATGCACAAAACATACTAATGGAGAATTTTAAGGTAATCAATATTTTGATGATTAAATTGTCAAAAAACAACATAAATATAAGCATAAAATAAATTGAACTAACTAGAACATTCTTAGTAACTTGCTTAAGATAAATTACACTAAAAACTTGATGATTGAAGAGTGTTTTTGAATGTTTAGAGATGTGAATTAGAGCACAATAGCCTTCTTTACACCCATATAGAGTTAAAAAATTTTGTTATTTTTGAATTTCACAGTTTGTATTGTCAAATTGTAGGTGTAGGTTAGTTGACTATGAATAAGAATACACATTCAAATATATGCCCTTGAAATTTATAATATTCGATACTCAAAAGTTCTAAAAACCTTAAAAACCAAAAATTAGCTAATTGACCAATTAGCTAAACTTTTACAAATTGAAAATTCTATAGAGTAAGATTTTCTTAAATAAAATTTAAAATAAAAATATGATAATAAGTTAAATATCTACCCCTCCACCATAAAAAATACACAATGGATATCATCTATGATCATTTCCTCCATCAAGTGCATATGTTGCAAATATAGTGAAGAGAAAATTTAGAATGTGATGCTCAATTGTAACTTTGCACTTATATTTGTATACATAAAGTTACGGTAAACATTTCATACTATAGTAGTAACTTGTTTTCACCAACAATTTTCCACCATGAAGCGTCTACCTTGGTTCCATAGTTGTTGCTTTCAATAGGATTGTGAAGGCAATATCAATACATCTTTTGGTCAATCAAGCTAAAAACTTTTCACTAATTAAACCATATTCACATACCTCTTGACACAATTACTATTAAAAAGCAACATTGAAGCTACATGAATGAAGTTCATGTGAATCAATTGAAACAACATAGTTAATGATTAGAACAAAATTGGTAAATTTGTTGTACCCTTCCTTTCCTTTGCCACCTGAAAATTCTATATACCAACCTATCAATCTTTCCTTCTTTAAAATTCACCTCTTTAAGTGAGGATCTCTTGGGACCATTCCAACCCAAAGTTTGAAGAACAACAACTATCAACAAGCTTACTAAGAAAAACTTACCATCTCACCTTTGGCCATAAGGAACGCAAATGAAATTGTACGTGCGCGTGTTTTCTACGCTAAGTATCACAAGGCTATCACCAAAGGACGCAATCAATTCAATAGTGGGTCTCACAATCAAGGAACAATTCACTAGTGCATCCCATCATCCAAGGGTAAGAAACAATTTCATCTTCCTATCTTGACACCCACTAATTACATTATTTTCTAAAGTTTGACTTGGGGAAACTATTGTTGACCGTGGCAGCAGTGGCACTAATATAAAAACCCAAGAGCGGAGTGTGAAGCACAGCCATTGCCTGCCTGCTTCATTCTACATCTCTAGCTTCATTCCGTCTTGGCAGGTTCACACGAAGCTCTCTCTCAAATACTGCGCTATGCCATGGTGTTGTTGTATTGAATTAGACTTTACTGACATTTCCCTTACCTGAAGCTTGCATCATTCTGAGTGATGGATTTTTTGCATTGAAGTTGAACTTTTCATTTCCCTTACATGAAGCTTGCATCATTACCAGTGATAGTATAATATGTTGTTGCATTGAAGTTGGACTTGACATTTCGCTTGCATCATTCCCAGTTATATTATGCTTGCATTAAAGTCACACTCTCCATTTCCTTACCAGTCCTGAAGTTAAGCTTGCATCGTTTCCTGTGATAGAATGCTTGCATTGAAGTTGGAGTTTCCAGTTCCCTTACTAGAAGCTTGCATCATTCACATGGAAAGAACTTACTCAGAGCTTTGCTGTAATTACACTTCTGATTTTGTTGCAATTGGATGTGCTGCAGACACACGAGAGAAGGAATCCACTGATTCCGATCGCCATGAGGCGTCACCGAGCAGGCCCAATGACGATCTTCGCAGTCGCCATAGCCCTGGCCCTGGCCCTGGTCACTGCCGTCAACTCTCAGGTTTTGCCGCCCACCGTCGTCATCTCCATCCAGAACAACTTCCCGACCTACAACCTCACGGTCGAGTGCAGCTCCGACGTCCCGGCTCGTATCCAGCCCCATGTGCTGCTTCCCAAGGAGGTGTACATGTTCCACTCCAACCCGAAAGTGGAGCACCGCTGGATATGCCACTTTAGCACGGCGAAACCCCGCAACTTCTGTAGCGGGCTCTACCGAGGTCAGTTCCTCATGTGGCAAAATGACCGGCTTCCAGCCACGGCGAAGCACTTGTGTTCGACCAAGTGCCTGTGGTTTGTCGATGCGAGTGGCTTGTCGTTGATCCAGCACCCAGGGGGCGAACCCGTACATATCTACGACTGGCCTCCTCACGTTTGCTAGATGGGGTGTGCAGTACCTGTACGTGCCACGGCACTCAGGAGGAAGATGAGTTTTGAATAGAAACTAGGCTTCGTCTCTCATGGATAGATACGGTCTGTTTTGCAACCAATGAAGTGGGTGTCGAAGGCCTGTAAGCCCTTGATTTGAATAAACGAGTGATTGAGCCTCTTGCTCGATATATCGTCATGTGATTTGAATTGATCTCTGTTCATGTGATTTGAAATTCAATGCATGCGCTGGAACTTAATTCGACTATTGAGATTGTTGTGTTGAATGCTGGATATGTACTCAGTGCATGCACAATCAGGATGGATCGCTGTTGTCTGATGCATCATGTAACTTGAAATTCTATAACCTTGCATGAGATTTTCTGCTGTTAGTTGGCCTTCTGGGACTCTTCATTAGAGGGTATAATATCCGTCCCCGACGAAACTTGGGGACGGATTATTGGTCACTATTACCGTTCGCACTCTCCCGTCGACCTCGCTCTCCAGACAGACTGAGCTCGAAACAAGCATCACCAGTGGAATACGTGAATCATCGCGCGAAGGAGCGAATTGATTCACTACAACCCTGTAGTAATTATAATTATAAATACATTTTTCGCACCGGGGATTCAATATGAGCCGCCTGTGTAATGCAAGTTTCGCAGTGGCAACTTATGAGCACTGAGGTGGTAGCTGTTTTTCAGCCACAGCCTCACAGATTCAAAGGCAAGTGCAATAAGATTGGCAAGTGTCCGATTGTCATAAATTATTTGCACAAGATATTTTTCTCCCGGTTGATGGGACGGGTATAGAATAAAGTATTGTGCAGTTGTGCTACCGTTTTAACTGGAAGCTGCGAATTTCATGGAACTGACCATGAAAGTGTTTGATCTGCAACACCACCATGACAGCTGCAAGTGAAAAACATTGTCATTCAATTTGTAAGATTTCGGAGGTGTGCTTGGGCACGCTTAATAGGAATTGAAAGACATGATTGAAAGAATTGGGGGAATTTATGGTGCTCACTAAGCTTTCCGGCCTCGTTTAATTTGATGCTCCTCCTGATTGACCTGTGAGCCTCGAAATTAAAGCCTCTTGTCGTTTCGGCAGTTTGGGATCAATTTGGGGAGAAAGAAAGGCTTCAGATAAAACACTTGGATCACAGACCATTCATGTAACGGACAGGCATAGAGTATGCAGTGAACTTTTTGCCAAAGAGGCCTTTGTTATTGCACTTCCAATAGCTGTGATCCTACACGTTAAACCCTAAAAAAACCCTAAAATTCCTAAAACTCTAAGGAAAAAATAAGACTTGCAATAATCCGCTCGCTAGCCATAATACCGGGAAGTTCAAATTCAAAAGTTCTAGCTTGACAAGGACTCTTCTGATTTCTACTTTGTTCTTGGTTCATAGTTGCAAGTAATCACTCCTTAGAGTTTTTCAGAATTATCCTTTGATTATCATTGTGCTCAAATTAAAGATACCAAGATCATTTAAAAAGATAACTTCTTCTTCAAAATATCTATAAAATATCCACATGGAATAAATTCAAATAGAATATTTGTTTTTATATACTTGATTCATTCAGAGCTTTCTTTCTTCTTTTACATGGTATATTGTATTCTCTAATAGAAACAATGACCATATAGAATAGAGGAATGTGCTTCAAAGATCCACAAGTTGTCTAGTTTGTCATGTGGCTAACTTTCTATTGGTGACAATTTTACTTGATTCAAGCTCCCTGCAAGAACATTAATTGGGTGAAGCATGCTTGTGAAAACAATAGATGGTTGAGCATTTAGAGGTTAAATAGGAGGTGCAAAAGGAGTTGCTCGATAGAGTTGTGCTAATAAAAAACCAAATTATGCTACAAAGAGGCTTTGTACAAGCTTGCTTTATGAGTAGTGTCAACCTACTCAAATTTTCCTCACATTCACAACCAATGTTACATCTAGAGTGAATGAGAAGTTATTAGAACTAAACATCACCCCTAAGCTATTGCCATTTTCCAATATACCCTATGCCCCTCATTACCCAAGGTTGAATCACATACAATACTTCAAAAGGTTCATTACAAATGCAAGAGAATATGAGCATTGACGATGGGAGAGAAGAATACTTGTGTTTGAGAAGGATCAAGATCTCAATTGAATCAAGTAAGGAGGATTCAAGTTATTTTCCAGGCTCAAGGATATATCCAGCTTCCACGAGAAGAATTGATATCTAATGCAAATGCCAAGTATCACTTTACTGTAGCTCATTTATACAAGTAATTGGAAGCGACAGGGTTATGCAACACCCAAACGTGAGGTACAATACCAATGGTTGGCTTCAAATCGTTCTATTTGGCACACTGGTAATTCAAACTTACAGCCGGAGGGATTCCTACGACGGGAACCATTCATTCGGCTATGGACTAATTCGCGTGTGACTTCCACATAAACAGCTGGCTAAACATTCATGTTCAGAGGGAGCAAATTTAGAGGTGGTAGCCGGGTCGTTGTGACAAAATACCTGTGCTATATAGCGGAATTGGTAACCTGAAGTGGGGTGTAGTCATCCCCCGGCTACATGCACGCAGATGAAAAGTATACTCCTTGCAGAATGGCTCACCCAGCGTTGAAGGAGAACAAATTCAAGGTTCAAAGAAATCACCATCCTCTCAGAAAGAAGTGCACTAATCAACTATAACATCACATTCTCCAATGGAATTTTGCGTCGCTCACCGGCGCTGATTCACGAGGAGTTTTCATAACGTCCGCCGCTGTTACGTATACAGGAGCGGGAGGATCAGGCTGATGCTCCGCGCTAGTTTTACTATGCACATGGCGCTGCATTATGGCCTTCCACCAAGTAATCACGCGGTGTTTTCCAGAACTCTGTGCCTTCCTGACCCGCTGCTCTTTCACTTCCGGCGTGTCACCAGAGCTCGCATCAACACTGCGAACCATAACTACAGAATTAAAGAGTCCTGACCTCGAAATTTGAAAATGATAGCTGAAAACTGACTGTACAATTGCGCTCGCAATTGACTGAAAAGATGGAATACTACAAACCTTCATTGCAGACGCTTTTGTAGGCGACTCAACCTTGGAGCCCAAGTCGACTGCAAAAATGTCGGCAATATGTAAGATTATAAAATATGGATACTTTTAAATTCTCTTTTCAAAACAACACTCAGAGGTGGACACGTCGGAGATTCTGTGTCCAGTGTAGAATTGGGTCCCGCCATAGAAATATCAAAGCACGCGGTCCATCTGGCTGCCGTGCACGGCACTCAACTTTTGTCGGACAGCATGCATTTCATGGAACCTACCAGCTCGGTACCGAAAGGCTCAAATGATACGACTTTTCGACATTCTCTCAAGTAGTGTTGACTTCAGATGATAAGACTTTGAACCCCTTCGGATCTTATGTCCAGCAAAATCTTAGACACCAGCGCCACAACAGGTAATCTGCAACGGATTCCAGGTTTTAGAAACTGATAGCTACATTGTCCGTCTTCGCGAGCAGCTCTGCCTTCGTTTCAACTTACCTTGGTCCTTGAGAGTCCTGAACAACATGATCATGGCCGATGATTCTGTGCAGACAATATCGTTCAAAAAAGCTAGTGTTCTTAGACCTCGACAAGCATAAAAGTCCTCCCCCTTCCTTGGAATCCTCGCATACGGCATCCAAGAGAATGCTCTCAAAATAATCCTATAGATTCTTCTTATTCGTCCACAAAATATTTGTAGCAAAGCTTTAAGCTGTGTTCAGATATCTTGGCAAATGGTGGAGTTGAAACATCTTCGACACTTGAAACCTGCGCTAACGGCATCGGGAGAGCATGACCCAAAGGATTGCAATGTTGGCCTCCTGTTGTAGGCAAACCGGTTGTACCAATTTGGGCTGACTTGACCAATCTTTGCTGCAGTGCTGAAGAACAGATTGAACTACTCCGCATCATTATGCTGCCACTGGAGGATTCTTTTTCAGGTTCAACAAAATTTGAGCAAGCTTGGTCAGAAACCTTCTGAACATGAGATTTGTATAGAGAAAGATTCTCAGCACTTGAAGTCAGCATGGGCTCGGTTAAGTGTTGTTCGACGGCATTGATACTGTCCTTCGCAGGTAATTTTGATTCCTTGACTTCCTCTGTCTCAAGGCTACTTTCAAAAAATGTGGGGATTGTTAAAGGTTTGATACAAATCGTCCAAAGAGACGATGGTGTGCAGTCGAATGGACCAGACGAATTGGCAGGACCATCAGGTATTTGCCACAGCGCTCTTCCTAAAACCTCTGCCAAATCAGCCAAAGTGCAGTCCGCAAATTCGTACTCGTAGCGATCATCGTTTAAAACTCCGTTAGCATTAGTGTAAAGGACGGCAGTCAGGAAGAAGCTTCGACCTGTTTCGACATCAAACACGTACCTGCAATAGAATGAACTCAGCAAATCAAATATGCACGTGTGCCACATTTATCAAACTTCAGTAACAGTTGAGAGAAGAAAATGAGGAGGTTGTGTCTGAGAAAAAGAAATCTTCACATCCCTTCTTGAAAGGAGCAGCAACGTGCTTTCTGCAAAGGCGAACAAATCTCAGCTAAAATGATGTCAAGCATCCAAACACAAACAGATGAAAGAATTACAGGTATGAAAAGAGACATACGAGTTATCAATTGAAAAGCCGTAAGCTCTCCCAATTTTGTTATAAATACGCAAGGCTCCCTTCGGTCTTATTCTTGAAAGACCTGGAAGAAAGAACTAAAATTCACCAGAACTGATGATCAGTGTGTTATCAATCATCCGTCGCGTACAGTCGGGACCCAAGCGTGAAGCCACAAGAAATTGCAAATTCATGTGATAACGATTCGGATATACCTTGCAAAAATCGTCAGGATAATCTGAGCCATCGTATTTAGGATTTGCACTCCGAGATGGATACTGCGCCATTGCCTCCATAAGCAGCATACGCATGGAGGTATCCAATTTTAAGCCTGGCGTACCAACCTTGACAACCATCCCGTCTCCGTAAGCTTCCAATTTCACGGAAGCTAACATAAAACCTCAGACAAATAATTCTCTCACACTCGTGCGAGTCGATGTCGTACAAATGGAGGGAAAACAAGAAAAGAGGGGCAAATTACAAGTCATAATTCTAGATGGTTTTCACGATGCAATAGCTAACAGACTTGGTGAATTCAGTTAACGTAAACACAAATAAAAGGCCCTGCGGCTTACCTCGATGTCTGGTCGGACAAGCTTTATCAAGAGATCCTGTTGATCCACCATACTCATATAATTTTTCTTCGAGAAATCCATTGGACGAGGAACCTGTAAAAGTGAATATATCATAGATATCAATGTCCTGTAAGACACTTACTGCGTGAATAAACGGACGACACATTTACAAGTTTCAAGATTTACCAAATGGTCGTCATCCGCTATGAAAGCAGTTCCCACTTTGATTCCCGGAAGGCCACTACTATCTTGAACCATGAGACCACTGTGTTTCGGTGGCAAAGTGACGGCAGTGCCTGCTACATTTATATCGATAGGTTCGCTATAAAGATTTTCAGCAACAGTTTTAGTCACAGAAAGGCGGTGATGTAGTCTTGTACTCTGCAGGCCCAAGTCCCACCTTCCATCAACAACATCAAGGTGGATTATCCATAAACGAATCAGAAAAAATCTGTACATGTTACGTCAGTTAATTACTATCTTTGATTGCAGCGACCTATGGGCAAGAAAGCAGGTTCTAAAACACATGACAGCAGAATTCAGAAGGCAAAATTGTAGCGTACTTAGAAAAGTAAACTCAAAATGGCAAGGTCATCGCCGATATCAACTTCATCTAAAACCCATTGAATAAAGGCAAAAGAAGGACAGTTGAATTTTGGCTTCTCCAATAAGTCACAACTGTTGCAAATACTCGGTCCATACCTCACGCAAATTTCCTCAGTGCATATTCAAGCCTCATATGCAATAGAGAAAACTCACATGGCCTGGTTGATTGTACGGTGTCCAACGAAAGAGAAAAGTCGATTGAAAGCCTGATTATCTGAAACCTGCCCCAGTGAACTACATGCCATCAAACAAGTTGTGCTAGGACAAAAAGTTTCTAAATCTTTTCGCCATGATGTAACCTCAAAAACAGAGGCAAATGTGACAGTTCGGAAGTACCAGGAAAATCTTGCGGATTTCATGTGCAACAGTAATTTGTTTCTGATTGATGTTTGATGGATCACTGCGATCATCCTCAATTCCCTCGAACAGCGAATATAGGGCTACAGGACTAATGCAATTAACACTTATTCCTGCACAGCCACACTCGTTGTCAAAAATTTCACACAAACTTTAAGAGCAGCAATAGGTTTGACACTCTCAATCCCTTCACGCAGATACAAACGAAGATCAAGGAATTGTCTATGATTCACAGTCTAGTCAAAGCACATGTTTCACTACTCTTCTCTAACCTAAACTATAAGGTCAAACCTCATAGGTATCACCAATCCAGCTCCGGAAAGAAATCCACGTACATGACAACTCAACAGGAAATTACTAGCATAAGTACAGTAATACTGTAAGATCATTTCATTGTTAAAAGCACCAAGGAGCAATTCAACATAAAACTCCAACATACGAACAAAAAAGAAGGTAATGAACAGATGAGAACCAAGTAAAGATTGAAGGCGCTCCAACTTCTGTATCGCTGCAACCGCAGCACACATTTTGATTGCACTGAAACACGTACTCAGCAAAATCACGAATTAATTCAATTGCAAGATTCTCGATCTGAAAGAATGAATGAATAAAATAAATATTCCATGTAGCTGTAACCACAGCATACATTCTGATTGCACTGAGACACATGTCTAGCAAATTCACGAGTTAATGCAGATGCAAGCTTTTCGGTCTGAGTAAATTGAAATAATCCGAATTGAGGCAGTAATTTAACAAGATTCACCTGGCAGGGTAGAAATACTCATCGTCAACGCGGTAGCCATGGCGGACGAGGCGCAGACTGCCATCGGGAGCAGCAACGGGGACCGAGAGCAATAGTTGGAAGCGGAAGCGAGAGGCGTTGGCTAGCAAGTTGCCAAACAAACCAGGATGCTGTGCCAACACGGTCTTGATAAAGGAAGAACCGCAATCTCCCCGTCGTAAATTCTCCATAGCCACCACCAAGACTCGTCCCGACCTCGCTCATACAAAATGTGGGCGCAATCTGGAAACAGAGGACTCTCCTCACAAGGTGGTCCCTTCGAAGAGACGATCCTATGACCGTGAATAAATTCACAATGTCCGTGAAGGCCCCTTAACCCTGGAAGGACGGGCCCAAGACCACGATTTCATTCAGGCCTTACAATCCATCACTACGCTGGGTGCCATTTGCAACTAAGGTAGTCTGCTCATAAACCGTGCGTTTAAGGGCTGGTCGGCCTTTTCGATGGTTCTTCGATGCACGAAAATATTTTTCCTTATTTTTCACTAAAAGAAAAATTGATGTGGAATCTAACCCAAGTGGTTTCATATTTTTCGGAGCAATTTTGAATTACTTATGAATTTCTAAAGAATTTTGCCATAGGTATCTATTTCTTGATCGTAGGCCTTACAAAACCCACACACGCGTAGTCTGATAAAAGATATGGCTTCACCAGAAACAAGCACTGCAGCATGTAGAAAGTAATAGACAGGGGTCCAAAACACAACCTTCACCAAAGTGAACTCCTAAAAGGCCAAGGCCTATTTTTCGACAAAAATCACTTGAAATTGTCAATTCTGTTGCATTCTTTTAAGAAAGAAAAAAAATGAAAATGAAAAAATCCAACCATAGGATCTTGAACTATACTTGTATGAGATCATGTGGTAAAATTTTTTTATCAAGTTTGACCATACAAATTGAAAAATATTAGCTTTCAAAGTTATGGGGGAAGAGTTTTTTGGAATATAGGTAAACATTTCAAAAATGAACCCACCTTGGCTCTTATTCCATCCACTAGCAAAGTATAAAGGAACATTTGACAAATTTGAAACCGCTCTAACATCCTTGATAAAACATTCAATGCTTTATACATATCTATTTTACAACTTGTTAATGTCCATTTTAGAACCTGGCTAGGGACAATCTTTTAGAAGACGGGGGGAATTAGAGCAAACTATCATATGTATGAAGGTAATTTTTTGAATTTAGTTTTTCAAAGATGAAATTACATGACTTCTATCAGTAGAAAAAATTTCATACTAGGGAAAATTTGAAATTATAGTGAATTTTTTGAGGTAAAAGTCAAGAAAATGCATATCAATTACAAAATATGTCCAAATTCTGAAATTTTTGCCATAGGTGTATATCATAGTGTAGAACATCATGGCATAAACCAAATTTACCATGTCACTCTAAAATTAGAAAACAAAAAACAATGGTTATAGGCCCAAAGTTCAAATTGCATTACTATAGAGGATTGCTATTATGTGAGCCTAGGAGCATGAGCCCATGAGCTTAGAAGACTATACACATATGTTATGAGTGTATATATTATAAAAAAATTCCATGATTATAATGTAACTATGTGATGTTGAAGATCATGTACATCTTAGTGTAGATAGTGTACATATAGCCCTAGGAGTAGGATTAGACTCTTAGTTAGACTTAGAGTCTATTGAGTGTTGCTTGTAGTCAAAGGCAGCCCAAGGTTGTTAGTTATCCCACATGGTTTGTGGATAACTAGTGAAAGGCTTTTAGCTTATGTTCAGCCCACACATGGGCCTTGGTATCTTCTACCATCTAAGTAAAGCCTTTCTCCATTCAAAACTTAATATGTGATACATACCTATTTTATAAGTGTTTATATTATAAGCACCTTTAATGGTTGTAGGATATCTACTTACATATATGCTCAAGGCTTACAAGCTCACACACTAGCATCATTGCTTTAAAACATTGAATTTTTAAAAGTTTCCAATTGTATTAGAAACAAAACTTGATATAAGCTTCATTTCTTTAGTTGGGCTCTAAGAGTATCTTTTTTATGGCTAATATTCACATCAAGAGTGTACCGACTACAAGGGGGTTTTGATTTTTCAAAAGAAGAAGATGCTTAATCCATTATCCATATAACCCCCTTGTAGTGTATTTTGGCCATAAATCTTAACTTTTAGAGTTTTAATTACATTTTCCCCTTCATAGGAGGCAATTTAGATGTATTTTTTAAAGATCAAATGAAGACATGACCAAAACAAGATCATTCTAAACTTATTAGGTAGAAGGAAAGTCAAGGTTTAATATTTTGATATTCTCTATGAGTAAGGTAGAAGCACCCATAATTGCAACACATTTTGTTTCGGAGAACATGTTGAAGCTGTGACGTTCGTGGTGAAAGGTCCCGTTCTCTTCTCCTTAAACGAGAATTTTAGAATCATCCTGCAACCTTGTCGCAACCTTGGCTTTGTTACTATTATTGTGAAACAATGGTTTGTGAAAGTTGGATTTGTCAAACTCTGGGATGCACACAGCTAGAGTTATGGCCTTGCTGTGAAGACAGGCTCGTAACTGCCATCACACAAATGAAATTCCCGTTGCTCATTCTGGCACGGAAACTCAAAAATCCTCCACTCGAACATTCTAACATCGTACATGACAAGCAAGTTCCGAGGACTAAGGACCTTGAATGCTATCCTTCCATCCGCACTGCTGCATTCGTAGGGCTCCAGCGCTTCCTCTGCTGAGGGGAACAGTTTCTGATAGAATGCACTGGGCATGACTCCACTCGGCACTTTCTTGTATGTCCCTGATGGCGTTCCGTCGGGATGCAATTCCACCTCCACGAGCCAGAGAATCGTAGGCAGCTGTGCATATCTCGTCGCCGCATACACCTGAAACGGCCCTGCTTGTATCACCTTGGGAGGTTGCACCTGTCGGCCGGCGATGTTTACTAGTGCGAAGTCGAAACAGAGGCATTGTCTTCTCTTATCACTGATATTGAAGTAGTAGATGGTAGGTATGTGAAGTTCCTCATTACCTTCCCGTTCTAGAACCCTAACACCTCCGAAGTAAACACCATAATTGATGACGGCCATTCCTGATCGGCCACATTGGTGATAAGGAAGTGGTCGTGCATTGTCTATGTAGTTCGCATGGATGTAGCATTGCTTCTCGGAGGAATACACGATCACGCACAAGATGTCTCTGAGTTTACCTTTCTTTCTTTGCGTGTCCCAACCGGCCATCACAAGATGGTACTTGGAGCGTTGCACGTCACTGTATACAAACTTGGCGATTTTGTTGTTCACCCTGCGTTTGGGGATGGCTGGCAGCACTATAAATTCCCGAGTGAGAGGGTTGGTTACGCAAACGAGAGACTGCCCCCCGCATTGCTTTCGTGCCTTGTCGTTCCTCCAGAATCTCTCATTAGGAATTGTTGGTTGGCCCCATAGCATTATTGGTCCTCTCCCAGGTTGCTCACCTCCTTCCAAAACCATCAGACCTGTTGCCAATGCACTTGCCTACATAAATAAGTGCTTAAACTTTGCTTCAAATTTTTTAAGATGTTGATTCACCAGCGTAGGCTTCAGAAAAGAAAGACTTCTCAAGAGATATCTACTGAAGTGACGCTCTAAATGTATGTACCATCCATTCTTGCAGAGCATTTGACAACAGCTTGGAAGTAAATTGGATCTTCGAATTTTCGAAATTACAATGGAGTAGAATCACGTGGAATTCGCTGCTTGGAAGTTTTATGTCAAAGGAATACAAGTGCTCAAGAGTTACCGGCTGACCCAGCAATGACTCTCTCGCAGCCTGAAGGAAGGAAGTTCAAGGGTGGGAGGGCAATCCAGTTGTGAATCCCAAGTTTTTCCAGGTTAGTCGATGGATCAAAGCCGAGGACATAGTATAATTTGGTGCTAGTCTCCAATAGGCAGGGTTGGTAGCGTTGATAGGTCCTCTTTGCCGCATCCTTGAAGGTGATTGGAGTCCAATGTCTGAGCCACTGATTCTTTGAAATCTCCTCTGGGTTTGGTGGAAACTTGCAGGGCGACGCTACGTGCTTCCATGCTCTCTCCAATTGATAGATAGGACATTTCTGCATTCATGTGTCAACTCTTGTTAGTTTTTCTCATGAATTTGTCGTGGTTTCACTTCCTTTGCCCTATACTTCTGCATTTCTTTAGTGCATTGCGTGCTTGCGAATTGGACATGACTGTTAGAGTGATAAAGAGGTGAGAGAATCACACCGTGAGGAGGTAGCCAAGATGATCCGGGGTCAAGAGCTCCCTAGCACATGGATCGTTGACTATCTTTATTATGTTTGGTCCACTGTCATCTGTCCAGGGCGATGCTTTTGAATCAGATGACTTATCTGCCATTGTGAACTGCTAGATTACCCGTCAATACAGATTTTACGAAGCATTGCAACACCGAAGGCTTGTTCGTGCCAGAGTGTCACATGGAGATTTCCTAAGTTCATAATCATTGACTATGCATACCACCATTTTCTTTAGGAAACCCTTGCGGTTTGGAACATTGTTGAGAAAATGGTGGATATCAGTTCATTCCTTGAATGATTGAACAAAATGCATCCCAAAAAAAGAAATCCTCACAATCCATCACTGTTTTGAATCGCGAGGTCAAAATGCAGATTCCTTGGGTTTATTTTCATAGACTGCACCTCCAACTTCGTGTCCAGCTTCTGTTAGAAAACCTTGCACTTTGGAGCGTCACCACGGAACATCGGTCGGCATTTCTTGAAGGATTTGGAATTGTATACATGTTTTTCTGGGACTTTTCTCTTCAACTGAAATATACAATAAATTTGAAAATGCATAGTGTGCAAGTGATCACAGCCGGGAAGACGAAGTGTTCGTTCCGTGGTTTGAATCCGCAGAGAGGGAAGTAACTGAAGCAACCCTTAAGCGCCACGACTCTTCGTAAGTTAGCCGGCGGTCTCGCTATGGTTAGTGCCGGCAAACCTCTTCTGTGAGTGTAGTTTCGACATTGCGATGATATGATTCTGGAAATCACCTCTGAAACTGCTACAATGCATACAGCTCTATGCGGGCATCTGGACCGCATCCTAGCGTTCTCTTCGCATTTGCCTGAATGGACGTTGACACTCCTGCATTCTCATAACTAGAAACAAATTCAGTGCAAATGTAGCTTCATTCGGAGAGCTATCCGAAAATTCTCAGAGCAGTCTGAAGTTGGACTGGTCTCTGTAACCACTGCTCTTAAGTTGGAGCCAAGGTCTCGTAGCTTCATATTTCTGCGCTTGTGAACTCAAATCTGTATTTCAATTTTCTAAATCTCGAATCAAGCGCCTTATGTACAATTTTTTGAGGATTCGCAAATGGGATACCATTGCTAAACGAGTCATGTCGAGGTTTAAAAGGGACAAAGCTGGTTAACATTGTCATGAAAACATGCTCGATCTTTACATTAGGGTTTGTATTCGAGCTGTATCTTACAAACGACCTAAGAGTATTCTGGATCGATCTCGTAAAGAACCATTTCTTGTTATTTGTTACAGTGTCCGATTGGCGATGACGGAATAAGTTAAGAGAAGTAATTAGGTTAAATTGTTTAAGGTGTTTAAGATGCAACAACTCTGATCCTAAGCCGCTGCATGATCGTCGCAGCTTTCTTGACATGCTGCCTGTGGCAATTGCACGGATTGGAGTAATTTCCGAGGAAACTTGGCCGGAGACTTGGTTCTTGGGGATTTCTGGCTTTGCTGCTTGGTACCTTCTACAAGCATATCAACGTTTGGAGTGTCGGGAGCTGCAAGCAAGTTCGGCGCGGGGATTTCAGTATGAAAGGGCTTCGAGTTTTGGTAATCAACATCACCAGACTTGGCGTCAGCAATGTTGAAAAGAGAGGAAGAGTGATCGATTTCTTTGCTCTTCTGTTTGTCATCACCGTCTTCCTTGATCGCAGTTTCTGTTTGTTCCTCGTCATCTACTTGCTCATTTCCTTTGATCTCTGCGACTTCCTTTTCGGACAAATCACACGATGCGTTTTCAGGTTCTTTCTGAGGCTTCGTATCACATGACGTGGCTTCGGATTCCTTCTCTAGCTCACCACTTGCGCTTTCAACTTGCTCTTCGAACTCACCATCTGATGTGTTGGCTACTGATTTGAAGCAGCTATAATGCGGCAAATGTTTCGGGCTGAGGTCGTCCTGCTCCTCGTCTGTCGGCATAATATCTCCCTGAGGTCCGCACTCCGTAGGACAGCTTGATTTGCTTGACATTCTGAACTAGTTGTTTGCAGACTCAATATCTGCAACTATAACTGTCGTCGGTCAATCATATCAGAAGTGACATCCAATCCTCAGGCACTTCAAGACATCACAGTGCCATTAAACCCTAAATGCTTATTTAACTCTGAAATGTTTATCTTCTTTATTGACCAGAATCCCTGAGAAGTTGCAACTTTGGTATTCAGCAAGAGCGATAAGTAAACAAGACACTGCAACAGGAGCATGCAACACCCGAAGTGTTTCAGTGATGACTCTCACGTCATGCGGGATACGGAGTCTATATATTCTCTGACTATGCACCTGAATTGAATATTCAACGAGTTCTCAGCCGCGTAAGTGCAGATACAACTCTCAGATTCTATAATTGGAAATGCTCTAACAGCATGTTGATGATTCTCACTGCGAACGAAACCAGTGTGGAAATTGATTGAAATCAAAGACATTTCAACTAATTGCTATGCATTTTGCGAATCCAAAAGATTGCAAAATAGGCCAATACCGAGCTGTAAGGCAACCGCAAGAGGGCAAGTCGTTGGCAGAAAGGACGCACCAGCTTCAGAGGAGTAATGAAATTTTCTCTGAAATTTTCAGAGAAGGCACTTGATGTGTCTCCTGGTAAGGAACTCGCACTGCTTCGAACATTTAATGTTGGTGGAATCCCCTCATCAAGATATTGATGATTATTCAAAATTACTGTAGATTGAAGAAATGACGGGGCTTAATTCATGAGTAACGAAAGATGCTTTTAAATTTCAAGTGTGTATTCAAGCAGCTTTCTAACTCCTTGCTCTAAATCCCAAATGACGCAAACAAATTTGTGTACACTACAATATTCTTCACTACAGTGAACATATGTAGTGAATGCTTCAAAGTTTATGAACTAGTTTCATATTTGATTTGAATTAGTTTCATTCTTTCTTTCTTCATAGAATCATAGTAATCTCAAATGATCATCAATAAATCTAAAAACTTTATGACTTACGAAAAGAATGTGATTCCTTCTTTGAAAAATAGAATTTGGAAATAGAGCCGAAATGGAACATGCAATGTAATTATGGGATTAGATGTTTGACTGTGTGAACAAAGGTTTTGTCTTTACATATAAGGTAAAGATTAATTTGCTCACAATATTAACCCTGGAAGGATGTGGAGGACATTTGTGTCCTTTGGATGGTCAACTAAGCTTTGTGTCTATTGAAGAATGGATGATTTTCATCCAATTTTGTGTGTGCAACTCTATTGATGCCATAGACACATTGATAATTGAATTAAGTTCAAGACATTTTTACTTGTTTTTAAATTTTATTTGTATACTCTTTAAATACAACCTAGCTTCCCTACAAGCTATAATGTAACAATAATTTGCCAAGAAAAATTGGAGATTGCATGCATGAGATACATGGGAATGGGACTCCTAATTTTGTGGATGAAGAACTGATTTGAGAAAATAAGCTCCTAGGCTTGCATTTTTTAAAATTAGAATTTAGCTAGAAATCCTTTTTTACACTTTAGCTTTACAATCATGCACATTCAAGAAATGCTTCCATACCCTATTTGAGCTCTCTACTTCATTTATTAAGGGCATTCACATACAATTTTGTTGACTTGAGAAATAGCATTGCTATTTTAGAAGACAAATTATTGGCACTTATAGGGAAGACCAATAATCTTATTTAAATTGAGTACATAAAATAACTTGAACACACACATTGGAAAAGTAGAAGTGGTAGCTAGTGTAAATGAGCTAGTTGATTTTCCAAAAAATGTTGATCCAAACAAAAAAGAGAGATTAAATTGAACAATATTTTCAGAAAAAATAAACTTCAAGTTGGGGCTCATTAGCATTTGGCTACCCCTTGAGGACCCTTACTTTTCATAATATTTTGTTCATTGGGCATTCACTCAAGTATAAGAAACCTCTATTCTTTTTGACAGATTGTCCACTTGTTTCCATGTTAACAACAATGTCAAACATAACATCATCCACATCTTAACGTTTAATTTGACGTTGTTGCCAATATGAAAATAGGTGGATGCTCAAAAAAATCCGTCAAAAAAAACATGGGTTTATTATAGTGATTGCCTAGTACAAAATCATTGAAAGTATCAATGAAAAATCAATTGTAAGTAGACAAATACAAATATCAATCCATGGCAACTAATTTTTCTTAAATTCTAACTAGACCTATTTTCAGATCAAGTAGAAACCTATTTCCGGATCAAAACAACCAATATGCAATCCATAGGCAAGCAGGACACCCTCTTCTCCCACATAACCTTAGCAACATTTCTCTCCAAGCACTAAAAAAAAATCATAGAACTTCTCCTCAGCAATATGCTCCACCATGATCAAAATCTTCATGAAATCTTTGGTAAGCTAGCCATATATCTTAGGATCATCAAGAATCTACTCCACTTCATTTGGTGGGAAGTAGCTTTGCCGCTTGATCTCACGTCATTTGGTGTGAAAAGCATTTGTCCACTCTGCAACTACTCTCACATTGTCCACACTACGACAATAGACTAGAATGTTGAAGGTATCTCTTCTCTCTTCTTCTATTAACCTTGAAATCTCGCCATAAATTAGTAAGAAAATCATTGAAATCTGATGGACTAATCATGCCGTTGTGCAAACATGTGACAATACTTTGCAAGCTAGGAGTCTCTTTTGAGGGGAGAGCCTAAGTAATCATCAAAACGTCTAGAAAGCTTTGGTGTCCAAACATCAGACTTGTATTGAAAGCAATGACAGTATGATGGTGACCATCATTCCAAAGAACGAATTTGCCATAGAATTTTAAAATCATAATATTATCAAATTCAAACAATTGGGATAAATTTGGTGGACAAAATTACTCAAATAATTATATCGTGTTAGTCTCTATTTGCTTAAATTTAGAATCCAACAATTTTAGAACATTGTATATCTAGCCATCTATTATAGAAGATTATATGGAAAGAAATATGGAGAAATTATATAACACTCATCCTTCACTAATTAAGCAATAATATATGACTTAAAGGATAAGAAAGTATTTGATCATTGGCATTCTTCATATAATTATCAAATATGGAAAGATAAATATGAAAATTATTCATGGGGTAGCAACAAATGCAATTAGTTGCCTTTTTGAAATTGACTTGGTTGAATTAGAGAATACCTCAATGACAAGTTCTTTCTACGTCATCTCAAAGACTTCATTGTATGATACCAAATTCACTCCTTCTGTGGGCCATTGAATTTGTGGATGGCACTCATCTACACGGCCACAAGTGTAAAAGAAAATTAAACCACTTGGGACAACTTCAATTGCTCACGATAGCAAAAAATTACGAAGATCTTGCCTTGCAACTTGCTTGTACACTTGCAATGCGGCTACATTCTTGTTATTGTCTATCTCCACTCTCCCCTTGTTATAAGTAGGCGAAGATTTGTCTAGCACTGCATAAGGCACCTAGACAATAGAGCAATAGCCACAATTTAGTTTCAATCCATGCAATGCATGTGAAGCTTGACTAAAGTCTAATTATTGCGACAATTTCATTAAGCTTGTTATAGTATATGCCTTGATTAACAATAATTTTGACAATGGAACTATATTACTCAATTACATTGATTTGTCCGAAAGGAGGGGGAGGAAATTAGTATCATCTAGAAGCTTAGTGTTATTATTGTGGAAATTATTGGTATAATAAAATAATATTTGAACCTAAAATTTTCAAAATAGGGTCTTTAGTAAATTAATGTTACACACACTAAGGTAGCCACATCTAATTTTGATTGCTTTCTAAAACCAACAAATCTAGATTCTTGCTTAAAATATACTCCCACTATTCATGAGAGTCTATGGTCAGTTTCAGAAATACCTATTTTTTGCACTTTGAAAATTTGTAGTTCATTCATACAGTGTCCAAAAAATGAATTCTAAAATAATTTAGAATCCCCTTTTGACTACCAATAAGATCCCACGGAATTTTTTCCAATATAATAATGAGAATCATGCTAAATTGCTTATTTGTATGATTTTTGGTGCAATTATTGTATTAGGACAAATAAGCATACTCTTTTGCAACAATTTAACCCACAAATGATGTGATGAACATTTTTTGTGCGATGAATGACAAGGAATTCTGATATGTAGGACAAAAGTGCAACTATTCATCTTTGGAATTAGAGGTGGAATGGGGAGATCTTCTACAATAGTTTGACTCCCAATGATTATTTTTGGTTTTTTAAAATGGATGATGTCACACAGTTCCAAAAAGCATGATTTCCACAGGCACCAGTCTGGCGTTTAAGGGTTAAAGAAAATGGTATCGATGCCAACTGCAATTCAAGTTACTTAACGTACATACCCGTGACATCCAATGTACCGCGAAGGCAGAGATTGCGACCTGGAAGCGGTAAGAGGCGTCCACACTAAAGCGAACCCCGTTGTTTTTCATTGAGGAGATCTGGAGTTGTGTCGCTTCTCACTGAAAATGATCTATTGGTAGTATCCAAGTCCGCCCCACGATTTGTCCCTTGTGACTTCTTTCACTCATCCCTCGTTTTGTTGCTATTTCTAGGAATGAAAAGAGACGGGTTTTGTAGTAGTGCCATAGAATGATCCTGGGACTATTGGGACATAGAAATCCTCCATGCTCGTCTGCATTTTTCTCCAATCCTCTAATTGCAGGAACAAATTGTTGAAATCATTGGAAGGCAAGTCACAAAAGAAATATTGCACGTCATCAGGAAACGTCCTCAATCCCCCTTGCTCCTCAACCTTGCTCTGCACACATTTCAGTAACAGATCTCCGCATATCGAAGAGTATATTTGTGTCAACGAATCATATTGGTTGATGGTCAATCTGGCATAGATTGCTTGGAAGTGGTGAGTGGTGACATACTCTGGCACTTGGGGGAATTGTTTTAAGCCCCAAAAGGCAAAATTGTGTGGGAGTGGTGACATTATTATGGCATTGCTCATCACCAGAACAACCAATTCTACGTGAAAAGGAATTGGAATTCAATGATCCCCAATAGGTACTTGTCATGATTGCAAGTGCTCTTGGGCACCCAAAAATTTTGCACAATTCTTGACATGTCTTCACTTATTGCATTACCAAAAAATATAGCCTCAATTCTAGCCTTCAAATTTTTTGCAAGGGGTGCATTACTCATCTATAATCCTACAAAATGGAAATTGGATGAATGAAAATTGATTTTCAATGCCCACAACAACATTTCTCTTCTATCAATCGTCCAAAATGAGGACATTCTAACATTTAGGGATTAACAGGAGTTAACATAAAATTTGCAGCAATTTTGAAACTATATTTCGATTAGATGGAGTGGCTCAAAATTTCCTTTTCCATTGTTGTTCAAATTGATGCATCTATATTAGGAATCTTAATCCAAAACTAGGATGATTCCAATTCTAAATAATAATCCTCCATGACCATCAAGAGTTCTTCATTCAATCATTCTCATCACTAGATTCACTCCTTCTTGCAAAAAATTAACACCATTAGCAATTGATGGAGGTAATTGCCATTAGATGTTCTTAAATCTCCTCCAATGTCATTGCTACTACAAGCCATGATTCCAAGATCTTGCTACAAAATGTATGGAAAAAGAATTTTTTAATTTGACAAACATGTTGGCGAGACTTGACCTAACAAGATATACTGCACCTGGTGATCATGGATCTAAGTACAATTGTGAGCTTACCAAGTTAAGAAAGAAAAACATCGACAACAACCCTTTTTTCACTTTTTCAGAAAAGTGCCAAGGTGGGGATAACTCAAAATTTGGTGAAGTATTGTATTTCTACATCCATTCATCTTTTGGACCAAAAAATACTTTTCATTCATATTCATGCACTTTTTCATCCTAATTTGGCAAATTCATCCACATTTTAAACACAAATGGAAAATTTCTGGTGAAAAAAGAGTACTTTTTTTTGGCAAAAAGTAGACATTTATTTTGGAATGGTGCAATCTGGCCCCATGGTGCCAAAAAAAAAGGGCTGATCGACAGTCAACACGACCTCCTCATTGCAGAACGGAAAGCAGTTGCATGGAGAGCTAACAACCAAGGGCTTTGACGTCTTCAAAGTAAGCAATGGACATGGTATATGAAAGTTATGACAAAGTGTTCAGTAAAGCGACAACACCCATTCTCAAACTCAAGAGGAGGCAAAGTGGAAGATCTGGAGAGATTTTATCAGATTCTTTCTGAAAGAAGTTTGCCAGTAAAGGTCAATGAAAGTCTTCCAGAAGAAAACGGGATGAAACTCTCCGCAGGTATGCACGTTTGAAAGCTTTCATGTGCTTCCCGGAATCGTTACAGAAGTATTAACAAATATCGGACTTTCAATCACTCGCTTGTTATCGTTGCGTCTCTCCAATAGTCCACTTTCCAAGTCACAATTTCACAAATTCTGAGGATCGCCTCTTACGGGCCCGAATTGTAAGCAAATATTGTGCTTGTAAACCGTGTTTGTGATGGTATCAACTTCAAAGCATTGCAATCAGATAATTAAAAAGTTTGAACAAGTACAATGTCCGGGTAAATGGTAACCTGGCCATCTAAAGAAAATTGTGCAGACAAAAAGAATATTGCCGTTGATGTGCGGAGAGCAAATGAAAGTCTATTCGCTATCCTGGCTCACAACTCGCTTCTGATTTGCAATTGCCCGGAATCTCCAGGTCTACTGTCACCATATGACTAACTATTTCTCCAACTGACTCCACAATGCAGGATCATTATAATCCTTGATGAGAAAAGCTGCCCCCGCAGCAACGAGAGCAGGCCCAGGATTTCCGGTGGTGATGCCGACAACCGGCAATCCAGCGGCAACCGCTGCACCCAAACCAGCCGGAGAGTCCTGCAACAGAGTAGTGGTGTCGATAAGTGCCAAAAAATTATGTTCAAACATTTCTTCGAACCTCTTTTATATGTTTTTCAATCAATTTCCCATGTTGCACTAAGTTGGAGCTCATAAATTTTGTAAACCTCTTCATGTGTGAGTACCAGATCGAAGGAGGATGTGAGAGTGCAATAGCGAACCTCAAAAGCGAAAGCATGATCTGCCGACACTCCGAAGTGCTCGAGAGCCTGCAAATAAGGATCTGGAAATGGTTTGGCCCTTTTGCATTCACTCCCGATCACCAAATACTCAAAGAAGTCGGTGAGACCAATCGCCGCGATCATCTGTTCGGCATTAGACCGGGGAGCATTGGTCACAGCAGCTCGTCGAAAGCCTTTCTCCTTCACCCAATCAGTCACTCTGTGAAGACCGGCAACAGGATCCAGATGCTTTGCAGCGAGACTGCATGACAAGGCGTAAATAGAAATTCAGACACGAAATCGAAGCCAGAATCTACACTACTCATCAGCAAGCAAGAGACGCAATTTAACGTGAATGGAATGGATCCTGTCTACAAGACGTGAGAAGCAAAGCCAGACCTTCGGAAATAGATTTCTTTATCATCAAGCCATTGGTCTCGTCGCTGTTGATCCCAGTCGGGGAAGAGAAACACACCAATTATTGTATTGTGCTTTCCACTGATGAAGGCACTAAAAAATTCCTCCGTGATCGGGGTTCCACCGTTGTAACCCATCTGCAAAACCGTTACAGGTGAGCTGTGATCCTCCAACTTTTCATATCCACTCCGCATTACTTCCAGCGTTTAGTTTTTTCCTCCTTCCCAAAAACGTCTAATAAATTGCAATTACAGAAGCGGGCATAGTATATCGTCCACGTGAATGCATACCTCTGCCAGCATATCACGGAAGGCAATGAAATGAAGAGGGTCGGAATTGACCAAGGTGCCATCCACGTCAAACAGGACAGCTTTGACAGAATCCATTGGAGGAAGTTGGCGATTGCTCGGTCCTGAAACACGATAGCGTCCAAAGTAGAACGACCGTGAGCTTCGATCAAGTGGAAATCATGACCTAATTAAAATTAACGCAACCCCAAGTTTGTACTTACCAAGACCCGGCACTGAAGACGGCATTTTGCTGAACTACCTCAGGCACACTCCAACGGTGACAGACGCAATTCTGCCGCACTTGCCCTTGCCTTCGCCCAAATTATGCAGTGCCAAGACCTGATGACTGAGTACTTTGTCAATTGCGTTCGTGAGCGATGAGAATCAACGAAACCTCCTCATCTGCGAACAAATACCACGATACTAATCCAAAATGTTAGCTCCCATCCATCACAAAAAAGTCTCCGGCAGGACAGGTGACCAAACCCAAAACCCAAAACGCAAAAAGAAACCCTGGAAGACACGAAACCTCATTCCTCTGCTAGCTGTCTGTGCAATTCGGAAGCAATTACCCAAGTCCCTTCAGCACAAGTCTCCTTTCTCGTCTCTCACCAAACGTAACCTATATTAGTCCTCGACTTCCTGCAACCAAAAATCAGCCGATGCATCCAATCTCCACAGGAAATCGGCAAGCCAAGCCAATCACACCACGAGCACGTACGGATTGGAAAAATGCAGCTTGCAACTGGAGACAGAAAAGTTGAAGCTGTGGGTACAAAAAGCAATCTGCAAGCAAAGCATATGCCAGATGTCAGAGAAGAGGCTGTAGTTCAATTGATCACGACGGAAGGTATTTTAATTACCAAACAATTGACGAGCGCATCATCGTAAGCAGGATATTTAACTGAAGTCGCCTTCCCACCATCGAATTGAACCATCACATGTGATTGCTGGGACGCCGGAAGTAACTTATGCGCATGTTCGTCAACTTTGCAAGGAACGGAAGGTCAGGAGGGTTTTCCGGCATGGTTGGGGAAGCAGAGCGGTACACTTGGCACTTTGGCAGTTGTCTGAGCTCATTGATTGAAATCTTCCGTGAAACTCGGAGCGTATTCTCTTGACTACCGGTAACTTAAGGTAGTCTGCTCTTAAAGCGACCATTTAAGAGCTGATTGCTTTTTCGGGGAAGCAAAATTCCTTATAACAATTTTCAGTCAATTTTAGTAGGAAGAAAAATGGAATTGGCATCTAACCCAAGTTGTTTCATATTTTTTGGACCTTTGTGGAATTAGTTACAAATTTTTGAAGTTGAAATGCAGTAGTCACTAAAAGCGACCATCTCCTGAAATGAACAGTGCTGGTACATGAAAGAAAGCAAAATGTACCCCTGTGCCATAATCGCTTTTAGAGCATGGTCACTTTAAGAGTAGACTACCTTATGTAATAAGATAGAAACGCTACTTTATTGTAAGTAAGTGACCCTGCAAGTACGGAGCCCATGACCGTGTGATCAACCCAATACCCTTTGCCTTTGGATCAGCCAATTTGATTTTTGTTCTTGTTCTTTCCAATTGTTGAGCGACTTGCCCCTTCAGTTGGAATTACCGTAAATTTTTTGGATTGTCTCATATTATTGATGTGGCCATCAATTATAGGATGAGAAAGCCTATTTTTGCTATTTTTATCTCTTTAGGTCCTTGTTGATCCATTTGAGTTACATAATTTACTGTAATAAGAAAGATTTGGCAAATTCTACGTCTAAGGTTGGATGAAATTATTCAAAGAGGATTGTCTGCTTTGTAACGAATACTCTTGAGAAGTTGGTAGGCCTTAGGGGGGGAGGGATTCTTAAGAGTATTTTGATTCAATATAAAAGTAATCTAAAAGTAATAAATAACTTCCATTTATGTAAGGTAGGAGGTCCATAAAGGGCTCCTGTAAGTGTTGAAACTAGAATTTGTAGGGATAAAACTTCTTGAAATATTTTTCATAAAATTTTCCTTGAAAGACAAATGGAATTGGAATCTAACCCAAGTCATTTCATATTTTCTGGAGTTTTGTAGAATTAATTTAAAATTTTTGAAGTTGAAATAGCATAGGGCTCTAAAATCATCCACCTCCTCAAATATACACTATTTGTATAGCATTGGTACAATGAAAAAGTATCATGTTCAAACAATGTACATTTACAAAGGTGGGCAATTTTAGAGTGTGTGCACTTTTAGAAACTCCTACTTCAGTATCTCTTCCAATTCTAAAAAACAATTGAATGACTTGAATCTATTCTTTGAAAACAAAATCTTTGGATTGACAATAAGACATGCAATCAAATCATATCTAAAGTTAGTGTTTTCTTCATAAATAAAGGTTGAGATTCCACCTTTGCAAAAAGAGGGAATCAATTTCAAATTTGTACCACTTGAGGTGCTAATTTGAGTTTGTTCCCTTCTTGCAAGGGTGCGATGAAAACTCCTCTATTTAGGAAAAAGACAATAACCAATGTAATTAGAAACCATGCCTTGTTGTCATTCCTAGAAAAACTAAAGTAGGGTAGAAATTCATATGCATTCTAAGATAAATATTAGAAGAAACACCACATTAATGAAGTTTTTAGAAGATTTTTACATTAGGGGTAGTCACAATTCCTCCATCCTCTACATTTTCTGTGGAGAATGGGGACGTGCCTGTTAGCGGTTGGCTACCCCCGTGCGTTGTAAAAAGGAATCTTTTTGTTGGAAGAAATTTTGTATGCGTCCATTCTTCTCCTCTGGAAGAGAAGAATGGACGCATACAAAATTTCTTCCAACAAAAAGATTCCTTTTGGCACTGTAGTTCCACTCCGCAATGTCCGGATTTCTTCGTCACCTTGCCATTTTCACCTCCGCTTGAAGCATACTTTACTCTGAACTGCAACCCGTCAAGTCCTGTGCTTGGACCCCGGAAATCAGCAAAGTAACCAGCATCCCTTTCCGAGGTAAAATATTCTCAGTCCTCTATTTCTCCACCCTTATATGACGAAAAAGGGGTGTCACAGTTCCTCCACCTAAGAATGAACTGCATTGGCTCCCCATTCACCGGTCGATTTTCCATTTCTCCACGGAAAATGCAGAGGATGAAGGAACTGTGACTACCCTTATTAATTTAAATGACCTAAATTCTTTTACATGTCTAAGTGCCTACATTACATTGTTAACTAATGCAACCATGTGTTTTGGGTGAGTAGTGACGAACTTGAGACAAATATAGTTCTTAGGTCTCTAATTTTTTTTAAATATTAAATTTGACTATTGTAGATTATTTTGTCTCTAGCCATCAATGTAAAGAAATTTGCTAAGTTTGGTTGTATTCAATCCTATAACAATTAAAATAAAACATTTAACTCCTAAAATCCCATTGTCCCCTCAAAGGACAAAATGAATTTGAGGGAGGTTCTTACAATTTCAATATTTGTCTTAATTTTCTAAAACTTTTTGTGAAGATAGAAAAACACGTGAACTTTTGGGGGTTATATTTTTTATTTCAATCGGTGACCATGATCAAAAGTTATGGCAGAATAAGTCCAAATTCAAGTTTATTGAGTAGAAAAAAATCCACATAAAATTTTTTAATAAGTAATTTTAAAACTTTGTTTCTTGTGGATTATATTTTTATCTACATAGAAAGCTTCCATTCATTCCATTTGGATTTTGGATGTGTTATGAATAATTTTTGGATAATCTTGTTTTTTGGGCAATCAAAGCATCTTTTCGAAAAAAGAACTTGTAGGATTCATTTATGAACTCAATTTTCACAATTTCTCAAAAAAAACATTTGCAAGGTTAAGATCTCTTACTAGAACAATCTTGCCGTTGAGAATAGTGTGTTTCATTTCCATCTCATAGCTATTAATGGTTTAATTTCCCTTCAATATTATCTACTTAAAAAAATGCTGAGAAAAAATTAAGTGTGTCTTGCTTGAATATTTTTCTAGACTTTCAACTCAACTCTTCGACATAGAAAATTAGAAATTCAAAATCAGTAGTGCAAAATTTTAAGTTAAGAAGATTCAAAGCCAAAAAATCTATCAAGCAAGGTGCATAGAAATTTGTTTTCTTCACTTTAAATGCAAATGTCTTGCAATATATAGGGTCAAAGTTTCTGAAATTTCTTCTACATATCTTTGCAATAGTCTAGTACAAGATCCCATAGTTAGATACACAAAAAAACAATTTTTCAAGATATTTGTTCTTTGCAATTGAATTCACAGTTTTGAGTGATTTTGATGGAAAAAAGACCTCGAGATTGTAGGAAATAAAAAAACTTTAAATCCTAAGGATTGGGTCACGATGAATGCAATTTTCAAATACCAAATGAATTCAAGCATTTACAATGCTTACAAACTTGATTTTCCTCATCCATGAAAATATTTCTCAATTCTTGTGTTAGTTTTCTAATGTTTTTAAATACAAATTTTCTTTGGTTTAAAGAACATAAATTAACATGTTTCAATGTTAAAAAATCACATTTCTAATTCAAAAAATGGTCCTTTGAAAATGTCTTTAATAAGTACACAAGAAAATCATCTTTAAAAATGATCTGAATTAGTAGCTTAGATTTAGATATATTATTGAATAACCTTGTAAAAATGATCCAAATTATTACTTTAGTTAGATTTCAAATTTATTCATTAGAAGAAATTTGTGTTAATCTAGCTAATGTGTTTTTGTTAAATAGGACAGAATTGTGTTTAAAATAGTGCAATTTTAATATTGTTATGTGAATCTTTGTTATTTCCAACATTGTTTTGTCAGATTTAACAAAAACACATCACCTAGATTAACGCAAATTTCTTCCTATGTTTTTTTAAATAATCTTGTAATTACAAAATGATTAACATTAACCCCTAAATGCCCAAGGCCTATTTGGAGCTTCTTGAAATTTGCTCTAAATTGAACAAAAAGTCTACATTTTCAAAAGTTATACCAATTTCTATTGAATTGTAACACTACTAGAAAACTCAATTTTTCTGTTGTTTTGGTCACGTTGATCCGGTCACTATTCTGTTGATTTTGACAAAAATTTGTTGAAAATCACATTGCAATGAATGCAATTTACAAAAAATGTAGGCTAGCATTTGTTCACTGCAACGTAGTTTTCTTCTAGTGTAGAGATCACATAGAAAAAGAAAACATAAAAATGTCACTTATTGATTGAAAGATTATAGTGTGATCATGAGGGTGTAAAAACTATGAAAATTTTCAATTCTCTTTTTGCATGTCAGCTCTAAAAAGTTGGCCACTAAAAAAATATGAGTTTATAGGGCCTAGTATGCACAACCCCAATCAATTTCCATTTAAAAAAAATCTATTCTACAATTTTTTTAAATGAATTTCTAAAGTGATTTTTCCTCCAAGATCTAGTGTATTTGAGGCTCATTTCCAAGAGCCCTCAACACTACGGGAAGTCAACATTGCAATGGGCATCCTTGCACAAAATCTTGAATAGAAAAATCATAATCCTTTATTTTTAAGATCGGCTTTTTGATCCTAAAACTAGACTGCAAAAAGAATTCTCTAGAAATACAAACTAATAATAATATCAATTTGGTTGGATTTTACTTAACTTCAAAGTTTTCGAAACACCAAAATCTAGTGCCTCGGGCATTTAGGAATTAAAGGAATTATAATCACTCTGAGAAAGCATTATTTATTTGAAAATTTATTGATAAGTATTGGTTAGTGCAATGCTAGACCAATTGGGTGATTGCAAGAAACAATTGTGCTATTTTTTGTCTTCTTGTCCTTGGAAGGGTGGTTTTTTGCTCATAACTTTCGCATTGTTTGTCCATTTGGCCTCAAATTTAGAATGAAGGTACATGTGGTAGTTGCAAATATTGAATTTTTTTTTTTTAATTTTCAAAATGAGTTTCCTACTTTTAAACATATTTGTAGGCACCTTGAATCAACAGTTTAGATTTGCCAGTGCGCTACTAATACATAGTATTGATAGTTTTGCATAGTATTGATAGTCCTATGGCCAAAAATTGCGTTTTTGATTCAAAAACGTAAAATGTTTCTTGCAATCACCCAATCCAACTATCCAACTATCATATTTATTTGAATCTTTGGGCCATGGTTTAAAACTTTTGTTCAAAAGACTCATCCAATAGATGAAATTAAGGGCTTTTTTTTTCTTTCTGGTGCCAGATTGTACTAGAAAAAAATAATTTGGCTAATAAATGGCAAAAAACTTTGAAGTTTTTTTCTAGAAGACTCTAAATTAGAAAAAAAATCTTATATGAAATCACTAGATTGTGGATGAAAAGAGAATTACAAACATGTGATATGTGCTAACATGATATTTTCTATCCAATATGTGGATGAATGTTGAAATTTGGAGCACCACTATAACATTTCATATCACCACTTTGGTACTTCATTTAAAATAATTAAAAAATTAAAAAAATAACGAGATTTGAGGCCATGGGAAGACTATTTTAGGATTGTTCCCCCAAACTATAATCTAGCCATTGTTGTTCAAAATTTCAAATAATATATGTTTTTAGATAGATAAAAATATTTAAAATTTTATGAAATAAAATATTTGACATGACAATCTCCCAACCACATCAATTATTTGATGTAAAAAAGCTCCTATGTTCCCCATTGTCCACAAACTTGTAGTCTTGTTGAGGCCTAAAAAAACATCTAGTGTACATCATTCTCCTAAGCTAATTGGGCCTTGTTATGCATCTTCATATTTTCAGGAACTTAGATTATCCTTGGTTTTTAAGCATCTAGAAGAATTTTTTTTAAAAATACCCCATTTAAATAATACATTTTTGGTAGGTAGATATGTTTGGGGGAACCACTATAATTTATAAGACTTCGGTTTCCACCTATCATAGTCAACATTTCATGTAAAATAAATGATAAGAGTTGGAAAAAATGGTTAGACTATCACTTTTATAATTAATAAAAAATTTCCAATTTTTCAAAAATTTGACATCTACTCTATAGAAACATTAAGAGTATAGCAAATATACTATTCTGAGATTTGCATGAGATTCATTTTTTGATAGTTTGGCATTTGTAGCATTAGTCTATTTGTATTTTGACTCTTCTTCAAAATAATATTCAAAAATATTCCACTTTTGCTTTTTTAATTAATTTTTGTTGATTCTAATAGTCAAACACAATAGTAGCTTCATAAGTAAGCATTTTTTTGAAATATGAATATTGATGGGTTAGAATTCAAGTATTTTTGCTATCAATTTGTTAGAGACTTTCAAACCACCCTTGATTTGATTTAAGGCTCACTTGCTACATATAATGAGAAATTAAGATTGAATTAATGTTAATAGTAGAGATTTTAGGGAATCTATAGTTTAGAGGCAACATGGCATTGTGAGACGGTAGATGTTAAAGTGTTAGATTGAATTTAGGGATTAAAACATACAAATTAGATTATTATAATTAATGTGATGAATAGAAATTAGTTAGAGACAAGGAGGAACTAGGGAAGATGAATACTAGGCAAAAGATGAATACTAGGTAATGTCATAATGTGGGCTATCTATTAGTTGAAAGTAACATCTCTATGTACTAGAAGGTTGTTGTTAATGTTGGGAGTTGTTTGTGTAAAGTGCTTTGTTGTTAGATGTTCTTTACAATTCTTGGTTGACAATCGGGTGTTAATAGTTGATACCAGGGTTATTAGGAATAGGGTTAGCTTGCGGCTAGCTGCCTTAGTTATGTGGCTACTAATAGACTAGGGCTGATCCTTGTTTCTCTCTCTTGTTTCTTTGTGGTTTTGAGGTGTGGGAGGCATTTATGATCAAATTCATTAGAATGGGAGATCGGGGACCTCTCAAAATAATATTACCCATTTGTAGGTTCAAAAATTGAAGTAGAATTGAAGTAAATTTAAATTGAAGGGAACTCAATTCTTTAGTTGTAAGGTGCAATTTCACGACTTGAAAATGATGTCCAAATTAACCAAAAAAATGACAATTTTTTGTTGAAGTAGACATTGTATCAACCATTTCAACCATTTTTTTGTTGATTTGGCACAAGTTAACAAAATAATTACAATTTTTTTGTTGATTCGGATAGTACAACATCCAAATCAATAAAAAAAATCAACACTTTTTTTGTTCACTTTCACTTACAAGAGTTTTCAATTGATTTTTGTCATTTGGGCAATGTTTAAATAACCATGGTTGGAAAACTATGTACAATGATGTTTTTTTTAAACTTACTCATTCAAAATTAGTTTTTTTTTAACTTAGCAAACTTTGAAGGCCTTTTTGGCATAGTGGAATAATTTTTTTGAGAAAAATTTAAATAAAGAAAAGTTGACAAACCAATCTAAGTTTCATCTCCAAAAATAAGTTTGAGATTTGAAGTCCTCTAGAAAAAGTTATGAGAAAAATTCAGAGAAGGGTTGAAATGAACATTTATTTTGACATTTTCAAACATAGTCTCTGAATTTTGCCCATAACTTTTTATTCTAGACTCCAAATTTCAAACAGATTTTTGGAGATGAAACTTAGGTTGATTTTTCAACTTTTCTTAGTTTTAATTTTCTGAGAAAAGTTATTCTACTATGACAAAAAGTCCTCTGGAGTGTGATGAATTTACAAAGCAAATTAAAAACAATTACAAAAACTATACAAATAAAAAACAACTACCACTAGTTTCGTGTAATCTTGTATATGCTGTAATGGCTAAGTCCATTGGTAGGGTTTTTTTAAGTTTAAAAACAAATATTTACACATGACCAAATTAACAAAAATATCAATACTTTTTTGTTGAACATTGTCCAAGTCAATACATCCAAATTAGCAAAGAATTAGCAAAAAAATCAACACTTTTTTGTTGAAAATTGTCCAAGTCAATACATCCAAATTAGCAAAGAATTAGCAAAAAAATCAACACTTTTTTGCAAATTTTTTTGTTGATTTGGACACAAATTTTCTAGTAGTATTTCTAGTAGAATGAGAATTTAAGGTAGTCAAAGCATCTTTAATAAAAATTTCCTATGATGGCTCAAAAGGATAATATTCATTTCCCACATAAGTGAATATTGTGTTTCAATTCATGAACTCAGTGGTTAATTGTAAGAGGCTACTTAAATCATTTAGGTGGTTTGAGTTTCAATCCAATTGAAATTTTTTATGAGTGATGATGAAATATACATGACTTGGTACTACTAAAAGAGAATTGCAAGTAACAAAAAACCAACTTGATTTCAAAAACTATGACAAATGCTTAATGTGTTACCAAAATTAAAAAATGGTCTTATCCACTACCAATTTTTCCCAATTGATTTATATTTTTAAAAGAATTTTACAAAATGAATAAATCAAAAAAATAACATCAAAATATATATCAATAAATGTATAATATAATAATAAATATATTATATAATATATACATGCACTTGCTACACAAGTAACTTCATACAATATAAGAAGTAGTTCCAATACAAATCTATAAAATCAAATCATAAGATTCCAATCTATATCATCTACTCTACAACACACTATATAAAATCATATAAAATAGTTTATCCTTATGTAGAAAAAAAATCATGGAATAAAACACTAAACCAAACTACCAAATATAGCTTCAAACACTACAAAGTATCACCTTAGTACCACATACTTGCATGCTCAATCAGAATGGTATAAAGCCTAACTTCCATTGATGACATCAATTTGAGTAGATGGGATTTTTAAGACACATTCCACTATATATTTCTTGACCTTAAACTTCCATATTGTCATAAAAGAATTTGTTTCCTCCCAAATGAATTTTGGATCTCGTCAACTTTCTAGCACAATCCTTTTCTAGAATCCCATCCAGTATAGAACTCTTGAACATTTTTCTCTCTTAACATGGGCCAAAAAGATTGAATCAATACACAATTAGAATGATCCAGGTTAGTGAAAGGATTAGACAAAGCTTTCACAATCCATATAGGCTTTGTATGAACATCGGCTAGACAAATAGTGATGATGTACCTTAAAAAAAGATCACATGCCACTCAGAAAGATGGCAGTGGGCGATTGCGAAGTTGACCGACAAATTCATCATCCTTAGCAAATTCATCATGAACCTCACCATTTTCATCAAGTTGGTCATCTTCTATGGTCTCGATTCACGAAATAGGCCAAAAGTCGTCTTACAATGCCGTTAAAGGTTTAATTGGTTCCTTCAAGGTCACATAATTGATTGTCTACCAATAAAACACCGAATGCCCAAACCATCTCCCTTATTCTTGTGAGCTCCCAATTCGTCACTTGGAGCTCGTAGATTCACTACTAGAAAACCGTGACCAAATCAATAGAAAATCAATTGATTTCTGTTGTTTGGGACAGTGTAGTGATTGATTTCATTGATTTTTGAACTTTTTGTAAAAATCAACAAATTGCTACCAACTTTCTGTTGATTTGATTATTGCAATGACCGAATCAACAAAACTTTCGAGAATCTAGAATTTTTTTAGAATCTTTTTGGAATTTTTTGGAATCTTTTGGAATCTTGTTGGAAATTGTTGGAAATTGTTTAAATCTATTAGAATCTTTGAAACCTTTTGCAATTTATGGACTCTACTTCGTACATTTACAAAATTTTGGAATGTTCTTATATTGTAGCAATAGAGCAGGGTTGACACATTGATGCCAAATAACTAATTAATCCTCAAAACCATGAGTCATGATTTCAAACCACTTTCTACTTAGTTTTGAGTAGGCTCTTCTTGATACAATATTTGTTGAATACAATTTTTGTACAAGATTTGAAATTTTTTAATAAACTTGTGTTTCACTACTAGATTAATGCCTAGAATTTTTTTGATCAATCTAGGTTACAATTAAAAAGTTATCTCTCAAAAGGTTATTTTTTTTAGTTTTGGGCAATTTCGGGCACTCATGACAAATAGATCCAATTGGTTTGAAATTCTTTATACAAACTCTCAACAAGATTGTGAACATAATCTCTAAAGTTGAAAGGCATCAAAACATACAATTGTGACTTTCAAAACATTTAAAACACCCTCATTTGGACAACATTTAAAGCACAATGGTTGAAGTTTTATGTATTATGAAATTTTTTTTAACTTAATTATCATTCACAATTCTTTTTTTGAAAAACTTAGAAGACTTTGGCAGCCATTTTGGCATAGTAGAATAACTTTCTTCAAAAAATTTTGAACTATAAAAAGTTGGAAAACCAAGATAACTTTCATCTCTAAACATTTGTTTGAGATTTTGAGCCTCCATTCAAAAGTTATAGACAAAATTTAGAGAGGGTGTTTGAAAATATCAAAGAAAATATTCCTTGCTACTCCACTTTGAATTTTGTCTATAACTTTTGAATGGAGGCTCAAAATCTCAAACAAATGTTTAGAGATGAAAGTTATCTTGGTTTTCCAACTTTTTATAGTTCAAAATTTTTTGAAGAAAGTTATTCTACTATGCCAAAATGGCCGCCAAAGTCTTTTGAGTTCCAAAACACCAAATTGTAAGTGTATATTTAAGAAACAAATACTACCTTGTACATTGAATTTAAATAGTGGTGAGTTGGTTAGGGTGTTGTGTTTTCAAGTGTAAGGTTCCGAGTTCAAATGTGGGTGGTAACCATGTGTGTGTGGTTTGGCTGCCCGGAGGCTTCGGGCAACCAAAAAAAGAAAAAAGTTTTGCTACCCGACATTTTCGGGCAGCAAAAAAAAAATGAAATTTAAAAAAAAATTCATTTTTGTTTCATTTTTTATTTGACCCAATCAATAGAAAAAATTCAATAGATTTCTATTGATTATTGTCCAAAACAACGAGTCCGAAACAACAAAAGATATCAACGCTTCTTTGTTGATTTGGACATGTCACCTGAAATACAAGGTTCTTCTAGTATTAGCTAATCAAGTTGGGAGGTTTGAGCCAACCAAAAGCCAGTATGCGGTAGTGCCTCATCACCATCATGCCTTGTTTCATCACGTCTACGGAGGGTCTGACCAATCAGAAGCCACCCCTTGTCGATTGGGGAACAAGCCTAGATAACATGTAGCCCAAGACCAACGGGATTAGTTTGAGAAGCCAATTTGTATAGGTGTTGACCGGGTCTATATGTTTAACCAGACTATCCAAATTGTACTAGTTCATGGTTAAAACCAATATATCAACATTTGACAAAAAAATTTGAATGTAGAAATATTAGTTTGAAATCTACAATCTAAGTAGACAAGTAGAGGTAGGAAAGGTAGGAAAGAAGTGTAGAAATAATCTCAATTGAAACCCTCTCATAGCAAAAAATCCAACTTTGAAGAAAGTAGAAGTTAAAAAAGAACTTGGAAAACTTATCCAATACTCAAATTAGATAGAAGCTTAATTTCAACTAACTTGAGGAGAGAGTTGAGTTGGAGAGTTGCAAATTAAAGAGTGAAGAGACAATTTGGAGAGTTGGATAGTTAACAATTGTCAAGGATTAGGAGGAAATCTTAGAGGGGTGTTTCAAACCACAAGAATTTGGATAGAATAAGAATTGACTTGGAGAAGATACCAAAATTTCAAAAAACATAATATTCATTATTTTGAGAGATTAGGGACCTCTCAAATTAACAATGTCCATTTAGGTTGATTTCGGTGCCATCATTGATAAAACAACAATTTCCATTAAAATGAGAGTAAAATGTTTTTAAAATTGAGACTATTTAGGTTAAATTGACCTAAATAGTTTGAAAAGACAAGTTGGATTTGACTATTTAGGTCGAATCAACCTAAATAGTTTGAAAAGACAAGCTTCATTTCACTAAGACAAGCTTGATTTGACTATTTAGATCAAATCGACCTAAATAGATTGAAGAGACAAACAAACTATTTAGGTCAATTCGACCTAAATAGTCAAATCCAAGCTTGTCTTTTCAAACTATTTCAGGTGATTCGACCTAAATAGTCTCAATTTTAAAAACATTCTCACTCTCATTTTAATGGAAATTGTTGTTTTTCCAACCATTTTTTTTCATTGTCAATTTATTTCCTACTCTTCTACCTCTCAAATTCAGAGAATTCTCTCAATAGGATAAATATCATACTTTGTGTGTCAAATGTAGGGCTCCACACCTCCCATTTCATTGGAAATCTCTCATTTTAATGAATATTGTGTTAAAAGTCAATTATTATCGAAAACAATTATTCAATCTAGTCAAAGTCAATGACATTTGAATAATTGAAATAGAGTAGTTAAAGAAAAAGAAAAGAGAGAAGGAAAGAAAAGATGGAAGAGGAGGGGAAGAGCTTAAAAAAAGTAGAAGTAGTATATTTCAAAACTTTTTCTTGAATTCCAAAACTTGAACGGTGAGCAAGTATTGAATTGGGAGAACAAGATGGCCGAAGAGGAAGACTATGAGAATGTACAACAACACTAATACTATGAAGTATATTCTTAGGTACATTACTATAATCTCTATTCCTACTTCAAATTATCTTTATTAACAATTGTTAATTAGATCCTAGGGCAAGGGTCCAATCAGAATATTTGGTTCAAGTGTAAGGTCAAATTTGAATTCAAAATACTATAGTAGAAGTTTAAGGTAGTGTACTTATAAACTATCCATTTAAGGGATGTTGAGCCTTTTAGATGGTTTTTCAATGCCTCAAAATATTTTATCTTATTTTTTACTTGAAGAAAAATTGATGCAAAATGTAACACAAATAGTTTCATATTTTTTCGAGCATTTATGAATTACTTATGAATTTCCAAAGAAGTGTGTAGTAGGTACCTATTCTTGATCATAGGCCTTACAAAACAGACACACATAGTCTGAAAAAAGATATGGCTTGACCAAAAACAAGCATTGTAGTATTCAAAAAGTAATACCCAAGGTTCCTAAATGCGACCATTACTAAACTTAAATAGACCCTAAATTCTTTTAATATTTGTAAGAAGGCAATTGGGCAATCAATTCTCATTTAGAAAAATTAAGTGGACACACCATAGCTTTGAAATGGACCCTCTCTAGCTCTTATTCCATCCATTGGCAAAGTATGAATTAATACTTGACAAAATTTTAATTATGCTTTAACATTGTTGGCATTCCATTTTAGAACCACTTACTATCCATTTCAGAGGTACCTACTAGGCTATTTAAAGAAGATGATTGCAATAACAATATACTACTATGGAGGTTTCCAAAAACATAAAATACATAAAAATTGGACTCAAAAGGAGTAAGATACAAGTAGACAAAGTTTATGGCTTAAAATGGATGAAACTTAGGTGAACTTGTAAACTTGTAAACTTAGAACAAGATTAAAAAGATAGGAAGTAGTAAATATCTAGAAATTAAAATGAAAACAAAAGTTAGTTTTGAATTGTAGGTTAGAAGAAAATTGTGGATGAAGTTTGAAGAATGGATTAGCAGTCAAGCTTCATCCATGCATAGCTTTCATTAAAAAAATCCAAATCCTAAATGGGATAGTGTTTTGGTAAGCTAGCATTAGCCTCTACAAGCATAAATCATCAAAGTCTAAAAATATTAAATTATTAGGAGTAGTATCGACACTTATTTCACTTAAAAATCAAGGAACCTCAATTAAAAACTTAGAAGGTGAGTCAAAGTAAGAAATTCAAAACATAAACTTTGAAAGATAGTTGAGAGTAGTTCAAGAATATCTTGAACTTTAGAAAAGACCCAAACCTCCATAAGATATAGAAGGATGAAGTTCTAGGAAGGAATTGGATGAAAAATTAGAGGAATCAATCAATCAAGCCCAAATTTGGATTTTAGGAATTAATCTACACTTTCAACAAGTGTGCAAAGTCTTAGAGAAAATCAAATTAAGAAACTAGTATAGAAACATAGATGAAGGTTTAATAGCCCTTCCAAAGTCTAAATTTCATCCACTTATAATTTTTTCTAGGAATGTTGGATCAAGTCAAGTGTTATGTTTTCAGAAAATGCATGAAATTATCTACAATTCAAAGTGGTTAAATTTAGACTTTCTTTACTTGCACTAGGAAACCACAATGGCCTATTGAATTCCACCATTAATGTCATTTCTTGCATTTAAATTGAACTTCCTTTGCTCTTCTTATATGTTATCTAGTGGGTACTTAAGCATTTTAAAAAGATCAATTGCTTAGAAGGTACAATGCACCATGCCTAGACATCCAATTAGTGTAAAAACTACAAACAAAACAGGAACCTAGTTGTATTCATGAATTTACCAAAGGTGGATAAATAACTGTGCTCACACTCTTTCAAGACCTTTGCTATAGCATTTAAAACTCTGGATACACCAAGCAAGGACTAAGAGGAAAAATTCTAAATTTTAGAGGGATTATAAGGTTTGGATTTTAAACATCAAAGTGACTAAATAATTTTTTGAAATACTAAAGCAATTGACTTGGGTTATTAAAGCTACTGAAACTATGAGGTTTGAGTTTTGAAAATACCAAAATAATTGAGTTGGGTTTTTAAAGCCGAATAGATGGTGAGGATTAAGATTTTTAAAACCTAAAGCAACTAAGTTAGGTCACGAAGGCAAAGAGATTGTGAGGTTTGAGATTTAAAAAAACCCGAAGTTGACAAAAGGCTAACTTAATTGCAATGAGTAGCTAGAGTAATTGATTTAACAAAAACAAAGTCATTGTGAGTTTGTGTTGTGTCACTAGAGTTAACAAGAATTTATAAATTACAAATTACAAGTGTTGCACATCACAAGTGAAGCTGATTACTTGCTTGGTTAAATTCCAGTTGCAAAACTTCTTTAAGACTAGGCTCAAACATTAGTAGAAAACCTTGTTTTGGGCAACAAAAAACAATTGATGTTTTATAAAAATTGTATTCCACGAAACAAAGATTTTTTTAAATTGTGTTGTAGTTAATGCAAATTTTCTATTTCTTCAAAAAAATAGTTAGTTAATTTTTGTTGACTATGATGCTATTTTCTACTATTGAAAATTAGAAAAAAAATTCTCATTTGTAAAAGCCTAGATATTACTCATTATGCTCTGTATTTCAATTCAAGGTGCAAAACTAACAAAAACTAGTAGGATTTATAGTGTTGAACATTCTAGTAAGGATCCTTGAGTGAATAAAGTCCATTTGTTAAGGAATATTTCAAATCCCTTAAGCAAGTTTTGACTTTGTTTAAGACAAAAGAAAAACAACAAAAAAAAGAATAGTTGACTTTTCAATATTCTAGAATTTTGTTATTAATTAGTTTCTAGTAGCCAAAGTAATTTGTTTGCTTCTTGGACAAATTAGCAAGTATATAGAGATTTGATTTGATAGGATTTAGTTTACAAAAATATCTTGAATGAAAAAACAAAAAAATGAGAAATAAAAGAGAAGAGAAAGAAAGAAAGTTGGAAGTAGGAAAAAAAGTTGCAATGTTGTACGACACATGACATACAAGATTCAAAGTATGAAAGGTAGCAAAAACGGTAGCCAAATGGAGGTTGAAGGCGTGTTCAATGGATTTGCCAATTTGATGAATGAAGTTGGAGTCATGAAATCATCAAATGTTTAGGTTAGTCTTAAAAGTTTTATTTCCCATTTACTTTCTTTTTTGCAAAAACATTATAATGAAAATAAAAGACTTAGAAGTTAGAGATCAAAGTCAAACCGTTAGGGTCATTCAAAAATTAGAATTTGGAATTAGAAGTAGTTAGAAAACTCCAATAGCTTTCCAAAAAGATATTGAACATAAAAATTAGACAAAAACTCTAAAAGTTACACAAGGATGAAAAGTAGACTTTAATTTGGATGGAAGTTAGGAATTTCATCAAAAGAATCCACACAGGAATTTGAGAATCTAGGTTAAAAATAGAAGTCAAAAGTAGGAGGAGTTAAATTGGAATAGGGAGTGTAGTCTAGATTTTGCTACTTCTGCAAAAACCCAGAGAACTAGTATAGGGGTTCAAAATCCAAGGGAATGATCAAGTAGTCTAACGTTTTGTGGCTAGAGTCACTTGTTTTTAAGATTAAAATGGGATTTACTTCAATATTTCACAAACAACAAGGAAATACGCATTCACTCTTATACCCACGAGTGTAATTTGGTGGCCAGTCCATTAAATAATGCTATGGACGCGTGAAATGTAGTCCGAATCCTGCCTAGTATTCTAGGGGAGTTTTTCAACAATTTGTCAGGTTTGACCACAATTTGTCATGCGCATGATCTAAACTAGACAAATGCAAATATAACATTCACTTAATATATTTACATATATACATTTGTACACATGTTCCTTAATTACTGGTGATGTGCGTTACCAAGACAATTTGTCCAGTTACTATTTAGCTAGCCTGATTACTAATTTAGATGAGTAGAAATCTGTCCCAGTCCTACAACAATTTGTCCCTATCTAATGCAGGGCATGATTGCAATGCATACACCAAGCTTAAGTTACTCTGCACATTCACAAACAATTTGTCAAAGTACACAATTCACCTGTAATTCAAGAATCAAACCAGGGCCTGTAGTATCTCACTAACCTGACCAGTTCAATTCATTCTCAAACTATTTGTCTTATCCACACTGAAATCACTCCATCTAACTGATTCTCACAATTTGCAAATCAAGCTTTTAATTTATTTTCTATTATTAATTATTTCACACATTCCCTGTGCTAATTGGTAAGACAATTAGTCCTACTCAATTTTCCCAAAAACAGGGCGCTCTTACATCCCAGTTCAATTACTACTTATGAACTAATCACTAGTTCATATTAACTCTTCCAAATCAGCCCTTTGACAATTTGTATAGTTACTCAAAAACGATTGATTAGAAATCAAAAGATAATTTATTAAATTTTCAATCGGTAAATAATTCTTTCACAGACTTAATAGACACTTATAAATTTTTATTTGACCCTCTCACTCTATGTAGGATCAAATGATTCAATTTTTACACATAACAATAACCAGTAGACATAATTCCAATTCACAATTCAATTTAATTCACAAAACAAACAATTTGTCCGCATCTAGGTTATTCTTCCCTGTCTAACACAATTTCCACGGCATTCACTGCTCAGTATACATATTCAATTAGACAATTAGTCTCACATAAAATACACATCATATTATATAGTTTTTCAATTGTTATCAATATTTAATAATTTTCCAATTTTGATTATCATCATCATTGAATTATATTAATATCAATGACTAATTGTTTACAATATGACTTAGATAAATCCAATCACTGGATATTCTATAATCCTTTTGATAATTCGTCAAGCTAACTGATTCAATCACTGGATCAGCCTCACACTCACATATACACAAAACTAATACAAAACAAATTGTTTTCTCACAATTGAATCACTAAGTGGCTGGCCCAATCACTGGTACACAGCCCACATAAATCAAAGTGATAAAGACAAACTACTGGTCCAAGCTCTAGATCCAACACAAAGTAAGACAATTTGTCCTACCTCTTATATAATCAAGAATTACCAACAAAACAATTTGTTGAAAATATACTTACCAAGCATAGATTAATCTTCTACCAGATCTTCACGACTTGTCTCCACGTTCGCCTTCCTCAGCCAATTCGTTCCTTTAATTTCTTTATCTCCTCAATTGACAATTTATCTCCCAACCAATGTCACAATTCTCTCTTGGAGAATACTGAACAAATACAATTCCCACACATACTTACATACATTCATGGATAACAATTTGTCATAGAAAACTTCACTTCACAAACCATGCAAACATCCAATAATTCCACACTTAAGTTCACAAGTTGTTACAAACACAACCAATTAAAAGATTACACAATCCAATCACTGGATCAATCCCACAAAGTCAAGCACAACGAATTAGACCAACCCAATCACTAGGTTAACACACAACCAACTGATCCAATCACTGGATCTCAACACTACACCGCAGCACTACGGTGCTGGACAATTAGTTCAAAAAGACGAATTGTTATTACAATATTGAAAAAGGGTTCACAGTTTTTTTAATGCTTGACAGCTATGGACACAAGAGCTCAATTCGAAGTGGGGAAGGAAGGAAAGAATGACCAATTGTCTATCTTAAGCCACTGAAAAGGTGCAATACCTGAATACCAACCGATGCTAAGACAAATTGTCACTCTTCCAATCTAGCCAAACTACCTCTTTTGAAATCCTTCATCTAATTGTTCATTCCTTTTCTATCCATTCCTAAAGACAAGTAGTAAATGGCCGCACTTTTACATTACTAAGACAATTAGTAAAAGAAAACAAAATTTCACAGCACTACAGGGAGTCATTAGAAATTAGTGGATGAAGCTTTGAACACCAATTAGAAGTAGAAATTAATTTGTGAATAAATTTTGCTTGAAAATTTTGAAATATAAGTGTTTAACCTTTCTAGAAAGTTAATTTTAAAAACTGACCTTAAAAATTACTTAGACTTATAAACAACAATTTGGATTAAAAAATAAAAGACATAATTAAAATCTTATGAAATTGAAAGAAATCATTGAAGTTAATTTGAGAATAAGTTAGGATTAAAACCTTTTGGAGAATGTTTTTAGGATTCCAAAACTAATTTAACCCTAGGAATTGAATTAATATTGAAGAAGTTGGAGTGGGACGAAATTTCAATTTAAAGTGAAGGTGGATGTGGAAGAAAGTCAACCAAAGTTGACCAAATCAAGTGAAAGTTAGATCTTAGACAAAAGATTTAAAATAGAAAATATTCTAAAAATCCAAAGTCAATTTCAATAGGTATGTAGATTAATAGAAACAACAATGGATGAAGTTTTAGAGTTTAGTTTACAAATTGAACTTCATCCATAGATAATTTTTAGGAAAATAGTCCAATTTGAGTGATTTTTATAAATTTGAGAAAGGCATTGAAACTTGAAAGCCCTACACCTCAGGCTACTTTGACTTTTTGCTTGACAACCTTGACTAACCACTATTGGTCTTCGGTTTTGGTTGTCGTAGCCAAAACCAACCATAATTACTAATTCATTTTGATTTGATTAGCACTATTTTGCAATTAGGAAGTATGAACAAGAAAGAAGATCCATTGCTTGGAAGGTGTAAGTAACCACACTTATTAGACACTCATTAGGATTTTCACTACAACAAAACATTAAGAATTTGGTTGTATTCGCATTATTTCAAGGGTGGGATTAAATCACTAATAGCTATTCCAAACCATTAGGGGAGATTTGAAGCCTTTACAAGATTGTGAGTTCCCGGGTTGTAGGGAATGCAAGAATTGCACCACTATTGCATTCTAATGTAGTTGAGGTCATGGCATATAAAAAGAAATTCTTTTCAATTTTTTTTTGCATTTCAAAACTAATCATTTATTTATTTTTTAACAACAATTGTGAACCACCATATTGATTCACTATTTTAAAATCCAAAAATATAGACATTAGGCATGAATTTACAAGTCTGGAAGTATTAGTACTCCAAATTAAGACACAACCATCAATTAGGGAGTTTTCAACTACATAGCGATGGAAACTTCAAGAGGTTAGGGCGAGATGCTAGAAAATGCAATTAGGAGAAAATTAGGAAAAATTCTAGGGAAAAAATAGGGATCTAAAACTAGAGAGAGGTTAAGCAAGATTTGGTAGAGTAACCAAATTAGGCTAACGGATAAATGATGACAAAATGGAAACCAAAAATGAAAAATCAAAATGAAAACAAAAGACTAGAAGTAGGAAATGAAATTAAAAATAAATT
The DNA here is from genome assembly GCA_963920665.1 of Straminergon stramineum. Lineage (NCBI taxonomy): Eukaryota > Viridiplantae > Streptophyta > Bryopsida > Hypnales > Calliergonaceae > Straminergon > Straminergon stramineum. Next base: position 16,244,741 of record OY987272.1, read on the forward strand.
AAAAAACACAAAAAATAATACATATGAAAAACACAAAAGAAGTTAGTAAACTTAAAGCTAGCACTAAAACACTGAAATAGTGTTAGAACCACTAAATTAGGCAAAAAAAATAGTATTTTAGGGGATATTACAGCAAATTAGCACAATTTACACTAAATTAGTGCAATTATAATAATTTAGCACGATTAGCACTAATCTGGTGCGTCTAACACTAATTTAGCAAATTAACCGCAAATTAGGGGGGGATGGAAGTAGTCATGAAAATTAATTTGTTAAAAATTTTGGTTAAAGGAAAAATTAGGGTTTGAAGCCCTCTCTCTCTCAATTTTCCCAACTTCTTGTGCATGTGTGTTTTGAGAGCAATTTTGTGATTATAGGTGTTTTTTAAGCATGAGAAGTTGGAAACTAAGATGAGGGAACCAAGATAGGATAATTTGTTGAATAAGTTGCTATTTTCTAGGGAAAAACTAGTGAAGGAATGATGGGATTGAGGTCAAATGGGAAATGGAGTGGAGAGAATTAGGGTTTGTTTGAATTTGGAGGAGACTGTCAACTTTGAAGAACAATTATAGAAGATAGAAAGTGAAGAATGATTTGAAATTTTGGGTAGATGGAGAAGAAAAAGTCAGCTTTCTAAGAAGACAAGTCTTGATGAATTCCAAGTAAGGACAAGGATGGAGTGGCCAATTTAGTGCAAGGAGGTCAAGTTGCTTCTGCCACAAAAGACTAACAACTTTGACAAGCGATTGTGAGAGTTCGATAAGACAAATTGACGTGAATTTTTGTAAGAAGAAAGATGGTGAAGTTAGCTTTCTAATAGAAGAAGGCTTGCCCAATTTGGAGTAAGGATGAAGCCGGGGAGACAATTTTAGTGTGACAAGATTTGCTGCCTATTTGGCAACAATTTATTTAGGTGGGGTATTTTATTTTATTTTCTTGTGAATCCAACTAAATCTAAATGTAATGTTGATTACAATATGATTTTGTCTTGTAAATCTTGAATGAATGGTTAAATGGCCATGCGTGGAATTCTCTTGTAGGATGTGAATGTCTAAAGAGGGTGCATGAGGTTGAGTTGGATTTTTTAGGGTTTTGGGTCAAGTGTAGAAACATTGTCTAATTAGGGGTAAATTTAAGGTTGGGATGTGAATAATGAAATAGGAGAGAAAAGTTAATTGATGTAAAAAGAATGTGTGGATGTGTTAGGAATTGAATCTATAGAATTAGGGAGGTGCATGGTGTCAATTTAGGAAGTGAGTTAGGATTTTGGGTGATTGTGGTGTACTGAAATTTAACTTCAGGACATCAATTTGACCCATCTGGTGCTCCAGTGGCCAATTTTAGGCAAAGTTACACTCAATAGGTTGTCCTAATCTCCTACAGTAGGTACTTAGGGTCATTTGGGGATTTTAGGATGCATATTTGGGTGATATAGGGGTATTGTCCCATTTCACTGAGACTAATTTAATTTTAAAAATTGATAAAAAAACATTTAGGAGTCCATTGTTTGAAAGGCGAACTAGGAGTAGGTGTCCCATACACTCCCTACCTACTCAACTCTAGGAAGTTTCTTTGCCTTGCAATAGGAAAGCCTCATAATAGCCAATCATTACCTGATAGTACAGGGAACAAGTAGGGAAACAACCTTGAAATGGCCCTCTCTTGCCCCCAAATCTCCCCTAATATTACTTGCCAAATATTACAACAACAAATGAAGACCAATGTTTTGGATTTAAACGACTCGCTCTTTCTTTCAAGTCATTTAGAATTAAATTTATATTTCTCATAGAAAATCTTTGAGTAGAAAGATATTTAGATATGGAAGTTTGAGAAAGTTTGAGGAAGTTGTAGTTCTTGTTGTTAGCTTTCCAAAAACCTTAGGCTTGTCCCAAATGGAGCAAGAACAAAAATAAATTGATTATTTTAGTGTGAGGAGTTTAGTTGCCAATTGTGATCAAGATTGCCAACTTCAAAGGATAAAATCTAGAGAACTATAGAGGGAATATGATTCAATTTTTGTGAAATTATACAACTTCAAGTAAGCTTTTTATAAAGCCTAAGTGCACGAGCAAAGCAATAAGTATGAATATGGAGCAATCATTCTACTATGAAGAGGTTAGTTGCTAATTGTGATCAATACTACCAATTTTGAAGAACAAAATTGGAAGAACTATAAAGGGGATGGAGTTGAATTCTTGAGATAATGGTAGATTGTTAAGTTAGCTTTCCATAAAGTGTAAGCACCTTAGTAGGAAGGTAAGAACAAAAGTAAGACAATCATTTCACAAAAAGGGGGTAGATGACCTCTAGTTTGTAAGTTGAATGTGTTGCACTAACTTTAAGTAAGCATTTTTAAAAATATATTTAGAGCCTAGGGCAATTCACTTATAGACCTTAAGTATCTATTGACACTATTCCTAATTGATTTCTTGGATTATGTGATCTATGTCAGTTCACTTGGTTAATGCATTACTTGTGGGATTAGGTCATTTATGAACTTGCTTGTATTGTCTAATAGGACACCATCAAAAAAAGGATTGCTAACATGTGAGCATAGAATCACAACTAGAAAATTCAGTGTCCAAATCAACAAAGAAGCGTTGATATCTTTTGTTGTTTCGGACTCGTTGTTTTGGACAATAATCAATAGAAATCTATTGAATTTTTTCTATTGATTGGGTCAAATAAAAAATGAAACAAAAATGAATTTTTTTTTAAATTTCATTTTTTTTTTGCTGCCCGAAAATGTCGGGTAGCAAAACTTTTTTCTTTTTTTGGTTGCCCGAAGCCCCCGGGCAGCCAAACCACACACATATGGTTGCCACCCACATTTGAACTCGAAACCTTACACTTGAAAACACAACACCCTAACCAACTCACCACTATTTAAATTCAATGTACAAGGTAGTATTTGTTTCTTAAATATACACTTACAATTTGGTGTTTTGGAACTCAAAAGACTTTGGCGGCCATTTTGGCATAGTAGAATAACTTTCTTCAAAAAATTTTGAACTATAAAAAGTTGGAAAACCAAGATAACTTTCATCTCTAAACATTTGTTTGAGATTTTGAGCCTCCATTCAAAAGTTATAGACAAAATTTAGAGAGGGTGTTTGAAAATATCAAAGAAAATATTCCTTGCTACTCCACTTTGAATTTTGTCTATAACTTTTGAATGGAGGCTCAAAATCTCAAACAAATGTTTAGAGATGAAAGTTATCTTGGTTTTCCAACTTTTTATAGTTCAAAATTTTTTGAAGAAAGTTATTCTACTATGCCAAAATGGCTGCCAAAGTCTTCTAAGTTTTTCAAAAAAAGAATTGTGAATGATAATTAAGTTAAAAAAAATTTCATAATACATAAAACTTCAACCATTGTGCTTTAAATGTTGTCCAAATGAGGGTGTTTTAAATGTTTTGAAAGTCACAATTGTATGTTTTGATGCCTTTCAACTTTAGAGATTATGTTCACAATCTTGTTGAGAGTTTGTATAAAGAATTTCAAACCAATTGGATCTATTTGTCATGAGTGCCCGAAATTGCCCAAAACTAAAAAAAATAACCTTTTGAGAGATAACTTTTTAATTGTAACCTAGATTGATCAAAAAAATTCTAGGCATTAATCTAGTAGTGAAACACAAGTTTATTAAAAAATTTCAAATCTTGTACAAAAATTGTATTCAACAAATATTGTATCAAGAAGAGCCTACTCAAAACTAAGTAGAAAGTGGTTTGAAATCATGACTCATGGTTTTGAGGATTAATTAGTTATTTGGCATCAATGTGTCAACCCTGCTCTATTGCTACAATATAAGAACATTCCAAAATTTTGTAAATGTACGAAGTAGAGTCCATAAATTGCAAAAGGTTTCAAAGATTCTAATAGATTTAAACAATTTCCAACAATTTCCAACAATTTCCAACAAGATTCCAAAAGATTCCAAAAAGATTCTAAAAAAATTCTAGATTCTCGAAAGTTTTGTTGATTCGGTCATTGCAGTAATCAAATCAACAGAAAGTTGGTAGCAATTTGTTGATTTTTACAAAAGTTCAAAAATCAATGAAATCAATCACTACACTGTCCCAAACAACAGAAATCAATTGATTTTCTATTGATTTGGTCACGATTTTCTAGTAGTGAATCTACGAGCCCATGAGCCTAGGAGTCCATGTTATGGGCACCTTTTATAGTTATAGGTGTATGTTATACATACATATGTTCTAAATACCTTCAAATGGTTGTATTAGGGACACACCCACAACTAGGTTCAAGGCCTATAAGCTCACGTCTTTGCACTCATGCACTAGCATTGTTGCATCTAAAATTAATAATTCATAGTGCTTAGAGGAGGTCAATTCTTAGAGGTTTTTTAGGAGTCCCTACTCTCAATTGACCTAATCCCAAGGTTTGAGGTTGCTAACCAATCAAAACATTCCCAAGGATGATTGCGAGAAAAAATGGCATTAATTCACATCACATTTAGAGTGTCAAAGTTGTGTTTTGTTAGAGCTTTTGAAGGTAGAACTCAATTGAACTTGAAATTTTTATTGGAGATAGCTAACTTGATTGTAATCATATCCTTTATTGTTTAGAAATTAAAAAAGTATTATAATTAAAAAAATGAATTTTTCAAATTTGTCACACTTTGAGGTTTAGGAGGTTTTAGTATTGGAGAGTATCCAAAATTAATGATCTAAAGTTGAAATTTTTGTAGTCTATTCCCACAGTAAGGGGACATGTGCTTATCAAGCCCATCAAAAAATACATTATTTTATGACCTCCATGTTTGTGCAAATAGGACTTTCTTGCACATGCACTTTTGGACGTTGAAGATGGTTTCAACTTCATTTTTGTGTTGAAATTCGATCACCATCAAGTTCTCCCAAATGGCCAATTTTTAGTTTTTCTTTGTTCATTATTTTCTATTTGTTATTAATTTGTTTATACCTTATTGTATATATTTTCTGTGACAAATTATCTTTTTTTTCAAATAGTATTGTTTCTGTATTTGCAAGTAGTTATAGTACTTGCAATGGTAATTAGCCATCAATTATTCGGATCAACGATTAAGATTGTTTTGTTTCAAAGTACTCATAGTAGGCTAGTATTCCTATTATTATTTGTAAAAATTGCAATTTTGGCAAAATGCTAAAAAAAATAGTCAATCTTTCCTACAACCTCCCATAATTTGAAACCTATAAAATTAAACATTCAATCTCTTGTCAATATGGGCTTTTGATTCAAAAATCCCATAAAAATATCTAGAAGTGGATGATTGAGGTAGGTTGGTAGGTAGACCCCTCATCGATCCAACTCTATTGGGATCTTATCCAAAACCTTATCTTGCTTGCATCCTAATGCAATACAAGTTATAATTAGTCTCAAAGGGCTTACTACAATCATGTATAATTTGTGAAGTATTTTTGGAGTTGTGTCCAAGTCTCCAAGGGGTATTGTAGGAGGGGGTATTACTTTAGAAGGGAACTTAAGGTATATCATTGTTATCTAATATGCTAATAGTCTAGCACTATAGAATTGAAAAGGGGGATATTACAAAAAAAATTGAATGCTTCTAGAGTGGAGTATATTTATTTGATTTTTTTAGTTTTTGAGAACACCATGATATGCAAGAACATAAACAAGTCAACTTTATTAAATTCTGCATATGCATGTATTCTAAAAACATTGTGGTAGTTTCATTAGAATCCTAAGCCATTCATAATTTTACATTTTTAACTTTTGAGTAATCCGTAGTAGAAAAACATATCCAAAAGGATTGTCCACAATGATTGAAAAGTGTCTACAATGACTCATTTAGAGGCATTGTGGAAAATTTCCAATCATTTAGGAGAATCATTTATAACAGGTTTTCTACTAGAGAATCTACGACTGAAACATTACACATTTAATGTGTAAAATTGGATCTAGACCCTCCAAAATTGACTTTTCTAGAAAGTTATTAATGTTGGTTGTTGTCATGTGACTTAAACAACATTTATGATCAAAGTGGGTTTTATGTTATATTTAAAATTTGAAAAACAACAAGTGTTTTAGAATACCCTTTTTTAGTTGTAATGCCATGAATGGCCTTATTGGTACCCTAGAGTTTTCAAATTTTATCCCCCATTTTTTATGAGGTCCTATATATGTTTGGATGTACATTTTTTCTAAGTCTAACACATATTATGCCCCCAAGGCACTTAGTGTGAATTTGAAGTTCAAAGGGATGGAATTGGCTTGCAAAGTTAACATTCAGGAATTCAATAAATTCCACCATGTAGCTTTTGTAACACATGGCAATAGGTTCATTAACCCCTGAACGCCCAAACTGCGTTTTTTGGCAACATAGCGATTTTGGGCAGCTCACTACGAATGGAGTTTTTCTTATTTTTCTTTGAAATTTTCACACAACATGTGCCCGAGGAGTATCTTTAAGGCCCAAAAATTTTCATAACTTTTGACTTCATGGTTAAAAATTTATTGCATGATATGTAATTTTCATTGATCTTTGGGCAGCCCAAAAATTTCTTAAAAAAACACTTTTTTAAGAAATAAAAATTTGAAATTGGTTTTCTAGATGTATATGTACATGGAAAGCTTTGAATCATTCCATTTTGATTTATGAGATGAAAGTTATGAGGTGTTTAAGTTTGCGGGCAGTTTCGGATTCTCTACTCTAAAATAAACTTTGAAGTCCATTATTTCACTCAATTTTCAATATTTTTTGAAAAAAATATAATCATAGGATGTGGATTGTTTATTAAAAAATTAAAACCATTGGGATTGGAATTTTTCAATTCCATAACAAAATTCTTCACAATTTAGTAGTTTGAATCATTCTCTACTTTGTACTTACTTTCTTTTTCCTATATGTTGTACAATTTCAAATGATTTGAAATTTTTCAAGTACGTAGCCAACTTGCCTTGAAGAATGAATACAAAGAGTAACCACCATTTTGGAATTTTTTTCATACAAATGTGGCCTTGTGAAGTGCAACTGCCCGTTTTTTCCCAGGGCCCAAAAAAGGTTTTTTGCTAATTCAAACGCTAATATCTTACAATCTACACGGTGGAAAATTCTGAAATTTTTTTCACGTCTTCTCAAATAAGTTTAGTACAAGATCTTACGGTTACATGTGTCCAAAAATGTTTTTTTCCTAAAATTTGGTACTTGTTCTAGAAATGACAGTTTTGGAGCGTTTTTGGTGAAAACATAGTTGAAAACATTTAGGGGTTAATTACTCCACAATCTCAAAGGACACTTTTGTGTTGTCGTCAGAACTATATAAGAAATTAATCGAGCTACATTAGCATCCAAAAGAACAAAAATAGCTTCCATCTAGGACTCACTTGGGAAGCTAAGTGATTTTCTTTGATCACCTAAATGCATCTTCTATTTAAAAAAAATGAATTGACTAAAATACATTTGGGATGTCCCTAGACTTGCTACTCTTTGGCTTATAAAAAAACTTAGGAATCCAATAAGTGCAACTATGCATATTGACCAAATGGTTTGCTTACAATGGGCTTTTAACTTTAGTTTCATATATAAACAATCCTCCCTTATTTAGAGTTGGTCTTAGAGTTTCATCAATCGAGCTTCACATAGCCTCTAAGAATACTAACCTAATAAAAACATTGTATTACTGTATGAATACAATTAGTCCATAAAGATAGATTTTGAAATGTCTTTTTAAAGAAAAAACAACTAAATTGCCAAATTGCTACAAAGAACTTGATTTGAATTCAAATAATTTAATAAAATCTAATTGGATATGATAATATGTACTAATATACAATTCTTTTGATAATATATTTATTATATCATTATATAATCAAAACTAGACTATTTTATTATTAAATGTATGAAATTCCAGTATGATTAATCATTATTTATTGGTTTTGGACCAATCACCAATTTTTTTTGCCCAAAGATGACATTGAAAAGATAGAAAGTTGATTCAAGGATTAGAATTTTATGGCAATTTTTCAATAAGTTAACAATATGTAATTTTATAAAATAAAACATGAAATACCAATATATAATGTAAAATACTCTTCATTATTTGAATGGATGAAATCATCAAACTTCATCCAAATTTTTTTAATTGAGATGATGTTGCCACATTTGAAATTTTGAATGAAATTTCATAAATTTCAATGAAGAATTGATATGTCATCCTAAAAATCTACAAACTTGTGAATATAATTAATTTCTAAGTGTTAGAGTCTTCTTCAAACTAACAATTTGAGAAAAAACATTAGAAAGTGCTAATTGGAAGAATATTTTGGAATTGATAAATAAGTAAAAGTTTTAGATTGCAAGTTTTAGATTCCATCTATTTACTTAGATTCACCAATGCTATCACCAATAATTTTTTTTTATAAATTTTGAAGAAAGAAAAATTCAGAATTCCTTCTAAATTTGATAACATGAAAAATATTATCACTTTTTGGGTAAAAGTTGTTGGAATGGATTTGAAATGAGGTTCTCTTCACATGGTGATTTTTTGAAATTTTTGTATTCTTAAAATCTATGACCTCATTTTTGCAAATCCAATTTTAACTAGAGTCCATGCAATTTTGGCTTGGTCAACCACTATCATGACATACTTGCACATTTGTCATTTTAGAAAAATATGTACTCTAGTAACACCAAACCTACCCATTAGATATAACAACAACTTGACAAAGTATGTCCACAAATTAGCATGACTTTCATGCAAGCAATATGGTAGAACCACCCATGATTAGCTAGGCCCCATAGTCAATACATAAGTAATGGAAAATTCAACAGAGAGATATCTAATAAATAACCATTAGTTCTTGGTTTCCCACCATCTTCTAGCCATCACTATTATGACACATGTGCTTTGTTTTGAGAGCCAAATTAGTCTTTAGATGACTAGTAATGGAAGAATCTATATATTGGAGATGGGTGCATGTCAACTTTGGGCTTCTAAAATTCATAACAATTTTAATTCAAGGAAAAAAATCATGAAAATTTGACAACGCCCATCATTTCTATCTCTCTACAAGGCAAAAAATTAACAATGCCTTCTACTACTCCAAATCATGCACAAAATGCTTTAGCGGCTAGTAATGGGTGGTTCTACTATAATGAGGATGAAACTTGAGTTTCAATCTGTTCGTCGTCCAACAAGTGGACGTCATCAGGCCAATCAAGATTACAAGTTGTAACATTTGAAAAATAATTAATTTGAAATTGATTAACTTAATTCAAATTACAAATCTATTCCTCTGGGAATCTAGGAATGTCCACTAGGAACGACATGCTTTGGGAACAACCAAAGGAACCTGGATTTGGGAACGCGCACATGGAATGTCCATGGTTCACAGGTGCAGTGAGTTGGATCTTCCTAGGGAAGCGCGACCCAGTTGGGTAATACCTGCTTGTTCAGAAGACGACTTAAGTTAGAGCATCCCCACCCCCACTCACCACACCTGGCCGGGGCAGGTTTGGCAGGGGCCGGAAGGCAAAACAGTCCACACACTGTGGCACGGGGCGCGTCAGATTTTGGTCGGAGTACCGTATCTTGGCGTGGCGGGGAATTTCTCTGGAGCCCGGGGTTGACTGATGTTAGAGCACTTTTGAATTCAATTTTGCTCGTTGGTGTGCTCCAAAGCACTTTGTTCGCCACTGCACTCTGCTCTTTGCTCTTTACTGTAGCATGAAAAGCATATTGAAATTCAATGTAATGGGGAGCACGGACTAGTTGAGACCTGCCCATGCTGGGGGAGGTGGTACTGGCCGGGCACTATTGAATTCAAGGGCTCGTTAGATTGGATTTACTGTGGGGATTTGGCCGCCGCATGGTGGCGATGCTCTTAGTCAGTTCGCACTTTCTTCGAGATTAATGCCAAATTCTTTAGGTTGGCGACAGTCCATTTTAAATTGACTTTGGCGCTGTGTGGCCTAGAACGAAAATCTATACCAGTCCTAGTTTATGGCCTGAAATTAATTAGACGATACTTCTGCAGATACATGTCACAATTTTTGATTGTTTTGTGGAATACAATATATATAATATCGCCAATTTAACGATCGAAATCGACGTTGTTTATAATTGAATGTTTTTTCCAAATGAATTATACAATTCTCTTGTACTTTGTACAAGGCTGGCAACCCAGGTGGCTTCCGGCCGGGTCAAGCTAGGTGCGGCGGTGATCGAAGAACATGATGGGCGACCTCCGGCCGCAACGACCTTGGATCGGAATATATACCAGTACGTACTGTACGTCAAGTAAATCCGAAAGATGATTGAAATCATGCTAGCTGGCGCGCCAGCTCTGGAACCAAAAGATCAGATTACTGTCCGATTCAACATGCATCGATCAGGACTGCCACGCGCGGTCAGCACTGACATAGCCGCTTACGATCGATCGCTTGGCAGGAACATGCAAGCATATCTCACATGCATGCAGAGCGATATTTTCAACCAGGCCATGGCCATACACGCTCCAATGTATTGCATGTGGGGTATATTGAAGCGGCCCACAGTAATACTAACTGTTTTGAAGCGGTCGGGCTTTGAAGGGGTTCACGAATAGTTTCAGTCGCCGCCTCAAAGTAGACATAGCGCATGCAGAGCCGGCCCTGATAGAATATATCCATCACGGGATACCATCGGTATACGTATAAATGGCTGCTACTTCTATTTGCCTATCAGTTCGAAGTTTGTCGATCTTCACATACTCATGCGCCACGCTAGCTGGAGGCAATAGTTGTTAGTGGCATGGGAGATCGATCATATCCGATCCCCTTAGTTTGTATATGAGTTACAATGCAACGTTACCCCGAATGCAACCCAGTCTCATGCGTTCAATTCCAGTACGTGTGCAGAACATTCGATGTCGGGATGATTTGTGAAGATTGCTGGATAAAGCTTTCACGGATTGCCTCGCCTCGAACTAGCTATGAGTAACTACGTATGGGTCTGGCAATATTTTGCAGATTTATGATGGACAGTCAGCAACATGATCTAGCTTGCTGTACGACTGATTTTGTTGATAGAGATAAGCAGCTAGCGCCATCGATCGTTTAGGTAGATCAGGCAGTCGTCCGAAATCGGCCCCATGATGCGAAGAGCTAGATGGCCAGGAACGATCACTCAGTGCACGACACATTCAAATGCTTCTGAATCGGGAATTATGCGAGGAATTGTGTCAGCAAACATTCTTCTCAACTGGTCTGGTTCTTAGATCTACAATGCCATTGAATGATTCAACCTCACTCATTCGATCTAGCAAAAGTCATGATTGGCCGTGATATTCTCAGCAGCAGCTTCGTGGGATCTGGAGCTATATTGTTCTGACTCCCTGTTGCTGAGATCTGGTCAGATTGCTGAATGGTGAGGGTGAGATTGTAAACTTCCTGTGGCATAGAAGGTCTAAAATTCGGCCCTGTTGAGAATTAAAGTGGCCCGAGATCAAATTAAATTGGTTATTTTGTAACATGGACAAATCCGGAGTAGGAAACCCAAGTGAACATTCTGTAAACTCTGTGCCAAGTATTTTCAAATTGAAGAGCTCGTCGATGATAACCCTTTGGTCCTGTGTTTTGGAAGTGTTTAGGGAGACCTTCATAAAACAGAAACGTTGAATCCTGTATCACAAACGTAAACCCTGCAGAGACAAGAGCGGAGGGGGTAGGGTTTTAGGGTTAACGTCAATTTCATTGAATTATTGGCAGTTTTCCAACTGAAGACTCTCACTAGCACCATTCAGAACAGAAAACCTGTACTAAAATATAATCCATACTAGTCCTAGATTTTAGATCATTATGTGTATATGTCACAATTGTTGGTACCGTAATTGTGCCACTTTAATAAAATTGATGTTGGGTATTACCAAGGGTAGTATAGATTAAATTCTTAATAATATGATCAAAAATTATAATTATAAATATAAATAAGGGCCCTGCAGTCGGGGAAAGAATCTCTACGTTTCAGATCAAAGTGATTATTCCATGTACAATATAAAATTTTTATTGATATTAGTAGAAATAGTACTAATATTAATTAAAATTTTCATTTCATTAATTATAAATCAATATAAAGAGTAGATATAATTATAATAAAAAATATAATACATATTGAAGAGAATATTAAAAATGAAATAATGATTCAAAATAAAATAGTAAATGATAAAATGAATAATAGTAATAAAGAAAATATACTAATAAACATTTCTGAATAAGAAAAATAATAACATGTTGATTAAGGAAGTTTAGCAACACAAAGTTTTAAAAAAAAATAGACATTGAATAATATTAATTTGAAACATTAATCGATTATTGATTAAATTAAAGATTAATGATTAATGGTTAAAATTAATGATTGATAATTAAATTCATGGATAATTATTAAATAAATTGGTGATAATTTGTGGATATTGATTCATGGTTACATTTATAATTAATTGATTATACTTGATTAATGACTAATTATTGTCGATTATGATGACAAAAAAAATTTAGAATCACTAGTATTAATCAATGTGTGTAATATATTTTTCATTTTTCATTTTTCATTTTTCATTTTTTTTTTAAAATAATAATAATAAGTACTCGAGTATTTTATAAATCATAATAGCTATGGTAATATGATTTTGAAACTTTGCTGCTAAAGGCATATTAATGTCTATTTTATACAAATGGATTTGTCAATTTTAAATTCAACATTGATAGAATATTAACAAGATCAACAACATTACACTATTAAATGGAATACTAATGTAAAAATCTAGAGCTTCTTTCCAAATCCATGGGATTCCTATATATATACATTTCAATGGCTCACACTGTAGGCTTTACTTTAGAAATGATAAGTCATGTGCTCACTACATCGATTGTTTATGGGGGTATCATATCCAATTGTTATATTTCTAAATATATATGGATATTTGAAAGAAGATTCCAATGCATCTTAACTCTTAATTTTTGGATGTCCACCATATAAATAAGTTATGAGCTTTTAAGTACTTGGACAAGTACTAAATCTTGATAGGCTTAGAACTTTTATGTTGTAAAACTTTTGAACACATGTTTCTTCATTGCCAAAAATTGACATTATTAAAGTGTCATATGTATTGAAATAGTTTTAGTAGTAGTCTTCTTCAGTTTTTGTTTGTACATACCGATATTGTCAATTATTCTTTGATTAAAATTTTTTAATTCAAAATGAAAAGTTTAACTTCTTGATTGATCTTTGTCATTAGAAACAATCCACTTTATAGACCTTGTATGATTGATCAATTGTATTTATAGAACATTTTTTAGTACCACACATCTCCCTCCTAATTCCAAGTCAACTTCTAAATCAATCACCATATTCCTATAATTCTAAGAGATGCTAATTAAATTGTATGATACTAGTAATTTTTATTTCTATACCCTAAATGTTAGAATTTGCCTACAATCTCTCATGTATGCGACTAAGTTTTAGTATTTAAAAAAGTTACACCAATTTTTTTAAGACAAAATTGTAAATACTTTAGAGGTTAAAATTTAGAGATTTGTGAAAATTTCATCAAAAAAATGAGGATCCATTGCTTGCTATGGTGAGAATTTTTTTCAAAATAAAGGTGAGGTGATGTACTAGATAAACTAAGCCCTATATCTTTTTGCTTAAAATGTACATCATCTAAATATAAAAGGCCTATGGTCAATTTTTGGTAGATTTATTTTGTCTACTATAAATTTTATTTTATTTTATTTTTCCATATGGTATCCAAAAAATGTATACTAATAAAAAATCTATAATATTCTTTTGATTCCCCACAAAATAAAACCAAGATTAAGATAATTTAACCCCTAAAAGACCAAAGTCCCCTTGGAGGACAAAATGGAAATTGGGCATGCTCTCACTATTGGAATTTTGTTCTCAATTTTTCAATTTTTTTTGGAAAGGTAAAGTTTTGAGAGGGCATCATGGGAAAGAAAATTTCACTACAATTGATTTTGTCGTTCAAAATTTATCGCAAATCTTGTAAAATTTACACCTCAGGGGCAGGGCAGGCATAGTTGACTTTCAAGAATTTGAAGAAGGGCATGCTGTGAGGGGCAAGGAGTCGCGGGGGTGAGGGGCAGCAGGAGCTGGGCCAAAGTAGGGGTTCAGGTTCTGGAGCTGCGAGGAAGGAACAAGGTGGGTGGGTTGGGAGGGGAACGGGGAGACAGAATGGGAACGTGGAGGGGGTTGGAGGGGAACGGGAAGGGAACATATTGGGACCCTTCCTTTTAATATGCCCATTGCATTGAATACATACATTGGGCTCCTAATTTCTATAGGAGTTAGAGCATTGTAAACTTTTATACATTGTTGCATTGCAAAAAAATTTTAGATGTGTTTCATGTCTTTTTTTGCCTTGAAATTTTGTGGAGACATTACTAACATGATCTGGAGTAAAATAAAATTTAAAATTCACCATCCGTAGTGGAAAAAATTACTACAATCAATGGTCAAAGGCAGCTGAAATTGTCGGGCATAGTCCAAACAAAATCCAACTTTGACTTCAAATGCTTATATCTTTCAATCTGTATAGTCAAATGTCTCAAAAGTTTGAACACTTCTTCTTCTACAAGCCTTGTACAAGATCCTACGGTTAGATTTCCAAAAATAATATTTAGTTGAAAATTTTGATGATCGTAGTTGTAGGGATACTTTTGACAGAAAATTGCCTTGGTCCTTCAGGGGTTAATAATTGAAAACATGATCAAATTTTTATTAGGTCACTTAGATAGCAACCTCAATCAACCCTTTCTAGGTGATTGCCACTCTACATTGATTCATCCTATTAGTATGAATCACTTTCATTGCCTTTTCATCCATACCATATATATTCTATTCATCCAAGAGTTGTATTACATACATCAAAAATGACAATCTCACTCCATAGAAAAGGAGAATTTGGTCATATAATTGTAAATAATTAATTATGAAATCTCCTATAGTGTAAATTGTAGTGGTTTCAACAAAAAATGTTGAAATAAAGATACCATGATTTGTATTCATAGTCAACATCTTTTTGAAAAGGTTTGATATTTGGTTAAATTAAAAATGTTCTTGAAGATTCTTCTTTCCTACTTAAATTCATTTGAACACCTATTTTTAAAAACATATTTTGACAATCTTGACCTCAAGGGTAGGATGGTGTTTCATTGTGTAAAGACTTGGCTATAGGTTTTTCATTCTAAATGAGGACATTTGATAATCATAATTATTATACTTTACACAAAATTTTCCTCAATTGCGAGTCTTAGAGCATCTCTAGCAATTTGCTTCAAAAGGGATGCACCAACCTATAAATGGTGTGTGTTAGGTGCAAGGAAAGGCCTAGTGAGCTACTAGAATTCATCACTAATCCAACATGTTGGAAGAGCTAGAACTTGGTCACAACTTCAAAGAGTTTGAAGTTTGAGGCTGAAACTTGGTCACACAATACCCAAAAGGGCTTTCTTCTCATCAATGGCATATCACAAGTCAATTGTGAGAGACACTACAAGTTGAAGTTGAAGTGTTGCAACCGATTTTTCAAGTGACCTATGTTGAAAAATAGGAGACGTTGCAATCAATGGGACAACTCCAAGCTTCTAGGTGTGCTAAACCATATGCCCAGGCAATATGGCGTGCCATAGTGGAGATGCTCTTATGCTGTGACCTTTTTGTTGGGCACCTTATTTTTTTTTTAAATTTCTTTGCAACACATGGACAATTCCCATTGAATGGGCACCTTACTTTTAAAAAAAGGTCTGAGAGCGGTCACGTTACCCATACTAACTTACATATAGAAAAACACTGGTAACTAAGTTACCGGTACCTGAAGTTTATACCGGTATTCCAAACCTCTGGTTACGTCCAAAAAATTCGTGGAACGAAGTTAGGGCCCGACAATGCGAGTGCCTCCAAAAGCGAAACACGTCGAGATGCCCATTGACGCTCATTCAGAATATTGCGAGGCCAGCTTTGGAACTTTTCTTCCGTCCTCGTTTGCGTCGTCAGCAGTCGCGGGGCTAAGTTATGTTGCCGGGGCTTCGACCCCGCTCGTCGTCGCCATGGCTGCTCTGCCGCGCTGCAGCCTCCTCTTCGCCGATTCCTTCCACCACGATCGCCTCTGCCAGCACGTCGATGAGGTGCTCTTCCCACTTCCCATTCTCTTCATCAACAGTTCTAAATTTCCAACACTTTTTCGTTTCAAATTTTTGGCGCCATTGCCAATTAGGGTTTCCGAGGTGGTATTACTCTCGTTTCGCTTGTTCGACTGGCTTTCCGGTGGCTCATGAAAATCGGTCCCAAGCAATGCAAATGATTGAGCATGACATTGTGGTGGTGTTTTGACTTCGGGAGAGTTTTGTAACCTCAGTCGTGAGTTTTAGCTCGTTTGCGGTAGTATTTTCAGACCTCTTTCTGTGGCCTTCTCTCAAATGACATTATGGAATGGCTTGTATAGTTGTCACAGTATTGTTGCACACGTTTACACTACGCTGTAGTTATTAGTTTGGGCCCTGGCATTGGAATTAAAAAGGGTCAAGTTGTAGAATGAAAATCGGAAAGCAGTGGATTTCGGCCGTGGGAGAATTTTGTCCATTGTAGTTTTCTGTTTGCTGGAGTAGAGGAGTGTGTGCCAGCTGTGGCGGAGTGGCGGTCTGATGAGTGCCGAGGAACCTGGAACACTTGACTCAATTTGAAGCTAAAATATCTGATTCGATCACAACATTAATGCAGAAGTGCTTGTTGCGCGATTCGTGGGATTCGTGATCGTATAGCATAAGGTTTCATAGTGTAATTCGCGAGCTACCATTTGGAGTCTTCTTCCAGTAATTTCCAACCCTTTTTTTTGGCACTATGGCAATTAGGGTTTCCAGGTACTCACATACGGCATTCGCTCGTTTCGCTCGTTCGATTTGATTTTGGATGACTCGCAGTAAGTGTCTCAAGTAATGATTGAGTTTGTTAGGTATGAAATTATCGTTTAATTAGACTCAGGGAAAGTGTTGTTTTGATTTTCAGCTGGTTCGTGGAAGTAGAATTGGGAATGGGAAGGTACCGAGTATCTGGGAAAAAATTCGTCGATCTTGGTTTTCTGTTAGCTATAGTATGGGACTTCTCAATTTGAAGTCTAGATCATCTGGTCCGATCCCAAAATTAATGTAGAAGTGCTAATTTTGCTGCTGGTGAAATGTTTGATCGCGTAACGAAGGCTTCGTATTGTAATTCATGAACTTCTATTGGAGTGATTTCTACCAAATTTTTTTTACAGCGTGCAAAATATGACTATCAAACCTTATGGTTTCCGAGTACTGGAGATTATCAACATCTGAGGTTGAGAGAATTTCAGCGATTACAAATGCCTGCAGGTCCTACAACGTTATCTCGATTTGTATACTTGTCATTGGTGTACGCGTACCGGAGGGCCTTCCTTCCAATGCCCTGCGAGTGAAATGTCTTGTTTGTTGTTATTCCTCGCTTCAAAGTCATATTATTTTACTCACGATGTTGAAGGCGTGCAGAGTACCTGATCGTTCTACATTTTAGTGATTGTTATTGCAGTTACAATATGCTTTAGGTGTTCTCCGCAATTGATTACAATTATGAGTTATCTAAAATTTTACGTTAAGAACCACAGTGTTTGTGGATTTTTGAAACGAGGATGTTTACTGGGACGAGTAGCTAAACGAAATGTTGCACTGAAGTTTTCTTGCTTGTTTCTTACGTAGCAGAAGTTGAAGTATCAATACTTCTGAATTCTTGTCGTATTTACTTTTGACTATGTGCGACATGCATTCATCGAGCGCTATAGTATTAGGTTGTGTTTCCTCTTAGAAGTTCTGGCGTAGTGCTTAATATGTCACATCCAAATGACGGACAACCCTATATAAGATTTCCAATTATTTAGCTGTTGTTGTTGCCTACTTCATCGTGCATCATTACTGCTCTATACATCTCATGGTGAACGTGGATTTTTTCAGATACGTTTTAAGGAACCAGTGATTATTACAGCCTGCGAGGTTGTCGAACTGCATCAGTCCTCTCTGTGCCCAACTGTCGATCTGAAAGGGTAAGTGTTCTTGAGACATTTATCTTCCGTTGCCGGCTTAGTCCAGAAATTTGAACATAAATGCTTTGTATACAATATGAAGAGACCCACGTAAAAGTCACGGCATTGAGATAATATTTGGGAAAGTTTTAAACTTCTGGTTGAGCACTGGACTTGAATTGGTGGGACTGCACTGATGCTTTGATTCAAATGTACAGTTTTGAATCTAACTATTGTAGATGATGCTTACACTGATAGTGCTGAGTTGCATTTATGTTTGCGCATTACAAACGCATGTTTTGAAGAGTTTCTAGTTTATCCCATCTTTCATCCTCTAGCGTATCCAAATCGTGATACTTGCGCACTAGTATCCTTACCTTTCTCTGCTCATTTTGGGGCTAACGATTACCAACCATCCGATTTTGACTCTGGGCCTGTCGTATTTTCTAGGACTACGAGCCCAGAATCTTGTGCATTAGAATTTTACGTGCGAAGTGGAAGAGATTCACGTTTCCAGCGCTTGGGTCCTGCTTTTCTACATTCTCCAGCTGCGACAGGTTTGCTTGATGTGCAGGTGATACTCCGCGCCCTATGAACTAGATTGTATTTCATGACAATCATGATGTTGATGACAATGGTGATAATAATAATAATAATCAATTGTAATAATAATAATAATAACAACAACAATAATAATATTAATATTAATAATAATAGCCCAGAATCTTGTGCATTAGTAATAATAATAGTAGTAATAATAATATTGGGGTCAAGTAATTGCTGGTTGCAGTATGGTAACATGTTCATTTAGTTCTGTGAGTAATTATTCTGTATGTGTTTGATTGTTTTGTTTTCATTTCACGTCTCAGCGGTCAAAGAGTCTAGGGCGCTGTGCTAGGGTGACAGGATCGATTTTAGGATTAAGTTTGCTTCGGTAGAATTGAGGTTCCTATTGACTGGTTATAATGAAGGACAAATTTGGTCAAGAATATTCTTTTATTTATTTCAATTGGTCAATTTGATTACTTAGCTCAAAACACTTTGCTCTGCAGGCGGCTGTGACTGAGCACATGGTGCTCCGAGGCAGCTACAAGTCTCTCTCACTCGTCATATATGGCAATCTTGCAAGTGAGCTATGCCTGGAGAACAAGCTGGAGACGAATGATTTGTCTCCAAGAGCCATTTCAATAAATGACTCTCTGCGAGAAGTTTTGCGTATACATCCTCCCAGAATGTTGACTCTCAGTAACCTTCATCTGTTAAGCTCTCCAAATGTAGAACAAAGGAACCTACTACAACGGTTGCTGAAATGTGTACATGGAGTAGACGCCACAAATCATCTTGTGTCGGTGTTACTTACCGCTGCAGCCGCATGGCATCTGATTCCTCAATGCCAAGGGAAAGGTGCTCAATGGATGACTCTGAAGAAACTTGACCCAGTGGATGGCTTTAGAAATCTCCTCCGTGACGACCCTGTTCTCGAATTATCGGAGCTTCAAGATTTGGTACAGCGGAATGAAGATGAGGGTAAGCTTATACCTTCAAACGAAGGGAGCAGCGAAATGTTGGTGCGTCTATCTCTGCACTGGCTACAAGCTGGTCTCGAGCCCTCTGCCGGATGTGTTTCTCCACTCTCTGCGGTATTAATCTTTCCCGAGTGTACTGAAGACTGTAATATGCTGAATAGTCAGTTCACGTTTCTTCAGACCTAGTTGATTGCCATTATTACTGGTACTGAGTTTCAGTATCTATTGAAATTTTTATTAATATGATAAATGGAAGTTGAATGAATGAATCATAGTGGCTAGAATTATGCTAAGCTAATATTAGCCATATTCATAATTTAAGTCTGTCCGTCTCGAACGGTCAAGATTTTATTTTTTGTTTTCTGTGATCGGATCTTATCGTTTAATTGCTGTGTCTCTGCTACACTACCGAACATGTCATCCACGCTTCTAATTATTCTTGCTAAGGCTCACAGGTGGAGAGTCTGGTTGGAGGGCTAGCTGCAGTGCAGCTTCTGTGCAGTTCCTGGCCCCAAGACGTAGCCACTTTTTTATCTGCGGGTGGAATGACGCTGTTACACGAAGTTGCGAAGGAGGTCTCTGGAACAACTGCCTTGTTGTTGTTTGTCTTAACCTCTGTGGAGTGTTTGCTCCGTCATAAATGTGCATGTGAGGCATTTTTACCTCAGGGCAAAAATGTTCTTATCAAGTTGCTTGAAAATAAGCAGCGTCCTCCTGTGGTTGTTCTTCTACACCAAATTTTACAACGTCTCCAGTGCTATGAGCTTTCAGTGGCCTTTGGGGTAACATTCATTATGACCACTCAGTCTTCTTTACTTGAATTAATATAGACTTACATTTTCCATCGGGATTATCATAAGAGCATGCTGATACGTTTCCGTAATGGTCGTATCTATGGTTTTATGTGTGTTATTGCTTTTTTTCGTGGCTTTGTGTTCCCTACGATTTGAATTCGTGAACTTTTACTTCAGGAAACTAACAGGAAGTTGTGTTGGACAGGAATTGGTGAAAGATTTAACAAAATCGGGAGTGGGTGAGGATGCAATGGTCATCAAAGAAGCTACAAGGTTACTCAATGACCTTTTGGTATGCACAATATTATTAGTCTAAATAAGTTGTGTTTGCTTGTAAAATTACTCCCTCTTGATTATGTGTCCATTATTGTCATGTCCTCATTGAAAGGCGATTGGATGCAACAGAGTTCTCTCAGCATGAAGGGCATAGTTGACAGAGGTTCAGCTGATAACAATTGTGTAAAACGAGATGAGGAGTTGCTGACTTCCAATGGACTAGGATATAATCAGTTCATGAGTCTGCCACATGATATTGATCATGCACTGCTTTCAGTCCTCCAGGTGCGTGAATGTTTAGCAAGTAGTTGTGAGTACAAGGAATTACCGGCATTCATGCTTTTGATTTTTCTTGATGAGATTGCTGATGGTTGCTATTCTGAAAATTTTGAATATCATTCTTGAATTTGCTGATCGATGACCTTGCAGGCATTATCTGCGTTGCATTGCTGTGGGCCTCTTCTATTCCTTGGTCTCTTTTGATTGTATTATGTTATTCAAAACTGAATGGGAAGTAGAGGATGCATGTAGGAAACACGCTTTATGGCTTCGCTTGCAGCCTTCTCGTCTGTACCTTATATCTGGTCTGCGACTGGAAGTGCTCCAAATGTATGCATGGAATTCGCATTTGCCACGCAAAGGTTGTTACTACGCCTGCTTGAATGCCGTTCAGGTTTGTTCAAGACCTTAAGAACGTCAGTTATATGCTTTCAGATAATTCTCTATTGATTTCAGAAATATTTATTTTACGTCCCGCTATTTAACTGCGTGCATTTTACTAGTGCTTCTAGTTTTTTAGAGCGAGGGCGTGTGAATCTTCGGCATAATCAGAATCAGAGAAATTTTTACTTTAGCTTAGAAAGTTGATGGTGACTTACTATGTTTGGGTTGCAGGCTTGTTGTTTCTTAATAGTGATACGGAATCACTAGTGACGTTGATGTCTGGCCTAAAGAATGCATCCGTTCAAGTGCCAGAGTTGGTGCCAATACGACATATTACTGTGTTATCCTCCATGGGCTATTTATGTAGCCCATGGTGTATTGCTGAGACACTACAGATCAGAATGTCCATGGTAATCTTTTCCTAGGGCACTTACCAGCACTGGTGTTTGGGGTCAAAATCTTTTTCATGTTCAATGATTATACAATTATTTGCTGATCCATCGGCCATGTGCAAGTTTTCGAAGCTTAGTTGCAATTGTTGAACTCCTTGAGGTGTGCTGCTAACGGTCCTCGGTCTTCAGGTAACTGCAGTAGACCGGTTTATAGGTGCAGACCGGGGATCCGAGGCTGCGTTTGGAGGTCTTTGGGATCTTGCCACCATGGGCAGGTTGCTAACAAGACCATCCCGTTTGATGACTTTATATGAGGCTGGGCATCAGTCATTTGATCCTACTATTTTTCAGCTGTTGGTGAATCTTGAATTCTGTAACGAATTTTGACGATTACTTCTCGTTCAGTTTAAAATTAGCGTAGCTAGTCATTTCTCTCTAGATAGTCGGTCAGGTTTTCTTGTTTTCGAATCAGATCTCCAGCGAGCCTTTATCTCATTTTTAGGAAATGTTTTTTTCTTATTCAGATCAGAGGCGGGCAGGCAAGCAATTCTGGTCTTAGTATCATTTCCGGAGGTATGCGAGTCATATTTCAGATTACCATTTGACTTTAATAAACCATGCGTGACAGTTTCAATGTTGTGCTCAGACCGGGGTAATGGCGTTTCTGAATCTTTATCCTTTTCAGGTGTTGACATCCATAATTGACGCTATCCACCCGTCACCAGATGCTGAAGAAATAGTGGGTGAGTTCACTACCTGCATAGTATGTTTTCATATGATTCTAATGCAACTCTGCAGAACAGTTGGTAGTCCTTACGTTTCTTTGAGTCTCTTAACGGGCCCATCGATTGAATCTAAAAACCTAGCTACCCTCTCGTACGTGGGTCCTTGGCTTCAACTCCCTAGCACTCAGAAATGGCAGTTTTCCACTGCAATCCTCATGACTTTATGGCATCCCTGCATGCACTATTTCTTAATTTTGAGCTAAATTTTCTTTTTCCCCCTCTAGTATGGATCGCCTTGGTTTTGACCCTTTAATATTCCGGGTCCCTGAATAGAGTCTCCGAGTCGCACTTTTCAGTGATCTGTTCCTGGTTCTTATACCTCATATAAATGACCCTCATTAGTTTCAGATCGATGCAATGCCATGTTTTACTATTCACAATGTGTCAAACCAGTGAGTCTTTCTCCCAGGATTACTAGTTGTAATTCAACATTTTAATTACCTTTTAATCAGCACAACTCAACGCTGCAGTTTGTACGTTGAGTGTTGATTCACTTTACTTCTAGTTTTCTGAAATCTGCTTATGAAAATTTGGACTGCGGGTAGGAGGGTCAGCGGGACATTTTGCAGCGGAAGTTCTACAGAAGGTGTTTTGCGATTCCGCCTTGACCAATCAAATTGCTTTAATAGCCCATGCTTCGACCTTGCAGACTGCTTTGCTAGCAGCTGGCAATACTGGGAGGATGGGCACTGTTAGTAAGCTTGTTGAGTGGGTCGAAGCAGCCGTTGTGTATGAAGAGAAGGGCGCAGTTGGTTTACTGAAGCATGCAGGAGCATTGATAGGTCCGCAGAGTCCGAGTGCAACCATGCATGTGGATGGTTCGTTGGATGACGATGGGAATAATCTGCACGATCGTGTTCCGGGTTCTGAGTTGCCCAACTCTTTTATTAAAGGACTGGGCCCGGCAGTGATTCAAGATTCAGCGATTCACGCTTTAACCATTTCTTTGAGACTCCTTGCTTCAGCTGGATGGAACTTGGTATGATTGTCATGCTTTTGGCAGGCTTGTTAAGTAACTTCTGCAGTGATGGCAATTCCCTTGTATGCATCACGTAGTAGAGTTGAATAATCTGAAAGCCGTCTGTTATTGTGCTGCAGGAAGTTGCTGCTTTGCTTTATGGTGAAGGTGCTATGGGCGTTGTAAATGTCATACTAGAGCACTGTCTGGCATTTCTTCAGGCCTCATCTAACGAATATGGTATATACAAGTTCTGGTTCTGTAGGAGCAAGCAACTGAAATCTTGTGGGATTCTTCGAAAGCTCAGAATTTAGAATCGTGTTTAAAGTCGTCCGAAAAACATCTCACCCCTCATTGGGGACCCCTGCTCACAACTGATGAACGTCGCTGCAGATGAGGAAGAGGCAGAGGAAGATGAAGGAAGAGGAGAGGATGCTCATAAAGAACAAGCCCTATTAGCTTTACTCTTACCAACCCTCCTTTTGCTGCTCTCTTTGCTCAAACGCCTGCAGGTATAATAATTTTCTGCCCTCAACACCATTACATGCATGCAGTTTTATTTTCTATTTTTGTCACGCCTCGTTCTTACTGTTTCCAGCAGGCTGTATTTAATAGCAGTTATAGGAAATAAGTTTCTCAATTTGCGTGACAGTTGCCATTGCATCGGCAGTGGCTGGCTTAAGTTGCTTTGTCCATTATGACTTCAGAATTATTGGGCCCTGATACGGGTTTGTGTTGGGAGATATTTACTTATGGATTAGGTTATGCCATACTTTTCTGAATCTCTTACATTATTCGCAGGGTGTAGTTCAACATTATTGTAGCACCAGGCTTCTGGATTTGTTAACACAACTTCATCATGTAGTCAGGTGATTTGACGACCTTTTCTTGTCCGAAGTGCTACTTTTATACTGATTCTGGTGACATTAGATGGCTGAAGTTTATGGGATTCTGTGAGGCAATATTGCGTGAAGTGAGGCTTATTTTTCACATCATGTTTGAGCATTGTTTTTAACGAGATATTGAAACTCTTGTGATTTAGTGCGAAAGCAGGAGCTCATGGGACTGTCCCACCTTACTCCTGGACAGGGGGACAACTAGAGTTAGGGGCTGTTCGTCAGGTGTTGGCATCCCTGTTGGCCTTCTGGCCTGTTCTAAGCTGGACTCCAGCTCTACTACCACGACTCTTAGGACCCAGCTCGACTTCTTTGCCCATGGAGCCTGGAGAAGCCTGCAGTGTGATATGGTTGCTGGTGAGTATCTTATTACAGGTTTTCTACCGGAATTATTTCCATGCAATGATAGAAATATCTTGCAGTTATCTGGTCTGTTGAGTGCTCAGTTTCATTTTTTTAACGGGTTGTGGCATATCATCTGTAGGAGGAATTTCTGCCTCCTGAACGCCCCAGGCTGAATATGGACCAAGCCTCAGTTGCAGATGTGTGTCGCTCAGTTGGTATTGGGAATATTCAGGGTATCGATGTGATGTCTGCTGTTCTGTGGCACACTTCTTCAATCCATTCGGAGAAAATGCTCCACATGCTTTATCCCTACTTCGAGCAGATCGGGCAACTTGTCGTACGATTGGTTCCTTGTGTAAGTTCTACTTTCCTGTTTCCTTCTCCTGTTACTTACGTTCAGCATTCTTTTTCCGTTGATGATTGCGATAGACCTGTAATATTCCATTCTAGTGAAAGGTGGATCGATTATAAAATAGCAGGAAAAAATTGTTTAGCTCTGACTACAAGACTGGCGTACGCCAGTAAGTTCTTCGCTATCTTGGATATGTTCCATTATACCATACAGTTCATATAATCTATGACATGTGAAATACACTGTGCGTAGTCAATATATGAGTCTACTTATAAAAGCCAACTTGATTTTAATTAGTTCATATGAACGAGTTTGTTTCGTGGTTAGAATTTGATTTTTTTATTCGATTTTGGTTCTGGTATGAATCGGTGAGTTAGTTTTAAAGCAAGATGGACAGAGACCTCAAACATAGATGGCTTGCAGAAATGTGATGCTGTCCAGGAGAGGTTGGCCAGCTTGGTAATACGATTGGCATGTCAAAGCCCAGAGAATGCAGCCGTCCTTGTTCGTCCTGTTCTACTTCTTCTTCAACAACGCGCTGCTGCAGCTGCGAAATGTTTACTTAGTGAAACTGATATTCTCCAGGTCTTGGGTTTCTCCACTGCATTAAACTCGACTGTAATCACTGTTTTATCTGAAGTTGAGTCAAGTAAAAGTGAATATCATATCAGGGTTCCTGAGAGGAATTTGTATGCGGAGATTCTAATTTTAAATCAGTAAGAAATTGATAGTCAAGCTTGTGATTATTTTCAGGTAACACACATGCTTCAATGGGTGACTGTTGTGGCAGCGCACCCTTCTTGCAAGGTAAGCAGCTTACAAGTCACCGGTTGGAGGAAACTTTGTTAACTATTTCAGTTTCCTTGAACACTGGATTCTAACTTGGTGATGTCTATGCTAGTTGCTGTCCATTTTCCAGAGAAAATCTGCGAAACTATTAGTTTTGATGAACGCATTTTACTAATACGAGTTTGATGTAATCCTCGTGCATGCTTCTGTTCTCATCTATAAAAGTCTCGTCTTGTACTTCATAGTATCTTGTCCAATGAGATCTTTAAGATGTTTGTCAATATTTGGAAGGATTGAATGAATGACCACTTCTTTTGCAGGCAGTACTTTTGCAAGAAGGAGCTGTTGGTATGCTGTTGCAAATACTCTCGCTGGATGCAACGTCTACTGTACCAGCCCCCAAAATGGATTGGTTGATTTGCAGCTTCCGAGCGGTCGCACTTCTATGTGACATTGCAGTCTCTTTTTCACCTGCAGCATCCACGGACAGGTGAGCGACTTATTTTTATTGTCTTCATTGTCTCGTCCTGTAGAGCAGTTCAATTCATTGCAGTATCATTAACAGTGTTTTGAAGACCTTTGTTTATGTAAATACCAATGTAGTAAATTTTTTGCAGGCAAATGTCAGAGGATTGTCCGAATTTCAGTGATTGTTGTGCTGTAGCTTCTTCTCTTTTACGACATTGTCAAGTAAGTCGTTTTACACTTCCAAGTAACTCGTATTACTTCTATTGTTCCAGACTTGACGCTTCTCTAAAGAATGGTTGTAATCTGTACATGTCTAAAATATCGCACTTGTGTGCAGATGATGCACTTAGAACCACAAGCTGAGGTTCTTGCAGATGCACTCGAGAAGTTAGCAAGCCATGATGTGGGGCGTGCTGCTTTGGCGTCGGTTGCTTTGAATAATGCTGGGTGCGCTACGCCCATGACTAACCAAGATTCTTTAGAATCTCAAGTATCGTGGGTGTTTAACAAAGACAACCCACCCTTACTAAAACTTTGGCAGAACTTTGCGTCTGCTATGGAATTAGTGGAATGTAAACCTGCCCATCTGAGACTTGTCCTACGCTTCGCGCAAGTAGCCAGCGTTCTAACAGACTCAGGCCGTAGGTAATACTGCTTTGTTAATGTCCACTAATTTATTCTCTATTTACCTTATGATTTTTACTGTTCTCTATTCCTGGTATCGTCCTACTCAGTGTCGTGGCCTTCGAGATGTATTTATTCTCAACAAAGGTACCTAGTTTTCGTGAGAGAACTTCTAGTTTCACTCTGATTGCACTAGTCTCAATACATGCACTTCATAACTATTGCTAGCTTCGCTTTAATTCAAAAGAATACGAATTACACTAGGCTTTGTTTACATCTCCAAATTCTAGGATTGTATGCATAGTTGACGTAAGTAGTCTTTGCTTAGGACACTGCTTACACAACTCCACGTCCAAAGTTGCGGTGTTGTGTTGGAGTCTTAATGTGCAAAGTCCATCTGGGATTAGTAGATAGTGAGCAGAATATTTTATTCTCTTCTTGCGGAGACTTACGTAACTTTTGTTGAGCTCTTGCAGTTTAGTAGGAGGAGTGGCCTTGAAGGCTCTATTTGGACTCGACGGAAGTTCTGAGACTACGGAATTGAACATAGTCGGAGTACAAATCGATAAGCTGGAGGTCCTGTCACGAGTTGTGAGCATAATTGAACATATACCTGAAGTTGAAGGTTCTGGCATCTTTTCGTGTGGTTTAAAAGCTTCTGTGCAGGAGGTAATATTTCGTATACTTGGCAAGTTTAACCCCTTAAGGACTAGGGGTAGTTCAAATTTCCAAAATTGTGAGGATGTATTGTAGAAGTATTTAATGAATACTGTCAAACCAAAGTTGTAAAACATGATCCTTAAGGTTGGATCTACTACGGTACTGCTCTGGCCAATATTTATCAATAAAATTTTAGCTAAAAATTCAAATTTCTTCCAAAATTCATTTCAGATTGAATATTTTTAGTTTCCTCATGAATTTTGTTTCCTTAAGTTCAAAATTTTTAGCTCTAATTATGGTGGTGTTTTAAGATTTTTATTTACTTATTTATTGAAGTCTTTTTTGAAGGGTCATTTTCTGAACTGGAAAAGTTACTGAGGTGAAACATAACGGTACCCCTTTTGAGTTATAGAATACCCACAAAACAAAGTCTTCGGAGGAAAAAAGTGTGCTTTGGATGTGTTTGCGTTCAACCGTTGTTTTAACCCTGTAAGGACGCTGCGGACCAGAATGATCCGATGAATGACTTCACTGTTGACTGTAGAAAATGAGAATGCATCTATTGGTCCAATTATCAGAGAGTTTTGGACACTGCCTCGGTCATGGGGAGCCGCGTCCTTACAGGGTTAAACTTGAACGCCTGGTTCTTGAAGGGCTTAAGATGACTTATCACTTAAGATGTTCAAAGAGATAACTCACAGACTGAGAGTATAACCCCAAGTTAAAAATGCATGTTTTCTAGTAATTTATCTGATGCCAAAACTTATTTTTTGGGGAAAATAACCAATGGAATTCTGTCGTGCAATGTTACAAGGTCAGTGAGTACGAAAGTCTGTAGGTTGTTGAATTTCTGGTATGGAAATTAGATTGCTGTTTCTTCTGTGTGGAAGTTTGACACCAGTAGTCCATCTTGTCTTTGATATCCTGGAAGTATAGTCACGCAGCTTTTCTTTTGACTTTGACGTTGATCATGTCCTTTGGAATCTTAAAAAACTGTATGCCCGTTTGGTTATCTTATTTCAGGCACTCTCAGCAGTTTCGTCTATGCTGCACTTGCTAAGCGCTCCAGCAAAACCGATTATTCTTGACGACGAGATAAGTTCCTTATTGGCCCGTTTGCCAGCTCCACGCCCTATTGCAGAGCGTCGTGCAGAAGCTGTTGCAGCGCAGACTTCATCATGCTTTGGCCTAATATCTTCAGCCATGTTTCTGGAGAGGGCGAACCCTATGGATATGGACATGAGAAGTAATAGCGGCGAAACCAAAGATACTATACCATGGGATTGCCCAAAACCTTTGCACGGAAGGCCAGTCGTGACAATGAGAACGTTAAAGAGAAGAGTTATTTCTACAATAGAAGTTGCAAGTAAACGACATCGTGGCGATGTCACTGTCGGTGCAGTAGCTAGTCGTACTACTGTTTTGGTGACTTCAAGTCGACGCGATACATTTCGACTTAGGAAACCTAACACAAGCCGACCGCCATCTATGCATGTGGATGACTATGTAGCACGAGAGAAGAGCAGTGACGTCCTTCCCGGGAGCAACCCTGCGACTTTAGCCACTCCACTGCAGCGCTCTAATTCCGGAACAGAAAGAGCACCTTCGATTCATGTGGATGAGTTTGTAGCTCGAGAGCGGGATCACCAGAAATCAACCGCTCTACCTGGAGTTCAAGGTTATGGAGAGAATGGTGGTACTAGAACTAGTTTGGCCATACCAGAAGGAGCATACGATGGAGCAGAATTGGGATTGACTGACGGGAACTCACGTACCGTGCTTAAAAGCGCTGAGTACTCTAGTGTCAACATATCAGTATCAGGACTGGCAGCCTTTCCTACCGCACCTCCTGCTTTGGGGTTGATGAGTACCTCAGGCATGAACACTGAATTTCCGCAAGTGTCCCAAACCTTGGAGAGAAAAGATATCCATCTCTCCGAACCTCCTGCCTTTTCTTTACAGAGGACAGAAGAAATCAAAATGGAGCAGAATATTGGTGTAGCAGTTGAGAGCTGCACTCAGCCTCCATCACTGGTGAAAGTAAAGCTTGAGAGAACACCATCCACTAACAGTGCCTCTGCTGGATCACCTTCGCCTTTTCGACAATATGAACAAGAAATCAATACTACTGGGGGTCCTGCTGTGAAAAAGGAACCTTGGCAGCAGTCTGACAGAAACTTCATGTCACGGATATCACAGGGAGAAGGTCCTGTAGTTTCCAATTTTAGTACCTCACATAATGCTCCATCTCAGCAAGCGCCTCACTCAGACCTAGGTTCCCATCTCCCTCCCCCACCTCCTGCTCCACCGTCTCCTTGGTCGGATGCGCCGCGGAGACTTGACCCTTCGCTAATCCCCCCGGTCGTTCCCAGGCTTGTACCAGCAATGAATGTGCTTCCTTATAATCACGGAACAGGCCCCAGACCACCTGCGGATTTGCAAGTGGGTGGGGTTGTACTACAGCCCCCTGCAGGTTTATGGCGTGATTCTCCAACTTTGTTTTCGGGTCTTCCCTCGACTGCTCCTCTGATACCTGGTCCTACTCAACATGGTCCTCCATATTTACAACAATCGTTTGTGGGTGCGAGCCGACCATTGGACACTTTGCCAGCGTACCCAGCTAGTCATCCAGGCAGTGCATCTTCTAGTGGGCACAGGTTTGGAAACTTTGGCGGTCCACCGCCAGGTCAAGGGTCATCGTCCGTTTTTCAGCCTCCAGTTCCAACCGGTATACCCCCTTCGCAGATCACGGTCCATTCCGAGCAGTCTGTACACCATCCTCCTCCATTGTATCCACAGGAGTCAGACATTGCATCACAGCAAGAACCAGGAGCAGTTCTGCAGCAAATACTTCAATCGCCTGAGACTATTCAAGTATGTCATTAGCCTCTCTGCCTAGCTCACTATACTGTTGCATTGATGGTTTGTTTGGTCTGTGCATCGATGTTGATGGCTGTCGTTTTTCTTAGATTTGAATGTTCTGGATTAGTGTTTCCTCAAGAATTTGCAACTGCTTTACTCTCGCCTTTACGGAGGGATCAGTTCGGAATGTTGTCCTTTTCCTTCTTGTTTAGAAATGTAGATATTGGATGCATAGGGACACTTCTATTGGATGTATAGGAACACGTGGGTTCTTTTTGGGTCGTAGATTTTTGCTCCTGGTCAAATAGGACTACCTCGGAGTAGTTGTCAGTATTATCAATATTTTGTGCTGGACTGGTTGCCGTTCTGTTCATGATATTGTTACGTTGGTGATGTTTGATCAGGAACTTCTTAAAGACCCAAAGAAGCTTCAGCAGCTGCTAGAGCAGCATCCAAAACTCATCACTCTCCTGCAGGCACATCTGAGTTGACCATCAAGTCTATATGTATTGTCTGTATACTTTTATCGGAGCTTACTTGAAAGTCTTATATGTGACATGGTTGTATATTATTGAATCCTGGAACTTTGAGCTGCGAAACTTTGTTCATCAATAGATGTCATAAGTGTCATGGCTTTCTGTGCTTATTATGACATTCTTCTTCTTTATGCATGTCTTAAATGTTTATTGGGCTCGACATACAGGAAAAGATGAGGCACGGCATCTTGTGAGTTGGCTGGTTGTCAAAGGAAAAAAATGCTTATATTTTTTTGGAGGCGTACGGATCAATTGATGCCCTATCTCTTCCCGATGTATACTTGTAATCAGTATTCTTTACCAATCTCTTTGCAAGGTTTTTCACATACAAAGGTATTCGCCTTGTGGCTTTTCTCACGATTTTGTATGTAAACAGTAACATTAAATGTGTAGATCGTTCTTGTATTCTATGATGGGCATGGGAGTGTTTCGTGAAACTGTTTCTGAAGCCTGGGATGTGAGCATTACATTCAGTTGATCGCTGATAGTTTTTTTTTAATTCTTATCACATCATATGGTGGGACTGAATGCAGGAACATAGTCTGTCGGCTTTTCGAATTGTGCCAACATGAGCCGTTCCCAATTCTCTGGAGGTTCTCCTGAAGGGATCACACCTGCATTGTCAAGGTGACCAATTTCAGACACTTGAGATCAAGTGGGACGCATAGATGGACGCTCCAAGTCTTGATGGATGTTTGTGTCATCCCATATTTTACTGCACTCAAATCCCCTCTTGCAGAAAAGACCAATTCGTTTAAGGTGAGGGCAGCTGGTGGTACTGCAAGCAGCGATTGAAATCTAGATGAGAACAGAGACCAAACAGATGTGTTCAGGATGCATGGGTCTATGTCATTGCTTATCGGATAACTTAGTGGTCACTGAACTGGCCACTCTTCCACACAAGGAACTGCGCCTGCATTCTGTTATTCAACGAGTTTGTCTCTTTAATAAGGATCGGAGGTGTTGAGCAAAAAGCATACAGAATTAGTCGTTACTTGAAGTGCCTTCATCCCCAGCGCAGAGACTTTTGTTACTCGTGGCAATGATTTCATGATACTCAGTATGTATTTTTTCTATTTCCATATTTTGGATCGTTTAGTGGTTGACTTGAAATGGAACCTGTAGACGAACCCCTGAATGCCTTTTGCCTGTATTGAAAGCTCTTTACGTGCAACTGAGGAGTGCACCAACCTCATACTTTATGAAAGGAACTACACAGTCGGGTGCCCTTAACTTTGGAAGGTTGCACCCGTATTACTAAGGTAGCTGACCGATATTAACCTTATTCTAGCAAATCTTTTGCTTTGTATGCTCTAAAGTATGTGCACCTAAAAGTGACACTTTCTTAATTGTGACACCTATCTATAGCCATCCAAGATTTTAGGCTTGAAATTTAGTCATCAATTGAGAGTATCACTTTTAGGTGCACATAACTTATTTGGCCCTAAAGGTAGAAGTTCTTCACTTTGTCTACCACCAACCCCAATTTTGGCTTAGATCTCCTTCATCACAACATTTGAGCACAAAAGCTAAATTTTCATTAGTTCCCTACCCAATTTTCATTCAACCTTAGAAGTTTAAGGAATTTTTTCATGTCAACAATTGTTTTGCTCTAAAAAATACTAATTTTTCTAGGGGAATGTTTGGTGATATATTTGCAATGGTTGAAATTGTTGAATTGCTTCAAAATGTTCAAAGAAAATTATTCCATTTCAAATGAATATATGATCATTTGGTAAACAAAAGGTAATCATCCATGTCCATGCATATAAAGAGATTTATGATTCCAGGAAAGATTATATTTTGCACTACTCTATATATGAAATATAACCTCTAGGTTCACTTAATTCAAGTAGGTTAAGTGTTAGCCAAAGGCCTTGGAATAGAGTTTGTCTTTTGCATGCACAAACTTGGCATGTACTTGTGGGTGTACAAGGGTTGTGATTGCCCAAAGTCTACTCAACTACCTCAAATAGGAGCTCCTTTTGTACATTATCCAAAAGAAAGTATACATAATTTCTTCATAATTACCCAAAACTCTCAATACACTTGCAAACTAAAAAAAATTCGAATCTATCTCCCAATTATAGTCAACACCCAAGTCAACCTCCCATGAGAAACTATTAAAAAAAGAGTGACTTGACCACCAAGGGGTTGAAGAAAAGACAATCTCGTGTTTCTTTTGGGTAAAAAATCAGAAATTATTATGTATACTTCCTTTCAAATATTGTATAGTGCACTCGCAACTACATTCCCCCTCATAAGGTTACTACCTTACATCTAAAATCCCACAAATAACCAATTCATCATGATTCCCATTAGTATATTGAAATTATTTTAGTGGGGGCTTGTTAGTAGTCAGAAGGGGATTCTAGATTTTCTTAGAATGCAATTTTTAGACACTGTACAAATAAACTACGAATTTCAAAAGTATTGAAAATAGGGGTTTCTAAAATTGACCATAAACTCTCATGAATAGTCAGAGTGCATTTGAGGCAAGACTATGTAACGGTCGATTTCAGAAAGCAGCTGAAATTACGTGTAGTTCCTTTAATGGAAGCCAATTTGTAAGTTAAAACTTCGGTCGAATTTGAAAGATCCAAGGCTCACTTGCGCCAAGTGGAACAGCCAATTCTTTTCTAATATATCTGCAGGCACACGCCATGACAAAACTTCCTGAGCTTCCATCCGTCGAGCCCCTCCGTCCACACTCCGTCCCTCCAAATGATTAGGAACCCCAAAAAATTTGGAAAGAGAAGTGGGAAGATGCCTACTACTGTAGCTTACATTACCGGTATTGAAGTGAGTGTATCCTCCTCCCCAGATCACGGGATTCCTTCCTTCCCTCCTTCCTTCCTTCCTTCCTCACTTGCGTCTATTATATATCTGAGTTTAAAACTTCGGTTCTTTTTTATAACTGAAGTATTAGTACAGACACATTGCATTCCGTCCCACCGTGGATAACATTGCGTGACTCAGTGGAACTGAACCCAACTGAAAGTTGAATAAGTATATTCATGAGACGACAAGCTTATTTAATGTTGCCAATTTGCCGTGAATCTCCGAAGTGACAGTTGTTGCTGCCACTTGTCGAAGAAACTTCAGTAAGCTTACGGATCCTAGTCAGCTGGGAACTTAACTTAACCCTAAGGTACCTTATTAGAACTACTAAGCGTTGGTGGTTTGGGGGGAAGAGTATCTGCCTCATCAAGCCTTCTCAGCACTGGCACAGTTCTGGAGGGACCGGAGTTTTATGGACTGAGGGATGGAGTCTAACACGCTCAAACTCAAACTTGTGAGAGAGTGTGAAATTTCGCTCCAAAAAAATGTTGACTTGAACTAAGTTAACCCTTAAAGGATGGACTGGTGACTGTGGAAATCAACCCTTTTGGAACTGTGTAACATTATCTACTTTAAAAAAAATCAAAAATACTAATTGGAGGTCAAAGTATTGTAGAAGATCTTTCCTTTCCGCATAAAATTCCAAAGATGAATAGTTGCAATTTTGTCCAATATAGAGAGATTCTTTGTCATCCATCGGACACTAAATGTCCATGTTGACGTTTATGGGTTAAATCAACAAATTGAAATTTTGTAAGCTCTTACAAGTGGGTATATGGATATGTGGGCTAAAATTTTAGGAGGATGTATATAGGAGATGCTATTGGGAAGAGGGTCTATGATGGATATATTCAACTTGCACAAGGAAAATTAATAAATTGTCCCAACATACAAGAAATTGTGACAAGATATTTAAGTGTATACATAGAATTGAGTCTTATCTCTATTTATGAAGCAACAATATCTCTTGCATCTTTCATTTTCAAGACTTGCTTATTACAGCCAAGGTGAACTGACCCCTCACTCATCCCTAAGGAAAAACGCTGAAATTTTTTATTTGACACGGATGATAAAATTTGCAAAGTCTAAATTCATATTTGCAATCATAAGCCCTGAGTTAGCTAGGTGAGATGTATAAGATAAAAATTTTAAGCATGAAATAGGAGATCTTTTATTTTACTCACATCCCTAGAATGACTTGGGGGGAACAAGCAAGAGGTTAGTTCACCTTGACCCTTATTAAGGTAGGAGGCTTGAATTCCGTACAGGCATTTTAGAATCGCCCCTACTTTAGCTCTAAAATGGACATGAGATGGTTCTTAAATCAACCTCTGTAGTCATTTGAATGAATCATGAAAAAAAGTATAATTTATTGCAAGAGCCAATCATTGCCCTTGCTTTCCCTATTTTTCTTTATAACTTCAAGTGAACAATTTATAGAAGACCTAGTGTCACAAATAGTGGCCTATGGCACAAAAGTTTGAAAATTCATAACTAATTCAATAATGCTTCAAAAAATATGAAACCACTTGTGTTATATTCTACATCTATATCTCTTTATCTGAAAAATAAACTAAAAATATTCCCATGAAAAGATATACATGAAAAAGCAGACCAGCCTTTAGATGGGCAATTTATATGCCTACTACCTTACTTGGTAAAGGGTTCTCACATGTACAGTACTTCTCATAAGTATTCAAATATTTCAAAAATTGCCACAATTAACTGAGAAATTAGATTTTTCCAACAAATTTTGGATATGTTGAACTCAAGTACAAGTAACACAGTTGTATATAATCATTTTACCAAACTATTTATTTATTTATTTATAATTTAATTAAATCTATTAGTAAAAAAGACTTTTAATGCAAGAAAAGAAGTTTCTAGAGTTTTTAGAAAGTGGAATTTTGTTAGAATTTCTTAGTGCTTGAGTGAAATATTGCTAACTAAAATATGAATCCAAATTTTTATATTTCTTAGAATTCACTCCTAATTTTCTTTTAAATTATGAAAAATAATATACAAACATTTCATACACTTTTCAAGTTTTTCCACAATTCGGGGAGATATTTGGAGTGAATTATAAAAAACATAAAAATTTGGGGTTATATTTTAGTATGTAATATTTCACACTATAAAAAAATTTAAATTTGTGAAATTCTTATCCAAAGTTTTTGAAGAGAATTCTCAATTTCTCATACCACTTACTAAAAACTCTTGAAAAAAATTTACTATTATCAAAAGTTTTTCACTAATAAGTTTGATTAAATTATGAAAATTTATTTTGTGGAAGGGTGTTACTTGTACCACAACATACCCTAATTTTGTTTAAAATCTCTAACTCTTCAATTATTTATGGCAATTTTTAAAGTGCAAGAAATAATTTGAGAGCCATTGTATATCATTATGCAATTCAAAGCCAATTGTAAGATAAAACAAAATATGTAATATGTTAATTCAATAATTAAATTGACCATGTCTTCAAGCTCTAATATTTAGAGTAACCCTTAAAGGATGGACTAGTACCCATGAAAATCATCCCTTTTGGAACAATGTGACATCATCTACTTTAAAAAAACCAAAAATACTCTTTGGAGGTCAAATTATTTTGCAAGATCTCTCCTTTTTGCATAAAATTACAAGGATGAACAATTTCACTTCTATCCTACAGAGGAAGATTCTTTGTCATCCATTGGACAAAAAACATCCTCAACATCATTAATTTATGGATTAATCAAAATAAATGTCTAGTTGACAAAAAGGAACATGAATGATTTGAATAAAGGGTGTACCAAAAAATGGTATTTTAGTTGAAATTGATTGAAAATTGATTGAATTGATATTTTTGTTACATTGGTATTATTTAATAATATAGTCTTCATATTTAATATTATACAATATTATAAACATTTAGGTTGAGTATTCTTATTATCTTAAATAAATATTGAGGTTGAATCCAATTATCATTGACAATGAATTTTAACCAAAATAAAAGTGTATAAAAATGAATCATGCAAAGCATACAACAAAGTTTATAAAATTGTTTATGAGTACTTAAATCATAATGTTCTATTAAATTGGTACAAGTTGACATATTACAATATTATATTGAATTAAACATTCTTGTACTTGGCCAAATGCATTGACTGTATGCATAATTGCTTGTTAAAAAGTGTCTTTCCAAAAGTAGAGTACCCCCAATTTTTCCAAGAC
The DNA here is from genome assembly GCA_963920665.1 of Straminergon stramineum. Taxonomy (NCBI): domain Eukaryota; kingdom Viridiplantae; phylum Streptophyta; class Bryopsida; order Hypnales; family Calliergonaceae; genus Straminergon; species Straminergon stramineum. The sequence goes on from OY987272.1 coordinate 16,281,775, forward strand.
TACCTTTCTTCTATACTATTGTGCAATATTGTATTAGTGCATGCAACTTTTTGATGGATTTTCTCTTTTTTCTTTTCTTAAGCAAAACAAATATAGAACATACACTTTCTTCATCTCAAATAATTCTTATTAATTGCATGTTTTTGTCTCCTAGTACTATATAGTGCAATTATATTAAGATTATACTATTTTCATGCCATTTTCACATGTACATTAATAATATCTGCAATTATTGAAAGTATGTATAATACTTAAAGAATGTCTAATATTGTAGTATGTAGTTGTTTGTGTACTATGTAAAACTCAACTTAGGTATATATTTTCAACTTTTGTACAAATGTGAGTTTTGTAGAACCCCCTTCATTTTCTAGCTCAAAAAATTGAATGCCTTTGACTATTAACTAAGGTACCTTCAAAAATTTATGAATTACCAAATCCACAACTAAATTCTCATTGACTCTTTGTCTATTTTTTACCAATTTTAGTGAGACTAAGGATAAAACAAATCTAATTCAAACAAAGTGCTTGAAATTGTGAGTGACTAAACTTAAAAGGTTGACCATAAGGTAGTGGCTCATTAAATCATTGATACATGTCTCAAAAATTCTTTTGTACGGCAATACTATGAAATGTTTGTTCGACCAAAGTAGCAAATTGTAGTGAAAGATGTTGTGAGTAGAATCCAAATTTTGTGTTGGTTGGAGAATGTGTTATATATTTTCAAAAGCAACTTGGTGTAGGCTCCTACAATTGATCATTGAATTCATCATTGAATGTATGAAATAACCCATTTAAAAACTTGAAGCAACCAAAAGTGATGCTTGAATAGTGACACCTTCAATTAGATGCTTTGATCACCTACTAAAGTTCTAAATAAGATGCTAACAATTTTATATAGACTAGTTATATAAATTTAGTATTCTTAATTTTTAATTTTTTAATTTCTTGAAGTCATTTATAAAGGGTTATTTTTTTAACTTAAAATTTTTTTTTTTTAATGCCACATGTACCTTTACTCCTTGAAATATTAATAGAAGATATGCAAAGGAAAGTTATACTCTGCAAATGTAGAAAACTAACACAAGAATCTACAAATATAATTTAGATGAATGAAGAAATGAATTTTTTTTGTACTTGGGATATGTTTGCATTTACCTAGTGTTAAAAATTTGAACAAATAGTCATCTAGGGGTTCAAAAAAGTTGCACACAAAAAACTAGATGAATATCTATGTTCTTCGATATGAATCATTATTCTTTAGTACGAATCATAGTTCTTCCAAAAATTTGTTTGACCATCAAGGGATACTTTTAGTTCCTTACTTCTTTCACATGCACTAGAAGGATACATAAACTAGTGTAAGATAAATTAATACATGTTGAAATATATATAATATTAGTAACCCTTGAAGGATGCTACCCCCAAGACCAAGTTAAGTCACCAAAATACATTGATTATTGGACCAATTAGGTGTATTCTTGGTTTCTACATGTAACAGTGTGAAGTCATCCATCGCACCATTTAAGTATGTAATGTCCTTATATGGTTAACCAACGTTGGTAGGGGTCGTTTTTGCTCCTCCAAATAGCAAGAGTCCTCATCGTTGCAGCTTTCTAGTCAGTCAATGATTCTCTACAAATTAAACTAATTTCACTTCCAAGGATCTAGGGAGGGATTACCCCAATCTCCAAAGAAGACTTTTAATCCTTCAACATTGGGCTAGTGACTGTAGAAATCATCCATCTTGGAATTGCATGGCATCATATACTTTAAAAAAAATCAAAATTACTCATTAGGGGTCAAAGTATTGTAGAAGATCTCCCCTTTCCACACAAAATTCCAAGGATAAATAGTTGCAATTCTGTCCTAGATAGAGAGATTTTTTGTCATCCATCGAACACTAAATGTCTATGTCGATGTTTATGGGTACATGATCTTATGTATTGTACTTTGTGGAAAATAAGAACCATGTAACACTTGTCGGTAATAAACGGTCTGAGCATCTGATCTCCAAAGGTCAAAATATTCTACAAACAAGGAATAGAAATACAAAAGAATATGGATTAATAAGTAACTTACTGGTGTGATTTTCATGTGACCACTCAGCAGCTTTTTCCACAGGAAATTTTGGTCCTAAGGAATAAAATACCAACCAGTTGTAAAATACAATAATTTGAGTACAGAAAGTCTACAGCACGTTGAATAGTGACCATTGCCAATTCATGAGTTATAACGTCCTCTTCCCCAACAGGCTTTTCATTTACCACCAACGTAAATGTTTTTGGCGATTTTTCGCCCAAAACCAACCTCATCCACATACCAATGACAAGCCTATAGGAAATTTCAGGGTTTATTGAGCAACTTTTTGCCAATTCTATTCGAGTTTGGGCCTAGAATTTGCCAAAACTTTCTTATTATTGTAAATTCTATAAATTTCATAATTGAAATGGATCTATGGGAATCAATTGAGTTTAAAATTTTAAAAAATAGACTTTTTCATCCTGCAATTGGTTGTTACATTGATAGTATGGAAAAATCTTGAATAGAAAATGTACACGATGTTCTTGAGGGACCACAACTTCTTCTTTACAATGATGTGGAAGTGGTAGGAATGATCTTCAAGTATAGTTAGGGGAAGACAAAAGAGAGGATTAATCCCTAAGAAAAAATCCTTCACATTGGAAGGTCAAAAGTCCTTTAACCTTGGATGGACATTTGAGGCCAAAAAGTGGAAAATGGATGATTTTCAAGATTACTTGTAGAAATGAAGAATGCACATATTGGTTCAAAAGTTGAATCATTTCTGGCAAAGTACTTTGAGGATAAGTCTTGTTGTTTTAGAGTTAACCCAATAACCCCTAAAGGACCGAATTGCATTCTTTAGCAACATAGCAATTTGGGGCAACTCAAGAAAAATGGAATGTTTATTTTTTTTTATTTGAAAATTTTCACACAACATGTGCCTAAGGAGTAGCTTTAAGTCCCAACAATTTTCATAACTTTTGACTATATGGTTAAAAAGTTATGGCATGATGTGTAATTTCATTGATCTTTGGACAACTCAAAAATTCATTAAAAAACACTTTTAAGAAAAATAAAAACTGGAAATTAGATTTCTAGATTTACATATTCGTGGAAGGCTTTGAATCATTCCATTTTGATTGATGAGATGAAAGTTATGAGGGTTTTAGTTTGCAAGCAAGTATAGATTCTATACTCTAAAATAAACTTTGAAGTCCTTTATTCAACTCAAATTTCCGTATTTTTTGAAAAAAATAAAATCATAAGATGTCTATTGTTTATTACAAAATTATAGCAATTGGATTGGCATCTTTCAATTACATATCTAAATTCTTAACAATTTAGTATTTTAAGTTATTCTCTACTTCTTTCTACTTACTTTTTTTTTCCTATATGTTGCACAATTTCAAATGATCTAAAATTTTTCAAGCATGTAGCCAGCTTGCCTTGAAGAATGAATCCAAAGAGGAAACACCATTTGGAATTTTTTTAATACAAATGTGACCTTGTGAAGTGCAATTGCCTAGTTTTTCACAAGACCCCCTAAAAGGATTTTTGTCAATTCAAACCCTAATATCTTGCAATCTATATGGTGGAAATTTTGGAAATTTGTCCACATCTTTTCATACTAGCTTAATACAAGATCCTATGGATGCACATGTCCCAAAACGTGTTTTTTTTCTAATATTTGGTACTTGTACTAGAAATAGGAGTTTTAAAGCATTTGTGGTGAAAACATGGTCAAAAACATTTAGGGGTTAACCCAAAATAGATATTAAGGACTAAAGTGACCAATGAATGACTTTCAACGAAATTGTAGGAACAAAAGATGCACTTGTTTATCTTGATAATTTTTTGTTGACTACTTTCATTGGTAATAGGACCCCACCCCTCATAGATCAACTTCTAGATTAATGCCTAAGGCATCACATTTTGGTATTGACAAAACTTTGAAGTCAATTTTTATATCTTATTAACTTATTAATTTTAGAAGTTTTCTATTAAATTAAAGCCAAATCAAACACTTTTGAGTCAATTATTGGTGTCTAAATCCGATTACCAAAAAAAATGATGGTTATTCTATTCAAGATTTTTTTGTATAGGGTGCATTACAAATCTTGATTCTTTAGGATTAAGAGCTCTCAAAGTTGAATTTCAAATACAATAGAACTTGAGGAAAAAATCATATTGCAAATTCATTAAAAAAATTTATAGAGTAGGATTGGAGATGCAATAAATAAATCGTGGCTAGATATGTGCTTTGTAATCAACCTCATATTTATTTTATGACCAAAATTTTAAAGTTGACATATTAAATGAAGATTTTTAGACTTCAAATTATTTTCAAAATTTAAATCCCCTTGGAATTGAACACCACAACCTTTCATTCTGTATGTGATATTATTGTGTATTCATTTTCTAAATGATTAATAACACCTATATCTTAAATAGATTTTCAAGTTATAATTCTAAAATAAATTGAGAATTTTTTAAAAAGATTTGTGTTTTGGTTTAAAACAAACCCCAAGAAGCTTAGGAGAGGCCTTAGGCATTTAGAGGTTAAAAAACGTTCTAAAATCATAGAAAAGAAATTTCTTTGAGGAACCAACTATTAGATCTCTAAGGGAGCTATGAGAGTATATTCTTGTTAAAATTTCAAAGTAGAGGCCCAACCAATTGAGAGATCATAAATAATGCTTAAACTTTAATGACCAATTCTATTACTCTATTAGTCCTCTCCCAAGGTGCAATACTAACCATTAAATATTTTTTGGAAAGATGATATATATTCTACAACTTGAGCACACTACTACTTTGGTATGAGAATTGAATTGAAAATCTATGAAAAACAGTGTAACAAAAAAAACACTTTATTTTTCATTCTTAAACCTCTAAATATTTAACCTAAAGAGAGTAAAATTACTTTTGAAAACTTATAATGAATAATTAGAACTCCTTCAACATAACTATATCACTCATTTTTGTAGAACATTCTTCCTTCTCTCCATTGATATATACCATTATTTTTCTTGAAGCCTCTTCAATGAATATTAAATCAAATAAATTTCATTTTTTACAACATTCATCGTCCACCCGATGGATGGTTGAGCACTTTGGGGGTAAGGAGCAAGTTATAAAGTCATGAAGTACATTAAATTCTTGAGTAACAATGCTTAGGGGTAATATTGTAATTAAAAATAATTACAAAGTTACTGCAACAAAAGTAATTCATATTACAATGGCCCAAAATTTGTAGACAAGCTTGCACTTATACAATGGAAGGAGCCTTCATTCATGGGGTGCAAAGGCATTCTTCAAGTTCAAGAATATTAAGGTAACCACACCTAAATGTGTCCATGTAAGCTTTGTAGACAAATAGTTATGCAATAATAATTGACAATCAAAATTACCATGTAGATACTTTGAATTGAACTTCATAGAAGTGGTTGCATAAACTTTGGAATAACTATGAATTAGTTACAATTTTCCAAAGATGTAAGGGGTAAGAAGCTATAAGTATAATCTAGTTGATGCCAAAATCTATTTGATGCACATCAAGAAATTACATTAGTTGTATCAAAATATATCATAAAGAAGAAGTTAAAACAAAAGAAATTATATCTAAAATCGCCTTTAATAAGGTGGGCCCCTAGTAGACCTCTACATTACTATAAATAGAGCCATTTGCTACCCAAAATGACCCCCAACTCCACTTTATACTTGTTTTGCTAATGCTCACCATTTTGAGTAATTATCCTCCTTATTTAGTTTCCCTTTAAAAGTAGGGGTGAGCAATCAAAAGGGGTTGGAATTGGATTTAATAAACTTATGTAAAGTGGGCACCTGTCTAAAATGCCATCATCACTCTTTGTACATTTTCAAAACCATGCTACTATGTTCCTATGTAGAAAAAAACAATTTTAGAGCATTTACTCAAAAAAACTTTGATCCTTTATAACTTTTGTGCATGGTATCCAAATGTCCTAATCTTTGGTGCTTTAGAACCTCCTTCCATTTGCCAACAAGAAGAAAATATGAAAATTTTGACTAGTCTAATAATAGTAAATATACACAATAGTAGAAAGTGGTGGTTTGGGGTTTGGAGCCTTACATCAATTGAAGGTGCAAGGTGCCGGCTAGGGAAGATTGCCCCTCTTATTGCCCCACCCAAGGATAAATGTAAAAATTTCCCCCTTTTTGTGCTGCTTAAGTTTTGTATTTCCTCACATGTCCTTGCTAATCTGGGGCCTTTGATTGCAAATATGAATTCAGATTTTGCAAATGTGATCACGCGTGGCAAATAAAAAATTCCAGTGTTTTCTCCAGGGGTAAAACACTGGGCAAGGAGGGGGTCAATGGCCTCCCTGGCCCAAAGTGCGAACAGCAACGGACTTACCAAAATCAATCAGGAAGTGACACGTGTCACTGGTTAAAAAATACATATATACTCTATTGTAGTGTGCGAAGTGCAAACTGCCAGCAATATGGCATCCACGCTTTTCTCTTGTTAAGGTAGGAGCTCATAAACCGTGCATGCAAGGGCTGATTGACTTTTGGGGAAGCTAACCTCCTTAAAATAATTTTCAGTAAATTTTCCTAGGAAGAAAAAAGAAATTGGCATCTAACCCAAATCATTTCATATTTTTTGGAGCTTTGTGGAATAAGTTATGGATTTTTGAAGTTGAAATGCAGTGGGCATCAAAAGCAACCACCTCCTGAAATGTAGAGAGGTGCTACATTGAAGAAAGCAAAATGTACCCCTGTATCATGTTCGCTTTTTATGCCTGGTTGGAGTTTGAGCCTCCTACCTTAGTAAGCTTACCGCCCATGTGAGCGTGGGTCCTGTTCCAGACTCCAGAGCAGTGCACGTCTGCCTAGTCTGCCAAGTCTTGGGACTACGAACAGTACGAAGTGAACTTACTGCTGGCATCGCCACAGGCATGGACCGCGGAATCATATCAACAGCCAGCACCTTTGAAACTGCTGCAAACTGAAAGGCGGGGCACCTTCATTCTCGCTCCACTCACTCCTGCCGCCTCCAACGACGTTAATATCAGCGTCAAATTCAAGCTACACATCATCACTTGGCCGCTTGGAAAGGGAATTCAAAACTATCATTGTTGCAAAGGATCTCTCCCTATCTCTCTATATCATAATGCTTGCTACTAGAACCCCGGAGTAGAACGCTTCCAACTCAAGGTAAATACTGTATATATCCCGCAGTAAAACGGGAATCTCATTGATGAGCTAGCGCGTCGCTTGCTCTCACTCATGACTGAGTGTCCCGAATGTTTCCCGAATCGAGCGGGGGATCGAATACACTCTTGTCACCAGGCTGGAGGATAATACTCATGAGGAGATCATGAGCCCTCACTAGTGGAAGCCCTCACTGGAATCTAGCGAAGAGATCGGGCGAACGCGGTGATGGCGGAGAGGAATAGTTGATCGATCATTGGATTCCCGTCCCAGCGGCTCACTTGGGTGGTTTGATGCGATTATTCGATTCTATGGCGGAGTGAGTGGCGATCAGTCCTAGTCCTCGAAGGACACGTAATCCTCGCGCAATCAATCAGTTGGTACGGGAAAGCTGCTGCTCCGGAGCGAGGAGTAAGGTAACACTTGTGACTTCCGGCGACCATTTGGCATTCGTTCTAGACTTAACAGTGTTTCAGGGTTTTTTGGGGGGCTTCATCTGCGTTGGGGGTCATCACGCGTCGCGGATGAGGGTGAGAAGTCGCTTGCTGCAGTGACTTTAGTGCTTGCCTTTGGCGGTACCTGTTTTCAAACCAGGGGGCTTGGAATTGGGGTTTGGGTTTGTTCCTGCTGTTTGAGCTGGCAATTTCGGTACACGCTCGCTCTGTCGTGGAGATTACGCCACTTTCGCAGGGGTTGAATGGCTGATAGGGTTTAGAGTGCTTTGACTTTGTAGGCGTGGCGCGCGCAACGGTGCGAGTGAATTCGTCTAGCTCCGTGGATTGCTGGTCAGCGGGCGAATGTCAGTGCAAGCGCTAGCTTGCCGTGGTGGTTGCGGATTGGAGATAGTAAGAGAGACGGGGGAGTCTCTCGAGCATGCCGCTGCATCCAGGTCAGTCCAATTCGTTTTGAGTTGTTATGTGAAATGGCTACTTTCGTAGCGCCAGAATTCTGCCTGGGACAGATCTGAGGTTTCGGTTAGGCCTCGCAAACTGCGCCAATTTCACCGGAATCTGTCATTTTTACGGAATACGAGATAGGACTGTCTTCCAATTCGCAAGTTCCGACCTTAGAGTGATATTCTTACAAGGGCTTAAACAGTCGGTTGGAGTGTGTCTGGCAGATCTGGCGACGTTCCCCACAGGTCACGGTTCTGGGTTAGGATTGAATACTAGGACGGCAATCGGGTTTGTTTCTATGACTCGCGTCGCGTGTTGGTTGCCCCAGCGGACATACCGAATACCAGAGTTTCTGGACGTCTGAATTGAGCATGAGGCGAAGTTTTTGGTGCTGACCTAGTCGTAGCAAAATCATTCTTAGTACACCCCTTTTATTAAATCCCAATGACGGCCGGCTTCCGAACAAGCCACGATGTGGTGCCCAAACACACAACCTCCCGGTACTACGTTCGCCATGATGACAGCACCACCGCCGCCGCCCCTCCGTGGCTGCCGCACGGCCCATACTCAAACCCCCCAAGCTACCAGCGCGAGGGCTCCTACTTCTCCCGCTCCTTCAACTCCAACGTGGTGGTAGTGATGGCGGTCCTCCTATTCGCGCTCGTCGTCGCCGCCTTCATCAACACGGTCGCACGCTGCATCCTTCGACGCCGACGCCCCCAACCCCCTGAGGATCACGCCACGACTGACAAAGGCTTGGACAAGAGCGCCATCGAGGCACTCCCCGTGGTGGCGTATGGCGCAGACTCCGTGAAGGCTCTCTTCGACCCCGCGGGTGGGAACGAGTGCGTGGTGTGTCTGAGTGAGTTCGTGCACGGAGAGAAGCTGCGATTGCTGCCGGATTGCCGACATGGATTTCATTTGGGGTGCATCGACACGTGGCTGTGCACGCACACCTCTTGTCCAGTTTGCCGACGCAGCGTGATCCCTGCGACGCCTGTCGCTTGTAGCGACGACAGCGACGACCCCGCGTGCGCTAGTCGATCTGTTATTGGGGGAAGCTCGCGATTCGGAAGCGCCAGATTTGGGAGCGCCAGGATTGCGAGCGTGGACATCGAAATCGAACCCACTGGAGCGAATTCGTCAAACGGTAGTAACGTCTTCACCACGCCTGATCCTGCACAAGCGAGTTCCAGCAGTAGTAGCAGCAGCGCCAGTCGGCCTAGCAAGCGCTCGCTGGCCTCCATTCTCTCCACGGAAGCCATGGCGACTATCATCCACGGCGTGGGTCCTCGCAGGTTTGGGAATGTTGGTAGATCTCAGAACCCAGTGTGACAACGCTCTGATCCTCCAATCTTGTCAAATCTCAACCTTCAATTCTGCAGTGACCCGAGAGGAATGTCAGGAGTGATCACCTTCAACTGCGATTCTGAATTCCCAATTCTCGTAAGAAATCCTAGTCCTCACTTCCAGTTTCGAAATCTCCTTTCAAAATTGCCTCCCTGGCATTCTGACACCCCCAAATTCCACTCCTCCCTGAACTCTTTCTGAACTGCTCCATTTCACTTTGAAATAGAGTGCTTCACGATTATGACGTCCTCAGAATTCTTCCGGGTAGAGTTTTCCATTCCCGTCTCCAAATCCCCTCCTTTCTGCAAACGTTCTTGGGTTTTGACTTGAAGGATATGGAGAGCTTGCCGAACTCGAATGGCTTTGAGAGAGAAACGCATTGGGAATAATTGCTCTGGAGTTGGGTAGCGTGTTAAGGTTGCAGTTGGCGGTCTATTCTACTGGAGATTAATTAGTCTACCACGAATTGGAATTGGAATTGGAATTGGGTTGGGTCAATAGCAGAGACAGCAAGTGGAGTGAAATCCTCACTAGAAACTTTAGGGATTGCAACAGGATTAGGTTCAAGAGAGAATAGGCATCTCATTTTCATTGAAGAATCCTCAGACAGGGTGACGGAATCTCTTCCCATTCAAGCCGAAATCATTCAGCATTCAAATTGCAGCGGGGTTTCAATTCAATCCCTGGTTTGGCACCCCACCCTTGAAGCTGAGCTGAAAATGGAAGAGATTCTCGTCACTCCGGACAGGGTTACAGCAAACTTGTACATTGAGTTACGGATCCTGAAGCTGCCAGAGGGCAAAGTTAGTGATGGATCCCCGTGTCAGTGATGAATTCCCATCAGTGGGTTTACGAATGCAGGATGGTGGTGGAAATCAGAGTGACAGATGTCAGTTCTGGGTTTGTAGAATTGGATGTAAATTCACAGTATTCACTGTATTGTGTAGATCGCAGAGGATGAATTTCATGGGGCAGCAGATTACAATAGAGTCGGGAAGAATTTTTTTGCAGATTGTGTAAATAATCAAATTTCAGAGAAGTCTGTTCATTGTAATCTTGTAGTGACAATGGTGTTTAATGTCAATTTGCGTGGAAGGATTGGATTGTAATGCATTGATTGAAGTTCTCTGCTTTCGAAAGACTCGTCATGTTGATGCGCACTCAAGAATGAAAATGGACTTGGAAGTTGTGGACTGGGTCTTCTCAATAAAGACGTCGCAGGGCACAGTTCGCATTATGAAGGGTACGGACAGTCAAAAGGGGGGGTGCTTATTAAGATCCGTAGAGGACTAGAAGGCCACCAGGTGGCTTTTGCAACACTGTTTTTTGCACCCTGGTCACCTGGTGTTATAGGGGTTAACTTAGAGAGGGATAAACTGATAACGGTCACCATGATGGAGGATTGGAGGGGAATAAGGTGGAGTGATTTTGATCCCTTCATCATAGTGAAGCATTGTATGTATTTGGAAAGTGGTGGTGTACTTTGGCTTGTACCCTTGTTTGGCCCACACTGAACACATGTCAATTATTTTTCTAGATTGCTTTGAATTTGTGGCCAACTTTGTATTTTCTTGGAATGACAACAATTCACTTTTGCATAAGATCTAGTTGCAACTTTGAGCCCAATGAGGGACCAAAAGGGCTCCAGTTGCAACTTTGAACCTAATGAGGGACTGAAAGGGCTCCAATTGCAACTTTGAGCCTAATGAGGAACTAAAAGGGCTCCAGTTGCAACTTTGAGCCCAATGAGAGACCGAAAGGGTTCTAGTTACACTTCAATGGTTGTCAAAACTTTTGTTAGAACATGATATTTTTTGTCATTGGTTGTTGTTGGTCCAAAGTCAACATGAGGACAATTCATTCAATCCCTTGGGATGCATGAGTCTACAATTGGATTTTAAAACACAAAATTCATCAACAAATACACCATGACCTTTCAAATGCTTCTATTTTGTATTTGCAAGAATGTATCCTAGGAAAGAATGCAATGTTTTGCAAGGAATATGTACAACATTCTTTAGTAGTTGAATGAATCCACCTTTGACACCTTTGATGAAGTCTCTAAAGTTTGACATATGTTGTCAAGAGTATGCATGTTAGAGGATGAGTATTTAACAACTATTTTCTTTTTGTAGCTATTGGTATCTTCTTGTGATATAAGCTTAGGACTGTGTCCAAAAATAATTTAGATTCCATCCTCAAGGATTTTGAGACAATTACTCATGTTAGATTTTTAGTAAAATTAGAGACCCTAAGGTTGAATACATATTCACCAATGATCAACTTTTCAAAAACTCGTAGTTTATGTACATACAATCTAAAAAAAGCTTAGAAAATTCAATTGTTGTCAAAATCCAACCAAAATTTTAACAATTTAATAACAAGCCCTATACTCAAATGCTTATTTGAACAATTATAGGTGAGTTCTCATAAGGCTTCAAAGAAAGCTCACAAACATATTGCAATTAGCTTTCAAAATGTGTCCAGAGTCTAAACCTAAATTTCCTTAACTTTGTTCTCTAAACTTCTTATTTTGCAAGGTTGTCCATAAAAGACCTTTAGCTGTGAGATTGATCTAAAGTCCCACTAGTAGAGGGGTGGTCTTTAGGCATTAATGAATAGAATTAGAGCATGTTGCATTAGGTTGACATCAACACAAGGCTAGTGTTAATATGGGCCATGGACATCATACTTTGGTACTATTTTTTGGTGCCAAGAAACCACCCTTTCTACTAGTTTTCCTTTCGTGAGATATGGATTATGAAGAATCCCCACGATAGAGAAAAATATTTATAATTCACTAAAATTTTAGATTAAGATTTGCAAAAGGGCTTGATATTAGATGAAGAATGTTTCTTTGGAAATTTCCCTCAAGAAGAATCTTCATCCTATAGTATACACTCATTTTTTTTTTGCATATTCTCCCCCCCAAAAAACCAAGGCCAAGAAAAGAAAAGAAAAGTAATGCCCCTCCTTGCATACATATACATATGAGTATACATTCAGTAACATACACACACACACACACACACACACACATATATATATATATATACACACACACACATGTATTATATTAAGTACAAAGTGTCACAATTCATGTCATGATTTGTTATAAAAAATATGGTCACATTTACATTCCAAATGTTTTTCATCCAATCCTACAGGACTTCAATTGACTATCTAGTCCATATTCTCCTCAATTCAATGTTGCATTGCAACAAGTTAGTGCGAGAATATGTCTAAATATGTACAACAACATATGCATATGTATAGATGAAAATCTAGAAAAATTATCCCATGTCTTTTGTTGAACTTCCTCTAGGTTGATTTCAATATAGAATTCTTGAATTTTTTTGAAAAATAATAGTGGGGGCTGCAAAAATAATTTTGAAATAATATATAGTACAAAGTGCACTATTTGAGTGCATTGTGCACATTGAGTGATTCTTCCTGTGTTCTCACATGCACCCCCAGTAGGTACTCAACTACTCTTGAAGCACTGCCTAACGGTGCACTTGAGTTTCCAACATCATCTATTCCAATTTTCAATCACATATGAGTGACAAGGAATTTGTTCGTAGGGAGGACTTCCATGAACAAAAATCAACCAAACTTTTGCAAAAATGATCCAAAGCTCCCCACGAATGCCAATTTTATAATCTCATAAGGTAGGAGGCTCTGAAAGCGAGCAAGCATGTAGAACTGCCCATATAGACTCACTTGAAATGGATGTTAGGTGGTCTTTAAATGGACCTTCTATAGTCATTGAATGGATCAATAAAAAAAATATTATTTATTACAAGAGCCAATCATTCTCTTTGCTTTCCCCATTTCTCTCTAGAAGTTGCAAGTGAATAGTTTATGAAAGACTTAGGGTCATAAATAGGGACCTTTGACTCATATTGTTTGAAATTTCATAAGTAAATTTGAAAATGCTTCAAAAAATACAAAATGACTCGTGTTATCATCAAAATCTATTTATCTTTGTGTGAAGAATGGGCTAAAAATAATCCCATCCAAGAAATTGAATGAAAAAGGTGGACCAGCCATTAGGTGCTCCATTCATGAGCCTCGTCTCCTACCTTAGGAGCAATTAGAAATTTGTTTCTAAGGAGGACTTCCATGTAACAAAATTCAGCCAAACTCTGCAGAATTGACCCAAAGCTCCCCCCGTATGCCAGTTTTCAATCACATGGGAGCAATTAGAAATTTGTTCCTAGGGAGGACTTCCATGTCCAAAAATCAGCCAAAGCTCCCTACCTATGCCAATTTTCAATCACATAGGAATGAATAGAAACATGTTAATAGGGAGGACTTCCATATATAAAAATTAGCCAAACTCTGCAAAAGTGATCCAAAGCTCCCCACCTATGCCAATTTTCAATCACATAAGAGTGATTAGAATTTTTTTGTTTCTAAGGAGGAATTCCCTGTACAAAAATCAATCAAATTGTACAAAAATGATCCAAAGCTCCCTGCCTCTGCCAATTTTTAATCACATATTAAGAATGATGAGAATTTTTTTCTTTCTAGGGAGGACTTCCATACACAAAACTTAGCCAAACTCTATAGAAAAGACAAAGAATTTTTGATACTCTATGTAGAAGTGTACAAGATTTTTAAGAAAATCAGAATTATGACATGCAACTTTCTAGGGAGAGGCTCTTGAAAAGTGAGGGAGGTCACTTCCCAATTTTGAAAAACTAATTATAACTTTGAACTTCCATTTTTTAGTTGCTTTCAATTTGACAACAAGGCAAAGCTACCATCCTAAAATATAGTTGTATCTTCTACTCACATCATGAAACTTAGTGGAAATAGTTCTGATTCTAAAAAATTTGAAAATTATTTTTGGATTTTAGTATAGCGTAGAAGTCCCCCCTTATGATGAAAATACTTGTTAGGGAGAGAAGAACTACAATCCTCAAGGGATTGGCATAAATGAAATAATCTGTTTAAGTAAGGTCCTACAATTGACTACAAAAAGCCTAACAATCTTCTCAATATCATTCCAATTTTGTGAGATGCCTCTAAAGAGACAAAAACTCTTATCACATATTAATCTAGATCCATAAAGTTCAAATCATGTTCCTAATAGTAGACATGTGGATTGAAGAGGTAGAGCTAAAATTTGAGTGTTGTGATATCAATGTTTGTATTCTCAAGCCACAAACTTATCTATATGTTAAAAAATATTACATGATTAGAGAAAGAAAATTCAACAACTTCATGAAATGCACATAAGATAAATCAACTATTTGCATCGGTCACTCCATTCCCACATCTATTGGACCTTCCCATTTGCACCACAAATGCCACTCATTTCCACAAAAGTGTGTAATTCATTTTCTTGGAGCAAGCAATTGGGTGCTATTGACAAAGAATGATATCACATTCATATCTACTTATGAACGGTAATAGTTTGATAAAGATGTGGTTCATTAAATGTTGGTTTAGGTGGGCTTAGTTATGAACAAATGCTTGTTAGAACAAGTTGTAGCTTTAGGTAGTAAAAGAGGTGCTTTTAGAAGCAAACTCATTTTCTTGGAGCAAGCAATTGGGTGCTATTGCCTCAAAATGATATCACGTTCATATCTACTTATGAACAATAATAGGTTGATAAAGATGTGGATCATAAATGTTGGTTTTGGTGGACTTAGTTGTGAACAAATGCTTGCTAGAACAAGTTGTAGCTTTAGGTAATAAAAGAGGTGCTTTTAGAATGTTAAACTTATCCTTTCAAAATACATCTAATAGGATTACGATGTCTCGTTACTAATCTTGAACCTTTTTGAAGATGGTCATGAATCCCACCTGTAGATGGTCCAAAATTTTTGCACCAAGCATGTTTGAAAATTCAAATCAATTCTTATTGGATTAATATGATTCCACTTGTATTTGAGCCCTCTCAACGAATAATTTCTCAGGAAAATACAGGCAACAATAAACACATTGCACAAGTTGTTAACGGAATTATGGTGAAGTACCGGAGCAACCGAAAAATGAGGGACGCAGCAGATCAAAATGTGCTGGGATTGAGTTCAAAATGCACGACAGACCCTAAATTCAAACCCTAGATTCATCGCCTTGGATGATATTCGTGGATGATATTCAGTCCTCCTCCGAGGACGATGCCACTCCTCTCCCCGGAAACTGGAGGCTTTGTGAATGTTCGGTGAAATACGTCTTCTGTTGTTTTTGTGATTGTGTGCTCACTTAGAAGATCTATCACACTCCCGGATTTTCTCCATCGGTTTTTGAATTTCACGAGGCGCAATGTCACAGATTAGAATTCCGCCCAGTGATTAGGGCTTTTCTATTTTCAGGACCGTTGCGAATTTTGCACTCTACAGTGACAGAGCAAACACGGTGCAGGTGCAGATGGCTAGTAGTAGTACCATTCGAAGTTGCGCTTCCGGTATTCAGATTTTAGTAATACCCTAGTAGCAAATCTTACTCCAATTTCTGGCTCCAATGTTGATCGATTAAGCTGCCTGCGAATTTCGTGGTCAGGCTGCTGCCAATTTGAAGCGATGGGTGGGGTTATGTCTTCCGAATCGGAGAGCAGATATGTCGATGAGCTTCACCAGGAGCCCGAGGCTGCCCCCTGTCACCCCTCTTCCTCCCCTCTCTCGCCTCAGCTGTCGCTCACGCGCGGCACTTCCTACTTGGGACCTTTGATCCGCGTCTCTGATCCTTACAACATTCTGAGCCCGAATAACGCGTCTCCCAAAGTGCATAGCTCGTCCAGGCTTCAGAGCATGAGCAACGCCGCGTCCCCGATGCATTCGCCCTCCACGTCTCGGCTGCTTGGTACTGTTCCTGGTATGGACTCCGTACTATCTGTGTCGCTTCTTTTTGTTTTACTCTCTTTCCAAATTCAGCACAGTGTGATTCTGCTTTCCTCAAAGGAATGTAAAGTCTCGAGTAAGGGAGAGACTCCATTCATCATGCAGGTGAACTGTGAACCTTTTCCTTCAACCAACTAGAAAGTTGCACCATCTTCTTTCCTCAAAGTAATTTAAAGTCTCCATTCACCATACAGGAAGGGAGAGGTTCCGTTCATAATACAGTTGAACTTTGAACCTTTTCCTACAACCATCTAGGAAGTTGCTCCTTTATTTTTCCTCAAAGTAACGTAAAGTCTCCTTTCTCCATTCAGTAAGGGAGAGGTTCTATTCATCATAGAGGTGAGCTTTGAACCTTTTCCTACAACAAAGCTCACCTAGGTACTTAAGCCATCTTAAATTTTGCTCATTTAGTTTGTGGTAAACTGAAAATCAAGTGCAAAAAACTTAATGTTCATAGATTATGCATGTTCAAACTTAGCACAAATAAATTCTCACATTTACGATCAATGGAACTCTGATGTACTGGATGCAGTGAGGGAGAGGTTCCATTCATCATACAGGTGAATTTTGAACCTTTCCTACAACATTCTGGAAACTCGCATCATCTTCAATTTTGCACATTTAGTTTGTGTTAAGGTTATAATCAATTGCGAAGTAGAAAATGTTCATAGATTAACTGTTTTCACACGTAGCACAAAGCAAATCTCACATGTATGGTCAATGGAACTCCAATGTACTGTATGGATAATGGAAGCTCTACCTTACTAGTTTCCTTTTACAGTTTGTAAAGGATAATGGAACCTCCCCTACAGTGTACACAGGCACCCCCACGGAGGGGATGTCTCAAGTAGTGACATTCTGCAGCGGAGGTCCCCGGTTTTACGTGTCATTTAGAGCAATTCATGCCAAATCATAGGAAAGCAAACAAATTTAGAGCTCTCACATTTGAAGGCAACGGCTCACTTGTTCAAATTGAGCTGCTCTTTATAAAACAAGGTGCCAGGGATTCATTTTCATGTATGTCTTAGGGATTCTTTTGCTTGCCAGTTTAGAGTATTCTCATCGACAAGGGTTGGGACAAGTGTTGCTCAGGAGACATCACGCTTGAAACTTACACCTGGTACATTCCCTGCATATGACTTACATGTAAGGTGACCAGCACCGTACCCAAAGAATGCTCTAGTACGTTGCTGTACCAAAATGGCGAAAGATTAGCACGAATTTAGTGAATCATCTTTGAGACTTTTCTGTGGTCACCTATATATACCTATGTGTAAGGTGCTTATGGCACTACAAATTTACAATGCTAGTGAATGAATGGGATGTCACATACTGATTGACCTACTTCATTTCTATCCCCCCTAATGCTGCAAAATTCCCCATGCTCGACGTCCAACATTTCTGTCCAAAAGCCCTAATTTGACTGAATCTGTATGCTCTGCTGTTTGTGGTGTCGTTCATGTCGCCCTGGATTTTGATGCAGGAGAGCTGCACGTGTGCACGGAGATACACTTCATAAGGCATGGGGAGAGCTCCATGAATACAAAGCCTGAGTTGATAGCTGGACGAAGCCCATCTGCAACGCTGACCGGGTTTGGCAGACGACAAGCGCGCGCTTTGGGCGTCCATTTGAGGGCTGTAGGGATGGATTTTGATGCAGTCTACAGTTCCCCACTTGAACGGGCGAAGCAAACTGCTTATGCAATGTGTCAGGTAATGCAGTAGTGTAAAATTGTTTCAAATCCTATCCAACGGCTTGAACATTGTTTTATGGTTTTGCTGATAGCTATTACTTGGATGAGGTTCAGTGCCACGTTTACTTAAGTTGACTAATTGTACATTTTGGGAGGATTGGAAACAGAGTGACAAACTCGAGGCAATAATCGTTTTGACCCTGCGACATGATCCCCAGAAATAACTTGTCTGAAATGTGACCGAGTTCTTGCCAATTCAAATTGTGGTCTTCTTCTCATATCCCTGTCCTGTCACTGTCATGGTGCATTTCTGTTTGAAAAGAGGAAGATGGTCTACAATCATAACACGACCTCCACACCCGCAAAGAGATATAGACTTCCAAGATATAGCTGTCGTGATTTAGTCTGGGGAGAGGGGTTTTGGTCCGATAACAGTGTTAGGCCTCCTGGTCTTTAACC
Source organism: Straminergon stramineum (assembly GCA_963920665.1). Lineage (NCBI taxonomy): Eukaryota > Viridiplantae > Streptophyta > Bryopsida > Hypnales > Calliergonaceae > Straminergon > Straminergon stramineum. The sequence goes on from OY987272.1 coordinate 16,300,246, forward strand.
GGTTATCAGTTACTAGACTGTTTGTTTCCTTTATCATTTCGACATGCTTACAGATTATGCTCCATGTTGAATCTTCAGGAGCTAGACATCCCACGGGAGTCGATAGAGCTGACGGAAGCAGTGCAGGAACTGAGTCAAGGGCAATGGGAAGGCCGAAACCGCAGCGAAATCTACACTCCGGCGCTGGTGCCGATAGTAAATTCCACCCAGCCAGATTTCCGAGCCCCGGGAGGTGAGTCGCAACGACAGGCGGAGTTCCGGATGATGGAGTTCCTGAACAACGTGGTGCTTACCCGAGCATCCTCGGCCATGATGAAAGCAAGACGGCAACGAGGAAGTCGAGAGCACTTGAATAAGATCCAAACAACCTCCACTCAGGTTGACATGAATTCCGTTCTAACTTTTCCTCTATTTCTCGCATGCTAATTGAAGCCAGGACCACACAAAATCTGGAAAACTGACTCACACCCCATTTCTGTAAAACTGGGAAATGTCGAAAGTCTAGATCCAAAATAGCTTGAATTTTGAAATTTATCTGTAGTTTCTCAAAGTGGAAAATCCGTTCCTCAAATGCTAGTTACACCAATCTTTCACATGTCAGTGAATCCAGCAGTTTCCTTAATGAACAATTACACCAAAGACAAACTAGAACCTTGCAAACTAATTTTTCCGTCCCTCCAATTTCCAAAATTTGATTTGACCTCACTGAAGGCAGTCTCTAAAGCCTTGATGGTCCTGGCAAGATTTTCAGAAATGTAGAAGGTTCATTACCGTGGAAACTGATCTCAATTGGCACCATAGATAGCCACTTGGAGTCTATTGCAATTTCCTGCAATTTGTGAAACGAGGATGATCTCTAAGAAGAATCTCATGCTGGAATCATGCAGGTCCACCCCCTCGAAGACATGGACGAATCTCAAGCCAAGGATTGGGAATCTGAGTCCGACTTGGCATCGGAATACCACCTGAAGTCACTGCCGGGGCAAATCCCAGACAGCATGAGTTCCAGTAACCTCAGTGGGCCTCCGGAAGAGTTCTCCATGCATAGTGATGTGTCCAGCGTGCCGTATACAGTTGCAGTGATCAGCCATGGCCTGGCCATTAAGTGCATGCTGCGAGGTCTCATGGGCTTCGATCCACACTTCACAAATCGGTGGTGTATCGATAATACTTCGGTCACTGTAGTCCGTCATTCGACCAGGAAAGGATGGGAAATACAAAGAGTTAATGACACGTCGCATCTTCGACTTTTATAAGACTCTTTCTGTTTTTTTAGCCGACTGTAACCCTTTCAATGCTGGCGCTGACGCACTTGATATGTTGTGTACTCCGAAATCTCTTGTTTGCACCCTTAGCAAACGAAATTCAAACTTGCCTCGTCGTTTTCCATCTGTACCTTGGGACAGTTGTAGAGGACCAGACTAGCACTAACTGAAGTGTAGAATGCTAACGTATTTATAAAATCCAAAGGTCCGTGAGATAAACTCCCCGGGAATTTTCAATTTCACAGCATTTTCACTATTTGTAAAGACGAATTTGTGGGTATTCTCGTCTTGTCGTAACGACTTCTCCCGCAATCCCGACTTCTATCAAAATGATTAATCATTTCACTTCCTAGGGCCAGTGATTTTCAAACAATTTTGAAAATTAACTTGATTAATACCAAGGTGAACGTTCTCATCTTCAGTATCTTAAATTAATCTGCAGGAGGAAAGTGCAATTTCTGGTTTCCCAACCAGATTCTTGAGACAATATGCAGCGTTTTTTCCTAAACGTAGCAATAACATGCAGTGATCGGTGGAATAGAATATAATTTTAAACCATGTATGCAAATTTATTTCAAGTGCAACCCATTTGGGTTATTTCGAAGCCACCGATCTATTACATCAGATGTCAATTTACTAAATTACGTCTAGCAAAGGAAGAGAACTTCTATATATCTCTGCTCTCCGAGTGAATTTTACAACTAATGGAAGGCAGCTTCCCTGCAAAAGTTATGGCACCACCAATCCAACACCTGATAGTCAGGCATTTCAATTTGGTCACCCTCATAGCTTCCAACAGAAATTCCGGCTAATGCTGCACGTAAGAATTGATGTTCTGTCGAGACTCGGTTGATTTCGAGCTTTTTGTTGAAGAAGATTATGATGCAGTCCAGATTTTCGAAGAATTTAAGCGGCGATGGGCAAGGACCGGAGCACCAGCGTCTCCAAAGTGAGCCCCGGGCCAAAACCAATGAAGAATCCAAACTCATGTCCTTCACCAGTCGTGGCAGCGCCCATCTTCACCGACCTCTGCCGAATCTGATCAAGCACAAACAGAACCGACGAACTGGACATGTTCCCGTACTCAGACAAAACATCTCTGCTCCCTTGCATCTTGTCATGCGTGAGCTTCAGCTTCGCTTCCACTTGATCAAGAATGGCAGGGCCTCCGGGATGCACCGCCCAAAACATCTCATTCCAATCAGGCGATCCCACACATTTCCTTGCCTCCGTCAAAAACTTCTCAATGTTTTTCGAGATCAACCCAGGCACATCTTTCATGAGATGAAAGATGAGTCCAGCTTCAGTAAGATGACCATCAATGGCGCCATCACTTTCAGGTAAAATGGTTTCCCCCGCCCAGTGAACCTCAAACAGCGGCTTCTCAGCTGGCTTAGGATCCGCGCCCACAACAAACACACCAGCACCGTCACCAAAAAGAGCGCTGCCGACGAGCCCATCCAAGTGATTCTCATTGGGAGCGCGGTACGTGACGGCTGTGACTTCGCTGCAAACGGCTAACACACGAGCACCGGCGTTATTCTCTGCGAGATCTTTAGCTACGCGCAAGACTGTGGCGCCACCGAAGCAACCGGTTTGGTATAGCATGACGCGCTTTACGGAGGGTTTGAGGCCGAGGAGCTTGGCGAGGGCGTGGTCGGCACCGGGCATGTTGACGCCGCTGGTGGTGGCGAAGACAATGTGAGTGATGTCGGACTTGCGACCGCCCCATTCCTTGATGGCGCGCACGGCGGCTTCGGCTGCGAGCTTGGGGACTTGGACGACGACGATGTCGTGGCGGACGTTGAGAGAGGGTTCCATGTAGGTGCAGATTCCGGGGTTTGCCTTCAGAACCTCCTCGGTGAGGAACAGGTGGCGCTTGCGGATTCCGGACTTCTCACCTGAGAGATCCATCACATTGCCAAAATATCAGCCAAATTCGAACGTATACTTGCCGATCATAATGTCTCGAATCAAAATTGTGACGCTCAAGTGACAAGGAGCCCCAAATTTGAGTTCTGGGCACCCAACGGTGACAGGCAAGTACCGAAAGCACAAAACATAGGACTGAAACTTGACCGCAACAATTCTATTCAGATAGGCCATTATTGTTATATAGGGTACACCGCTGGTCGAAGTTCAGACATCAATCCATGCAGTAAGCAATCTGGATGTGACTGACGGCGAATCAATTAGCCAGACAGTGATCGAGTGCTTACAGATCCGCCTGAACTTGCCCTTCAAAGCTTCCTTCTCGCTGCAATTCGTTATGTTAAAGAAAAACTCCGGATACTCGCTCTGCAGAAACTCCGTGGGCGGGACGGCAGTGCCCATCCCCAGCACTGTCGCTGGCCCTTCCGCGCGCGGTTGCCCTCTGGGCAACACATTCAATCCAATGCTGGGAACATCCACAACAGCAGCCGATCCATTCACGAGCTCTCCACTCGGAGGCGCCATCCCCTCTAACTAGCTCAACTAATTCTAAACCTTCAACTCAATCACTTCTTCAAACCAAAACTACCACCTGATCGATCTCACAATCAATAGATCTCTACAAACTTCTCAGGAAACTTCGATCCAATGTACTACCTTTAGACCAATTGTTACAACAAGAGCGGGCGAGCTAAAAACGAAGCTCTGGAGGTACTAGAAGCGTAATCTGCGAGCTCGAAATGCAATGCAGCAGCTGTGTGTAAATAGCAAGCTAGAGAACTCCTGACTCGTTGTGGAGTGAACGTGGAACTAAATAGCGATGTGAAGGCATGTCTGAGAGTGCGTGACGTTGAAGTCGACGGGGAAGACTGCCACTGTTTCAGGAAATTGGGCGATTGACGCTTTTGCCTGTGGAAGTCTTGTAGTAAGCGTGGAAAAGAGAGTCAAACGGAGTCAAGGGGAGGACGCAGCGCGCATCCGGGGCTTCGGGTCGTTGCACTTTCGCCTCGCCTTATTGACCTCTTTCACGCTTTCGACGACGAGGGCGGCGCTTTGAAAAACTTCGAGCGACGTTGACGGGCGGCGACTGCGTCGTGGTTGAGGGGTCTGGAGGTGCCGCCTCGGTCGCGGCCGTTGCGACTCTGATTTTCAAGTAAGGTTTAGGGACCATATTGTGGCTGTAATTTTTTATTGATCCTTTGGAGGGTCTAGAAAGTATCAATTCTTTGGTACATATGGAAAGTAGTATACAATTTTGTAGTAAGTACGTGTGGAATTGTATTTTCTTGACAAAATATGAATTTCTATGAACTTTGAAAGTGATATGCATGAACGCTTAAGCACTTGAATCTTTTCTTGAATTTTTGCATATGTTTTCTTATGTTTTCTCAAATGTATATTATTTACCACAATTTTGTGAAACTTGTTATACAATTTTTTTAAGAACAAGCATTAGTTTGGATGAATGAGAAGTTCTATGGTCAAAAAAATCCATGGAACCTCTCTATTCATTGTCCAAAATTGGGACATCTAAGCGCTAAGGGGTTAAAGTTCATTCTTTACTAAATACTTCATTGAATGTCAACATAAACTGCATCCACTTCGTCACCTCATTATCTCAAGTTTTAGCTCAAATGATGCTTGTAAAATTTAGCTCCCATTTTGCCACTTAGAGTTGTAAAAGTGTTGATTTCCTTGTCATCCATGATGATAGAATTCTTTGAAATGTTTAACTAGTGGTCCTAGGTGGTTTGTCACAAAAAAGAACCTTTGATGCCTCCAATACCCATTATTGAGAAGTTGGGGTGGTTGCAATAGGAAGCACCTTTGTTCACCATGTGACTTCGTTTTTTGTGGATGAGGGAGAGTAAGGTGATACTCCAATTTGAAATTCTATTTTTCGACTTGGATTTTTACTTTTGCAACGATTCCATAGTTGTCTATAACTTCTAGCTTGCATATTTTCTAGGCTTGTGGGATGATGTCATCTAGTCCATGACAAACAAGCCTTTTCATCTAATGCGGACAAATTTTAATGATCAACTAGATCAAAAATTGAATGTAGGGAGAGGATAACTTAATTTGATTAGAGTTGAAATTATGGTTGAGAGTTTGTTGAAGTAAGATTGTGCAATGCCAAGTACAAAAAATAATACAAGGGTGTAGTAAAAATTATGAGATTTATTTTCTCTGAATCATTTGTTTTGATATTGATTTTGTTTATTGTGGAGTTTTGTTCAAATATGGACTTGATTTGTTGTAAGGTGTTTTTAGGTTCATAATTTAGGTTATTGATGATGATACTCTATTCCATTTTGATTTGATGCTATGCCTTTTTGTCAATCTAGTGTCTCTAAAGAAGAAGAAGCAAATGCTTATTAATAAAAGAACCAAGTGATTCTTCAACATATACGAGAAATCTCAAGTAGTTGCATATGAACTCAATTTTGAGCAAATGTTCATAAAATTTTCATATAAGATGTGAACATATACCTCCTCGGTGAATATGTAATTTCTTTCCACTCGGTTTCATGTATCAAAAGTATGCCATTGCCCAAAACTATTTTGGCATCTTAGGTAATTTTCAGCAACATGTACAAAACTTCTATACTTCTAAAATTTGATAGGTATGTCTTTAACATGTTATAGGATGCAATTTAAAAACAATAACTATTTTTAGTGCAAAAATCTCATTCTAGGAGTTGACGCTCGTTGAACCTATTAAGCAAGGCTAAAAATAAACTTTTTTTTCTAACTTCCAATGTTATAATCTTTAGATTTGTGTAGTCAAATTTTCTAAAAAAATTTCTACACATTCCCAATTTCCCATAGTAGTTAGATAGTAAAAATTTGTATGATTCAATTTCAAGAAAAAAAAATTTCATTATTTTTCCATTGCTCTTAAAAGTAGCATTTTAAAAATATTTTTTGTCCAAAATGTGCCTTAGTCTTTCAAGTGTTAAAAAATGTGGATCAATGAAAAATAGAACTAAAAGTGAATGCAATTTAATTGGGACACCCCAAAATGGTATAATTTAGGTAGGTTGTGCAATCTATATTATTGCACCTAGATATGTTGAATTTGGGGCATTGTGTATTTCGTAGGAAAAGTTTTTATCCTTGTGCCCACATGATGTAAATTATCAAAAGTGATATATTACCTTGGCTATAACATGTTTATTATTTTGAAGGGTTACTATATGTAGTTAAAACACAATATATTCTCCCATTTTCCTATCCAATTCTATCTTTTTGTATTGATGATGCTGTAAAAATACATTGTACCAAAAATATAATTATTGTATCAACATGTGACAAAGGATGAGTAATAACAACAATGGAGTAACAATGAGTGAGTGTCCAAGCATTGTCATTCTTACATCTAATACTTAAGTAAGGTGAAACTCACCTCCAATTCACACCAGTATAACAAGGTGTAAATGCAAGCTAAACAATATTGGGCGGTTTGCAATCAATGCACAAACCTTAATGTAGGGTAATTGCAAGAAACACTTGTTCTATTTTTTATCTTCTTGTCCTTAGACGGGTGGTATTTTGCTCATAACTTTTGCCTTGTTTGTCCGTTGGGCGTGAAATTTGGAATGAAGGTACATGCATTAGTTGCAAACATTGAGATTTTTTTTCAAATTTTTCAAAAATAACTATTTTAATATTTTAAAACTCCCCTAATTGGATGTCTATTTTGGCCAATTTGGAGGTTTTTAGTCCTATTTTGGACCCAAAAATGTAGATTTGAAGCCACGAATTGGACTTGTTAGAGGTCTACTAATAGTATAAGGACTTGCAATGAGTTTTCATGAAAATAGAAACATGTTAGTTGCACACATAGGGGCATTATGACCTTCCTTTGCACAAAGGCTATGAAGAGGGAAAAAATTTCCTACATGAATTTTCACTAGAAGAAAAAAGTGTCTATCACAATCGACTAAAATGTGACTAAGTGTCCTATACATCAATAGTACAATGTTTAGTTGCAAGTTAGTTGTAGAATGAAGTGAATACATTGTTATAGTTGCATAGTAGTCATAGAATGAAATGTAGGATGGTGAGAGTTGTAACAGAGTTCAAATTTAGAATGAATGTGAATTATTCTTCATCTAATATTCATCATAGTTGCCGATGTGGACAAGTCTAAGCTCTATGGAATCCACCGTGTCAATCCAATGTAGCAAAAAATGACTAGGAAACGATTAGAAAGCAATTGCAATTATAAAATGAGGCTAGTTGTTTCTTCATCAATTTCTAGTTTTTTTAGTCAATTCCCAGTCGTTTCCTAGTTGGTTATTAGTCATTTTTTAGGCATTTCCAAAGACATTTCCCGATTGTCTTATATCAATTGTACCATATCAATTGTGAAGAGTACCATTCAATTGGACATATAAAACATGTAAGTTGTTGTATTCTAATGTAATGAATTCTGTCAATAGACTTCAAAGATTTCTATATTTTATAGATTTCTACATTCTATAGAAATCTAAAAATATTTAAAATCCAATTTTTTTCAAAATTTGTGAAATTATAGAATTTTTGAAACTAGTGAAAACTATTAAATCCCAATATTATAATTTCTGAAATAAAAAAAGCTAGATTTGAAATCTACAAATCTATGAATCAGTGAGATTAGAATTTCAAAATCTACAAATCTATGAATCAGTGAGATTAGAATTTCAAAATCTACAAATCTACAAGTCCTAGACATGTTGCAAATGAGTCATAGACAAGTCGTAATTAAGTCACAAATGAGTTGGCAATAAGTTGCACTCTTCAATTGCATGACTGACTTCATGTGGCACCAAATACCACATAAGCAACCACGTTAAAAAAGTTCATCGATGAATTTTCAAGTAGGCTGCTACAATTTGCAACTACAATCCCATGTGCAACTTGTCCAATGCAACTATGGGTCTCTAAATTATCACTAGTCACAAATGTCCTATGCAACTCAAAACTAGTTGCTTTTTGCAATCGCAAAAACCCTCATTTTCTTCTAGTGTTTTTGGTGTAATGCAAGAGCAATTTTCTCTGGAAAAATGGCTTTTCTATGGAATTAAAATGTTTTTTGGGGGAATTTTTGAAAATAAAAAGGTCCACAGATCTTTATTTTGCTATTTTTTGCTCTCAATGGCTTCGATAGTAGAATATAGTAGTCTGTAGTAATGCATAGTACTATAGAGTATTGAATCGATGGTATAGATTTGCAGGTGCCTTGAATCAATGGTTTAGATCTACCGGCGCTCTAACACAGAATACTAATAGTTCTTCGTAACTCTGTTAGACCTATGGCCTAAAACTACATTTTTGATTCAAAAACGTGAAGTATTTCTTAGAATCACTTTGTAACACAATGCTTGGCAATAGCCATAATACCAAACTATGTCCAAACCTCATAGCCCTAGACTCAGAGGAAATAACATTAGTCAATGGGACCATACTAGGCAACTTGCAACACATGTCTAAGCCACCTAGTAGCTCTACAAGCAATGGCATAAAGTGAAAAATACTAACACTTGAAAATGACAACATCCGTGGCACAAAAACGAAATAAATGCCTATATACAACACATACACAAATGTAAGAAACAACTTAGAGAAACCCCTTTCACTTCCCCCTCACTATAAGAAAACATGATGTTTGGGGATCTCTAGAAAAATGCATGACAACGTCAAAGTGGACGTGGTAAAAATTAGTGTTGATGTCACCTAAAATTCGTTATAATTGACTAGCCCAAAACGTGGAAAAAACATCTATTTTGAACTTGATTTTTTTTGACATCACAAATAATGTGGTCTTTCAAGCTCCCCAAAATGCACCATGTAGACTCCACATAAGTGCTACATGGGCAATGAGAACCATGGGGGTTGTTTTTTCCATTCAGCCTATCTCTAACATAGCACCTGACATGGTGGCAAGAAAAGTGACGTGGCATGCTTTGTCAACAAACTTCTATGTTGTTAAAAAAATTTGGTGTTGCTTTTTGAGACATCAAATTAGACTTTTTGAAAGACATCAATTGGTGCATACCCTATTCATAAGACAAGATCAATAAAACATAATTATTTAAAATATAATTTTTTTTTAAAAATGATTGAATTAAAAATAAATTACAAAAAACTTACCATGTACCATCAAGAGATTTTTTGATGGTAAAATGAACAAATTACTTCTTTGAAAGTTAATAAGAATGAAGGGTTCTATTTATATCCATTCTCTATCCATGGTGAAACAAAAGATATGGAATAAGTAGAATATGAGAATTTGACCACTATACATGTTGATGTTGTTTTAGACATCTACATGTTGTTTCAAACATTTGGATGTTAATTTAGACATCTTGATGTTTTTAGAGACATTTTATATGAAATACAATTCTTGTTTTCCATATCCCATATGGATTGTTTCACTTCCTGCCACCCTACCATTATAAAGACTAGCTCTATTAATCCATGATGCACATCCATCCATTTTTCTTTTTTCATAAAGCATGCCATGTGGCTGCCTTTTCCCTAAATTTTTCATATATGGTCAAAGTTTTACTGTAGATTGTAGTAATTTTACTAATGTATGAGAAGTCAAAATAAAGCTACTTGTTGACGATGCAGTCTATGTTTTTTGGGATGTCACAAAAAAACATGACCATGTTTTTTCTAACATCACTAAGAACATATCCGTCTACAGTGACATCTACTTGTTTTCTAGTTTAGCCACTTACTTTTTCATCAACATCAAATCAAATTCACATTCCTGTAGACATTTATTGTCCAACATAGGGTGTTTTTGAAAACATGTTACATTTCTTGGAAACAACACCAAAAACACAGTTTTCTTATAGTAACTTGGCCAATGTTGAAGCCCCTTTCACATTGGCAAAAATAATACCCTATCTATGAGACCTTGAAACTACCAATGGTGAAAAATCTACATAAAAATATAATGACTAACCACCATTTGAAACACTATGTGAACATGACCATTGACCAACATAAACCTCTTGTAATTATAGCGAACTCAAACAATGGAATTGCCACCCCATTGAATAGACATCATACAAAACCCTAGTAGCAATGCCCTTGGCACTTCTACATGATACACATTTCACCCCAAAGGAAATACAAGATTGACTAGCATTGATCCGATCATCAATGTGTGGCAAGTGACAAGGTGCACAATGGTGCATTTGATCCTTCTAGACCTTGCCATCACACCCTCCAAAAATATTACTTTCTATTGAAGTACCTTGCACTTGTAGAATAATACATCCAATTGTCACATGAAGTGTTGTATCAATGTCTATTATACATAGACCCTAATACAACAAGGTGTTTCTATGTTGTACAATAGAAAACTTTTCCAATGTGATTGGCATCACCTTCTTATATGAGTCCTTCTGTTGCTCATGAACATGTGCCCACATATTTGGATCATTCATATTAACTACCATGGTATCAACATCTTGCACGATGGCCATTGATAAAAATGAATGATATCCAAACAAAAGATGATAATAAGGTGAAAAAGAAGCCAAAGAGGTTTGCTTACAAAATTTGTAGCCAATAGCTATCCATTGCAACTATAAGTCCCAATCTCCATGATGCCCTTCTGTCAAACTACATACACTTTTGAAGCCCCTTCTTGACTAACTATATTATATGCTCTACCAATAAATCTTCCTCAAGGGGGGCCTATGATGTAGTGCAATGATTAATCATTGTTTGTTCATACAAGGCTTGAAACTCATGTCTTTGGCTTGTCATCACCTTAGTTGGAACTTCAAAGAAATTCAACATCCAATCCAAAAACATATAATTTGCTCCCTAGTTGAACTTGTTTGGCAACTTTAGTTAGCTACAAGCTCAATTTACTTCAAGAAATGATCAATCATCACCAATACATAAGTATTTGTTGTGGCAAGTTGTCACTAGTAATAGGCTTGTATTTTTCCAAAATGACTACATTGATCATTTGTTCTATTAGTGACGGTGCAAAATTAGAGTTACCTATAAAATAGTTTGAGTTTGAAATTTTTATTTTGTAGAAATTAGCTTAGCTTTTAGTAATATTTCAACCTATATAAATTTTAAAAAGTGCAAATGAATTTTGGTAATTAGTGTCACATGCACTAATAGAACAAATGAGTGTAGCATTCTAAAAGATCTTCAATAGAATGGCTTGTGATGGAAATGATGGTAAATATTGTTTGCAAGTTTCATAAGAGAGAGTTTCACTAAGATAGGAGGTGCTAAAAGTGTCTCATTAAGGGTTGATCTAGCTTTCAAGTAGGACTCGTACACCTCCAAGCATTATGGAATAAACCTAATATGAAAGAAAAGTTATTGATGGAATTTGCATTTAATCCACTTTTATTCACATTTTTGGGACTCTTGTGGACTTAGTTATGAATATTTAAAGTTGAACTAATATAAAGTCTTAAAACATATCTATCCTAAAATGTTCACTAATGTAGCTTTGATGAATCCAATAACTAAATCTCTATGCGCGAAAGGACATTTTTAGATCACAAAGTATTGTAGGACCTTTTTATCCTACTTTATCATGGATTCACTTAATATTGTATAGAAGAATGCATTGTATGTATCCAAGAGAATGTTCAACGGCCCTCAACATGTAGCCACTTAGACTCCAATCTTTAAGAATCTAGAAAGTGAGATTTTAGATAAAATGATATTAAAAAACTGATAGTTCTAAAATTTGCTAGGGACACACTAACACCTCAATAGATTTGGATGACACGGCCCCAAAGTGTCATTATTTTAGGTAGACTTTTTGTTTCAAAAATATTGGAATTGTAGCAACAAACGAGATATGCAAAATAGGTGGAAATTACTCTATTGTCATGTGTAGTAAGTGAGGGGTGTGATTTACGTCGATTGCAAGTTATGTAGAGGTGGTAGGTTGTGAGAGTATTCTCGGAGCTCAAAAAATGCTTTTCGGAGGAGTTTGAAGGTTTATTTAGGCCTTGGTGGAACCTATTGAAACATTGTTTGCCCATACTTGTGTGTTTGGAGACTCATCTTTTTTAAGTTTAGTCTCATATGTGATAGAGTGAGAGGTGCTTGCCTTATGGCTTCATCTCAATATGTAGTCATTATTTAAGAATGGTGTAAACTTGACTTTGGTATACTTGCGAGGTTTTCTAACTTATTTATGAGCTTTTCTTCTCTATCATGTACTTCAAAAAGATGCCACTACACTAGAAGAAAATAAGGGTTTTTGTGATTGCAAAAAGCAACTAGTTTTGAGTTGCATAGGACATTTGTGACTAGTGATAATTTAGAGACCCATAGTTGCATTGGACAAGTTGCACATGGGATTGTAGTTGCAAATTGCAGCAGCCTACTTGAAAATTCATCGATGAACTTTTTTGACGTGGTTGCTTATGTGGTATTTGGTGCCACATGAAGTCAGTCATGCAATTGAAGAGTGCAACTTATTGCCAACTCATTTGTGACTTCATTACGACTTGTCTATGACTCATTTGCAACATGTCTAGGACTTGTAGATTTGTAGATTTTGAAATTCTAATCTCACTGATTCATAGATTTGTAGATTTCAAATCTAGCTTTTTTTATTTCAGAAATTATAATATTGGGATTTAATAGTTTTCACTAGTTTCAAAAATTCTATAATTTCACAAATTTTGAAAAAAATTGGATTTTAAATATTTTTAGATTTCTATAGAATGTAGAAATCTATAAAATATAGAAATCTTTGAAGTCTATTGACAGAATTCATTACATTAGAATACAACAACTTACATGTTTTATATGTCCAATTGAATGGTACTCTTCACAATTGATATGGTACAATTGATATAAGACAATCGGGAAATGTCTTTGGAAATGCCTAAAAAATGACTAATAACCAACTAGGAAACGACTGGGAATTGACTAAAAAAACTAGAAATTGATGAAGAAACAACTAGCCTCATTTTATAATTGCAATTGCTTTCTAATCGTTTCCTAGTCATTTTTTGCTACATTGGATTGACACGGTGGATTCCATAGAGCTTAGACTTGTCCACATCGGCAACTATGATGAATATTAGATGAAGAATAATTCACATTCATTCTAAATTTGAACTCTGTTACAACTCTCACCATCCTACATATCATTCTATGACTGCTATGCAACTATAACAATGTATTCACTTCATTCTACAACTAATTTGCAACTAAACATTGTACTATTGATGTATAAAAATGACGTCAAAGAATGACGTAAGAGTTTGGTGCAAATAGAGAGGGCTACAATAGCAGGATAGTTGTATAGGACACTTAGTCTCATTTTAGTCAATTGTGACAGACACATTTTTCTTCTAGTGCTACAAATATGGGTGTGATTGTAGTGCAAAATTGACATCTAAATGATTTCAAATTGCTTTTGGAGAAGTTGTATTATATTAGAGTTGCAATTGTAGCTCAAGTTATGGCCCCATACTCCCATAGCCATAAAATTGGGCCCTTTTGACCCCAAAAATAGTCTTGCAATTAACTTAGTGATAGCCTTCGGTGACTTATTGAGTTTGAAATTGGTATTTACACTCCAAAGGCATTAGATGTTTTTCGGGCCCTAGAAGACCACGAGTTCCTAAATTGTGAGGAACATGGGAATTTTGCCACAAGAGCTATATGACGTGGTCAAGAGATGGCCACATTATATAATATTTTTAATTAATTTTTTATATTTAAAAAAATTAAAATATTAGAATATATTTTTTGAATTTTTATTTTTATTCTACACAACAATGGCTAGTTTATGTAACAGGGAATAGACCCGAAACGGTCTTCTAGAGGCCTAAAAAACATATAATGACACTATGGAAGATTATTGTCTTTTAGAAAACTTCAAGTGGGATTGTAGGATGAGAAAAAAATGTTTTTTCATTCAATTTGGAAGAGGAGGAAGTTGCTTAAATTCATTTATAGTGAATAGTATTGCATGTGGTATTATTGACATTTTTTAAGAAGAAGATGCATAATCCATGGATCACCCTTGCAATGTATTTTGGCCAATTCTTGCTCTTTATTTTTTATGTGAATTTCATCCATAAAAATGATATTTTCTGAATTTGAAGCCAACTAATTGAAAAGAATTTTATCAAGTTTAGTTTATTCTCCAATTGGAAAGTTGGAAAAAATCTTAAAATTCAATGTTTTATTACAATTAGAACTTTGGACCTATAACTATAGTTTGTTGATTTTCTAATTTTAGAATGACATGGTAACTTTGGTTTATACCATGATGTTTGAAACTACAAAATATAGCTACACTGAAAATTTCAGATTTTTTTAGCATATCTTATTTGATATCAATTTTCTTCACTTTTTCTTAAAACAATTCACAATAATTTCACCCAAAAATCCAAAATTTGAGAACTTACAAAAGACATGGGATTTCATGTTTGAAAAATAAATTTTCAAAAATTTCATTCATAATAAGTTGCAAAATGGCAACAAATAAGCTTAGAGAGAAGGATTGTAAAGCTTCAATCTGTGGGCACAAGCTCCGGCATTTCTAGCTCAATCCTATAAGGATGATGCAAACCAAAGTAGTCCAATGGATGATAGAGAATCCTTCTATGAAAGACAAAAGTGCATATGCTCATCCTTGAAATTTTGAGCAAAAGGAAAGTGTTGCACAATAGTTTGACCTTCAATGAGAGCTCTTGTTATTTTGCAATAGACAATTTCACATTGTACCAAATAGGATGATTTCCATGGTGACCAAACCATCCTTATTCCTCATAGGATTAAGGGATCAAACGGTCATGGTTGGGATTAGCCCATGAATAAAGGGTAGTATTGTAGCCGCTTAAGTCAACAAGAACATAAAGTGATGTTGGGGATTACCAGACTTTGATGCACAATTTGATCACAAGAGAATTGGAATGAAGGTCCGTTTTGGAGCTAGATGGAAGAATCTAAGAAACTAGTAAGTATGTAATGGTTGTGTGGGAATGGCTCATACACAAGTGTAGGAAAAAAATTAAAGAAGGTTTTTTGTGTGCCTTGAGAAGTTCAATATTGAAGTGTTTATGTGTGCAGTATCCAATCGTTTGACAATGCAAGTTGGAGCTTAGAGCTAGCTTTCATACGGAGATGGGCTAGTGAAGCCCACCAATCAACGGTGGAATAGGAGTTTGGTTTTCTGGAATCCCCATTCCACCATTGATTGGTGGGATTAACCAACCCTAACTCCATATGGTAGGTGGCCTTTAGGGTGTTGCGAGGGAGATAAGAGCTTTGCAATCCAGGATATAAGATTCACTATCTACTATAATGATAGAACCATGTAATCTAGTTCACCCCCTCAAGGAAAAATAGGAACCATTGATCCAAGAATCAACCCACCGCCTTTGTTGTTGATTTAGGATTTTTTTGGGGAAAAAAAGGCAATAGAGAAGTCTCAACAATGATAAGGCAAACATTCTTATCTAGCCCCCACTATCAATGAATTTATAAAAACAATAATTACGACCCCCTCTACTGCTATCAATAAGATTATAAGAATATGGATATGGAATATAGATATGGAATGTAAACATTGAAATATGGATATGATATAGAATACAAAATATGAACATACTATATAGGATATGGACATGGACATATAATATACATAGAGAAATCACATAATCCCATATTGATTGCAAGGGGTATTGTTTAGAAAAAAATTACAAGGAGATGGGGGAGAGGTAGAAAAATAATTAATCTGAAAATTAATTAGATTGAATATCCAACAACTATCTGTTTATAAGACAACCCCATTATTAGACTACCTTTATTTTGAATGAGTTTTTCTTCTACTTGTCCCTCACTATGCACTCAAAAGACAAAACTACTTACAATTCACAAGAGTATAAGATTTATGTTGAGCCAAGTGTCATCGGAAAGCCAAAGTGCCAACCAGAAAAGAGGTTGCAACTCAAGTGGGAAAACCTACTTCATTCCTTCAGATACTATAATTCAAGTCTTGGAATTAGTTTTGGTTTTAGAGACGTCAAATTAGTTTTTATGGCAATTTTCAAGTTGGGCTTAATTAATCACATTCCTTCATTCCCCCCCCCCCCCAAATAACCCTTCAAATCCTACTAAACTCCCATTTTCATTTGGGATTTTTTAATTTCTTAAATTTTTTTAGTAATGGAAAACTCTAAATTTGAATTATTATCCTTTATCTTGTTCTTGCCTTTAATATATTTTGACTAATATTCCATCCAAATTATTACCTTTTATCTATAAAACAATATCATTGAATGACTCAATGTTTGGGGAGAATTGCCAATTAGTTCATTTTTAGCAAGTGCCCTCGGGAATAGAACTAGTTGGAGTGTGAAACCAGAAGACCCAAAACGAGACAAAAAATTGGTAGGACCAACAACTAATTGGTGTGTAAAAATCAAGGTGGATATGTAGCCACCACTTTCATGAAATTGTCATGATTTTTAGCCACTTGCCATTTCAAGTCTAAAAGATAATACCCAAGTTGTTGGAGGTAGGTATGTTCTTGAACAAGGAAGGTTATTGCTTTAGAGTTGGCCGTTCAGGGTGTTGGACAGCCTGCCTGGATATTGCAAGGATAATTATCTCTTTAGGGTTGGTTGTGGTGGCCAATTCTTGCTCAATGTATCTATCCAATGTGTCGTGCCCCTCGGTAACACTTACTCTCTTAAGTTCACCTCTTAATGCTTCTCCAAGCACTTAACTTTTTAGTGACACCAAGGATCATGATCTCCTCATACTACACATGCCAAGCATCCACAATGTTAGATTCCAACTGGTTACAAGATTCCTATTCCTCCATAACACCCAACATTTAACTCCCACAAGACACCACACATATCATTTAATGACATGGGGCAAAACTTCCATTGATGTCCAAGCACTCGGTGGTGACACTACTCCATATCAATACTAACCGCCTTTGAATGGGACCCAATTCTAGACAAGGCCCAACCCAACTCATCTTGGGACTTACTAACTTGGACTCATATCATGGCCTAGTATGGAGTGGGACACCACTCAACTCGCATCAAGAAGTGCACAAGCACTCCGTGATAACAAACAAGTGATGGTGAGGCTCCAAGACCAACCTCACCACTCGGGGTCACTTTGACTCACCATGGCACCATCTAGGAGTGAAGAAGGAGACCACCCCTCCTCATAGTACTCTTTGTGAGATTTGGCATCCCTCCTCCATACTAGAGTTCACTAAGAACCCCTGAGATACTCCCCATCTCGAAAGACCACCCAATTCCAAGTAGTTTTTCCAAAATCAAACCCCAAAGGACTCTCGACCTTCTCATTGGGATAACTTTTATCTCCGGGCTCCAAATTTCAAGTGCGAACTCATTTTCGCGATCTACATTTTTCTGAAAATCATTGTGGACTACTCACTTTCTCCAATACAACAATTATTAAGGAAGTTATGGCCTTCTAAAGGTATGAGTCCCTTAGGAGGTGTAGTTCTCAAGGACACCATCCTCTTTGGATGCCTATAACTTCTATCTCATAGCTCATTTCTTCATGGTCCTAAGCATTTTAGAATTTTTTTTCCTTAGCTTTCCCATGATATGCAGCATGACCTATTTGGCTCAAAGAATCCCTCCCAAACCTTGTCTCCCATGTCCCCAAGCCTTGGGATGCAACCTAGATACTATCAAACTTTGAGGAGCCATAACTTTTATCTCACAACTTGAATTCTCACGATTTTTGAGCCCATGGATGCATCTTCTCCTAAGCTTTTTAAACACATGTGACACACCCTCCAATTCATCTGGATCATAGCGCTACAACACTCTAGTCCCTTAGAACTCCTAGTTCCACTCACCCCATCTCTTGCAAGGCTTGGGGAGTCACCCCCAACATCCCCCTTGCTCACTAAAGTGGCACAAGCATGCCTCTTGATGAGGATTGTGACAAAATGTAATGAAATTTTAAGTATAATTTCAAAGTCAACATGTCTCTTAAAGGAGGATGGTAGCCTCTGCAAATTTGAAGTTGAAGGAAAGTGGATGATGAGAATTTGATACTAGAGGAAATGAACCGGGAGATTTTGATAATCAAATGCAATCCTAAACCTAATCTAAGTGCAAACTCCCTTACAAGCTTCATAACAATTGCATCCTATTTCAAAACGGTTACAATTATTTCATCAAATTTCACAATCTTAGATGTGTATAAATCCTCACTCCACCGCTTCTATAAAATTTATAGTGCTCCTCTTTCAAATTATGAAGCTCTAACTCCCCAAACCCTAATTTTAGTCTTGTTTGTTTGACAATCATGACTTGCATTAGATACTCAAGGATACTCACAATTATTCTCATGAAGTGGCTTTGTTGCTTTCAAATATTTGCATTCCAAATTTCTATTAGCGAAAAAAAGAAATATTAGCATAATTTCAAAAACATAATTAATGCATGAGAAAAAAAATGTAGGAAAGAAGAAGGTAGGTCATAGGAAGGGATGACAACAGGAGGAAGGAGCAAGAGGTATAGGGGATGGCCCCCTCATCTTGCCATCCATCCACTTTCAAGGCAATGAGGGGCCAATTCCCCTTGGAAATACAATTCCCTTGAAAAAACCCTTCTAAAGTATAGGATAAGCTAGAAATTTGCAAGAAAAGACATGAATAACAGCTCAAGGCAAGACATTAACACTTAAATATTGACAAGAACATTTTGTGTCCAATGGATGACAAAGAATCTTTCTAAATAGGATAAAAATGTAATTGTTTATCACCATTTTTCTGGTGCTAAAAGGAGATATCTTGCACAATAGTTTGACATCCAATGAATATTTTCAGGTTTTTTAAAAGTAGATGATGTCACACAATTCAAAAAGGGCTGATTTCCACAGTCACCAATCCATCCTTTAACCCCTAAAGGACCGAGGCACATTTGGGAAGATATTGTCAAAAACTACCGCCTTTTAGGGTAGCAAGAAAAAAAATGAAAAAAAAAGTTAAAAAAAAATTTAATTGTACAAATTTGTACTAGACTTCTTTGAAACAAGTGGAATTTTTTTAGAAACTTTGACCACATGAATTGAAAGATTATAATGTTTGAAGTTAGGTGAAAAAGTTTTTTTCGAACCTAGCCCAATAAGGCTTGCAAACTTTAACTCCCTCTAAAATGAGATTCTTACACTAAAGATGGTTATTTTTTTTTGACAATTTGCATCTTGTATCATATAAGCTACACACCCACCAAATTTCAAAACTATAAGAAGAGTTTCACACATGTTGTCCGAACTACCAAAGCTGCCTAGAAAACTTAGAGCAGCATAAATTTTGATCTAGGCACCTAGTTAGAAAAAGAATTAGATTTTCAGGAAGGAGGTATAGAGTTATACATTGTGTTCAATTTTCATGAACATCCGACCAAAAATAACTTTCTAGGAACCTACCTGAGATTTCTTGGGTACATTGAACGGACACTTGGTCCTTTACACTTGGTCCATTTAGGGGTTAAGAGTTAAACACCCCCATCGAGCTGTTTCCGGGTACACCTGGGTAGTCTGTGTCGGGCAGGAAGGGTCCGTTCGCCTACGACGGTGCCCAGCTCCCGTTCTTCAGTGTATTCTCGTCGACCTCCCCTCCGGCCTTCATCCGTCCGAACTGCAGATCGCCGTCCAAAAATTTGAGAGCGCTTTCCCCGCCAATTGCACCACCTGCCAGTTTCCTGGCGCTGATCACAATGTCCTTACAGCATCGCATTCAGAGTTGCGATTGTCTCTGCTGTTGCAACAATCTTCTCCCGCATCCCTGCATTCCTTTCACTGTGAGTTTCCGCTTCCTGTTTCTCATATTTTCTCTAGCTGCATTGCGAGATGGGACTCACATGCACTATTTGTGAGAGTCTGACGCCGGGATTCATACTGAACCTCTATTCTCTGGACTTCGGGGACGCCGAGCTTACCTGAAAACACAGCAACATCATATTCTGAACTCGCAGTACGTAGAGGCAAAGATAGACACGAAATTTTTCCTGCATTCTTAAATCGGCGCCAAGCTTACCTGAAAACACAGCAATATGATGCTTCTGACCTCGCAATCAAGGTGAGCTAGACACGAAATTCTCCCTACATTAGTGGGTGTCACACCCATCAATGTCTCCCTCGAAATTTCTTCACAAGTGCTCCGTAATACTAAAGAATTCGCCACTTGGTCTGACAGTCTTTCATTTCAACTCCTGGGCTTTGCAAAATTCCATATTTTTTCCAACTCCCAAGACATTAGATAATAATTTGGAGATTCGATTGTGACAATTATATCTTTTTCATTAATTTGAAGGAATTTATTTCTGGTCTAATCTGAGTATCTTACTCGAAGCCTGCTGAGAGAAGGATCTGGAGAGTTAAATGGGAGCAAGTTCAATTAGAACGAAGGAGGGGAGAGTGATTAGGGTATAAAACGGGATGAGGTAGCTGGAGTAATTCAATGGACAGGAAAAGACGGGTGCACGAACTGATCGCCTGCCTCTTCTTTGTTTTGTTGGCGTCGCGCATTGTTGTTGCGCAGGACCGGAGCTTGGACACCGACCGCACGGGCTTGGAGAGGTTTAAGGTCACTGTGGATCCCGCCGGCAAGCTTCTGCTTTAGGTTTCTGGCACAAATCCTTGCACTTGGATAGACAACCAATGCCACCAGAACTGCGTCCGTCTCTCCCACTACAATTTCTCTGGCATCTCCCCTTTGTGATCGCATTCAAATTTCTGGAAGGAGACGCGTTAAATTTTTGGACGGCGATCTGCAATCCGGACGGACTGAGGACGGACGAGAATGCAACGACGGGAGCTGGGCATGGTCGCCAGTGAACGGACCTTCGCTGCCACGCAGATGCCAGGTGGACCCGGAAATAGCTCGATGGGGTGGTATATACTGGTATTTAAATTAACGTCTCGCCATTGCAAGCGAGATACATGTGGGATCTGGAACCACCGACAATTGCATGTCACCAACTCCTCACTAACTCGATAGTGGCGTTCACTTCCGTTGCGCTTGAATCTCCAAATCTAGTCTTGCATTCCCCGATAGACGATGATCATTCTTCACTGTATCCGTTTCTGAATCTCCGGAATTTGCTACTGTTGGCTACCCAATCGAGATTTCTCGACCATGTGACTTGGGTTCAACAGTTTTGAAGAAGAATCGCTCTTCAGACTACAATTCAGGGGCGCCAGCAGTGCCCCATTTGGCATCATGGAGGATGCAAATGCCGATTCCCGTATTTCAAGTCGGAGCCCAAATCCCTCAGGTGATTTTTCCTCCAAATTTCCCCCAAACTGTGAGAAATTTATCAAATGTATGGCCTTACTCTGTGTTGCTCCCATCCTCTGGTTCTCAATCGCCTGGGTCCCGACCGAAGCTTCCTTACTTTCGGAGCTCCTTCAACCAGGCTGCCAGAGCTTGAAGTTGAAAACACGGTCCGAAATTGAGAAAGGGAGGGTGTGGAAATGCAGACGAAGGTTTGGAAGAGGGGCATTCGAAGCCATGGTTTGTTGGGCCTGTTCTGTTTTTGGCAGTGCTGGCTGTGTCTTCGGCTGGAGCTGTATGTCACTCTGACCTAATTATGTCTATTAATCTCCGTGCATCTTATTATATTTGTCAGTTTTGAGGTTTAGGGTTTCGGTTTGTTCTTGCGTGCATTCTCTGTTGGAGTTTTTTTCAGTTTGCACGCTTTCCACTGTTGAATATGGAGTACTGAAACATTGGAGTATTGGCAAATGCTGTGCAATGGTTCAAAAGTTATGTAGGCAATGAAAATGAAACAAGTGTTAAAAGCAATAGTGGCATGTTGGGGTCCATCATTTTTAAGAATTCATTTCTTATGAGTAGTAGAATTGTGACGCGTAGACATGAGGGTAGTAGCATTCTAAGAGTATCCTGTGGGGATTTTAATATTTTCAATTAATAAGAATCAAATAGAGTCAAATAGAGGATTGTACTAAAGATCATATGAAAAGAGACCTACAAAAGTAACACATATTATTTGGGGAGAGATACTTGCTATTAGCAGCTTGTTTCATCGCTAGGCATGTAATCACTGCAAATATGTCAATCAAAGACTGAATGGAAGGAAGTCAATTATTCTAATGTGAGATATGATTGCCATTGTAAACATTAAACGAGATCAAGATTGTGCACAAAAAGAATGTGGATTCGTTCTCTTGTTCGTTGGTTGCAAGGGTGTTCGTGCAGATTCTCAAGAGTGTTATGTAGGTTCAAAAATTTTGAATATATTTAGGGTTCCTGTGCCATGATTTGTGCATCAGGTGACGAAGTCCATGATTGGAGCGGCGCCCATTACGAATGCAGGATGGAGGCTTCAAGTAACTTCTTTCATTCTACTACCTGGCTTTCTCTGGCAATGGCTACGTCTGCCAAGAGAAACACGTGAGCGAACAAAAGAGGCCACAACTGTTACCATCTTAGCGCTCAGCGGCGTGGCACTGGCTCTTCATTTTGGGCTCTGGGTGAGGCTACATTGCCATGTCATGCACAAGGGGTGTCAGAACTCTGGACTTCTAGTGAGAAAATTCCCTATTTCTTTTGATTTTGGATCCCACACAATTCTGAGTCCCCCAAATACTATCCTTTGCATTGAGGTTTCAAATTACCTTTCAGAATTGCCTCTTCTTGCAGAGGTGAAAACTTGTACACTTGCACGCTATTTCGAAGGGGCGTCAAACCTCGCAAATCTTGCTGTGCAAATTGTTGCTTTGGACTCAAATTGGACACCGCGATTCTTCTTTCCTCAAAGCACTAGTCAATTCTAGAGTTCTGGAACTTGATTATGAAATTGCCTTGTCCTGCGGGCCTGCTCTTGCATCCCCCAGTGCATCCTCAATTTCTCGTTGCTATCCATGTCGAGATTGCACATCAGATAGTAGTATTGCTTTTTCGGTGCAAATAGTATCGCGAATTTTCATTTGAATGAGTCCAATTTGCATGAGACGAATCAAATCTCTTTTCCTCTAATATTCAGTCTAAATTTTTCTGGTGCTGCAGGTTTGGTCTTTATCCCATACATCTTTGGCACATAGTCTGCTATTCGTTAGCACACCTCCAATTGTGCTGGCAGTGCTGGCGTGTCTGCAGGGCCAACCCTTGTCGGGGGGAGAGTTGGGCGGAGTAGCGTTGGGGATGGGAGGTGTGGTGGTGATTGCAGCGGCCTCTCATGTGGAGAATGACAACGAGGTCAGCCTGTTGGGAGATTTCGGTGCCTTTGCAGGAGCCATTGCATTTGTGGCGTACATATCTGCTGGACGAAACTTACGAGGTATGTGTATATTTTTTCACTTATCATTTCATGGTTGTATTAACCCCGTAGTTCCTGAACTAAGAATCGAAAGTCCACTTTGGGAGCTGATGTTTGATTGTAGTAACTTTGAAAACACATCTTTATTATTCAAAATGATAAGACATGACTTCTATTGGTACATTTTTCTACCTGTATGCTTCGTAAATGATGTATTTCAACTCCTAAAGATATGGAAGCAGCCAGCTTTGGCAGTTTGGGCCTGTAGGGGTTAAGAACAAATGGGAGGCTACTGATACAACTTTGCTGGCAGGCTGGATGCCGCTGTATGTGTATGCATTCCCGGTGACAGCTATTTCTGCAGTTCTGCTGGCACTCGGAGGCATTGGACTAGAAGGACTCACCGTATCTTCTGCAGGAGAGATATGCGGTCCTTTAAGTTGGGTTAGGAAAGGTAAAACAGTGGATCTTCAAATTTGTGCCTGTACGTATATTTTGTAGCTGATTTGTTTCCGGTGAATCCAATGTCACTGGGTATATCATGTGGTTGATGTCAAACCAACTAGTTGGAAAGTTGAAAGTCAAAGGTCGATTGCAGTTGGTGAAGTGAATAGTGTGATACAAAATTTGACTCTTGTGTGGAACTGGCCTGCAGAATATTTGCTACCCACCCTGTATTTGGCCTTGGGTCCAGGCTTTGTGGGTCACACAGGGCTGAATGCAACCCTCCGGTATTCGTCTTCCCTTGTCATTGCGATGGCCGTAACATTAGAGCCACCACTCGGAACTGCTTTGGGATGGCTTTTGCAGGTATCTTCAGCCCCAGGGTAAGATTTCTCATCAACCAAATTGAATGTCTCCTCTTGAATCTGGCACATGGTTTGCTCACGGGATTGACTGTGGTGGAATGCATTACACATAAAAGCGTCGAAATAAGTATCTGACGATACTTCCTATCATTATTCCTATTATTAGATTTCTTTAATTTTCTTGGTAATCAAAAGAGGACTCCAATGCATCTTAGCATGTCTTTTGGACATTGTATGAATAAAATGTGAATTTTTACAGAGTTTTAAAAATGTTGAGTTTTAAAGTGTCCAGTTCACCCAAATGGACGCTTGGCTTCCATCATGTTCCTGTTGAGATTATATACATTTTAGGCAGGCATCTATTGTGGTTGCTTTAGGGAAAGGGTTGCAATTGGGTGTAGTTTCCTTATAATGATGGTCTGATTGCAGGGTATGGACATGTGTTGGAGGAGTAGTGTTGCTATTGGGAACGTTGTGGGTGAATTACGCCAGCGAACAACGCAAGGTACACCAAGCGTAACATTTCTCTTAGGAACATAAGAGTGAATCTTGATGATTTGCAATTCTTTGTTGTTTTACTCCTTTTTTTAATGACGAACTTGTAAATTCATAATTCCTTTTGTGTCAAATTCCAAGTTATCAGGGCAAAATTAATTCCAAAGTGACCAAGCCAGAGAATAGGAAGTTATTTTTCTTTGGAAGCTAAGAATTGATGATAGTAATAATTATCATTCTAAACATATCTTTATTGTTCAAATACTTAGAATAGAATTTCTTCTATGTATTGTAACATTTTGTTACCTTGAAGCTTCCTAAATTGTTCAATTCAATAGATAAAAACATAAAACAACCAGTTCTAGCCAATTGGGCACTCAGGGATTATATAGACACAATATGCCTCCAAGGATGATAGAGACCATTTTCAATATCGTGTGATTAAATGGTAAATTGTTCATTCTTGATGAAGACCTTGTTTAAAATATGCTTTTGTAGGTTGAGTCAAGTTCTGGGGCTTCAAAAGATGGTATTTACAATGAGCATGGAGATGTAGCCGCACCCTTACTTGTGGATCCTTGACATCTTGACTTCGACCAACATGCTACTCTCCTAGTGCCAAGAAAAGCCATTATGCAAGTATCTTGTTTACTGCAAACAAAAATTTCAAAAGGATATAATATAGGTGGTTGAAGCAAAAATCTTTAGTGTCACAAAGAAAGGACTATTTGCATCCTTTGGGATGCTACTGTTAATATGGTTCTATTAATTCTTTTCACCCTTGCAATGATATTCCAAAGACTTCCCCTCCAGATTGTAGAAATATCAATAAATCCTTTGCCATGTGTATAATGTCATGGCTGCGGTCATTCAGTTCACAATATTTTCTAGCCCAAGTTTGACTCTTGGTGATTCCATTAAATGGGGATGACAAAGTGAAATTGGATGCAACAGTGGATTTGACAATTGGATTTGGATTAACCCCTAAGGGCTCTGACGTCCATTTTCTAGATGATGAACAGATCGAAACTCAAGTTTCATCCTCCTAACTACTTGGATGAAAGTTGTTTTAATTTGTGGAGATAAGTTATCAAGTTGTTGTCCTATTTGAGGGTTGGATTAGGTGTTACTAGAGTACACATTTTTCAAAAATTTCAAATGTGCAAGTATGTCAAGTGGTCAAATTGCATTGACTTCAATTCAAAACTGGATTTGCCAAAATGAGGTCATGAATGTCAAGATCATAAAAATTTCAAAAAGTCACCATGTGAAGAGAACCTCATTTCAAATCCATTCCAAAAAAATTTACTTAAAAAATGACAATATATTGCTTGCCATCAACTTTTGTTTGAATTTTGGAATTTCTCTTTCAAAATTTATAAAAAAAGATTGGTGATAGCATTGGTGAATCTAACCATACAGACAGAATCTACAAATCAAGAACTACATCTTTCAAATATATCAATTCCAAAATATGCTTCTAAATTGCACTTTATAATGATTTTTCTCAAATCATCAATTCTGGAGATGAATCTGGACTTTTAGGGGTTAACTTAGGGCTATTATACGTTACTGTTATGATTGGGGATTGGTCAAGGGCTAGAAGTTTCGAGATGGTTTTTGGACTTAATCATTTGGAATCTGTGGTATTGTGGACGTTGAGATTTCAAATTTTTGGATTCTGTGAGTACTAAATGTTGCAATATAACAGATTGTACAATTCACCAAATCTAATTAACGGCGACAAAATATGAAACAATTCATAGACATAGTCAATTCATCCCATGGCCAAACAAAGCTCATGCCTGGTGCTTAGGTGAGAGGAAAGAGTAATGTACAGTACAACAGGCATAGAACAGAATCAGGAAAAACTGCCGAGTCATCAAGCTCATAGATCGGAACTGCGAGGGTTTCTTCAGTGCAAAATCATGTACATAATCAACAATTGTGTCGGAGAAACTACGAATTTCTGGACCACGCATTCTTAGAAATCAATTTCAACTGAGATTCTAGGTAGTACAAATACCAGTCCCGGAACTCAGGGTGGCGGAATGCCCGTCACTTGATGTAACTAAAGAATGATGCCCATTCTACTGCAAAACGTGAACCTAAAGCTGTAAAAATATTATACGTACCAAGAAGAATCAAGGACCCCGTGATAATGATGTCTCATCGTCCGGTGGCGTTTGTGCTCGAACTCTTGAATCCGAGGAGTTTCCAGACTTCTTAATCGCTTTAACCTTCAGCATGAGATCCTTCCGAGATACCCCAGATTGGGGACCCATGAGGCTGTCATGCCTCAGTAGCACTAGGTCATCGTCATCTTCCACGGGGGTGGCAACGAGCCCTTCGGGTTGCATTAGTACCGCCTCCTCGTCGTCTTTTCTAGTGTGGCCTATTCGTGGTGACGCAATTCCAACCCCATCGTGAGGGAGTCCTCGGAGCTCCAAGGAATACGAGGCCTCACTCCGATCCGAGTCCACCTCGAAGAACTTCGCAATCTCCTCCAGCGTCCGGCCTTTCGTCTCTGGCGTGAAGATGTACACAAAAATAGCGGACAGACTGGCTACAGCGGAAAACAGGAAGAAAGTGCCCGCAATGCTCATGGCCCTCGCCATGGAAAGGAACGTGAGCGCTACAGTGCCACTAGCAAGACGATTGACGACGATTCCCAAACCCATGGCCTGGGCTCGCAACCGCAATGGAAAAATCTCCGAGGTCAGCACCCAAACTATAGGCCCGAACCCCACGGAAAAAAATGCTACATAAGAACAGATGGCGAGAATGGCTAAGATGGCGACGAATCCCGGCCCGCTGCTGTCAGAAGCAACAGGAATGTCATCTGTCGGTGTGATGTTTAAAAATAGGAAACCAATTGCTAGCACTAAAAGAGAGACTGCCATTCCACATGCACTCGTAAGCAGAAGAGGTCGCCTGCCGAGGCGATCCAGCCAAAAGGTAGCAACCAAAATGAACAGCGTCTTGGACAATCCCACGGCAATGGTAGCCAAGAGAACGCCGGACTTTCCTGAAATCCCTGCGTGACTGAATACCACGGGACTATAGTATACAGTGGCATCGATCCCCGAAGCTTGCTGGAAAAATTGCACACCCAGGGCGAGGATCAGCATCCGCCGCACAGGCGCAATCGGCCAAAGAAGTTCCTTCCACACTCCTTGTCCTTCGCTGTTAGCCCCCCTGTGAGTGCCAGCGGCGTCCACCACAATGCCTGCCATCAAGAATATTATTACTTACTTTAAATTGAAATCTACAATTAAAATTTATACAAGTTCTCCTGAAGAGTCATAGTCGTAGGTATACACTTATACACACTCAAATCTCTCTAATTTTACAACCTGAGGTCCCAACTTTTCGCTACGACATAGTTTGAATGCTTGAAAATTGTGCAGCAGTCAATAATGGTGTGGCAAGCGTGCAGAGATTTAATATGTTAATATGTCATTTAGAGAAGCTCATGATAAAGAAGTTTAGTGTTAAAAAATAGTGAAGCGATACACTAGTGCCGAAAGATCACATCTACTGCCTCATGTTTATATAGAGGAGGTCTTGTAATTCAAGTGTATTAATAGTACAAAATTCTCAAGCATGGTGTATGATCACAATACCTGCAGCATCCATAATTTCTTGAAGTCGTATATTCGCTTCGGCTTCGTCATTCGACGTCTTGCGAAGAACGATTTCGGCCTCCCGGATGCGGTTCTGCATCACGAGCCACCGCGGCGACTCCGGCATGAGCAGCACGCCGAACGCCAGCACGAACGCGGGCAACATCCCCACGCCGAGCATCAACCGCCAGCTGATGCTCACAGGAAGCCCGGAGAAGAAATAACTAATCATGTACCCTATCAAAATGCCGAAATTGATAAAAATCTCGGGGAGTGAAACGAGCGACCCTCGGCTACTCGCGGGGGCAACTTCTGCAGTGTAAACAGGCGCGATCATGAGCGCAAACCCGACGCCGATGCCTTCCAACATCCTCCCGACCATGAGCACGGAGAAGTGCGGCGCCACTCCCATGATGCCCGCTCCAACCAAGAAAAACAGAGCCGCAATAGCCATGGTCCATCGCCTTCCCACCGCATCCGCAATCCGTCCCGCAGACACAGCGCCGAGGAGGGAGACGAGGTTCAAGGATCCAATCAGAAGCTCCTCTTGAACCTCGGAGATCCCTAAATCCTCTTTAATGAACAAAACTGCGCCCGCGATCACGCCGATATCGTAACCTAAGAGCGTCGAATTCAGGGAAGCAAGAAGCGCACAAGCGAGCGCGTACTTGTTGAGAGTCTGCCATTGCCCCCTGCCCTTGCTGCTCTCCGAGCTCGCTTGGCCATTTGCAATCTCGGGAGTTAGTAATTCGTACTCTCTTCCTTGCTTGCCCTTGATCTCCAGAAGCTCGAATCGCCCGGTTTCCGCCATGGACTCCTTCAGCTCGCCCCTACAACCATAGTTCCTCCTCCGACGAGCTGCGATCACTAGAATGATATGGCGACGGAGATCTGCGTTGGAATGCGCGCAGCATTAGAGCTGCGAGGCTCCTCGGACAAGCAAAAATCTCTTCGACGTGCAAGTCAAACTTGAAGGAAAGTCGGGAGTCCATCGTTGTCGACCGATTAAAAGCTTAACTTAGGTCTAGGCTTGCCTCCATCACGAGCTCGATTACAATTTACAATTTTTCTTTTCAAGGAACAGAGACACTGTAGCGACATTATTCGTGGCAATTCCTTCTCTGTCATCATCAGTCCCTAGCAAGTCTGCAGCTGAGTGAGTGAGGTCACTGGGCCCCGAGAGAGAAGCGTGAACTTTTTTCTTTCCGGCGAAAAATTTATGAACTTGCATCACCACTGTAGCCCCGAATCATGCCCCGCCACGGCAGGACAACGAGCCCGGAATAAAAAGTGCCCCCCACCCTGCACGCCGGCACCAACATAAGGTAGAAACACTCAAAACCGTCAATATAAGCAATTCAGCATAGTTGGAGGCACCTTCTCCTTGAAATAATATTTATGCCATATTTTCAATTGAAAATCACAAATTTTCGAAAAAAAAATATAATTTTCAGATATGACATGTAATTTGTATGAATTTTTTAAAGTGGCAACTCCCTAGACTAGTGAAAGCATCATATAGCTAAATTTAAAACTGAAATCTGACAAAAGTAGCAATCAACTAATTGCAATTAAGGAAGGGGACAATTTAATGACACTTTTCAAGGACATTGTGATGGAATTCTAGAGACACTTCAAGGGAAATCTATTGTGCATAAAGAGGTACAAGGACACTTTTGGATGTTTCTACTTTAATCTTATTGGACAACTTGCTAAATTTTGCCTTGCCCTTGTAATCATCTTGTGCCCAATTTCCTATGTGGTGTGCCTACGAAGCGGAAGATCTTTGCCTATTCGTAAATAACAATGTTACAACAGACATTGAAAAGTCAAGTGTGAATTCAGTTTTGTGTGAATTCAAGGGAATTTCTCATTTTTTTAAAAGGATGCCACCATTTGTTGAGCCCAAGTATTGCTCTACAATGGGGATCAAGGCACCTTCCTTAAACATTTATTTCCTAAGTATCCTTTTGAGGCAAATCTCCATGCCATGGAACCCTAAGGTGGTGGTGCTCTAAGGTAGGGACTCCCAAATGGAGCAATTAAGGAATCCATCCAAACTTCTCAAATTCACATTGAATATACAATACATGTGTGAAAAGTTGATGTTGTAGACTAGTTACATGCTTCATATTGTTGCCAAAATCGATTAATTGCATAAATAATAGTGTTGTATCTTTTTTCCCTATAGAATATGAAAATTATCAAAATGTTTGCTATGTATGTGGAAAAATGCCCCAAAGTGGAGGATCCAAGTAGGCCAATGACACATCTCCAATTCTTAACTAAGTTATGTAAAGACATATATAATTAGATTGGACATAATCAACTCAAAACAATGAAAAAAATATTGGTGTCCATCAACTTTGGATTTGCAAGGGCCTTGCACCATTTGCAATGCCATGGTATTACACGACCTTATACTTTTTTAGGAATTGTAATAGTAAGTATATGTATACTTATAGAGGATGTTTTGAATGATATCATGATGTTCTAGTATATGAGTGAGATTCATAGCAAGTGAGTTTATAATCCCCCCCCCCCCCCTTGGCTCTAACGATTGTTTTCTAAAATAATTTTAGGAGCAAATGTTATTTGGCTTCTATTTTTATTTGTTTTCTTCCTAAATCCTTGAAATGACTTTGTCCATTTCATATAGTGGAAGTGCACACTAATAAGAGTTAATTGTGTTTTGACTTCACCAACAAAAGAAGTGTTAAGAAGAAAAAGTCATTATTGCCTTGTACCCTCAACTCATTATCCACTATCAATGGCTAGAAAAATCGTGGGCATTGGATGGGATAAGTTACAATTACTATTGAAGGAGAAAGAAATTAGTATTAAAAAATTACCACATTTGCCAAAAAAAATTAATATATTTTCTCCATATGAACTTCCCCCAAAATTGAGTGCCCTAGAAATTGACAAAAATTGTTTAGTTTCTATTCATTTTTTGTATACCTCTTTGTATTGTAGGATGATCAATTAATGCAGGTTTCAAGTTGAATTTGCCTTTGAGATTTTTCATAAGGACACACTACTCAATGGTGCAAAGAATCAATCTTGTACTCCGAAAAGGCTCAAAGTCTGTTGTCTCTATCAAGCAAGGAAGAAGCTTTTATATTGTTGAAGTTGATACCAAATGTTTCAATTTGAACTTTAGACCTACAATTGATTTTCTAATTATTAAAAAATTAAATGAACATTTTTATCTCATGATATTCAAAAGTATTATATACATCCATGGAGAAGTTTTCAAATTTTTTGAGCAATATTTGTTTTTGATATGATTTTTTTTTTTTCACTTTTTTCTTTGAAACACTTCACGATTATTTCAAAATTTTACAAATAAATCTGAAAATTTTATGTCTTACAAAAGACATGTGATTATATCTTTGGAAAAAAATTAGAAAATTTTATCCATTTATAGTTGCATAGTAGGAGCATTTAGAGAAAAAGACTTTGAAGTTTGAAAGCATGATGATTGACCTATCCTTTGAGGATTAAGCATTCAAATGATAAAATGTTGTGTTCAAAACCACTCAATTACTATATCACATCTAGTATTTCTTACATGGATAGCATCGGCTCATACAAAATTTAATTGATTCCCTTGAAATTGGAGTTTGGGAGTTTGTAAGAACTTATACTTTGGAGGGCGAACATAGAGACTTGCATTGCCATGCTTATGATTCAAAACTCCATATTATCACGTACATGATAGGCGCCATTAAACCGAAGGTCGTCGCATTAAAGAGATGACGGCGATATTTCTTTCTCTACACTTTTCGAATCGAGAATGGCGGGCTGAGGTTTGGCGATCCAAGCATCAGAATCGGCCCTTCCCTTGTCATCTATACTGACTCCCAGGTGCCGTGAGGTTGGAGAATATGCGGTGAATTCGTCCCTGACCAAAGCAAGGTGTGGATCCCAACGTAACAGAATCAATTTGTGCAATGCATGTCTAAATTGAAAAGGCGCTCATGTCTTCTTCTTGCAGGACTTGTGCATTGTAAGTTTCAATTTCGTTCTTGACTTCAGAGCAGATTTGAAGCTCAGGAAGCCGGTTTTCAGATTCAGGAGTCTTCTTTTGTCATTGCTTGACTGAAATTTTGCCAGTCCCAGTAGGAAGTTTCGAATTGAATCTTGATTTCGAGCTGTGAAATGAGCCGGAGAGATTTAAAGGTTTGGGGCTGGAGGTCGCTCTCGAGCTCATTGGTTGATCGATCTCCTTCTATCAGAATCTTTTGCGTAGCATTGTGCATTGTGTTCTAGTTAAGAGTTTAGTATTTGAGTTGAAGCTTGTTTTTGAGTTGTGAAGGAGGTGGTCAGAATTAGGGTTTCGTGCGGGAGTTGGTGGCTCACGAGCTTCTGGTTTGATCACTGTTTGCTGGCATGTTTTGCGTAGAATTAGACATTGCATTCTAGTGAAGGTAATTCTATCAATTTCATGCTGCTTCGCGTGAGTGTGAGAGCGCTAGATCGGTTCCCCGTTCGCAGGCATTTCGGGGCTTCTCAGCAATATGCATCGTGCAGAGGATTGTTTCGCACGCAGCTATGGCGTCGACCCTTTGAGGTAACGCCCAATTCTACATCCTTGTTTCAAATTCGATCACCACAGAATTGGCTGCGGGAACCGTTGGCGAGGTTGAGAATGGGGTGGGTATGTTCGTCCTGTACTTTCATGAATGAGGCCGGGGCGACGTGTGGTGTGTGCTCTGGGCCTGCACCTGGAGCGGCAGCAAGCTGTGGCGATGTGAAGTGGACTTGCGAGGCTTGCACGTTTGTAAACACTGGCGAGACTGCTTTCTGTGAAATTTGTGACCATGGTCGACCAGCTCTGAATCAGTCTTCAGGAGGGGTTTCAGCGCTTGCTACGTCGTTCCGACCTTTGCGTGCAATGGCTAGGGTCGAGCCTAGGGCAGAAAAAGATGTCGCTCCAGTCAAGAGCCTGGAAGCGGAGTGCATCGTTGATGAAGAAGGGCCTCAGGTAGCCAGCGGTAGCATAAGACCTAAGTCCAGGAAGCGCAAAGCTAAGGAAGCGGAGGTTATCGATCTTTCAGACTCTAAGGGTGAAGAAGATGTACCTGATGACAAGAAAACGAAAGAGAATGGGGACGAGCCGAATGATTTGCTCAAGCAATTGCACAAAGAGAGGATGGCACGAATGCAAGCAGAAGCCTCAGATGTTAAGCGGAAGAAGAGTTCCATTTCTGTACCACCAGACTCTTCGGATGTTGGGAAGAAGAAAGATGTGGAGAAGAAGGGAGTTATTTCTTTATCATCGTTGTCGAGGGAGCAAAAACTGGCATTCATAGAGGCGGAGGGGACTTGGCTTGAGAAGCCGACGTCAGACCTGATTGTTTTAAGCTATAACGTGTGGTTTCGTGAAGATCTGGAGCTCCAATCTCGCTTGGATGCAATTGGAGACGTCATTCTGCAGCATCGTCCCCACATTGTATTCTTGCAGGAAGTAACCGAGGCCATCTACCAGATCCTTCAACGAGCCAGCTGGTGGAAGTCGTATGATTGCTCAGTCAAACCCGGAGTGGCCTCGCAACGAGCATACTTCTGCATGCAGCTGAGCAAGCTGCCTGTCTTTTCTTTCCGGCAGAGCCCGTTTCGAAACTCGGTGATGGGCCGGGAGCTTTGCTTAGCAGAAGTGGATGCAGGAAAGGGCACAAGACTGTTGGTTGCCACATCGCATTTGGAAAGCCCCTGCCCTGCTCCTCCGACTTGGAATCAGATGTTTAGCCCGGAGCGTATTGTGCAAGCAAAGGAAGCGATGTCGCTTTTGAAAGAATTTCCGAATGTGATCTTTGGTGGAGATATGAACTGGGATGATAAAAAGGATGGACCTCCACCGCTCCCCTCAGGCTGGTTTGATGCTTGGCTCCAACTGCGCCCCGGCCAAGATGGGTTCACTTATGACACGAAGGCCAATGGCATGCTGTCAGGTAACCGCTCTTTACGGAAGAGGTTGGACCGCATGTTTTGTCAGCTGAGGGACTTTGAAGCTGTTAGCATTGAAATGGTTGGAACTGAGGCTATTCCTGATCTTTCTTACTCCAAAGAGAAGAAAGTGAAGGGTCAAGTGCAGATGATCAAGCTTCCTGTATTGCCGAGCGACCATTTTGGCCTTCTCCTCAAGTTGTCCAGGAAATGTGCGTAACTCCAATCCTTGGACTCGGTTTTTTCGAGGAACTTTTTGTTCATAGACTTTTGTTACCTTCTCAGTTCATTCTTGGTTGAAAGTCAGCATTTGTGCAGTTTTGTTGCTAGCAAGCCTTGTTTGTACAGACCAGATATACCACTTTATGTTTAGGTGAATATCTTGCAGGCTGCAGCTTTGAAAGGTGAAGGTGTGTCTGCTTTAGAATTTTTGATTCATGGAGAGAGGTTCTTGGGTGCAGCATGAAATGTTTGTCTGTCTTGAGGCAGTACCGGGTATAAAACCGTAGTCAAATCCCAGTAAATGGAAATTGAATTGACCGACCATATTCAAAGCATGTGTGATTTGATGTTTAAAGTTCTTAGCAGTTGCTAAATTGAGGTCCCTGCATCGTGTGTCTAAGTAGTTACCGTTACGGGTTTCTAAAGGTGCACCAATATGATTTCATACAGCACCGTCTTTGGACCAAGAATTTGGTTGATGTTAATGCATGTCATTTGGAAGGAAATTTATGGTAATAGTCAAATTCCTGTATTGTATCTATGTCATAGGAGGCTTGCCCTACTACTTGTCACACATACATGAGTCTAATACGTAGTTTCACCATATGATGGTCTAACAGCATCTAGATCTTGGCAAGTCATGAATAGTAATTGTAATTTGCGTGTTTTTTGCTAAAAACTCATAGAAATTGCATAATTAATGCATGTAAGATATATTGAAAAGAAATAAGAGACATACTTCAAGAACCATACAAATTCTTCTACTAAATAATTTGTAGAAGGAAATATTGTTAGCATGTGTTACATATTTTCATTTTGTACAAGTATTACACATATTCCTGCAATTTTTGTAGATGGAAGCAACATGATTTCAATTTATAATAAACATTGAACACTTTTTAACCCCTAAATGCCCAAGGCACCCAAATGTGGTGTTTGGAAAACTTTGAAGTTAAGTAAAACCCAACCAAATTGCAATTATTATTAGTTTATATTTTTGGAGAATTCTTTTTGAAGTCTAGTTTTAGGATCAAAAAGATGATCTTAAAAATTAAGGATTATGATTTTTCTATTGAAGATTTTGTGCAAGGATATCTAGTGCAATCTTGACTTCCCATAGTGTTGTAGGCTCTTGGAAATGAGCCTCAAATATACTAGATCTTGGAGGTAAAATCACATTAGAAATCCATTAAAAAAATCATAGAATAGATTTTGAAAAACTGTAAATTGATTGGGGTTGTGCATGCTAGGACCTATAACCTCATATTTTTTTAGTGACCAATTTTTTAGAGTTGACATGCAAAAAGTGAATTGAAAATTTTTCATAATTTTTACATTCTTGTGATCAAACATTATAATCTTTCAATCTATAAGTGATATTGTTATGTTTTCTTTTCCTATGTGATCTCTAACATGTCTAGTTTGAATTTGTACAATTACAATTCAAAAGAAATTGGTACAACTTATGAAAATGTTGACTTTTTGTTCAATTTAGAGCAAATTTTAAGAAGCTCCAAATAGGCCTTGGGCATTTAGGGGTTAAAATAGGAAGCCTTGTATCCAATCAAGTTTGAGATGAATTGGTTAAATCTTTTAATGATCATTGACTAGTTTGATTATTTAGTGCAAGTGTTGGTCTACAAGAAAAAGATGTCCAAAATTTTCTCAAATTTTACAAATAAAACTTTAACCCATTAATTCTAAAAATTGTACTAATCATTTTTATATATAAATATAAATTTTAAAGAATGAAAAACAAAATTTATATCCCATGATAAGTTTCACAATTAATCAATTTTGAAAAAAAAATTGTTTTTGTCAAAACAATAGAGAAGCATGTAACTTCAAAAATTTAATAAAAACAAAATTATTTCTTAAACCTTCAATTTTGGTACAATAAGCCAAATGTGTGAAATCGTGTGAGAACATGACATAATGCAAGCATTGAATTTATTTGTTTATTGTATTTATAGTGATTTATTTTATAAAATAAACATTTGTATTTTTTGTATTTAAAAAAAAATGAGGTATAAATCTATAAACAACCGTCAACATTTTTTACAAGTAATTGCTTTGTATATTCAATGATGTCTACCACCACCTTTCTATTGTAGAAATTTGAGCTTGAATGAGAATTTACTTTGAATAGACTAAATGCAACATATACATAGTCTTTACAATTAACCTCTAAATGTCCAAGGCACCAAATCAATTTGATATCAACAATACTTTGAAGTTAAATAAAACTTAATGAAGTTACTATTTTTTAGTATTTAGTTTTTTATTTAAATTCTTTTTGAAGTCTAGTTTTAGCATCAAAAAATTGATTTTGAAAATGAATGATTTATTCAAGATTTTGTGTATAATTAGATGTCCATTGCAAATCTTGATTTTTCTTAGTATTGAGGGCTTATGGAAATGAGCCTCAAATGACACTAGATCTTGGAGGATAAATCACGTTATAAATTCATCTAAAAAAATTATAGGAAAGATTAAGAGAAGCCATAAATTGATTGGAATTATGCTTCTCTATTCCCTTTAATCTTATATGTTATTAGTGATCAATTATTTGGATTTGACTTGTAAAAAGAGGATTGAAAGACTTCAAATCACTTTCACGATTTTAACACCCTTATGATCAAACATTGTAATCTTTCAATTGATAAATGATATTTTTTTTCCCATGTGATCTCTAGCATGTCTAGTTTAAATTTGTACAATTATAATTTAAGAAAATACAATATGATTTGTCAATATGATGTTTGATTTTTGTTCAACTTAGAAAAAATTCCAAGAAGCTCAAAAAGGTCATGGGCATTTAGGGTTAAAGAATTAATAATCCCATGGTCAACTTCTTTCTTATATATACATACTTATAAAGTTAGAAAAAAATAAAACTATTTGTATAACAAAAGTTATAGTCTATTAAGGTATGACTATGACCAATACTAGATTTGAAAAAAATGTCATTTATTGATTATTCATAAGAGTAAAACTTTTAATTCAAGTTTCTTACAATGATCACAATTTTTATTATTAACATGCCATTTTTTCTCTTACTTAATTACCATTTTCATCTTTTTTGATGTTGAACATTTGGTACAATTTTTTAACAAAGAATGTTAAAAATTTATAGTAATAGTTAATCTATTATATTAATTATAGATTGTTGTGACCCTTGCCAAGACCTGTTGTTACAAAAATGGTCACATTTTCATCCTAAATATTTCATTCTGAATGTTTTTCATTCAATCCATATTCTCCTAAGTTCAATTAACAAAACATGGCAACAAGTACATGCTAGTACACTGTAAGAAAATATAGTTTATCCTTTTGACTTCCAATATGATACACTCAAAAAATAGTCCATTTATCAATAGCACTAATAAGGTAGGAGGCTTGAATGTGAGCATGCATTTTCAATGGTGCAGTAGAACTGTCATGAATAGTGCAGAGAGTTTCAAAAATGGATCACAGTTCCTTCAATGCCCTTTTTGCTTTTTAATTGTATTCTTAAATCGAAAATAATTGAAAGCATGATGTGAATCATTCTCTGAGAGCCAAAATTATAGAAACTTCCTAAGTTTGAAGTGCTCCATTCAAAGACTGATTTTGATTAAGATTGGTCCAATCCATGAGCACCAGTAGTGACCTATGCACCCTTCACTTTGAAAATTCATAGTTAATTCATTCTAAGTCAAAAAATTACGATTTAAATTGTCAATGATTTGTTTCTCTTTTCTCTTTCTCCCAAAAATATGTGAAAAATGCTACGCTCTACTGATTTTCCTACAGAGGCCCATTATTCCTTAGATGCTCACTTTAAGAGCCTCATACCTTACTCGATTGTTTATTTGAACGCAACTGGGTGTAGTTTCCTTACATGGTAGGCTCCGAACGAGAAGAATAGCGCCCCTACGCCATTCGCCACCACCCAGTTTGCCAGCTATTGCATAAAAATATTCCCCGTCGTCTGCGCGCCCACCACGTGGTCCTCGTGTCCAGTCACCTCTCGGCTCTCGCCTCTCCTTCCTAACTCAACTTTTAATTCTAACGCCTGTTCAGAAAACTCACCAGTCACCACTTGAATGCCGGCGATGGTTTGATTCCCTCGTTTTCAGGGCAGAGGCTCTGCCATCCCTATTTTCTCTCTTCCCCGCAGATTTCAATCTGACGACGCTGTTGGAATCTTGCCATCCCGCACGCATCCATGCTGCCGTTCGTAGCTTTCGATCTCCATTTGTCGCTCACTTCGCGTTCTGAGGAGCTCAGAATTGGCCAAAGCGGTGGAGAGATGGCCAAATTAGTGACGCAATTTGCTGCGGATCAATCCGGGATCGAGTGATGCTAATGGCTAATTAATTATTTAATCAGTTCATTAAGATCGGCCTGTTAGTGTATTGATCTGCAGTGCCGTTTTAAAATAAAATTGTGATCGAGGTCCTGGGCGTTGAGGAGTTGTGGCGGACGGAATTCCATGGAAGGGGTGAGGACTGAGGAGTGAGCTTTGAGGGAGACACGATGTTGGAAGAGCAGTTAGCGTTTTACTTGGAGAAGTACCTGGGCCGTTATGTGCTGGGACTCTCCAAGGAAGCGCTCAAAGTCTTCGTCTGGCAAGGTTAGTTGTCACCTTCATGTGCCTCGCGTTGTAGCAGTTGGACCATTTTAGTTAGGGCGTTGAATTGTTGGATGATCTGTGAAGTTAGATCAATTGAGGAATTCAATTGGAATTCTCGTGTTTTTTTATTTTATTTTTTTATCGCGGAGCTATTTCGTAATTGGATATTCAGGTGCTGCGGCTGCTTTGGGACTTTACCAGGGGGAGGAGGATGTGCACGAAGTAGGCCGTGAATTGTGAGATATCGGACATTTTTGCTAGAGTGTCGCTTCACGGGGGCAATGTCTATGACCGAGGACAGGCTCTGATTTGAAAGTTTTAAGGGACCTGAGGATTTTGTTAGAATCGGAGTACTTGGATGTCGCTTCCTGCTTTGCTGCACCCTGCATCAGGCACGTAGAATGCGAGAAGCGAGCAAGCTTAGTAAGGTTTAGCAGCTGTAACGCTATAGTTACAATGCTTAATGATTGAGAAGTGCCGAAGACGAGAATTTTCTGGAAGGATTTAGTGTCACCGTAATAAGCAGCTGTGGATTTTTGTCCCGGTTCTTTTCATCAACCTGGTATATTAAACCCTTAAACCCTAGTTGTTCTGGACGATGCACGTGCATCCAACTGAGAGGATTCTAGCTACCACGCTTATTATTGTACTGTACTGCACTGGTAACCATTGAGCATAGGATTTTCTGACTTATCAACATTGTTTCAATAGTTTCTTGAATGTTTACAATATTGATCAAGGACGTTGAGGTTTGGCATATGCGGGGCTTCAGTTAATCGAAGATTGAACTTTTTATTTTTAGTATTTTGGTTCATGAACTGATGTGATCCGATTCCCCCGACTACCCCCGCTACCCTTTGCGATTTTATCAAGTGCTTCTTGCTCTTGAATCTGCATGCAGGAGATGTGGAGCTCACAAACATGCAGCTGAAGCCGGAGGCTCTCAACGCCCTTAAGCTGCCAATCAAAGTCAAGGCTGGATTTCTTGGGTCCGTGAAACTAAAGGTGTGATAAAGCTTGTGTTGCTCGAGGAAATGCTGTAGTAAGATTTCGCATATCCTGGCTTTTAGGGTAAGACTGCTACAGAGTTTGTTGCGAATCAAGCTCTTGTCTGATTTGCGTGATTCTATATATACCATCAGCTACTAGGACAAGCGAGATCCTATATTTTGCTCTAGATTGAGTTGGTCACGATCGTGGGAAATTGCTTATTTTGATCAATATGCAGTTATGCACTATGCATTCAAGCAGAGAATCTTAAAATTAGTCCTTATTCTATGATTTTTTTCAATTTATACCTCTGTTATTAATATTAGATCCCGTGGAGCCGCCTTGGACAAGAACCAGTGGTAGTTGAACTTGATCGCATTTTTATACTAGCTGAGCCTGCAACAAACGTGGAAGGAGGTGAATCTGATTCAGTACAAGAAGCAAAGAATCGACGAGTGAGGGTAAGTTCATTATATCTGCCTTCTGGATTGGTTTTCTAGGAAGAGTTGCAGTCATAGTCGATGAATTGGTTATGCAGACTTTTTGAAGCTCGCAAGCGGTCTATGTTGTGGACGTATGTAATAAGATTACATACACTTGACCAGTAGATGTTTAGGACTTGGTTTTACTTTGAAAAACACAGTCATGCTTTGCAATCAAATCTTTGAATATCATGCTGATATGAATCTCAGATATTTTTAGTCTGGCTCTGGACTTTCAGAGAGAAATATGTGAACTTTGTGGAATATATGCGTAAAGTGCCTTTTTTCTAATTGCCCGTTATCAACATGGCCTTAATTTTGCTGTCTGATTGTTTGTTTGAGCGTCTAAAACCTAGATAGCATGGATGTGAAGAGGGGTTTTTCACTGATGTGCTCGGTGGGGTTTACAGGAACAGGAACAGAAACTTGTGAATACCAGGGCAGAGGATAGAAGGAAATCTGAAGAAGCGGTGAATTATTAACCATTCTGTTTCAATTTGGATCACTGTCATTGTCCTCTCCTGCGTTAATCTAAAACTCCATCTCTTTACCAATGCCATTATTCTTTCATTTTTCTTACAGACTCATCTTTGTGACCTTAATGTGAATGCTCTTAGTCAAATTGGTCGCAGTTTGTATCTTCATAGGAGTTATTCTGTTGCCTATGGCTCAAGTGGTCTATGAGTGTATCACAGACCTGAGACGGAATTGAAACACAAGGCTGTTGGTTTCAGAGCAATACCTCATGGCTGGGATCATTGATCTGCACTGTCATAGCCAACCTGAAGCTATCCATTACGAATATCCACATCCGATATGAAGATGAAGTGAGGTGCGGAAACGTTCATACATCTAACACTTTATTCAACAGATCCAGGGCATTAGACTAGTTCAGCATTTTGGAACCACTAAATATCGTAATGCTGCTTACATGATGCTCAAAATTGCATGAGCTGTTTCCCTCTGTTCAATATTAAGAAGTGTAGTGCTCTTGCATATGAAGAATTTTAGTGTTTCCAATCATGCGCGAAAGTGGGGATTATTCTGAACTATTTCCTTTTAGATGTGTTGTAGTAAGATGTCCTTCATTTCTTTTCTTGTAGCAATGCTGGGCATCCCTTTGCTGCGGGTTTAACACTTGCCAAGCTAGCTGCTGTCGCTGTGGATGAAGACGGCAAAGAGACTTTTGTCACTGGTGGCGCATTTGGCCGTATACCGAAGGCAAGTAGCTCATCTTGTGAATGATATTATTTTTATGATGCTTATGAAGTTGGTGTTGCAATACGAAAGAGCAAGCCATTTCTTTTTGCAAAAGCGGGGCGCATATTATGATTTTTTTCATAGCTTTTGGTGATTGCAATATCTGATCTTGCTGTGGTCATGCAGTCTGGTGAGCTGAATCGGTTGTCCTTGTATTTCGATTCAGATACCAAAGCTTGGCCCACGGAAAAGCCTTGGCAAGAGCTGGTACCAGAAGATTGGAATAAGGTACTTCCCATTTTGCTTGATGCAGTCTCAAGGAAATTGCCGTGTGTGGTCCACATATTTACGCTCCTAAATCTATGAGACCAGCATGACAAATGGTGGGTGTTGGACGAGAGAATCGATCTTTTCTACTCAGTGCCTTTGGATGGAAATTTGAAAGAGGGATGCCAAGTTTGATCTACTCAGATGCATTAGAGTTTTCTACCTACGGGAATAGTTATGATCGACGGAAGAAAAAATAAAATAAAAATGTGAACATCACTCAGCAATTTAATGGAAGAAAAACAAAATGAGCTCGGGTCAAATAAGGATGTAAAGGTGACCCGAATCCATTTGTTGTGATAGGTGTTTTTACCAGGAATTCAGGAAGAACCATCTGCTTACAAGGAAGAGAAGCCTGCTTGGATAGAAGACCATTCCTATGTGCTTGAGCCTGTAGGTGGGACTGCGAGTTATTTCAAACTTGGACAGAAGGACAAGCGCAGTCCAGATATCCCTGTTCAAAAAGCTATTGCTGTGCTAGATGATGTCACGATCAGCTTGACCGAGGTATGAAATTTCTGTGCATTCCTTGTGTCTGATGTCAAATTTATGGCCTTCGCTTGGGATTGAGAGACATTTGCGCAGGGCATGCCCTACGATACCTTCATCACAATCTACCTTTTCCCTAAGCAATGGTGGTTCAACAAATCGTCTAACCATGATTTTAGATTCTTGTCATAGTCTATCAGACTAAAGCCTTCATCCTATCGAATACTATATTTGAAGTCGCGAACAGTAA
Organism: Straminergon stramineum; assembly: GCA_963920665.1. NCBI lineage: Eukaryota > Viridiplantae > Streptophyta > Bryopsida > Hypnales > Calliergonaceae > Straminergon > Straminergon stramineum. The sequence goes on from OY987272.1 coordinate 16,343,206, forward strand.
CTCTTCAAACAACTATATCATTCCTCAGGTGGGAGCATCAGTAAATTGACTGAACCGTTCTAATGTTGCTCTGATAATGCAGAAACAATATCGAGATGCTTTGAAACTCGCTGAGAACATTTCAACCTTTAATAAACATGTGCAATATGCTCACTACCGTCCAACTAGAAGTGTTTTGGAAGACAAGAAGGGGTGGTGGCATTATGTATATACTGCTGTATCAGAGGACCGAAAGAAAGCCAGGTGTGCTTGCATTCATGCATTTTCACATTTTATTCTTGTCCATTCTCAATAGTATTTGTCATTGGAAAATAAGTATGCAGTTTCAATCGCTAAATATTGTCACTGCTGTTGGTTCTCTCTATTTTCTAAGCGGGGACTGTCGACGAAACTTTGACTGACATGTTCAAGCACAAGTATGAATTTGATCTAGAGTTCATGCAAAGAATAGGTGTTGACGAAGTCATTGTCACTTTCTTTCTGTAGCGGCTACCTTTCTTGGCGCAAAATCTTGGAATTCACGAGAATGCGCAAAAAGTATGTTTCAAAATACATCGAGGCTCTTCAGAAGAATCCAAATGCCGCCTCCGTTAATGACAACAAGGAAATTAAGGAAATGGATCGCCAGCTTGATTCTGAGATTATTATTCAATGGAGGTAAATGAATCATATGCATATGTAAAGTTGACAATCATGACATTTGTATTTTTTCTTTTGATACAGTGCTCATGTGCGTTCTCTCTGCTGAGTTTTGTGCTCTCCAAAAATCTGCTCGTTGTTTCTATCTTACCAGTTGACTTGTTCATCATGTCAATTTGAAGCTAATCTTCTCACATTCTTGGTGCCTTCAGAATGTTGGCGCACACATTTGTTGATCAGGAGAGGAAAAAGGGTCAAGAAGAACGACAAGCGAAGCAAAGCTGGTGGTCATTTGGATGGTGAGTGTCGTGGTATTTACATCATTTGACATTTTATGTATTCTGGATCGATCCAGTCTCGTCTTTTCGATTTGGAACACCAGAATTTTTTTGGGTCATGATAAATTTCTATAGAAACTCTTTGCTCGAAACCATCTTACACAATTGAGCAGCAACGTTGTGAATTATGTTGCTTACTCTTCAATCCTCAAGTAGTTTGTTTTTGTGCGAAGTCTGTCATTCTACTCTACAGATCGTTTAATATCTAGATACTAAACAGTATTATTTTGCTAAGTGTGATCTCCTGCAAGCAGGGGTGGTAGTGTTGGTGATGACACTGGTAGCAAAGAATTTACAGATGAGGATTGGAGAAGAGTCAATCACCTCATCGGTTATGAAGAAGGCAAATCGTCTTCCATTGTTCCTGGGGGGGATGAACCCAACATGCTTCATACTCTCGTGGAAGTTCAAATGAGGCACAACGGAACAAAATTGTTATCAGCAAGTGGAGAAAGTATCTTAGAGCTGACAGCTGAAGGCCTTGGGTGTGGGATAAAAGTCTATCCTACAACCAAGATTTTCAATGTTGGACTAAATTCCTTTAAGATATCTACTCCAGAAGGACTACTTGGAGAGGTACTGACATAAACAAGTCGATTCCGACTATTTTGTTTAATAAATTAGGCGAGTGTTAGCGAGTTCTTGCTTTTATATTCTGTGATATAGAAGTGAGTGGGTTTAGATTCGTTGGTGCATCTCATGTTGTTGTTGAGACCTCCGTTGAATATTGAAAGCCCATTTGAGATATTTGATGGAATACTTAGCTTGCAATGTAAAGTCATCGATAATAAATCTTATTCATGATTTCCTAACACATGGCTTTGGTTTCCGATCCTGCTATTAAATCGCAGAGTGCCCATGAAGAGAAATCTTTGTATGGGACCTTTACCCTGAGCCCGTGGGATAAACAACTTGACTGGTCGTTGGAGGCTAAGGCTGCTCCTTGCTATGTGACTGTAGGTTCCCTCACTTTTCTAACCTTCTACTATTCTCCTTAACCGGAAGACCTTTTGGTACTCATTCTAATTATTAGTGTACTTCTCCAGGTATTTGGTGACAGGTCATATTTCAAAAAGAGTATTAAACCATATCACTCGGAATGCAGTGCTTCCGGTATCTAGCTCTTGATGCTCGTCCAGTTATAATTTTGTATATGTCGATTATTTGCAGGTGTGGATGCAAAGCATTAATAGGATTATTCAGTTCTTCTCCAGCAAAGAAGCTGTAAGCCGAGATGTGGCTCTTCAGACAGCAGCAGCTTTGCAGGTTCGTAGTTCTCTCTGCATATATAGTTGTCATTCGAAGGTTGGTTCATTCTAAATATGACATTATCTTCACCTCTACATGGCTCATCTTTTTAGTAAGAATAATTCAGTATCTTCCTATTGCGTTTAGATGTGTCTTTCAGTTCCTAGTATTTTGTGCTTGTGACTTATGTAGGTGTTATTGAAACGTGCAGTCAACTGTAAATGAAGTCTCAAAGAATGCCCAGCAACAATTGAACGATGCTTTGAAAAACAAGCCCAAGTAAGAAAAATGTTTCCGAAGCTATTATCTTAAGTTTGAACTTACATGCAGGTTGTCAAAGTTATCGGAAACGAACTGAATTTTCTAGAAATTATGTGATTGTTCACATATGCAGTTCGTCTCACTCTATATGATCTTTTTGATCTGGCACCTTGGGATAATCCACCCGGTGTATATGCTGATAATTCTTTTAGAAAGGAATATTCAAATTAATCGTGTATCAGGAAGTTGAAAAGCATGTTGTGATGAATATTCCTATATAATTGTTCCATGCGCACCCGTGGGTTGACGTGAGTGTTCGTCCAGGTTTCTTTTGGACTTAGATATTGCTGCTCCCAAACTTACTATACCGACAGATTTTTACCCTGATGGTCAGCAGCAATGCAAAATGTTCCTTGACTTGGGCTATTTCAGCATCAACACTTTACCAGTAAGTGTCTGGCCGATCTTTAAGTCAGTCAGTCATTTTGGCTATTTGTCAGATTAATCGTTGATAACCCTGAGGTCATGGAAGCTCAAACTCTTCACGAGTAATTCGCGATTGTTGTTTCGTAAATTCTGGCTCTTTGAGACGGGCGTTATTAGTATTGAATTTACGTGATTATTGGCCATGAAAATGTTATTATCTTTTGAAATGGTTTCTAGAACTGGGATTTTCGTTTCTTTTTGAAGATGTTGCTCGCGCTTATCGTGTTTTATAACGAGCGAATTTTTGTTTCTTGTAGGTGGATGTCTCTGTTGATGAATCTGAAGAAAATCAACTGTATATGCGCTTTCGAATTGGTCTGAAAGACGTCTCTGCCTTCTTAGTAGATGGTGATTTTGACTGGCGAAAGCGTTATGATTTGAACACTGCAACTGGCAGGCTTCAACTTACAACTTCTGATTTGCGTCATGATGGTGACACTAGTGATTTTGAAGAGAAAGGAGGTGCTAGAAATGACATTCAAGAGGTTTATGCCAGTCAAACACAAGGCAAGGCCAAACAAGTATTTGACGTAGGTGACGAAGGTTTATTCTTCCTGCCCATGCTAGAGAAAACTGGAATCACGGTTGCTCTTGAGCAGGTGACTTCTGCATTTATTTGATGAACATATACATGGCACTTTTAGTTGCACTGAAGGCTTCATTAGATGACTTGGCATTTATGTTGTTGATGATTTCATGCATTTGTAATTGGAGCTGCTGTCATTTTATCCAGGAGTTCTAGCGCGTTTGTTCTGTGCAACGCATAACGTGCTTGTTTCTTCCTCCGTACAAGAATCAATATGTCTATTTTGATTTGAGTTGCATTTTGAAGGGTGGTTTACGTCATTTACATGTGAACTTAAGCAGTATAAGTATTGATAAATCTAGATTGGGTGACCCAGATTTGTGTGCCACACCCAAAATACCCAACTACAAGGGTAGCATTCAGGTTGGAGTCCCTTGGGTTCCAATTCTCTCCTGCAAGATATCATCGGATTATGCAAGTTGTTGAGGTGTTTTCTGGTAGCTCAGATGAAGACGCTACTGATTCAGCATTTCGACCCTGGGACTCTCCAGATTTTGATGGTCAATTGTCAGTTCTCTCCTGGAAGGTAAGTTCACATTCTGCAAGCCTTCTGATGCTGATAGTTTTCATTGTAGAGATTCATTGTTATTTGTCAGTTATATGCGATTGCTGGACGAATCGCAAACGCTTTATGGCATTTGTTTAGGAGAGATCACTTGGTGAGGCTGTTGGTAGTTTGTGGATACTAGTGTCTCCCTTTGGCAGAATGAGGTGGATGGTGACGTTTTACTTTTTTGAACTGATAAGTGATGTTCATTCTGGAAGAGTGGCATCTGGCTGAAAAAATGTACCTGATTGACACAGGTCGTCGGACTCTCTTTAAAATAATCTGTCGTCTCTGTCCCCATTCTTTTCGTTTGAAATTTAGTCTTCGGCGATGCTAAGCTCTTAATTGTCAAAGAAGGCCTGAATCGGAGGCTTATTGTAACCAAACTTTGGCATTCTAGTGTAGTAAGCGATGTTTGAACTGTATCTGACATTATTCTGCTCAGGACTCCTGTAATTTACTCGAATCGGTAATTTCCTCTCTTTAGTTCTTTTCCAAGGGGGCAGTACTTGATATAGAATGTTCATACATGAAATTATAAATTTTGAATTATTGAAGTCACAGTTTGAGGATTGAATATGTTCAGGTGCATCTAATTTGGGCCTATGCGCGCATATGAACCAAGTGTTGAGAGCATCAAGTGCCTCCCTAGTAGTTTGTTTTGGTCTTCTTTTCTTTCTGCTTTTTGGGGATGTTTCGTTACTATGAAGGAATTGTTATTTTTGTTAAGATTCCTGGTTGTCGTGAGCTGTTCTGAAAAGTTGTGCTTCTCTCAATTGAGTTCTCTATTTCAAAGTATAACTATAATTTCCTCTACATTCATGTTGAGTAAACTAGCCTTCGAAAACATGCAGATTGTGAAACGCAAGCATGTAATAAACGATTCCCATATAGGATATGACAATGCCTCCGACGATAATGAAAACAGTGCTTTGCATAGAACATCGGTGAACTTTGGCTCAAAGCTTCCAAGTTTTTGTCATGGATAAGTAACCATTTGTAGAGTGAGTTTATATCTACATTCTTATAATCTAACGTGTAAATATCTTGTTGCACTTTTGAACCAGAGTTGTGTAGGAATACTCTTGCAATTTTGACTAAATTTCAAGAAATGTGTTTATCGAAGTGTTCTTCTAGGTGACATAAGTGTATAGGTTATTGTTTTACACTTAATGGTGCTTGCAGGGCGTAGGACACAGAGAAGCTAAGTGGGAAGACCGCTATGGTGCATTAGCAGGGCCATTTCTTTATCTACTGGAATCTGAATCATCACGCAGTTATAAAACTTATCATTCGTATGCCACTTCTCCCTACCTCAACATGATTTGGCATTGTCTTCAGTCTTCCCATTTCTTCTTCCGACACTGCTCTTTTCGATGCTCTTGGCTCAGTCAAAGATATCCACTTATGTTGTTCCCTGCTGTTTGATTGTGTTGTGCTTTACAATCCCGTATTTACAATTCGTTTTGTCATTTGCTAAGTCTGATAGGTAAAAAGCTCTTCAATGTTCCGAGAGAATCTGTGGGCGATGTGGAGAACGTCATTGCAATTTGTGATGCGGGTCAACTGGATAATAAGGTACTTTCGCCATGAACTTTCCTCAATAGTGTCGCCCTCAACAGCAATATCTTATTCAGTGTCAGATGTACACGGTTTTGCAACTATATCATTTTTCACTGTAATTTTGAGCGCAGGTAGCAGAGTCCGCAGGGGCGCTCCTCTTGCGTTTTGTGGATGAAGATGCAAGAAACAACTGGCAAGGACGTTTTGCAGGGGCCATATATCGTGCATCAGTAAGATAGTATGCAACCCTTGATTGTAGACAATCATAAGTTGGATCTTGTCTAGCTGTAGGAGTCATTGTGTTTACCGTATGGAAAGGTCAACCGGTTAGAAATCAACTCATCTACTTGTTGCACCATATCCTTTCAAGTGCATTTTCCTTTCTAGATTACAGATCTTGTGGTCAAGTGGGAGCTCAGAGTAACTCATTTCCTTTTGCTGGGAATTCAGTCTCCTGTTGCAGTTGCGGGGCTTTTCAGTGTAAAGGATGAGAACAATCATACGCAGGAAGATAATTCTGAGTTCACAAATGCTGGCCACGCAAAGCTAGCTGAGCAAGAAACGATCTTCTTGACTGGAATCCTTGATGAACTGAAAATCGTCATAAGCAACAGCAGAGATGTAAGCTGCCCTGATATGAATATTAATTTCTGCAATTCTAGTTTAACGGTAGTCTTAGGTTGAAATACGTACTGCTCTTGGTTGCAGCTTCGATTTTTCCGGTATTTCAACGACATTTTACTGGTCAGGTGCTAGATTTTTGGAAGGAATCGTTGTAAAGTGTGTATCTAATTAACTCATAACTATTTTGGTTCCGCTGGTGTACATCTTTATGCTACTTTACTAGAATGTTAGCAACTGAAGCCCATAGATTTGGTGGTCTGTCTTGTGCAGATTGATCACACGTCACCAAAGTTGTTACTTGCACCTGAGAATCCACTCTTGGAACTTCGAGCCATTGGGACGAAGGTAACAAGCTTTAGTGCATTCCAGCTTAAAGAGCTATTATCAACGTTTTTACAGACTTTTTCACTAATAGTACGTTGACCGATCTGTTTGGCAGAGCACAGTGTTTATGTCGCAAACTTGAATCTTTAGTAGGCCTGTTATGTCAGTCATAAATTTGAGCATCGTTACCAATTTCTACTAACTGGTGGCTTATTTGGCAGTTGGAATTTGTCAAGAGAAAGAATGATCTGTTAGTTGGAGCTGTTTTACAAACCCTAGAAATCGAGGACAAGTTCCATGGGGATGTTTCGCATTCCTGCCGCTACTTGGTTCGGTCTTTCGTTAAGCATGAAAGCGAAGTGAAAGAAGAACGGAATCTTGTGACTGGAGGAAGCAAAGGAGAAACGAAGCAGCTCAGAGATGGTTCTGGTAACAACTCTTCGAAAACGGGGCCTTCGAAACCAAAGCTTACTCAACAACGTTCATCAGGAGATGAACGTTTTTTCGATGCTAACGATGATAGTGGTTATGAAAGTAGTTCAAGCACGTTCAGTTTACATAGTCGGGATAGCAGTTCTGATAGGTATGTTAAGTTTTATGATGCACTTGAGGGAGAAGATGACCAGGATGCACTGCCAAGTTTCAAGAGAAAGGTAGGCCTTCTGCCAGAATCTGCTTCCTCAAGTCCAGATGACTTTGATGCAACTGATAACGAGGAGCTGAAGAGCTTCGTGAAGGCTCAGGTTATCGTGACGTCACCTGAGTCACCTGCATATGCCTCTATTGACAAAGAGGTTAGTTATCAATCTTTCAATGCGGTATTTCGATTGAACCTTCATTTTTTCTTTTTAATAGTAGTAGTAGTAGTAGTTGGGGAGGCAATTAGAACTTCATTTCTACGGAAGAAGTGTTAGTTGTTTATGTGTTTGTCCCAGTGCTTGACCACTTGGGGGTGTAGACATACTTCTATGTCTAATAGTCTATCCATTTTGTGTTTTGTGGTTTTGCGGATATGAGTTGGATGTAAAGGCTGTAGTTGACATCCATCACTACTCTCCTATGATTAAGATCTATGTAGCTACAGTTTGCATATCAATTCTTAGTTTTGTTGTACAATCATGTGTAATTTAGTAATGATTTCTGTGTAGCCACATAGTTGCATATTTTAGTACTCACGAACTTATGTTTATCTTAGCAGGTGCGCGTGTCACTTTCAACTCTGTCATTTTATTGCAATCGGCCTACGGTGGTTGCTACATTAGATCTGGTGACTGCCATTACTGCTCATGTCCAGCCTAAGGAGGATGCAGAACCTATCCCCACTGCAACAGATGGTACAAGCGATACACAAAAGTCTCTATATAAGGGAACGGAAGATGTCGCAGGTCCATCAGATATCGGTAGAAAGGATGTAGTGGGTCAAGTGGTTGACAGCAAAGAGGGTGATAAGGGAGTTTCTGAATCCATATTTGCAGACACAAAGGCGACTGTGACCACGATAAATCCAAAAGTGGTTGAAGACGTAGATGATCAGGGCAATGCCAAGATTGCTCCTAAGGAAAAAGACTCGGTTATCAAAGGGCTACTAGGTAAAGGAAAAGGCAGGGTGATGTTTTTGCTGGTGTTGGATTTGGAGTTTGCAGAAATTGTTCTGAATAAGGAAGATGGCTCTCAGCTAGCAACCCTGTCCCAAGACAATTTTCACACGGATGTGAAGGTATAATTACCGTCATCAATAGGGATGGGTCATCACTACCTTTAAATAATGGTTTTCTCCTGTTTGATTCTGACCTTCACATCTGACGGCATTTTCAGAGGGATATCTCTTGATTGAATTTGGAACCAACCTTCAAAAGAAAATAGTTTTATGACTTCATGTGGTGTTTTCGAATTATGAAGGAAAAATTGTGTGTTATGAAGGCCACTGTCTAAACTGCTGACCTGGAAGGGTTTTCACCTATGACTAGATTTATCCAGCGTCATGGGGAATCAAGGCCACTCTAGGTAATCTTCGCATCAGTGACGATAACGTGAAGGACTATCACCATGAAGGCATCCCTTATCAATACATTTGTGATATGAGAGATTCCGGCGGTTCCTCTTTCATCGAGGTTAAGACACACTTGTCTTATGCTCAACTTCTAAAGTTATTGTTATTTTCTTTTATGGTGTAAGTCATCCATACGAATGGGAAAGTAGAAGACTTGCAGCACTTGGTCTTACTTAGGATAGCCAGGAGAGTTGTGTCCTTGTGTTTGCTCACTCACGAATTTCTGGCTTTTTTCTTATCGAATATTAAGACCATGAAATTCTTACTTTTATACCCAGAATTTAATCATGATTCATAGTTATAACTACGAGTACCATGTGGTTTATTGCTGTTTTTGGTACTGGCCTACTCTGCAGAAGTTGTGGATTTTTTCGCGAATCTACTCTTTGTTGATATATATATTGCCTATCAGTACTGTGTGAGCTGAGGGTCATATTTTGGGTCGAGTACATCGTTCTAAATATCCCTAAGAGGACATCAATGTATCTATTCAGAGAACATGACTACTATTGATACAATAATTCAGAATTTTAACTGTAATTTGTGGTAATGAATTTGTGCGCAGTTGGAGTTTGTGTCTTTCAATGAAGATGACCTTGATTATGAAGGTTACGACTACAGTGTCACTGGAAAACTTTCAGAAGTACGGCTTGTGTTTCTGAACCGCTTTATTCAGGAGGTGGGTTTAGCTATTTTCCTCTAGTAAATGCCGTAATAAATTTCAGGTTTCTTGCAGTGTGATTAGAAGTTGCACCTTGCAGGAAAATCAGTGCTGTAGTTTCTTATTATTGAGATATGCGGTACACATTCATCTTCTATATCATCATCATGGTTGAATTGTTTTGCAGGTCATTGCTTACTTTATGGGTCTCGTCCCTCAATCTTCCGGCTATGTGATGAGGCTGAAAGATCGTGCATCAGATTATGAGAAATTGTTTTCTCAATCCGAGATAGAGGGACAGCCATCTCTGAAGTTGAACATTTCTCTTTTGAAGCCTATTATTATAATGCCTCGTGGAACTTACAGTACTGAGTGAGTGAGTCCAATCTATATCGAGTGAGTCATGTCCTGGATACTCATAGGACGTATCAAAGTTCTTTCTTCCATTTTGCTTTGCTGTTTTTATTCTTAAGATTGCCTACTGTTTATAATCCTCTTGATATTCTTTGGCATGGGAACAGTTTCATGGAACTTGATATCCTACATATCAAGATACTTAGCAGCTCTGAGTGGTTTGGCGATGGAAAGGACGAGGTCGGAGCCATTCGCCTGGAGACAATCAAGCTTGATGTAATACTCATACTTTTGAAGCGTGACATTGAATGAAGTTGAAGTAGAAATCAGTTGGTTCAGTTGGTATGCCTCTGATGAGTATTCGGATATTTCTGTTGGGACTTTAGTTACATAGCTTTAGGTTCATACGTGGAGATATTCATCTTGAAAATGTTCATGCAGGTTGAAGATGTAAGTTTAACTGTTGGAGTTAAAGGCAATGTTGGAAGTGAAATTTTCGATCGAGCGAGAGGAATCGGCTTGGTAGTTAGGCGACCATTGCGTGACCTTTGGCACAAGGTGCCTGGTATTGAAGCCACAGTCAAGGTGATCTGCCTTAAAATCTTCTCTCTCCATTGTGTAATTGCTAGAACTTAGTTTTCTATCTATCGTTGCACTGTTTCATCCCTTATGAGTATCTAATCATCCTGAGAATGTGTAGACCTAATACTTCTTTAATCTAAACATGTCTTTACTGACAGATTGAAGAGCTTCGAGCATCTCTCGCTGAAAAGGAGTATCAAGTGATAACTGAGTGCGTCTCTCAGAATATGGCCGAAACACCAGATTTACCTCCTACAATGTACGATAACGAGCCCTTAAAGGAGGAAAAAATGAAGTCAGAGGATCAAGCTCAAAATTTGGAAGAAGAAGAAGGCGCTAATGACCCAGATGTTGTCACTGAGAATCCAGGAGTACTGAAAGATCAAGGTCCTGAGGGGAGTGGCTCGTCACCTGAAAAGCCCTACACTATGATCAAAGTTGGTGTTAGGATTGATCTGGTTGAACTGCGCTTGTTCGTTGGTGGCTCCAGGGATGCATCACTTGCCACTGTGCAGGTTAGTCTTGGAAGGTTATTTAAATAGAAATAACTGCTGCCTAGTATTCTCAATAGTGCAACTGTGATACGACTTGTCATAGAGCATCCGGAGATTATAACATGTATGGGATATGTGTTACTATTCAGTGGATTATCTGATACTGGAACTTGCAGGTAATTGGCGTGTGGGCGTCGTATAAAGTGAACAACGTTGAGGAATCAGTTGTGATGGCATCACTGGAAAGGCTTAGTCTAAAAGATGAACGTGAAGGAATCGATCCGGAAATGCAGTTCATGGTTGGATATGCAGATGATCAGGTACCAAATACCTTGGAGGATATATCGGGTTACATTGGAAGAAACAGGGAAGAGAAAACTGAGGATAGCACTGCGCTTGGAACCTCAAACAAATCGCATGGGTGGGGGTATGATCTTGTGAACATCTTTCTTAAATTTCTTGCATATATGTAGGAATTTTTATTAGATCTTTCTGGTTCTCGTATTTCCGAGTCCTTGTACCCGTAATTCTTGCTTTTGATGATATCGATATCTGGAGATTAAATGTGAAACATTAAGTTGTATGCTATAAGTAGATTTGCCTTCCTGTTACAGGAGGGACTTCAAACTAAGCAATGTGCATAGAATAATTTTTGACACTGCTTAAAGTGTAGCCTGAATAATGTTTCTGGGTTTTGTTTTCCTCCTGAAAATTCTGTGTCTGCCCTCTTTGTTACTTCTCTTCTCTTTGTCTAGATGTTTGAATCTAGATATTCTGTTACTCAAAATTAATTTAACCATTATTTCTTCAATCATTGACACTAGGATATGTAGTAGAGATTTGGTTGTTGTGGTGTCTCGTCTGTGGACATTATAATTGCTTCTTCGCACATGCTTATTCGTTTATGCTGATGTACAACATTTGCTGGGCTAATTTTTTTCTATCGATGAGTTTGTCTGGGCTTACACAACAATATTTATGTGCAAGTTTTGTAACTATTGGAGTCGTCCTGTGTAGATCTGGTTTGACGATGATTGTAGTTGATGCGAAACTCAGTCCAACGCAACAAGAAGTTTCTCTTCGCATACAGCGTCCTCGGGTTGTGGTAGCTTTTGATTTTCTCTTGGCTGTTGGCGAGTTCTTCGTCCCATCAATGCATGGAATGCTGACTGAGAAGGGTGAGGAAAACCCACTGGATATGAAGAAGGGGATATTTCTGACCAATCAATTATATAAACAAACAGTAAAGGAGATTCGAATTTCACCGAAGAAGCCTCTAGTTGCTGATTATGAAGGGGTTCAAGAGTATATCTACGACGGGCAAGGAAACACATTGCGGCTTTTGGATCGTCACAATGAAGACATCTCTACGTTTTCCCCAGACGTCTTGATCTTTGTTGGAGATGGCAAAAGATTGATATTTAGAAATGTGGTCATTCAGGTATTTCTTAGTTTCCTTCTATTCCTATGTCTTCATTGTGTTTTAAGTATCAGCATCACATTTATATTCAGTACTTGTGCCTAAAACATGGCGTGCAGATACCGGTGAGGGTAGTACTTTTAAGGTCAGTTATTCATTATTAGTGATCAATGGTGGCAGGATGGCGATTTTTTGGATTCATCTCTTTATCTCGGCAGCAATAGCAGTTATTCGGCATTTCGGGATGATGGAGTTTTTTTTGAAGCACCGCCTGAGGTGTCTGATACCTCAAGCACTGTGTCATCTCACCTAGATGATAAGAAGGACAACGTGACAGAAGGTGACAAAGCGCCTGTGGAGTTGGTTTTCGATCTGCAGGTATTCAGATTCAGGGGCATCATAGGTTTTCCATTCTAAGAAATTACTTAAGAAGAATCTAAAATTGAAATTTTCGGGTGGTCCATGTAGAGTTTCCCTGGCGTGCCTGAAAAACTGAAATGAATGCATGGTCAAAAATCATGGGTCAGTGTTAAGTATGCTACAATATAGTCCGTCATAGGCGTCCAGATTAAGGAAGTGCGACTGTTAGCAGCTTACTGTTATGCATGTCAATTAGGTGTGGGCTTAGGAGAATAGTACTGGATGTCAATGGATTTACTAATCTTTCAGTGACCTGATGTTTGCGCCTTTGTGCCACATTTTGATGTGATGTGCTGAACATGGCATGCGAGGCCGGTGAATGCAAGGCATTGAATGAAGTATTGACCGGTTTCTTGACATGTGTCAGGCTATTGGTCCAGAGCTTACCTTTTATGAGAGTGTTAATCGATCATCTGAATCACTAGTCCTTTCCGAGCGACATCTTCGTGCTAGAATGAACGTTTTTGCCAGGTACTTGCACATTACTGCTTTATAAAGTGAGCTATTATGGATTGTTAAGGTGTATTTAAGAGCGAAAATACCTTAATCATTGACTATAGATTGCATATGACCTGCAATGATTTTACTATGGGTATTAGAGAAAGTCTTTAATTTTTTGCGAGTTTATTTCAATAAGCCTTATTCTCTTGATTTTGGACCTGTTTCTGTATGTTTAATTCTTTGGGCCTGTTCAACCGTGTTTTTAGGGAGCTAGTTATTTCGATGGATTAACCATCTCGCTCTTTTCTGACTATTTAAGTCCCAACATCATTCTTAGTCATTCGGTCTCGTGACTGCTGTGAGGCTGTATCTATATTTTTCGTGACCATGTGTTACTTTTTTTTAAGCTTACATTTGGTTTTATATGGTGAACTTCGACGTACTATTACATTGTAGTGAATCGTTCCACGTGTTTTTTGCAGATTTTCAATGAGTGGAGATGATGTGGACCTCACAGCAAATTTGAATGGCTTTACGGTGGAGTCAACTAGTGGTGTAAAGGTCTTAGAGCCTTTCGATGCTTCTGCAACCTATTCGCTGGTGGCAGGGCAACAAAATATTCATATTGCCATGACAGATATCTACACTAACTTTTCCTTCAGCATTCTCCAGCTCATCTTACGCCTGGAGGAGGATGCCATGTCCATCATGCGTATCACATCTGAGCAGATTACTGTTGAATGCTCGGAGTTTGAAAAGATATGGGCAGATGATGGTATGACTATCTCATTACCTCATATTTATATTTCATATCTCGTGAATTCGAAGTATTCATTTTTATAATTGCTGTTGTAAAGCCCTGATCGATATAAATCTTCGTATTAGTTAGTCTTTACTTTGCTAGGCTATTTTCTGTACTTAAATGAAAGGTGCGTTGCAAGTTATCTGTCTTGTCAATCTTGAGTGTGCTGTCTTGCAGACTCTCACATTGCAGTAGGAGGATCGCACCTTGCTTTTTGGCGGCCTCGACCACCACCCGGTTTTGCTGTGCTTGGTGATTGCTTAACACCCCTGTAAGTCTACAACGGGAGACTTCATGGAACCGTATACATATTTTTTAATGAATGCAGCTACATGTTCTGTGTCCTTTTTGCCTCTAAATACTGATTACTGATGCAAATTGTGACTGGTATTGCAGGGATGAGCCACCTGCAAAGGGCGTACTGACTGTGAATATGGCTTTAGCACGAGGGAAGAGACCCACTGGATTTGAATGTGTATGGTCGTCAATTGACCTTCTCCAGGACGGTTCTCAGAGGTCTTGTGTAGATGAGCAGCTCCTCCAATTGGCTGAGCATAGTAGTATGCAAGATTTGTACAATGCCCCACTTATCGGATCTGATGGCAAAGAGACAGAGAAGCAAGGCTGCTCTGTCTGGTTACCAATTCCACCAGAAGGTTATGTTGCTCTCGGCTGTGTGGTTTGGAAAGGGCAGGAAGAACCTCCTAAATCTGCTGCCCTGTGTGTTTTATCCTCATTTGTATCGCCTTGTTCGATGCAGGATTGCATTTATATTCAGGGACATCGTCGGTGAGTTCAATTCTTCCTAAAATCGACCTTGTTTGAATGTGTCTGATACAGATTAAATCATCGACTAGATCTGTAGCATTTCTGATTAGGATGCAGAGCTGCATTGGAAATTTTTCAGCTGAACACTTTGTAGCATGAGCCTTTTCTGAGTTCGTTCGGTTGTGTTAGTACGGTTAGTGACTCCACTTTTAATTGCTATGACAAGCTATTCTGATGATGCCCGCCTCCTCTTTGCGGTTTCTGATGCTGTGCCAAATTCACCATTCTGTATTGGATTGTAGATCTGCCGACTCTGATGAACGAAAACAGTGGGCGTTTTGGCGAGTAGATAACTCAATCGGCACTTTCTACTTGCAAAACAATCCTAAGGAATTGGTCCAACCCCAGCCTTATGACCTTCGACTTTCTATTTCAAGTCATAGATTATTTACTGTGAACGAAACAGTTCCAAGCTCTGGCAAACCACAAACGAGACTGGCGAGCACACTGTCATCCATTGGTAAGTCATCGAGTAAGACGAGCATCTTATCTTCCTTTTATGACATGATTTGTTTTCAATTTTGGTAGGTCGATTCTTGAAGCCTTGGATCATTTTTGGGCCGCAGCGCACATATCACATCTCTGAGTCTATTGTCATCCGTCTCCCTTGGATGTTGCGGTTTGCTTGTAAACTATTTCATGCATCTTCCAGTTAGAAACGAAGTAATTTTGATCGGTCAGCCGGTCTTTGAGGGATGCTCAAGTGTCAACATCGCATAGCTGGAGAACTATTAGTCTAAAGACCATCAGTTCTACTAAATGTCATCATCCTTTTCCCAGCTGGACCGTTTTGAGAAGCTATGATGCTTCGAGGATGGATCCATATTCATTTGTTTCTGACTAGCTGATTATATTCCTTGTTTTCAAAAACTTTTGCAGGTGAAGTGGAAAGTGAAGAAAGTGACAACTGTGGCCCATTACCATCAGTTGTCTCATCTGGTAGAATACACGAAAATGTAGGAAGATTCAAATTGGTATGGTGGGACAAGGGCAGGCGATCTCCTGATGGTGTCTCCATATGGCGACCAATTGTGCCACCTGGCCGTGCCATGCTGGGAGACCTGGCTGTGAAAGGGTAAGTCCTTGTCTCAAATCACTTGCATTAGGTAAACTGCAATCTGTAGTTCCATTGATTGCATGCATCGAAAATGCATTGCTTTCAGTTTAACTCTGTGACTTGTGTGCAGATATGAACCACCAAGCACAGGTCTTGTGCTGCGTGACACCGACAAGGGTCTAATCAGAAAGCCAGAACGTTTCCAAGAACTCGCTCACATTTCCAAACAAAGGCATCTGGACTGTGTTTACTTCTGGATCCCAATTCCTCCCCCAGGGTATTCAGCCATGGGGTGCATAGCTGGCAAGTGCCCTCGTCCTGATAAAGATGTAATGGAGAGCATCCGTTGTGTGCGGAATGATCTTGTCAGCAGTTCCAACTTTTCAGTCTCTAGTCTCTGGACAACTAGGTGTTTGGAGCCGAGGCAACAACACCTGAGTATCTGGCCTGTAGAGAACGAGGTAAATGTGCTTGAAATCCTTTTCCTCTATGAGGTCGTATGAAGGAAAACTCTGTACTGTTCGCGATGATTCAATGTGTTTGTTTTCATACTGCAATGAGTTCCTGATTCAAACGTTCTAAACTTACCCTTAAACTCTCTATTCCCCTTGAATGTAAAATTAGTAAGCTGACGCCGTCACGGATCATGATGTGCTTGTGGGGCAGTCACGAACTTTTTTCGTTAAGCCTGGAAGCTTTGGAAGCCCCCCCTCTCAAGCTGCTCTTGGCTTAGCGAATTTCAGAAGACAAACAGAGCCTGACAACTTGACTCTGGGTGTGGAAGTCAAGAGTGCCTCGGTGACTTTCTATGATGATTTTGGTGGCTTTGTAAGTACAACTGTTTATTATTTCGTAGTGGCATCATTGTTGGTGTGGTGGCTTAGAATATTTATTTTTGTACTGGGTTGTGGTTTTATAGCGTACAATGAGTTCCTGAACGAGTTACAATGAATTTTTATTTCAGTTTATTAAACTTGGTTAAGAACCAAAGTAGCCGTCGGAATCTCAGAAGAGCCAATTCCTCTAAATGTGGAATTTCTCTAATTTTCTTTTCGTGATTCATTAATGTGCTCTGTGTCTAAGGCTGACACTTCAAAGTAAAAGGACTGTCCTCAGAGTCCTCTATTACATGATCAATTACTGTCATTCACGCTCAAATATATGGTTTGTGAATATAGATGGCACCCTTGCTGGACTTGTCTATATTCGGCATACAAGCAGGCTTTCATGGGCGCATGGAGGCATTCAGCACAGTTGTCAATTTTTCTTTGGGGGCCACTACGTTCAACAGCAAGTTTGACGTTTGGGAGCCTCTCATCGAGACCTGTGATGCAGTTGTCAGGTGTGTTCCTACTTATACGTAGTAAACATTTCATATCAACTATTTGTTATCATTGAATCTCAGGTTTTTCAACACTTATCACATATTAATGAGTCACTAAGGTGCATTAAATCCGAGAATCAGCTCCTGCAAATATTAAAAGGAATTTCTTACCATATGCCTACAATTTAAGTGGGCTTTTTGTGATGGGTGATCCAGATACGAGTACAACAGTGATCCACAAGATAAAGTTCAACCTACAGTATCAAGAGTTCGAATCAATACCCAAAGTGACTTCAATGTCAATATGTCTGTCGCAAATGCGAACATGCTGTTGGAAGCCTACTCAAGTTGGATAAACCTGAGCAAACTTGAAGCATTTACCAAGAATCAGGAATCTATGGTAATCGATTGATCCTGTCTCTGTGATTATTGTGGATATTGTGTGCTGACTTGTTTGGTTTTGCCTAACGGCTACCTAAGGAAAATTCCTAATGTACGAGAATGTGTAGTCTGTACCAGTATGTCAATCCCTGCAAGGGTTCATGTAGTTCAATTTACACTTGCACTCACTGTTTTCCAATTTTTGAAATTATCGCGAACATAATTAATAAAGTATAGTGAAAAACTCTATTATGGCATTGATATTTGTTATTCTATTTTACAAAATACTACTCCCTCTGTCTCAAAATAAATCCGTGGTACTCCCACAGTCCCCACGAGAAACCACGGATTTATTTTGAGACAGAGGGAGTACTAGAGAATTATTCTACAATAACGTAACTTTTTTTGCAGTCTCTTTTTTTCATGGTAAATCACCCTGATTTACTTAAGAAACATTACAGAGCATTGCACTTTTAAAACCTTATCAAATGTGAATTCTCACATTAGCCTGCCTAGCACTACTGTAAATAGTGTGATATTTCGAAATTTCTGCGCCTTACAGTTATTGTGATAAATGGTGCCGTAATGTGAGGATTTCTAGTCTAATTAATGCTCGATAATTCTATATGCTGAAAATCTTGGATATCGTGCAGGAGACTTATGCAAGTTCACGGAATGTCAGTCGAAAAATTCTAAAACACAGTACAGATAGATATATGGACGGTAAGTGCAACAAGAATTCTCTTATACTGGCACACAACAAGGTAGGAGAACAGCTTTGGCTGAGAACTGTTGAGGGAAGTGGCAAATATCAAGTGTCGTCTTTACCACCAAACGGAACTGCCGCGATTAGGCTGCCAGTCACTCACAGCATTCAAGACTCTAATCTGAAGAAGGTGGTGCCTGGACGCCCTGGGAAATTTGTTTCAATGAGGATTGGCGATGCTGAGGTGAGAATTCGGGCTGTGCTATTGTCATGATTAATTCCTACCTTTGAAGTTCTGTAATAGTAATCGTGAGCACCTCGTGTTGTAAATGTCGATTATCGTGATGCTACTATACAGTTTTCTGTTCCTGTATTTTGGATTAGTGTTCTGATAAGTATTTGGTTACAGTTACCACGGGATCAGGGTATCGGAGGGAGGGAGTACATGGCAGCAATTCGCATAGTGCCCATAAATCTAGCTACTGTTAGCAAGCAGCTACAATTCCAGAGTGCTCGAACTCGCTGTGTGAACCGGGTCAGAGACAGTGGTACTGATAAAGTGCATGTCATCTGGGACGAGGTTTTTGTATTTGAAGTCCAATCAGGGGTATGTCTGCTACATTTTATCATTAGCTTCCTGTTTTGAACTCTTTGTTGGCTTTTTGAAAATTGTGTTGAGGACAGTGTGCATCTTCCATTTCGTATCTCTATTTCCTTCCTCTTAGGACTAAGGCCACTGGTAGCTCACCTCTGGTAGCATACTTGTATAGAGATAACTTCTTTTTCGAGTATGACAATTTCATCTTGTAAAGTTGATGAAAAATCCTTCATGCAGGAAGTAAACCGCGCAGAGATTGTGGTCACTGATCTTGCCAGAGGTACGTCTTTCATCTTATTTATGCACTATATTGTTAAATACAAGAATGTCATTAGACCCAAGTTAGTTCAAATTTTGTGATTGCATATGCGCGGCAGTTTCACTTTTATTTTTCTTTGAAATGATTATCGAGGTTTATCTGCAGGATCATCTGTTGGATATTGCTCTCTTGAGCTTACTGAAAAAGAAGCGAATGAATCGAGGAAGGATAATAGCAACCTTTCGCTAAGATCTGAAATTCTTTATCCACCTAAGACGAAAGAGGTGACTCCGGAACCTGTGAAACCTCACTCCATTAGCCCACTCTTCTAACATCTTGACGGCCATGTGGTTAGCTTGGAGTTGTTGTATGTGTTTGCCTTCTGCAGTGCTTCTTACTGAGTCGATACTCGAGACAAAAATAATCTTTTAAGTGGATAATTACGAATGCATTTATTGTGATGTCATTGTCTGTGAAGTGTAATGCTTGTCATATATTTTTATCTCAGAAAGGTTGGTAATTGAGATTACAGATATTCTTTTTCAATTTGAGATTATCGTGCAATCTGCAGGGGGAGGCTGGTCTGCTGGGTGAAGATGTTGACTTCAATCATGGAGACAGCCAGAATGGTCGCATTAATCTATCAGTACAGTTTTTTTCCGTGTATGGGGAGGAAGGCGATGATGAAGATTCTGAGGATACAGAGTCTCAGCAAAACGAACCCCCCCAGAGATTTGGCGCAATTGATGTATCCGTCACGAGAAATGGACCCTGGTCTCCTGTAAGACTGAATTATGGACTTGGTCCGGCACCATGGCACTTAGGGAGGGATTATTTGGCCAGTGAAATGCTTGTCTACGAGGGAGTAAAGCATCTGTTTGTTAGAACTCTGGTAACTGTTGTGAATGAGACCGAGTATCATCTTGAAGCTCGTCTGTGCCCAGACTTTCTTGTGGGTCAAGAAACTGAGGGAAGTGCATCGGATGTCAGTGATTTAGAGTACTCTGTGGAGGAAGAAATTTTTGAAAATGAGAGGAAACAACAAGGCAAAGGATGGGGTCATCCTGCTTTGCCCACAGATCCAGGCCATTGGTCTAATCGGGATCTGTCTGGGTCTTGGAAGGTAAAAATCCTTGCCGGAATTTCCCTATTTAATTTATAGGATTATTTAACATAATAATAAAATTTTACTACCATTTGTTCTATCAATGCATTGGAATTACCAGATTTGGCATGATAGCTAATTAGAGCACTGCATTGAAGTTAAGACTTCCAACCCCAATCCATAGTTTGTAATTCCAAAAGTTTCGCCGAGATTGGCGTTGTTTAGAGATGACACCGATTATTTTCCTTGTACTGTACATGTTGTATTAGTTAATTACCTAATGAAGTATTTACAGGTTTAAGAATGATGTTGAGCAGCCTATTTTAAGGACTGGTTCTAAGTTGCTGTAATTGTTATGTGCAGGAGTTTCCTCAATTTCCAATTCAGGATGGTTATGTTTGGATGACTGATTGGCTACTTGACAGAACTGGAGCAGATGAACATGATGGATGGGCTTATGCTTTTGATTTTCACTCGCTCAAGGATTGGCCACCAACTAACAGGGGTGAAAAAGTCGGAGTAAAAGCTTCCATGTTCGTAAGACGCCGTAGGTGGATTCGTTCTCGGCAACGGAAGGACAGTACCAGGAAGTTTGTGATCTCGCTCGGAACTTTAGAGCCCCAGTGTAGTGTCGCATGTCCGATTACGAGTTTACGGCCAGGCGGATTAGATTACATTTTGCAGGTGCGGTTCTTCTTGTCAGAGACATAGTAATATCTATGATGTCTAGCTTTCAAGTTGTTTCGAGATTAGCCGTGTTCTTGTATGGGAGAAACATTCTCGCTCTTGAATACATGTGTTCGCCGCTCTTCTGAAATGTTACCGGGTTACCCTAATTCTTCTCCTTCAAGTTTAGAACGCTTTTCGATTTGCAGTTGTTAGTAAAAACTTCTGTTGTTGTTTTACTGCATGGGAAGTGTATTCTTACCAGTCCACAGTGCAAGAGTTTCAGCCTATTTAACGTAGATTTGGATATTTTTTCACTGAAGTTAATGGTTTATGTGAGTCCGTCTTTCTGCAGGTCAAGCCTCAAGTTGGATCTGTAAACTCTGGCGTTTCACATAGTTGGAGCACAGTTGTATCACACAAAGGCAACCCTGAATTGGATAAATCCAGGCAACCCTTCAAAGAGCTTCATATACGTGGCCTTCAGAATACTGAGGAGCTCTTACGTTGCTCAATTTTGGCAACAAGCAGTGATATGGAGGAGAAAGATGCATGGCTTTGTGTTGAGTGTAAACCAACTGAGGTAGGGAAAACCAGTCAACTGGACCCTATTGAGGATTGGCGCTTAATTATTTCTGCACCTTTGGAGCTCGTGAACTTTCTACCGGTAGCGTGCAAGTACACGGTCTCAGAAAAGGCAAATGGGAAATGGCTTGTTCCACTACAAAGTGGATCCGTTGAACCTGGAGGATCGAAGGCCATATTCCTTTGTGACTTGCGCAAAGCACTTTATCTGAAGTGGGTTCCAGAGGGTGGCTGGCAACATGAGGAAGTGAGAATTCTTCGGCCGTGTACCTGATTTATCGATTGCCTTATGACTATATGTCGTATCTAGCTAGCATGGAGGGGGGATGAGTATGAAGTGACACCGTTTAGATTAATTGTTTAAGTCATACACATCTTGCCTTTTGCATCCGACTTTTCTCACTGTTCATTTTCATCATCCACAAGATGCTCATCTTTGACTCTAAGTAGAATTTGATTCTCTCAATTTGATATCATATACTTCGAGATTTCCCTAAGTGTCATATTAAATCTATGTGTGTGATTTTGTGAAGGACGACGTTTTGATATCACAAGTGGGAAAAGACCCTGCAAAGAGATTGATCGTAACAAATGGAGTGCGGTATGTAAACCTGTCTCTCTCAATGTTCTGAGATATAATAAATTCGATTTGAGTTTTACACTGCTTATTGAATTTTGCATAATCCTATTGAATGCTTAGGTCATGCTTGCCTGGAGGCATGTCTAATGCAAATTTGATGGATAAGAACCGAGACTGTAATCTGGTTGTATGCTAGTGAGTCTACGTTGTTTTCTTTTGGATTTTGATCATATGCCACCCGAGTGGTGTTTTGGCCTTGTTCAAAACAATGAGATTTATTTCCCTTATCAAGTTGTAGGCCCTTTCTGTGAATCTTTTGGGGTTTACGCGTTAAAGAATTTATGTCGATCGGAATTGTATTTATTCAAATGCCAGTGAACAATTGCTTTATGAAAATTACCGGTCGAATTAAGAACTGACCGCCGCTTAGGGCAGATAGAGTGACGATGCTCACATTTGCCTGTTTTCATCATCATTACACTGAGAGAGAACGGGCTGAAGATGGAGGTTCGGAATGTGATTATCTAGCTGGGGATGCTGCAGGGATTTGGCCATTCACATGCAATACGATAATGGGAGCAGAGATATATCAGCAAGAGTCATTCACTTTTATGTTCCATGCTGGCTGGATAGTATTGGCTGTCTTGCTCTGAAATACAAGCTGATCGGGGCTGACCAGCACGAACGAAAGAAGTATAAAAGCGACAAAACCCGGCAAGGCAGAAAATCGTTGGAGGAGATTGATGAAGAAGCCATGCACGATTATCCAACGATGCTGTCCAACTATGACTGCAAGTCTATGGGACTTGCTGTGGCTTTGTCAGGATCTGAATGCACTAAATTCGGTCCTGTCGCATCCTTGGACGCTCTAGAGGATCCCGTAAATTCCCACTCTCCACTTGTGAAAGAGCAGATCTCAATGCTATTCTCAGAAATTGGGAATTTCAAAATTGGAAATGCCCAGCAGATAACACTAATAATACTTGATAAGCTCTTTTGCTTTCATCTCTAAAGAATTTAAGCGTGAGAAAAAATTATTGTGATATATCCTTTTCTTTCATTTTTTGTGCAGAATGGATATGTGGATCTTCGAGTGACTGACGACGAAAACTCACACTATAGATTTCTCGTTACAACAACATCGCATCCAAAGGAGTTTGCACAAACACAGGTACTGCCTGGTCTGTTTTGCATATAGATTTATTAGTCCAGGTAAGTAATCTGTGTAAGTATTTGGTCAAAAAAATTTAATTCTGAAATCAAATTCTTAATTTTCTTCGTTCTAAGTATTTTTTTGACTGGAAATGGCGGAACAGGTGGTCCGCTTGCGCCCGCATACACTATTCACAAATCGGCTTGGCCTACCCCTTGAAATGAGGCAGGCGGGCGGGGACCAATCGAAGACTTTGAATCCTTGGGATTGGCGGATCACTTTGCCATTCCAAATGTTTCAGGATCCTCTACAGTTGCAGGTGAATGGGGAACAGAAACTCCGTGGTACAAAATATTAATTTGAAATCTTTCTTTTCGCATTAGTACATTTCATTTTAGCTACAAATGTGCTACCATGTTTTCTCATACATAAGATCCAGAATTCCAATTCGAAAATGGACACTTTGTCGGTCTACAATACATCGAGTTGAGAGAATCATTTGTATATCTTTTGTCTTTTATGAACAAATCAGTGCGTTGCACCTTCCTTTATCTGCTAGGAATGAAACAGCTAAGTGTCTACTTATCAATATTTGAAGATTAGTACGCTGGGCACTTTACTTTGAAGTAGAGTCCGGTAAGCTTTATTTAATAAAATTAGGCACTCTCCAAGTAATAATAATATTTCTAACGTTTGTACTCGCAGGTTCGACTAGAAGGATCGGAATGGTCATTTCCATTTCTTATCGATGATGAAGAGATTATGAACATTGTTGTGCGTCAAAGTGATGGACAGAGGCAATCCATCCGGCTTGATGTCCATGGACATGAGGCTGGATCTCGATTTCTTGCCATTTTCCAGTTGGGTTCCTGTCGCGGCCCTTACAGGTATGTGCAGATTCAGCTTTTGAAAACATGCATCAGTGTCCTTCAGTCCTCGATTTATGAACGTTTTCATAAATGGCGAAAGCTAAACATGTCACATTCTGAAGCTAGATGCACTTATTAGCCCATTTTGAGGAGAATCTATGTTTATGTGCCTGTGTCCCCAAGTGACGATGATGCACCGTATCGAATTGGCTTGTAGGATTGAAAATAGGACGAGTCGGGTAAAACTCAAATACCGTCAGGTAGGTCTAGATGCAGATGCTTGGAGAATTGTGAGACCATATTCATCGGCCATCTTCGCGTGGGAGAATCTTCAAGGTGAAAAGCTTTTGGAAGTAATCCAAGAAGGAAGGGAAGTCTCTCAAAGTGTTAAGATAGATCTTGACAAACTGGGTGATTGCCCTATGATTACCGGCGACAATTCTGGATTTTCTAACATTTGCATTCGGGTACGGATATCTTACCTGTTTTTCATCTATTTAAGGTCACAGGTCAGTGCATGAACAGGTCCTTGACTGTACTTGTATCAAAGTTTACTGATGTCTTCTGAATTTTTTGCTTGTGGTTGCTATGGTTTAGGACACTTGCATCGCTGGATACTGCTTTAGGTAATGTCAGAAGATAGGAGAAACTAATTACAAGGGATTCCTATTGTCAGGTGTTGCATGCTTCAGAAGCCAAATTAGTCAGGTTCTTTGATTCAGAAATGGGGACCCAAGATAATGGAAATGTTGACGGTAACGAGATTGAACAATCTGTCGCAATTCAAAGTGAAAAGGAACCCCTTCAAGATGACCAGGAGAGACGAGTTGAGGTTCCATCTCAACTGGAGATTGTCTTGAGTGTTGAAGTTTTTGGTCTCTCAATCGTTGACCAGCAGCCCCGGGAGTTAATTTTCCTGAGTATGAAGACGCTGGACATTGTCTTTGCATCTGGGTTAGGCGATAACGTCAGTAGGTAAGTGCAAGATTTATAATCTCTAGTGCACTTACACATAAATCATGTTTTTCTGATAATCTCTATCTTTCTT
The DNA here is from genome assembly GCA_963920665.1 of Straminergon stramineum. Classification (NCBI taxonomy): domain Eukaryota; kingdom Viridiplantae; phylum Streptophyta; class Bryopsida; order Hypnales; family Calliergonaceae; genus Straminergon; species Straminergon stramineum. Next base: position 16,368,205 of record OY987272.1, read on the forward strand.
ATTCCTTTTAAATTTTATGTCGATTTTGGGGCATGTATATAGAGATTCGTGTTCTAACTTCAGTTTTGATGAGATGGTCTAGGCTCAAGGTATCGGTGCGCTACATGCAAATAGACAATCAACTCCCTCTTACACCCATGCCCGTACTACTTGCTCCTGAGCGTCACGAAGGTGACTTTGTTATCAAGGTCATTGCATCCATGAAGGCAGATACTAGTGAAGCAATTCAAGTTTATCCATACCTTGGTTTGAAGGTGCGTTTTTATTAGACGCTAAACTGTTGATCATGCCCAAGACTTGATGTTTGCTTTACTCCTGATGAGTCAATTTCAGGTTAATTTAGTCGCTTTCGGTTTATTCAGATACTATTATTCTCATGTATATTACTGTGATTTTATATATGTGAAATTATGTCATGTTTATGAGAGATCTTTCAGGATGCTCCTATGCATAGTGTTAACTACTGTAATGAAGCGAACGGATTAATTGCAGTTAACTGGAAGTGCATGGCGTATCAATGTACACGAAGCATTAATATGGGCATTTTTGGAGATGTATAACAACTTACACCTTGATCGCCTCTCATCGGACTCACAAGTTGTCCAAGTGGACCCAGAAATCCGCATAGAGTATGCCCGCATTTCCTCTCCTTTGTTATGGGTTACAGACTAAATGCATCAGATATTAAGAATTATAATAATACACTTAATTGAATGCTTCCTTAATCGTACACTGCATCTATCAGGGGTCAATGTGTTTTTACCTGAAAGTCTGCTTTGGTAAACTGTGGTTATTTCCAGGACGATGGACATATCTCAAGTGCATTTGAAGCTCTCAGTAGATGCAAGTCCAGATCAGCGACCACATGGAAAGCTTGGCATTTGGGGCCCTGCAGTTACCACGCTAGGCAACATCTCTAAGATGCCGGTTAGTGATACATATATTTGTGTGTGTGTGTGTGTGTGTGTGAATATACGACTTTTATTCGTGTGTCGTATGAAAGTACATCTGGCAAGCAAGACATCAGAATCACTCTTTTGTCATACTTGTATCATCAAAATATTCCCAATATCGACAGAGTGAAGGCACTACGGTTTTTTAATGGATAGAGTTTTAGGAGGTGAAATGCTCTTTTCCAGTGATCTTGATCTCCTAAGCGTTCAGTATCAGTCGGATTTCATCCTTAGTTTCAATGTTAGGAACGTATATTGCGTTTACTGCCTGCCTGTTCTTGGTCTGAACTGATCGAATCCAATCATATTTTTTGATGACAGATTAATTTCCGGTCTGTATTTCGAGAAAATCGGCGTATGCGGAGCAGCCAGGTGCAAGCTCAGATATTGAATCGAGTGAAAAGGGATCTTATTCACCAGCCTCTTCAGCTTCTAACAGGCTTGGACCTTCTTGGCATGACTAGTTCTACTCTTGGGACAATGAGCCGAGGAGCCGCAAATTTGTCAAAAGATGACGACTTCTTACGTTCCAGGACTAATCAGGTTAGGCCATAGATTCGTATCGACTTTCCCAGACGAATTCAAGTTGTGCAACTCCATGGATTTCCATTGTGGACAGAAAGTTGCTTGGCAATGCTTCAGAGCCTCGGCTCCTATCCTTTAAATTTTATCTAAATCCTTCTTGGTGTAAATGCATTTGGCTTGTCTAAATGACATCTTTATGCTGTTTGCAGGAGACCGCGAGACAAGTGAAAGGCATGAGGGATGGCATGATTCAAGGAACAACATATTTAGCTCGAGGTGTGGGGTATGGTGTAAAAGGGATGGTGACAAAGCCCATCGATGGTGCTGACGAAAGGGGGTTTGTTGGATGCGTCCAAGGTGTCTTCAAGGCCTTAGTTGGAGTGGTTGTGGAACCCTTGAGTGGGTGTCTGGACTTCATGGCTATATGTGTTAGTGGCCTAGGTACAAGCTGCACAAATTGCTTTGAAATTTTTGATCGTGACCAGAAGTTTGAACGCTGTCGACTTCCTCGTGCTATCAAAGGAGATGGGGTTCTTACTCCATATGATCCTATTGCTGCCCAAGGCCAGGTATGTTAACCTTGCCCTTAAACAATGAGATGAGTGTTTTTCCGTACATCCAGATTATATATATGTGTGTATATACATATATGTATATGTTAATTAATTTTTTTATTTATTTAACCGTCCTGACTGACAATGGAATGAAAACAAATTTTCTTGCAACTTCGGTGTTAGGAAAACTGTTTTTTGAATTAATAGTACAAGGTGTGTCATTGACGCTTCTCACCACCAATGGTTCCCATCAATTTGGTAGACAGTACATGAATGATCAGCAGTAGCAAGGGACTCATTGAAATGAGCCACCCGTTTGATTTAGTACGTCGTACATTGATCAGATCCAAAATGCTACTGATGTATTTGTTTTATCTGATAAGCAAAGTCGGCTGAAGTACCTACGTTAGTGATTGCAGACCATTTTACATCTTTCCCAAAGTGGCAGCATAATTGCAAGCAAGGATGTGTTTAGAACTACAGGAATTTTTGCTTTCACAGACTACTATCAAGATCATTTTCATCTACGGAACAACTGCATCCTCATGCTGACAAATCGAAGAGCTTTGATGCTACTGGTAAGCTAAGATGGTCTGAACGGTATAGGTTGCGATGTCATATGAAAGCTGATATTCTATTTGGTGTTTCTGATGTATCGTGAGCAGGGAACTAAGCCTGATGCCTTGATGCATGTCGGTTAGAAAGAGGTCTAGATTCGTAAAATCTCACCATCCACAATTGTAGTTGCGTGCACAAAATCCAATAACACCGCAATTATTGTGGTCTTATCAACCTACTCTTCTAAGCAACTTTATGCGGTTATCGACCCGATTATGCAATCTCAGACGTAGTTTCAATATCTGATGGCAGAGCCCGGCATCACATACTCGAGAGCAGAAGAAAGAGTTGACAGACCCTTGTACAATACAATGGGAAATACAATGGAACAACTTGCTGGCTATGGAGTCGAACGAGCAGGATGCGGTTCTCCTTCACCTCAGAGACTCCACGAAGGAGTTCACTCATATCATATCGTGCGACCATTCAAATGATCCAGAGACCACTCAAGCCACTGAAATCTACAGTGCAATTCACCAGCAATGGCGAGCATACTGTCCAACTCCGGAAGATCCGTCGAAGGCCAAGGTAAGGAACGGATATATTCGCATAACCGATTTTCTTCTACTTATTTAGATAAACGCATACATTGTCATCGTCCTTGAGCCGTATGCGTTTCTCTATTTTAAGCCGTATACCAGTCGTTGCTAATACCTATCAATAATTATCATTCAGGCTAATTATGTTGGACATACGATATAAAATGATTACTCACATGGACATCTCTCCTCGCTAATCTCAACTTGGACACTTAACGGGACACGATAAACGTTTACTCAACTAATAAGAAATGCCTGCAGTTCATCGTCCTTCATGTTTTCAGTGGATCCTTGTAGTGTCAGACGGATTCCTCCCAACTGTAAGCTACAGTTTTACAAAACGAGAATCAAATTAAGTCCTAATTTTAAGCTCGCTGATTTCCCTGGGCACGATTTTTCTATAAGCAATAGCAGAATAAAAATAAATTGAATAGGACACCGGTGTACTTATATGTTCTATGGCGTTGTAAATGACAGAAATCCAGGAGGCTAAGAAGACGATTGAAGCGAAGACCAGTCTGGGAGATTGGAAAGAGTGGTAGGAACAGCCAGGCAAGTTCCGATCGATCTTACACTGAGGAATCTGGTGCTTCAGGATCCTCTAGACAGAGATGGGAAGTTCAGGAGGCTCCAACAACATCAGGAGATGACGAATTTCGCCTCGAAACGTCTTTAGGGAACTTAATCTGGAGTTACCACTACAAGGACGGTTCTTGTCTGGTATGAATTATCGTTTATGGCACCCAGTTCTCGTTTCCTATGATATTGAGAACATGAAATATCACTTTGTTATAAGCAGGTTTTTTAAAAGGCTCTTTCAAGTCGTTATTGAAAATGACCCTGATACGTTCTATGCACTATGAGATCGAAGTTCATACCATGTTATTTTGCCTTCCTGTGTCGCAGGGGTCCACAGCCGGTGATAGCATCTCATTTTGGCGACCTGATCCACCACCTGGGTAAGTAATTTGGACTGCCTCGCTGTGGACCTGGTAAAAGAATAAACGCCAGAGGTATTCGTTGGAAAGATTTCAAAGTCGTGGTATCTTGAGTGCAGGTCTGTTCAGATTCTGCAAATGGTCCTTGAAGGACTTTTAATATCAATTTTCTCACATTCTGGACAGTAATCACTATCGTATGTTCGAGAAACCATTAGTAGGTCGATCTTCGAAGTCTCTGTGGGTCGAGTGGTTTGTTCGTGGATGCTGACCGCTTTCATCTCTATGCAGGTATGTATCCGTTGGAGACGTAGCCTACACTGGAGACTTCCCCGAAAGTCAAACTGTAATAGTTTACAGAAACGATGAGGGCAGTTTTGAGAAGCCTTTAGGTTTCGATTTGGTACGAATTTCTTTCACTTGATGATTCTCATATTCGCAAGATCTACTTGTCTGTACTTTGCTAGTGAACTCCGTGTTCGATTCAAAGTGCCCCACCTCATTCTTGAGAGCTTGTAGTCTCTCCTCTTTTTATGACCTAGTCACGATTATACAGCTGTGGGTGGGGAGTACCAAATCTTGAAGCTTCTGGATACTAGTGTTCAGGATGCTATTTGCGCCTCGAGGCACTGTACCATGTGTATAGAGTGAGTTTTGGGAGTAGAATAGTTGCTATTGGTAAAAAGGGTCAGTATAGGAGACGTGATCTGCTCCCTAACGTTTCAGTATCATCTTACTTACAGATATGGAGAAACTGGAAAGACGGGATCGGAAGTCCAATCTCCATGTGGATGCCGAGGGCCCCCGAGGGTTATGTGGCACTAGGATGCGTGGTGTGTGCTGTCTACGAAGAACCCCAATTGGACACCGTATGGTGCGTTTCCAGCGATTTGACTGAAGACACTCACTTGGAGGACTGGACCATCTGGCAGGCCCCAAGTGAAGCTCCTTGGCAGTGTTACATCTACCCTGTGGCGAGTGAGGTCAAAACCTTTATTGCGCTACGAGAGGAGAAGGATGAGAACACTCCCAAACCTTCTAAAGTGGTTGATTAGGCATCTCGTCAACCATCACGGGGGGCAATTGATACTGCATTCTCTACACCTTGGAAAAGTCATCCAAATTCTTTTCTGCGCACGACCTTGAGCTTACCTCAAGTGGGACATGCCAAAGTAGACACTTTTTGGCCACTCACTGTGCCATGCACATTCTCTACAGTAAATGTCCTTTGCTAGCCATCTGAGTGATGACATACTGCTAAAGAATGTCCCTTTTTCAATATGTGCTCTAAATTATGGCATCCTCGATGCTTAGTCATTGTAAACAAATTTCTGTTCTGGTGTCGGGACGGTTTGAGTGTGCAGAATGGTATTGTACTATACTGCACTGTACATATGTGAAACTGATGGGTGTGAAGGTATTCACCAGAATATTTTATGAGACAAATGGCATGTAGATCTCAGAGGCTTGGCATATGTTGTGTTCGATCAAATGTAATACCATATCAAGTTCGATCAAATGTAACCATTAATCACCAGAATGTCATCTCTACTACAATGCTGCAGAAATTTGCTTTTTGCCAGGTCAGAACACTCCAAAACTGATCCAAAATCGGCTTTGACAGGAACATGACAGTCCCTAGGCATCCACTCAATAGTTAGTTCCATTCTCATCTACATAGTACCCTCTTATCACGACTGCGTCACCTCTGCAGTCCAACGTTACTTCACCAATATTACGTAGAAATCAACAAGACATGTTACAGGGCACAGTTATATTTTCTAGAATAAAAAAACAACTGTGGGTTGACCAATCACTCTTTTACAATGCAAGTGTCATGAAAACATGCCATATATTTAAAGACTGAGATATTTCTAGGTTCTATCAGACAAAGTTTCTTCCATGAGATAAATTGTAGAGGTAAAAATTCGTGCATGAGATAAATTGAAAATGTACGATTCATGATTGACTAGTAATCTATGCTCATGCTTACAGGTAGGTAATTACTACTTCAATCTTCAAACATTTCACAAGTTATTCCCATGGTTTTAAAACAGTTCTTACTCTATCTAAAGCATTGCAATCCTCTCAAACATGGGAACACGATCCACCAAAAAAAGGCATTCTAACAGCAGATATCACTCAAAATAGCTGAATGAGTTCCTAGCTCATAAGCTAATTCCAATAATCCCGCACACATCTTACAAGACACAGAAGAGCTTCAGTCCACCCAACCTTTTAGCAACCCAAATCTTAAGCACTGTCTTGATGATCACTAGTCTTCAGAATCTTCAGAATCTTCAGAATCATCAGCATCGTCGTTGTCGACTTCATCTTCAACCTCTTCTCCAACCTCTTCTCCAATATCATCGTCGCTTTCACTTAAAATGTCCTTCCTCACAGGTTCTTGCACTTCAATTGCCACTGTTCCCATTGGCAAGCGCACCTTCTGCCACTTTTTTGTTGCCACGTTAAACATTACAAGGGCATCCGCACGGCCAGATCCCCACCGCCACATAGCAACCAACAAGTATCCATCGCGGAAGAACGACCTCAGACACATCTCCTCGTAAATAGAAGGACCATTATGACCAAAATCACAATTCCAGAGCCATCCATACTGCTTCTTTGTGGTGTGAGCGTACTCCTCCCAGATTTGCTTTTCTGAATCAACGAGCTCCCACACAGTAACTCTGTGCTTCTTAGAGTTCTCCCGGGTGGTGAAAATCCGGCCTTCCCAAACCCCCAAGGAGTTGTCTGGCTGTGGACTGTTCTCGTTATCCCATCTCACCTTGGGAAATTTCAATGTTGTCCACAAGTCGTCTTCCATAGAGTACTTCAAGATCAAGTACCTGCCATCAGATAGGCTGCCCAGAGATATGTATACATGTCCATTGTTGCATATACAAGTGTACTGGAAAGACGCAAAATCGGTATTTTTAGCTGCTTGCGACAGTCGAGAAGATGTTGTGCTCCACGACCGGGTCTTGGAATCATAAATTCGTGTGTCGCTATCAAGGTTGCCTTCAATCAGTTTGAAAGTATAGGGTTTTACAGACGTGTCAACCATCAAACCACAAGCCGAAAAGGACTTCCATCGTGGTGGAGGCGGAGGGGGAATTACATGCCACGTTTGGGTATGGACGTTGAAAACACCCCGCTGCGTACAATCGTCCGGGTTGTGGCAGAGAATAAGCCCTTCGGTTTCAAATGGTGGAACATGAGATTGCTCACCATTGCCTTGGAAGCGTCGACTGTCCTGGACATTAATGAGAGTGTCCTGGACATTAATGAGAGAGAAGCGGTGGCGTTTGAAACCGAATCGGCGAGAGACGACGTCGTAAGTGACAATCCCGTTCAGGTAACGGGGCTCACAAGGATCATCCCCCGGAGTGATGGTCACAAAGGAGGGTTTCGGTAACAATCTTTGCAAGGCACCGTGGTTCCAGGCTTTGCAGACAAGGCGCAGTCGGAAAAGATCATCCGGCGAGAGTTTTTCATATACAGTTCGGAGAGGGATATGCTCTTGTAATTTGCCCCATAACTCTGCATCCAATGCAATATCGACCTTCTTCTCCTGCTCGTTTATCACTCTTGGAGCTTTCCTTGAGGCCTCCATGTCTGTAACAATAACAATGCACCAGCTCTACTCCAATTGAAGCAGGTCCCAATGTCAGCTAACCTACTCTTGCCCTGAACGTTTCAGTCTTACAAATTCACCCTGTAACAAACATAGCGTCAAGTAAGCACCTCCATCCTTCAACTCACAGTAATATTAGAACTACGCATGAGAGCACTTTTTAACATTCAAACTTCTACGTCATTGCCAATTTCGTAACGAGAGCTACCTTAGATTACGTCTGCAATTCATAATGAGACAAACACACACTCAAGTAGAAATCCGACTTTCTTTCCAGTGAAGGAGGCGATTCCAGACCTATCATGTAGTAAAGAATTCACTATCCACACAAGTCGTAACCACCTCCCTTTCGCAAATACTCTCCCTGAAACAAACACAATTTCAATCAATCCGAAACTAAACCTCCCATTTCCAACAGCAAAAAGAAAACCATTTCAACGAAAGCTCACCTAAAGTTCTCACAAAGCCTGAAGGCGCAACTAATCAGCAGTCCTAGCAACATTCACATGGTTATGGAAGGATTTCTCGCTCACACTGTCACAAACTAACATCGAGTGTAGTTAGACCCTGTGATGGAGCGCATTGCCACATTTGGTCGTCATGCAATCTCAAGAAGCGGAATTTAACGGAGAATTCCATGGAGAAGAACAATTCGCAGCAAAAGGCAATCCGACGATCGAAGAAATATGTTGTTACCGACGATTTTGGAGTAGCGGAAGAGGTGGATCTGGCGAGACGACGCAATTCAAACATGCACTGATGGGCCTTCGGAATTCACGATGGCTTTAAAGGCGCCGCCAACAGCATACCTAAAAGGGTATCAATTGAAGTTTCGGTATGCCGGGTATCGATCCGGCTATCGATCGTTAAAAGATATCAGCTCGGGTATGAGGAAAAATATATGCAAGCAGTAAGTTATGATTTCTGTAATAGTTTTGTTACATTTCAATCTCCGGGGATGTGAAGATAGTTGATGCAATTGGGAAAAGGACCATACTGTAAGTGAGGGGCCTGATTTGGCAAAGATGTGCTGAAATTGAACTTCCACATCCGATTCTTAAGGGGTTGTGTCACCTCACAACAATCACAAGATGCCATGTGGCACTTTTTTACAAAAATGACTTAATTCATGTCGAGTTGACCTTCGTGTAGGACTAGTGTGTCTTGTGCCATTGCCTCAATCAAAATCAAAGTAAAAGTACTTTTCTAATTTTTTTATTATTAAAAACTTCAAAATTCAATAACTTTCACACCATAGGTTGGAATGCCATGAAACAAAGCCTGTCCACCCTTCCTTACTAAGGGCTTTCCAACAGTACCTAACATGCAACTAAAAAATGCATGGTCCAGGAGATCTCAACATAACAAACAAAACAAATAAACTATCAACCTCACTTAAGGTATGGATAATAGATATACATACCTTGTGTAAATTGATTTGACCAATCACATAGAGTTTGAGGGTGGTATTGATTTTTGAGTGGAAGTAGAACTAACTAGAGTAGTGGAACTTTCAAACCAAAGATAATTTTTATTTATATATATATAATTGATTGATTTATAGTATAATATACAATATATGCTAATGTATAAAATCTTGAAGTCTAGTTAAATATAATTACTATTCAATGATGGATAATATCTTTTTATTAAAAAAAATTCTACAATGGAATAATAATCAAAATTATTGGAAAATCATTTAGAAAGCTTTCAAGTAAACCTACCTATGACAAGCAAAATGAGTGGTTTATGCTGTTGCCATGAGCAAAAAAAATCAGATTTTTTTCCATAGAAACACAAATGTGAGAAATGAAGGAAGCAATTGCAATTTTATTTTTTTGACAAAGTAAGAATTTTAATGAATTTTTGAAGTGTACTGCCTAATGGCCCAAAAGAGTCTCTAGACTACCTCAAATCAGCAAAAAGTGTTTCCATAATAGTCATCTTATTACCAAAAGCAAGTACAACATTTTCGAACATGGCTAAAAGATTTCCTAACATGGCCATGACATTTTGAAGGAATAAAACAATAACTTTTTATGACGAGTTTACACTAGAAAAGTGTAAGTGTCCTATAATAGTCATTGGTAACTCTATGACCATCTCCCAAGGCATTGATTATGGTCACAAATCAATCTACAATATTGTAGTCCTAATCCCATTTATTAAAAAAATCTATCATGCCTTTATGTAAGCCTCTCATTAGTAGTTCTCTAGGAGCCTATTATAGAAGATTGGCATGTTATAGGCAGGTTTACCTTATAGAAAGTTATTAACCTTATAAAAATCCTACAAAAAGGTTCAATAGATACATTCATTGTTGGTGACTATAGAAACAAAGAATGCACTTGTTGGTCTAATAATAAGTGAGAGTGTTTTGATGACTACTTTGGTTGTAGAGGTTGTACCCTTTCAAGGTTAAAAACACTTTAACATGAAAAGAAATCACACACTCTATTTTTTATGAGTCAAATATATTTTAAAGCAATTGCAATTGCCATGTTTAATTCCAAAATATAATTTGTTGCATTTAGAGACTATATCTAATGACATTGTCTCTAAGAAACAAATGTCCATGTATGAGTACCATCACACTTGTTTACAACTCAATCAATATTTATGGGCGAAATATTGCTAGATGTCTACAAATGTTGTGTTCTATATGCAAATTTATAGAAAAATTGTGAGAAAAATTGTTATCATTTGGCTTGAATTTATAGCATTGATTTTATTGAAAAGTTGTTGGAAATTGCTTCAATTTTAATATGTATTGGTACTTGCCAATAAATAACAAAAATATTTTGTAAAGTCTGTCAAAATTGAAGGCCTCAACAAAAATTTTGAAGCCACATTAGTGAACAAATAAAAATTAAAGATTGTTCACAACTTAAGAAGTGTGTAGTTAGATGTGAATTGTAGTTGTAGGGTAGGTTTGGCAAAAAATATTTCTGAAAACCTGTAGTAAAATTTTTGAAAAATTGGTTTTATATATTAAAAAAAAGGATAGAAAAAATTGAATATTGCCAAAAAAAATCATTCTTTAGCATTTGTTACACCTTATTTTTCATTCAAAAAAAATGTGGTGGAGATGTGCCATCCCTACCCTTTGCTTATGGTACTTATAGAACCCACATCGAAAAACTTTGAGAATACATACCTTAAATGAGTTTGTTTTCTTGTTTTTTTTGTTACAATGAGATCTTTGGAGCCATGCGTCCCTTGGTCGCATTCATAGCATTAAAAAACTATGTGCAAAGAGGGAGACATCAACTTTGTTTTGAATGTGGTGTTTGTACCTATTAATGGTGTGAAAGATATTGGATTTTGGAGTTTTTATGAATTAGAAAATTACTTTCACTTTTCCTAGTATGCCCTATGCCATTGCCACAGCCAAAATAAAAGTGAAAATAATTTTTTAATTCATAAAAACTTCAAAATTCAATATCTTTCACACCCTAGGTACAAATGCCACGAAACAAAGCCTATGCACCCCTCCTTGTGGAGAGCTTTCCAATGGTATCAAGAACGTGACCTTGGGATGCACGGTCCAGGAGATCTCACTGTAATAAATAAATAAATAAAAGCCTAATTTAAGGTAAAGATTTATTATACTGTGGCAACGGCACAGGACACACCAGTATGAATGGAATGTGCAATCACAGGATGTGTCATTAGAGAGGTAAACCTCGATACCCTGGACACATCTTAAAACCTGGGGTTCCCCTATAACTGGGTGCCATCAGGGTGTTGTGTGGGTGTCACCAGGGTATCAGTAACTGTGAAGAGGAAACCCTAATAGTTGAGCGCCGCGACTCAGGCATACTCTTTTTGTTCGTCAAGCGCTTCGAAGTTCCTCTTTTCCATCTCGCCTCGTTGCGTCATCGCTTGATCGCAGAGGTCGGGTTCGCATTCTATCGCCATGGCTACCGCAACAGAGTCCGTGCAGTGCTTCGGCCGGAAGAAGACGGCCGTTGCCGTGACGTACTGCAAGAAGGGCCGAGGATTGATCAAGATCAACGGGTGCCCCATCGAGCTCGTGGAGCCCGAGATTCTGCGCTACAAAGCTTTCGAGCCCGTGCTCCTGCTGGGCCGTCAGAAGTTCGCCGGCGTGGACATGCGCATCCGCGTTAAGGGCGGAGGGCACACCTCGCAGATTTACGCTATCCGGCAGAGCATTGCCAAGGCGCTCGTGGCGTACTTCCAGAAGTACGTGGACGAGCAGTCGAAGAAGGAGATCAAGGATATCTTGTTGAGGTATGACAGGACTTTGCTGGTCGCCGACCCGCGTCGCTGCGAGCCCAAGAAGTTTGGAGGTCGGGGTGCCCGCTCTCGGTTCCAGAAGTCGTACCGTTAAGCGATGGCTGGGGTTTCTGGCAGGAGAGGAGGTTCTTCGGATTTTAGGGTTTGGCAACCTAAACTTTAGGCTTCTGAATCTTAAGAGTATCTTGGTTCCTCCGCCTGTGGAAATGCTTAGAGATGTTTGACCTAATTACAGTACAGAGCATCCTCAAATTTTGCACAATTAAAAAAATATCCAGCATGAGTTGCTCAACTATCTGCCTTATGTGAAATGTCTGGTCGCTTTTTAATTCCTCCTGTGTATGCTTAAGATATTGTTTTCCCGAATACCTCGTAGAAGGTATTTGTGGCAGCTGTAGATTGTGAAATTTAATTCTCCATTTCATTCCATTTCGTTTTTGTTGCCGTGCATGAGAAATTCAGCATCCTCATTCAACTCTGAACTTATTCTTTACGTGTAGGTGTTTCTCTGAAGAATGTTTTTGATTAGGGCCATACATGCCATAATCCCCAATTGCTCATGAAGTTATTATAGGTGACTGTCTCCATGGAAGTAATGCCTCGTTTCCTATGTCCGATATATTTAGAGCTTCAAATCTTCTAATTTCTCTTAGAGTTTGGGATGTTGGAGTGCACCTTTTGCTAAGCACCTAGCTCTAATTATGATATACCTGCCTGGAAGGTTCCACGTTCACAGTTTTCGTAAGGTATTCGAGACACAGTGATCCCTAACAGCACGTGATGTACTTCATGCGGCTGCGATGGTCTCTGCCATAGCAGCGGTTTTTTTGTTGAGTTTCTCAATCTGGATTAAGTTATTTCTTAGAGTTTAAAGGGAATAAATTATGCATTAATATTTTATGACTGGATTGTGTTTTGATTTATGAAGTGGGATACTCGTATTTTTTCAGTAGGCTATGCTATCTTTGGAAGCAACCATTAGAACTACTTTAGCTGCAAAATAGCAGGCATGCCCTCTTTTAGGTCAGTTCTGTCGATAATCAATGAAGCTTGTCTGAAATTTGAGAAACTTGTTCAGTAAACTAAACTCCTCATTTCCTATTATTGTTATGATTGAAGGAATTCGTCATGTAAGTTATGCACCCAAGCCAGTTAATGTAGATCAGTTGAAGCTCATTGGTCACCCCAAATTAATCCAATTAAAGTTGTTTCCATATACGGAGTATAATAGGAACAAGAGTATGCAGACCTATTCAAGACCATGTTTGTCCAAAAACATCTGTGTTCTAGATTTGGAGAGTGAATCACTTATGTTCCCTACCAATGCAACTTCTTGTATTGATGATTTCCAATAAAATTCTCATCATTGGTATCATTAATGTTCCTATTTTGAATATGAATAGTATCAATTGATTGATTTGCAAAGGAATACTAAAAATGTGATTTTTGGCCTTAGAAAATGAATATTTGGTGAGATCATTGATTGTTCACTTCTCATCCCAAGAATGTTGTAGTGAGTTTAAGGGCCACTTCACACTACGGCACAAGGTCGAGAGTCCGTTGATTTCAGCCAATGAGATTGCAGAAATCCAAGAGTTTGGCCTCTTGAGCCTTCACACAAGGAGGCACAACCCAAAGTCTGTCGCCTACTTGTCTGCCTATATGGCACCCAAACACCTACATGGCGATGGACTCTCAATTAGAGTTTGGGTCACCATTTTTGGCCGACCCAAACTCTAATCCAGAGTCTGTCAAGTTTTTTTCAGAAACTGACAAAATCTCAGCCATTAGATTGGACTGTTTTTGTAGAAATAGGTAGGATGCCCTCCCTTGTTTATTTGTTTATTTGTTTATTTGTTTACCCATTGGGGTTTGAACCCTAGTCTCCACCATTACAATGGGGAGTCTTTGCATTCTATGAACCTACTTCCCTTCAATGTTTAATGTCACCTTTTTATTCCATTTATATCCTTCATATTCCTTGTTTAATGATGAGAGCATGTGCTGTAATTATTTTTCCAAGGCCATTTTTGACTCCTTTCTCATGTTTTTTAACCTTTTGCTTGAAAAAATTGTCACATGGGTGACAATTTACTGAAAATTTCAGAAATTGGATGGATTAGAAGTTTAAAAAATGGAATAGGTTTGGACTTTGGGCTTGGACTTTGGGTTTGGACTTCGGCCTTTGGCCTTTGGAGGCTTCACACTATGGCCGGCCAAGGGCTCCAATTCCTAGTTTTTTTGGCCTATTTATTGCTCATTTCCTTGGACTCTCACCAAAGTTTGGCCACTCAATCCCACAGCCTCTCAACTTGGACGGCCATAGTGTGAAGAGGCCCTAATCCAGAAATGATGTTGCATCTAGGATGTATTTTATTCAATGGATGACAAAGAATCTTTCTATGTAGGACAAAAGTGCAATTGTTCATCTTTGGAATTTTGTGTGAAACGGAGAGATTTTGCACAATAGATTGACCTCCAATGACTATATATGGATTTTTTTAAAGTAAATGATGTTACACGGTTCCAAAAGGGATGATTTCTATGGTCCCAAGTTTGTTCTTTAACCTCCTAAATGCGTCAGCATCCATTTTCTAGACAATGAATAGATTGAAACTCCAATTTCATCCTCCTAACTACCTGGATGAAAGTTATTTTAATTTGTGAAGATATGTTGTCAAGTTGTTGTTCTATCTAAGGGTTGGATTTGGTGTTCCTAGAGATCATATTTTTCTAAAATTACAAATGTGCAAGTAGGTTAAGTGGTCAAACTGTATTGACTTTAGTTCAAAATTGGATTAGCGAAAATGAGGTTATAGATATGAAGAACAGAAAAATTTCAAAAAATCACCATGTGAAGAGAACCTCATTTCAAATCCATTCCAACAAATTTTACTCAAAAAATGATAATCTTTTACTTGCAATCGAATTTTGAAGGAATTTTGGAATTTTTCTTTCAAAATTTATAAAAAAAGATTGGTGATAGCATTCGTGAATCCAACCATATAGATGGAATCTACAAATCAAAATCTACAACTTTTATTTGCATTTCAATTCCAAATATGCTTCCAAATAACATTTTATAATGATTTATCTCAAAATCGTCATTTCTAGAGATGAATCTGGACGTTGAGGGGTTAAGGGTTAATTCATAAAGTCACAAGGCCCATTTTTTCATCGAAACATTGAAAATTGCCAATCCTATTGCATAAAGCAAAAACAATTTAATTTTTTTTCATATCTAACTATGGGATCTTACATTAGACTATTCTAAAAATGTGTAGAAGAAATTTAAAATACTTTGACAACATGGATTGAAAGATACTTGCATTTAAAGTGACGAAAGCAAGTGTTTTCACACCTTGCTTGATTAGATTTTTTTACTTTGAATCTTCTTAACTTAAATTTTTTGCACTACTGATTTTGAATTTCTAATTTTTTATATTGAAGAATTGAATTGAGAGTCTAGGAAAAAAGTTCTAAAAACACACACTTAATTTTCACTCGTTAAAAATTGTCAAGTAGAAGTAGGTTCAAGAATGAATAGGAAAATAAATCACTAATAGTCCTATGATGGAATTGAAACACAATAATCCCAATGGTGAGATTGATCTACTGAGCAAATTGAACCTTGTCTAAATGTTTTTTCTAAAAAATTGTTGAAATTGCATCAAAAAACAAACTCTATTATTTTTTCAAGAAAATGCATAGAATGCCCCCAAAACAAGATTGTCCATAACTTTCTCATCACTAGTCCATATAGAATGAATCAAAGCTTTACATTAGACAAAAATACAATCTTTGAGAAAAAAATTTAAAATTAAATTTTTTTTTTTTTTTTTGTGTTGCCTTCTAAACTAGTTTTTGGATTTAGGGTGACATAACTTTTGCTCCGGGGTACCAACTGAAATAAAATTTATGTTCCCCAAAAGCTAATGTCACTTTTTATCTTCAAAAAAAGTTTTAGAATATCATGTCAAGAATTTAGGTCACACAAGCCTACCAAAATCCAAAAGTCTTCCACAAGGACTTTGGAACTTTAGGGATTAAAAGCCAAACCTTTGAGGTACCTTCACCTAAGGTATCTTCACATAACACTTGAGACCTCTTAACAAAAATTGGGAAAAGAATCACATCAAGATGTTAACAAAATGTATGTGGAAGTAAATGCAATCGGTTTGAAAATTCTCAAAGATTGTGTGAATAAACTACAAATTTTCAAAGTAGAGGTCATAGGAACACACACTATTGACATACTAGACTACCTTTAATTGAACATCCTTGGAATACAAAATGCTTCAACCCTCATTGGTTGCCTCAAAAGAACTCTTCATTATGCATTGGTTGTTTTTTGGATATATTAGTGTTGACTAAGGAAAAGAATTTGTTGAAATTCGACCATTGGGACACTTTGAACACTGCTAGTTTAATTATCTCTAAAGGGGTAGTGTTTTCAGAAGGTTTTGCCTTAGACCTTAGAGGTGTTCTTACAAACCTTCTTTGCTTTTTTGGTATTTTGTCATGATCAATTTAGTAACAACTTATGCAATTTCAACTTTTCATTATCTTGACATTAGAACAATTTAAAATGCAAAACATTTTGCTACTTTGATATGCCTTGTGACAATCCATTTCTTTTAGCATGTTGTGACAATCAATTTATTAAGCAATTTCAATTTGCAATATCTTGGCATCATAATAATCTAAAACACAAAATATTTTGTCATAGTCAAGTACCAAATATTCAACAAATACTTAGGTGAAGTTGACATAAACAAGATATAAAAATACAATTTTCAATATCTTAGTATCATAACAATCTAAAACACAATTTTTTTGGTCATAGTCAAGCGCCAAATATTCAAGAAAAATGTGAAGTTGATATAGATAAGATATATAAATACCATGGCATTATAACAATCTAAAATGCGAAACATTTTCCCATTGTCAAGTGCCAAATATTCAACAAACAGTTCAAATAGAAATTGATATGGATAAGTATAGAAACTAGTAAGTTATAAAGTAAATTCAATTTAGATAGGTTAATTGAATCTAGACAATTTAATGTTGATAGGTTGATAGACAAGTCACTAACACGTTTTTAAGTTTTTTTAATTTAGAAACTAGTATAACATTGCAAAATTCTTTTGTATCCTCTTGCCTATGATATAATATTGCAAACTATTTTATTATCTTACTCTTTGAGTCCCATGGAGTAAGATATATCATATATCCCCTTCTGAAATACCTAAAGGGAGTATCCTCTATCCTGAGAGGCATGGAGGACCTTCAATTTAACCCCTCAACACTCCAAATTCCCAATTCTCACAATGTCTTTGGTCAATGCTAGAGGAAGCCACCCTAAATTTTAGGAAATGGAAAAGGAGAGCCATTAGGAAAAAAATGAACCCTCGCTACTAGAAAATTCAATTTTTCTATTGTTTTGGTCACATTGATCTGGTCACTATGCTATTGATTTTGACAAAAATTTGTTGATTTTCAATAGATTTTTGTCAAAATCAACAAAACAATGACCGGATCAACACAACCAAAACAACAGAAAAATTGAGTTTTCTAGTAGTGCCTCTAAGGGGCTGCTTCGTAGTGTAGAGAACTTGGTGGGAAAAAGTTTGACCCACTCTCTTATTGGAGTAACTATTGGGTGATTAGGCAATGTATCATGTAAATAAACTGTCTGACATTTTGGCCTAGAAATGGGACCCTCAATGCAATTGAACGTCTGTCTCCGTTGAGGTCGACCTGTCTCGACTTGTAAGCTGACTTGTGAGCTAAATTTAGCATCTTTGTCAACATAAAGCTTGGCTCTTTTCTCAGGCATGAACTATGGCTCCATCCTCCCCTTTTTAGCTAAAGCTTGACGCGCTTGAAGATACCTGAAGCAAAGTTGATCGCCCCCATGGCTCAATTGTGCTGTCCAAAGGTGGTGATTTTTTGGGAAGGCTCTAATTAGTATTGTGTATGAGTCACAAATGCTAAAATTATGCAATAATGCATGATTTCCTTTGGAATTGCAATTGTTGCCGCTTGTTATCATGTACTTTGTGGTTTTATCGTTGGTGGAAGGAGATGGTGGAAGGAGATGGTGGAAGGTGATTCCTCTCTTCGAAGTCCTTTTGGAGAACTGAGAGTACTAGACAAACAATTGATTATGCATACGACTACAGTACTTCCTCTTCGTGGACCAGGTGAAACCACAAAACCCTACTTCCTCAAAAACCTAATTTGAAGCTCAAATGGACCATTGACTCTTGCAACAAGTTATTCAATGTCCTTTGATTGCTCTTGTGAATGATTTTACAATTTCAGATCTAATTTGGGCTTCCTTTAGTTGTGGTAGTGGGCAAAATCATTGTTGCTATACCAAAAACAAAATTGTTGCCTCCCAGATTGGCAAACCCAGCCCTCCATTCGACAACCACGACCTCTGTCCAAACCGCACTGATCGTATACGTTCATTCAAAGACTTGTAGGAATGGAGCGTTGATCCAAACAAGGTACAATTAATCCCCGATTCTTATTAGGGTACAATGTCATTCACTTTGTTTTAGGGTTACTTGAGCAAATGAAAGCAAGGAAATACAAAAACATGTAATAACTGTTATACTTGTGCCGAAGAGTGCACTGGATCGTGTGTGTTTTTGACACAAATGAAACGAAATTTCATTGCAGGAGAAAAATTACAAACCAGCCAGTTGTGAGGAGAAGACGAGCACTATCAACCTCTCAACGTAAGAGTAAGAGGAACAGTAAAGAGACAGTAGCTCTCCTTGATCAGCCTCAAATAGCAAAGAAGATCTACCGAGGAATTAGGATTGATCTCCCATGACTATCGCAAAAAAGGGTCCTAGATTCACGAGAGAGTTGCTAAACCCTAAGAGAGCCGTTGAACCCAAAAGAGGCGATGGAGTCACAAACTGGAAATAGGGATTCAGAATTGGGAAGTGGAAATTACCTGTGCCTATGTGGTCATACTAATGCC
Organism: Straminergon stramineum; assembly: GCA_963920665.1. Lineage (NCBI taxonomy): Eukaryota > Viridiplantae > Streptophyta > Bryopsida > Hypnales > Calliergonaceae > Straminergon > Straminergon stramineum. The sequence continues at coordinate 16,387,232 of OY987272.1, forward strand.
AACTTGGACATTGTTCTCCTTGACCTTTTTTCCAAACTTAGTTGTACTAATAGTAAAAAAACTCACAGCCCCTTAGAGGGTTCATTTTTTTTCTAATGCTTGACATCGGTTAATGATATTATGGACTTTGACCTCTTTTATAAGTTGATTTAATTTAGGAATTGATATTGACAAGCTATACAAGTTAAATTCAGAAACTAACATATTTATACTTAAATACATATTTCTACATATTTATAGTTAAATTTTAAAACTAACACTAACAATATAATTTGGAAACTAACATATTATACAAGGAGAAGTTATAGAGATTGACAAACAAGTTGATTTGGAAATTGAGAATTGAAATAAGTTAATGTACTTTAGAAATTGACATTAGCTAGTAAGTTAATTAACTAAGAAACCAACATTGACAATTATAGATGATCCTAAGATTCCAAGTAATGGCAAAGAATAAGAAATCATTTGAACCATACTAAAAGTTCAAATTTATAAACTTTTATTAGAAGATAATAAAAAACTAATAAGGAGATCATAAAATAGATGAACATGAATTGATTGTATACAAAAATTCAATCTACTATTTGTGTTATTCTTTGGATTTATCAACATATAAAAATGATTGAAAAGTGATGTATAGAAATGTTTTCTTTTTGTGGTGGAAAAGTGATGTATAGAAATGTTTTTTTTTATTTCCAAGCTTAAGTCCCATTGCTCTATGTTAGTGCCAAAAAATAAGCATTCTATTTATATATGATATTGATTTCAAATTGAATTTAGTTGAAGAGTGAATGCATTGAATTTATGGAATACTTTACCTTGCATTTTCATAGCATGTATTGAACTTCCAACAACATATTTGATGAGTTACTCCTCTAATTTCTAATTGAAAAGATAGCCAACATCAAAATTTGGTTAGGTTGTTTTCACACCATGAGTCACTAAGAATGCAACCACAAATCGACAATTTTGCAACTTTAACTCTTCCTTGTGAATTATGAACTTTATAAAAAATTTATTCCTTTTGGATTCTATATTTAGATGTTGATTTTTATGTGTTCCCAAAACTTGAATTTTTTTTGAATTAGAGAAGTTATTTAACAAATGGCCTATCACATCTACTAAAATATATAAATGTAGTAAAATCATTCTTGCTTTCATAATTAAATGAAAAAATCTCACTCATCTACAATTAGAGGAAAATAATTTTTTTTTTAAATTAAATTTTTTACATTATGTTCTATTCTTTCTTTATAAAATTATAACGTGAAAAATTTTCAAACAACATTTTTTACACTTTGATTCATCTATTATTAGTTTATGAGTTTTTTCTTAAAATTTGATTTTAAAATAATATATTAATTTGAGGACCAAGTGTATGAAAATCCAACTTATATACATTGTTTCTATTCATTTGTGATTTAATTTAGTTTCAACATCTAGTCGGAAGTTATTTTAAAACAATTCCAAAAGAAGGTTTCTAATCCCTAAATCTTTGCAATGAAAATTTTTCCATTGTTTTAGAAAAGGCATGGCTTTTGTATAAATTAGAGTTTCTATAAATCATTTTTCTATTCTTAATTTTTATATGAATTCATTCCAAAACTTGTTTCAAAATGATTATTTCAATAATAATTTCTCTTTGTTTACAACACCCACTAAAAATATGGTCTTAGTTTCAAAGCCATTGGAAAACTTGTAGCATGAAAATGCCCATAAGATTTTGGAAAAATTTGTCAAAAACATTATCAAAAGTGTATTATAAACGAGATCATTAAGTATGATAAGGATTCTATAACAACTTTCCAACTCTTATGAGGGTCAGAAGGTTCTACTTAGATATTAAATATAGCTCTCATTTTCATCCAAACTAGATCATGATCATCAAATCTTGAAGATGTAGAATTTGTTTCAAAATTCTAGAAAAGGATGGGTTTATGACATTAACATGTTAAAAGTCCTTCTTTTTTGGTATATTTTAATCCAAACTAGATCAAAAGCATCAAATCTTGAAAATATAAAGATTTCTTTAAAAAATCTATAGAAATATGGAGTTACGACATTAAACTGCCATCCCTCTTTCTAATTGCATAGTGCCATGTGACAATGGAAACAAACATAATCCTCAAATGTTTCTTTTATGTCACTTTTGTGTAAGAAAATTAAATAAAGGCATTTAATGGAGTAGAATATCCTACAAACCCCATAAGAAACCCGCATTTTTCGTGACATTAGACAAAAATATGGCATGTTTTTGCAAACAAAAGGACGTCAAAGACTCTCAAACAGTGGATGGCACAATTGTGGTTGACATTGCAAAAAACATGTGGATGTTAGAGTTGACAACTATATTGTGTAAGACATCTTGAAAAATGTAGTAATGTTTTTGGAGACATTCTAGAAAACATGAAAGTGCCACACCAGCAAGGGCTTATTGTGTGAGTGTGGTTAAGTTTCTAAAAGTTATTGGAGGTTGAGGTAAAATGTTGACTAGATGTAAAAAAAACTCCAAGGAAAGTTTAGCCACGTGGTATGCTTTTGCAAAAAAAAACATAGCACTTGATGTAGCATCCAACATGGATTACATGGTATGCCACATCAACACACTTTGATGCCCTCTGAGAATTTTAATATTGTTTTGACATCAATCGAGACTTCCACATGTTTTTTACAACATGAACTAAGACATCAACTGACATGTCCAGATGTTTTTTGTGACATCAACTTAGACAACTTTGTATATGTTATATCGTTTAATATATCCCATATGGTTTGTCATCAATCCTACTAGCCCACTTGTATATATGCCTATACTCTCATGTCAACATACTCACAATAAGTGGTTTATTAAGCTATATGACATGGTTGCCAAATATAATGTATGGTGTATTGTATACTATATATGATGTACAATGTATTGCATATTGTGTATGGCCTATTATGTATGGTGTAATTAATGTACCTCTAAGTTTATGTTGCAAAACATCAAGACATCTAAGCTAACATCTCAAAAAATTGAGACATGCACATTGGACACGTCTTAGAAAATGTCGTCCATGATGTTTTCATGTCTCCATAGACGTATTGTAACATGTAGCGGATGCTACATGACATTCAAAAGAATTAACCTCATGTCATAGTTGATGTTCAAAAAATATGTGCATGCCACAACAAATGTCCAAATAGACAAGACTTAGGGCACAATGCATTGGACATGTCATGAATTCTTTTTTGCCATGTCATCACCATGTGGCTATCACGTCATGTTCCACGTCAACAAGGGCCCAAATAAAAAGTTGTTGACTTAGCATTATCTACCACATGGCTGCCACATGGTGGACTTTTGGCACCTTCTTTGACAATGTCTAAGCAAACGCATTAAAAACATGACATGTTTTTGCCATATCAATCTAGACAGATTTTGTTGAACATCTATAGGTGTGTACATGACATTAGGAAAAATTATACGTCTTTATATACTAATGAGAATGTAAAAAAACTCCGGGGGGTTCTTCTAGTGAGATACAAAATAAATTTATCTTGATGTTATAAAACTAAGGATAAAATCATATAATCATGTTCATTTTGTATGCCTAGATTGTGAAATTGGGGACGTGTATTTTTCAAAATCTAAAATCCAATGTAGAATTCTCAAGTGCAACAACAAGTGACAAATATTCTCCAAACTTTGTAAACCAAAAAATAGCAAAATATCCACCACTTGTGAATAATACTAGCAATAAAGTTGGAATACCAACTATTGCATTAATTAAAATTGGGTCTATCAAGGCCATTTGACTTTGTCCAACAATGCAAATATAGGAACATAAAACCTTTTTTTTTCATAAATTTTTTTTCATAAAATGAAATGAATTTTAATTTATTTTGTTATATTTGCACTACTAGCCAAAATCAAGCAACCCTTTTTTTCTTCTAATGATTGTCATTCTAGAAAGGGAAAGGCACAAATCATATTCTTTCTATTATTAATCCTTACATGAAAAATTTAGCATACCAAAATTTGCCATTCAATTCCATCATCTCTTCCATTATTAATAAAATTGCCATCGGATTCTACACATACATTTTACATTATAAATGTAAACTACTCCCTCCATCTTGAATTAAGTGTCCCATTTCATGAAAGTACATGAAATTAAGAAAAGTACTTTGTTATTTTTTAAAATTTATTTAGAGGTTTGGTGTTAAAGAAATAGGATAATTTAGACTTTAGGATTTATGGCTAAAAATTTAGGATTTTTGACTTCTTATTGTTGTAGCATCACATGATTGAAAAAATGAAAATCAATTATAGCAACAATTAAAAGGACCAACATATGGGACAAGATTGCTTAGTATGTGCTAAGGAATCCCAACTTGACTCCTTTGTGATGCACACATTGTTCAATGTACTTGTGAGGCTATATAAGGCATAGTTGACAATAAATTTGGGACAAAAAGAAACCCCCAAAAGGGCACTTCAGTCTAGAACTGAGGGAATAGAAAATAATCAATTCATTCCTACATTACATTACCACCTTAACTCTCTCCTAACCTCTTCCATTCTTTCACCTATATTTTCAATTTCTCACATATTGTACATAACTCTTACCAACACTTCATTCCTACTCTCTATACACTATGACTACCAAATAAACTTTCTACTCATATTTCATACATTGTTTTGTCCTAAATTTAATCTCTCCTTTTTTTTCATCCTTTTTCTTTGCCCCAAAATTTTAAAGTGTATACAACCTCCCTTCTAAAAAAGATATGTAATCCTCAAGTCACTCTATTTGACTCTTTGGAGTCAATTATGAGATCTAGGTGAGTATTGAGGATCAAAAAACTCTTATTGTATAGCAATCACAATCTACATGGTTGGGGTTAATAGAAATTTAAAAAAATAGTTATATAATTGCTACTTAATTCCTTAAGGACCAAAGCCCCTTTTTTAAAGTATATCTGACCATGGGTTACTTGCACAAGACTAGTATAAAATGTGTGGAAGAAATTTCATAAACTATGACCATGTGGATTATTTGCATAATATTTGCATTCCAAATGAAAGAATTTTTTTTTCTTTGCACCTTCTGTTAGTTACAAAGTATATGGATAGATTTTTGACTTTGAATCTTCTTAACTTAATCTAAATTGTTAATAATTCTAAGATGGAATTGAAATTCCAACCATGTGCAACTTTGGTTTTAAAAAAATGTGAAAATTGAGTTCAAAAAGGAATCTTCTAAATTATTATTTCTTAAATGCTTTAATTGCCCCCAAAACAGGATTCTCCATAACTTTCTCATCACTAGTACATATGGAATGAATCCAATCTTTCCATGTAGACAAAAATATTTTCCAAAAAAAAGAATTTTCAAATTTATTTTCAATTTTTGGAGCTTTTTTGTATTGCCCAACGAGCTCCATTTGGAGCTAAGTGTAGCATAATTTTAGCTCCCAAGCATTGATTGAAACAAAATTATATTAATAGAGAGCTAATGTGTTTTTCTATCTTCAATTAAAGGTTTTAATAAATCCAATCAAAAATTGAGATCATAGGAATTTTACAAAACCTTAGGTGTCTCCTAAGGGAACATTTGGTCCTTCATGGGTTATAAAAACTAACGAACTAGTTGATTGATTGATCATTAATAGAAAGTGGCAAACTAGTTAATTAATAGTCTGTGATAGATAACTTAACCTATAGATAATTGATAGACAAGTTGATTGGCAATAAGAAATGACTATAAAATCAAGTAATAATTGACAAACTAATTATTTAACATGGGACAATGATATGATTTCAATTTTCAAGATTTAAGATCCATAACAATCTAAGAAACAAAATTTTATCATCGTCAAGTGCCAAGTGCCAAATATTAGGATTAGACCATTCACTATTCTTAATGTAAAAAGTCACATTGACAAACTAATTTTGATATGATTTGGCAAGAATTAATACTTTCTTGTCATTAGCAAGTTTAAACAACTAGAAATAAATTAAAGGAAAAAAACAACATCAGGTGGATCATATTTTTATTTATTTATTTTATTAAATAATATTACAAATATGAAATTTTCATTTAATTAGCTATGTGCTTGGAAAATGTAAAGTACACTATTCAATAGTTGATGGTTATACTTAAAAAAAAGTTCCCAAAACTTTATAATATAAAACAAAATTTCAAACTTTTATGTGCAATGAGAAGCCTTTTGTATGTTCAATTTTTTCTTTGTTTTAGAAATGAAACAAAATAGGTATGAATTTTCAAAGTAAATAACTACATTGAATAGGGGTATTAGGGGGACCCATACTAATTAATCAACATTTCACAATATAGAAATATCTACCTTTATTGTACATCAATAGTTATTGAAGTGTTTGGGAGATGTACATCATGTTTCAAACATCTATAGTTTTCCACAATCAATCCCTTTAATTTTTTGGTCCCCTTCATACCCCTATTGAATGTAGAATGCCTTTGATTAGTACAATAGAGATTTCTAACTAGAGAATAGAAGTATTGATTTTTAGTCCCTTAGGATGCTCACAATTGTTAAAGCTAATTAAAAGCCTACATTCAAATGTTTAGAATTTGTTCTATATTATAGGTTACAATACAATGCTTCACTTTTGACATGAATGATGCATGTGATCATTAGAAGTTTGAAAGCCTATTTTTCCAATTAGTTCCTAACTCAAAATTAGCACAAGTTGCCATACTAACATAGCATTATTGGTAATGCATTTGTTTACAAAGAACTTAATCCCTAAATTGCTATTTTAGTAGATGATGAAGAAAATTCCTCCAAAGGCAATGCTTCATGAAAATAACTCTTCATTCATCAAAGATATAAGCAAAAATGTGCAAAACTTCAAAAATGTACTAAGCATTTAACCCTTGAAGACAATTTAGTTCCTAGCAAAGTAGTCTAAAGAATCTTGCATGAAATTTCAAGATATAATCATGAATAATTGAGTTTGTCAATAACGAAAGAAATGAGAGCAATTAGCCTAGTTAGGCAAAGAAACAAGGGGAATTTTTGTTCATGTATTGTTCATTGCTATTCTTTCTATATGAATTGTATCTCTAGTCTTCACAAAATCCAACCTCTAGATCCAACCATCTCCCTTATGCAAACCAAGAAATTCAAAATGTATTGCACCAATGTAATATATGTGATCCTTGTGCAAGTATGATCATCCAACAATAAGCCCATCCAATCAAGGAACTGTAGACTAGTGCACCAACAAGTTTGATTATTCCAATGCAAGAATGTCTAAAGAAATGTTCTTTAAGATTTTACCATGTAAGGGGGATGTGGACTAAAGTGGGCCAATGGATGATTAGTCTAGACATGTTCTTTTCTTTAAGGTTTTACCAAATACGGTCAATGCTAACAATAATGTTTTGATTGATGACAAAGAATTTTTTTAGGTAAGACAAAAGTGCCTCTATTCATTCTTAGAATTCTATGGGAAAAGAGGTCTTGCATAGTAGTTTGACCTCAAATGAGTGCTTTTGATTTTTAATAAGTACTAGATGATTCACAAGGTACCAAAGAGGATGATTTTAATAGTGACCAAATTGTCCTTATAGAGTTAAAAGGGTTAAGGTAAGCATACTCAAATGAGACATCATCTAAAATACAACTTACACCTAGATTGACCTAGATTGACCTACAATGAGCTTATTGCAGAAGCTCAGCAAATGTCCAACTTCTGCACTAATTTAAATATATTACTCCGTACAAAATAGTGAGACTACGGCATAATAGTGTTCCTACAAAATTCATTTTCTGAGCATTTCATCTATAATGTACCGCTTAGAACAAAAACTGGATAGAAGTAAGGAACTAGATCATAAGCTGGTAGCCTTGTAGGGTCGACAATGCCAGCTTGCCATCAGACATTCCCCAATAATCGGGAGCCTGTACTCATACCCTCGATTGCTCAAATCAGAGCTTGCCATTATGACAAAAACTTCAGTACCAAGTTGATCTGGAATTTTTAGGACCATGGCTACTAGTTGGAAATGACCAAATGAATCTCTAATCAGGAAGAACCACCTCTCAGGATTAACAGACCATTTACTCGGCCTTTCAACCTATAAAGAAGTTCAGTAAACCTAAGCAGTAATAGTTTCAAAAAATAAAAATAAAAATATCTGAAGTACGGGACAAATGTTCGCTATTCTATTCGAATACCCTTAAATGTCATCCCCTGAGCTTGCAGAGTCTTCATCGTCACTTCCACTCTCGCTACTACTGCTACCACTCCCACTGTCGCTACTACTACTTCCACTATCACTTGAGCTTTTGTTACCAGCAGCTGCCGCGGCAGCGGCTTGTGCTCTCAGTGTTGCAGCAGGATCAGCTCCCGCTTTCTCAGCTTCCTCGTCCTCACTCACATCCACATCCTCGATCTCGTAATCGCTATGCTCCTCCAGAACTTCCACAATCTCTTCCTCGTCGTCCCCTACAATATCCACCTCTTCCACAGGCGCAGCAGCAGCAGCAGCAACAATTGTGGATGGTTTCGCTCTCTTCGGCTCGGGTTCCGGGTCTCTCTCAGGTCCAACGTCAGGTTCAGGTTCAGGTTCAGGAATCTCAACTTCATCTACTTCTATTTCCGGGGAGGCCTCCTTGACAACAGTAACAGGAGATTGCCTCTTATTAGCAGGAGCTTTGGAAGGACCTCCTTTCCGTTTCGCAGGCTTCTTGGCTGGTGGTGGTGGTGCTGCACAATGCCATCACGGATTGGAGTCAGTATGATTGTGTATATTCCAGCTTCTCAATGCTAGAGAAGTGAAAAAATAAGTCGAAACCATAATACGCTAGTAGCGTTAAATTAATAACGAGTACGAGCCATTCATACAGCAATCCTTTAAAAGCTTAATACATTCCGGTAATCCATTTCACATTTAAACTAGATTTAACACCAAAAGATTGGAATGAAAGACTGAATGCCAACAAGACCTGGGATCTGCTCGTAGCACACTTCTGATAACATCAAAGTCGACCAGACAGTGACTAATCAGAAAAAAGTGAAAAGTGCAATCTGAGAGGAACCTGGAGCTACTTCAGGCTTCGGAGCCACTGGAGCCTCATCTGTGATAGTCTCCGTAACCTGCGTTCCAACAAAAGGCAGCAGATTTTAGAGTAGCTCTACACATTGGTCGCGCTGAAAATTGATATTACAAATACTGCTTTCAGCAACGCCAAGATTCTGGTTCCTTGTTACTACCTTTTATGTTCATTAATGTTTCACCTTCCTAAACTGGCGTTTCGTTACATTCAGCACATAGCATTACTTTCCTAAATATGCTCTTTAGACCTAGAGCAATAATTACACAGACGCATCCAACGAGGATTAACATCAGCAAGAAATTCAGAGTGGGATATTAAACATGAGCCAGTAAGTACATGATGAGCTTTAAAGGCGTTCTTCTCTGAGTTGGCATGTCCCCCGTTCGTATGAATCGGCGAAACTGCTCCGGAACCCCCACCCCCACTCCCAGCCAAAGCAGCCGCCGTCTCGCCCTGCCTGAGATGCCGCAAACTCTTCACAGCTCGATGAAGTCGCTCCAGTCGGAAGGTGCTCCCATCGAAGAAGATGACCGCATCCATGTCTTTGCAATCCTCACTGTTGCCTTGAAACGCCACTTTGGGCTTCCCTGTCTGGTTGTTCGAAAATTCCACCGTCACCTTGTTCTCCACGCCCTTGTGCAGCATCCCGGGACTGCCCGTGTCAATTGAAGCCGGCTTGAATTCATCTACAAGTCACACCACCCAACCTGTCAACCAAGAACACAAACTCCATCCCTCTCTCTCTTTTCAAACTTCATCTCTCTCTTTCCTGGATGCTATTGATCGCTAATCAGAAAAACGTGAATGTCGTTGCAACCCTCTCTCTCAAAATAAACATCCTCATCAAAACACCTCCCAAACACCGCAAAAAGAAACATTACTGAACCTGATTGCTTCACAGCATACACAAGAGCACAAGACCAAGATTCTCACATCTCAAGGAGTAAAAACGCGCCGGCGTCGTCTCCAAAATCGTCGGACCCAAGATGAGTGGAAAATACGTTTCAGCAGGCGGGGCGGTCTCGGGTTCCACAGTCCTCGCCATCGCTTCGAATTCCCCTAAACCCTAACCTCACGCCACAATTCCGCGAAACCACTGCTCAAACCCACTCCGTACTCATCGCCTTCCACAACCCACTCGACCCAAGTCAAATTCTTCCCCAGACCCACACGACGACTGAAACCAACCATCGCGAGAATCCATCTTCAGATTACAACTACCGAGCAACGGATCAGTTCATCGCCAGAGCTCTTAAAACCTCGTCAGTCACCATAACAGAGCATGAAGCTTCGGATTAAGATCAAAACATTCACAGCTGAATGCGAATTCCCCCCAAAACCTAGGTTAGTGAGAGCTGGGAATTGAAATTGAGATGTGGGTAAACTTAATTTGTGGAGAAGGGGAGGGGAAGTGAGAGAGCTCTGAGCAAGGGGAGCATGAATGATGGTGGGAATCAATGGAGATGAAGATGGCGAAGAAGAATTGTTCAGCGACAAATTGCGGGAATGTAACGAGGAAAGAGTGGCAGGGGGTCTGGGACATCGGACTGACGGAGTGATGGACGGATTGTCTGGACACGTGGTCAGGACTTTTCGTGCATTTCTACAACAGACAGACATAAGGGGCTTCCTACATTACGGCAAGTGGGGTTCAGTGATGTGGAAGAGAGTTTGGGCACCTTTTCAAAGCAAATGGTTACACCCCGTCACTTTGCCAATGGTCATTTATCACACCACCGCTAGTTTAGCATCACACAAAAGTGATGAGAAGCACCTTATCAATGCACAAAGAATCAAAACCTAGAAGTATGGTTGGGATGAAAAGATTTGCAAGAGTTTCATATGAAGACAAACCTAAATTATGGAACTTGTAGGGGGAAATTATTTGTTGTGAGGAAGTTCTCGACTTTTCAAAGTCACGTTGTTTTTATCTCACGCGTGTGTGGTACGCATTAGGGTAGCGGCAATTGCACGCGACCAATTACCACCACCACCAAAGTGTAATTGCTTGTAGTCGGGTAATGAAGACGCTAAATCCTACAATTTAATTGGAGCCTACACCAATGAGGCCTGACATAGTGAGTGGGCCCTGATTGCGATTGCAAGTGGTCCGAGTGTAGCTACAAGACTATACCCTCGACGGAACTGATGGCTACACCCCGGTAGAAGTATAAGACTATATCCTAGCAATACGAATTTCATTGTTCTACGGGTCCTATACATAATGGATTCAACAACAATATTAGGATTTTAGGTGGTGGTTAATGATTTTGGTTGTCTTTTTTTAAGTATGAGTGGTTGAGCCCCTACTATATATTCCATGTGGGTTGAGTTCCTTCCTACCACTACTTACGTATATAAAGCTAAGATGTCTTCTCAATTCTAAATGAAAGTAAAGAATAACTTTTGAAGAAAAGTGTCCTATCATGCTACATCAATGTGGGCACATTTCAAATGAATGATCTAATGTCACATAGAGAAGGACAAAATTTGAACAACTTTTTCAAATTATATTAAAACAATATTTTGTGGCGCAATTCAAACAACATTTTTAAAGTTCCTAAAGGACGTATAAGTACTAAGACCCACCCACCCTCCGAAAAAAATTGATAGTCCCCAAACAATTAAAGAGATCATTCTATGTAGGACCCGTAGAATAATGAAATTTCTATGAATTCTAACCTATTTCAAAATTTATTAATTAAATAATTAAGGGTGAATTATTGCAAGTTCTATTTGTATATTAGAATCTATGTATTATAGGATTTTTTTTCAACTTTCTATTTCAAATAAAATTTTAAACTTAAATTCACAACCATAAAAAATTTTAGACTACATGAGAAACTAAATGTTTGTCCTTCATTGGTAGTGAAAATTTTTAATTATTCTAAAATATATAGTAATTAATGTAATTTTTATACTTGTAAAACAACAATAATTATGTTCATGTATTAATAAATGTGAAAAAACAAATACTTAGAGAAAGAGTCTTTTATTGGTTATAAAATATTCAAAAAAATTCTTTTTTTCTTAATACACTAACGTAGAAAGGCTCATATAAGTATAGTAGTGGTAATTTTATTTAAAGGTCATATTTGGAAGAAATTAGGATCTAAAAAATTGAATTGTTCTTCAAATTTTTTAAATACTCTAATTCTTTGAAAAATACCAAATTCAAGAGAGGGTTCTATTATATTTATCAATCTCTTCTCATATCTTTTACTAAAGTATTAGAATAATTTTACTTCCATAGAAAACACATGGTCTTATGTTACAAAAATTATAATCATATAAATTTATTCAATATAAATGCCAAGTCATGTTTCACTTTGTAGCCATTTAAAATATTATTGATGACAATTGTAACGTGGTGTAGCATATTTGGACTAACTACATGGTGATTGTAGTAGGGATTTTTTTTCATTTAATTTGGAAAGTACACAATTGTTTACATCTTTATAAATGGATGAAGTGTGATAAATGAAGATGAAACTTAAATTATTCATCGGATAGATTGTATGTTTATCCAAAAAAGAGTGATATCTCCTTTAAAATCAAACTAATAGTTTTTTTTATTTCCCTTTATTAAAGTTTCCTAAAAAAATAGATTTAGAAACAAACATCACAATGATAAGATATTCTCAATTTTGCAAAATCTCAATTTTTTTGATGTAAAAGAAACCCAATAGTGATTAAGTAAATTCTATAGTTTCTTCAATATTTGAAAAATTTGTTAAACATTTCACATTTCTTAAATTTTAAAAAACAATTCAAATAATTTTGAAATCCTTTCAAAATCACAAATTTTTATTTTTATTTTCTTAAATTGAAAATATTTGAAAGCCTACGAGTATTTTAATATGCCACATGAAAGCATGGTTGGACACTACCCTACACACTACTTTGACTAGTTTGTGAATAACCTTTGATAATATTTTTAATTGAGAAGTCTATAATAAAATTATAGGAGTATGACTGAAAAGTAATTATATATGATGTAAAGTTGTGAAAGAGTAGAATTTAGAGTCTTTGAGGAATATATAGTGTTTAACCCTTAAGTGCCCAAGGCACTATATTTTATTGTTCACAAAATTTTGAAGTTAAATAAAACCTTATCAAATTTTTATTTCTAGTATTTTCTTTTCTAGATGAATAACTTTTAAAATTGACTTTTAGAATGAAAAATCCAATTTTGAAAATGAACATTTATGATAATTTTATTCAAGGTTTTGTCCAAGGAGGTCTATTTGCCAAATTTTGCCACTGAAATAGAAGTATCACTCCCATCAACACATTTTTTCATTTCATTCTTTGATAGCAATGCAAGAAACAATCATTAGAATCATGAGGCTCTTTACATCCATGGATAGATATGGATGCAATACACATAACATGGATGATCACTTTCAAAATGTAGATCATAACTCATCTATTCATCCAAATGTACATACATGCATTCAAAATGGAGCTATAAATTCATAGATTTTGTAACAATCTAGTTGTTTCATCCATTAAAAAAGAAAGAATATTTTGTAAAATATTTAAAAAAAAGTGTCCTTTGATTCCGTCAATGAATGTCCCTTAAGAGTGATAAAATTGTAAGACACAAAGTATGTGGGACCCTAAATGAACAAATTCTTAATTTACTCCAATCTTTACAAAAAGATTTGAGTTTCTTATCCTTTGTCAAAAAAACCAATCTATATCACCTATTGGTTCAATAATCAAAACAAGTTTTAGTAACTATCTTGGTCTTGGCAATTGCACCTTTAACCCTTAACCCCAAAATGTCCTCGAGGACATAATCTATCCTCAGTTAATTTTCAAAGTTAAATAATGGGAAATCAGTGTGATATTTCATAAAATGGTTAACTATGATATTGGAGAGCGAAAAGTTTCCAAAAGGGTGAAATTTTCCGATTTCAATTATGACATGGCTTCAATTTTCTAAGGCTTACAATGTAAGTAGACTCCCTAGTTTGGCAACGTGAAAGCAAGTGCCAACATGGATTTTGGTTTTAGAACCCATCCGGATTCAAAATGGATTTTTTTCTCAAATGCACCATCAAATTCTTGCGAAACAAATTCTACAACTTTATAAGTTTTCGTATGTCTTTTCCACTGTAGGGATCTTCCTCTATCAAGAAGTACATTTTTCATCAAAAAAAAGGAATCTACATCCTTGAAATGGGCTTGTCAAATACCCTGTTGTTTGGTGATCTTCCACCGAACATGTGTTATCCCTCTAGCATATTTTATGGGCATCGATCATGTGCATCTTCTCTTCTTTCCTACAAAAGACACCGCACCTCAAGGAATGACATATTCATCTTGCAATACCCACCGAAGCACTTGGAGGGACAAAAAATGCGTGATTTCGCAACTATGTACCTTTGATGTCTTGAGAATCTAATGCATCGTGACAAATCATTTGGGCCCTCCAATTTTTTTGCATGACCTCTGTAGAGTATACTTGTGATTTGTACAATTACATTTGAGTAGGTAGGCTTTAATTATTTATTAAAAAAGCAAATGTGTTTGCCTCTCTGGTAGGGGGCCTTAGTTCGGGAAATTGCAGGGTCATTTTGGGATTAAAGGATGGATTGGTGACCATCAAAATCATCCCTTTTTGAACCATGTGACATTATCTACTTTATAAATTCTAAAAATATTCATTGGAGGTCAAATTACTATGCAAGGTCTCTCCTTTCTGTACAAAATTTCAAGGATGAACAATTACACTTTTGTTTTACATAAGAAGATTCTTTGTTATCCATAAGACAAAAAATGTCCTTGACGTTGTTTAAGGGTTAAGGGTTAAAAATATGGGGTTGGAATAAACCGTGTTGTAGAAGCCACCTAATGACCTTATGATCTTTTAGGGGTTAAATCGGTCAATCCCTGCCGGTTTGACTGCAAAATGAAGACGGAGATGTCATCCAGCTGTCTCGGAAGCTGACGAAAAGGGACAGATGAGGACGAAGAGGCAACGAAAGGCGGCGAAACCCTAATTCAGGGGACGGAGAGACTGCAGCCTGGCAGTGTGCCGCCGTCGTCTCCATCAATCCGTCCTCGCAGTCGCGGGGCGAGGAAAACGGGTCCATTGCGGCTGTCGGCAACGGTCGCCATCGCCCTCACCATCGCCAGCAAACCCAACTCACATCCAACTGCACCAACAATCTTTCTTTGTACGATCTCGTGAAAATTTGGCTGCAAAAATCCGAGGTAACTCCATTCATCATGGACGCAGTGCGCTCCTCCTGCAGTTGGGTGGCTGCCCGCGCCTCCCATGTCTCCATCAACCCCGATGGTTCGCCTCTCGCCTCCTCTACCCGTTTGGTTTGATTTTGATTCCGGGAATATGAATTTGCAGAAATTTTAGAGGAATTTTGGAGTAGTGGCAATGTGCGAGTTGTTTGGAGTTGCTTGGCGTTTGGTTGCTGATTCGGAATGTGAGGGGTAATTGTAATTTTCTCTTTAGGGTGCCATGGGTTTGCATGGGTTTGCGTGGGTTTTTTAGATTGGGAATCTTGTTTGGGGTTTTGAATTGTTCCTGTACTGTGCTTCGGAGAGCAGATTGACGAGAGGAATCTGAAATAGCCGACGATTCTGGATTTTTATTGTAAAATGAGAAATTTAATAGTGGTCTGTGTAGATGGATTGGTAGTCTTAGTTAATTCGTCACATCACGTGCTTCTTGTTTTCTTTGGTTTTCATCTTTACCCCAAAAGGAGATAAAATTCGGTTTTATGTTTTTGAAAGCAGTTTGAGTAGGTTATATGGGGACATTATTTTTGTCCAATTTGATTTCTATTTTAATCAGCACATGGAAGGGTCTTGGGTGATTGTCGTGATACAGAATGTGGTTCCACCCGAATCATATTTTCTCAATGTGATGAATCAAATTGGTCATTTTGAAACCATGAATCCTTGGTCTTTTTAAGGTGAATTGCAAGCGATTTTTCTCTGTAACCCTTCATGTTGATATTTATTGTATCGTCTCATCAGGAATTGAGAAACTTGTAAAGCATGTTGGTGGTGAATTGCCGCCGATAAAGTGGGACTTTGAGGGCATTCATTATTTCGACAATGGACCTCTTACTGCTCAATACATGTTGGTGCTGGACGCTCTCAATTTCTGCTTTTGGCCTGGTATGCTCTCGTTTCATAAACCTGGAACATTTGTAGTCTCTGGACCCTAAAACCCTAAACCCTAAGCCCTAACCCTGTGTAGAGAATGTGGCACTAGGAGCTGCAAGCTTACTGCAAGCGTGTTTTCTGCTTCGTTAGTTGCTTTTAACCCTTTGAGAGGACCAAGTGAGTCCTCATAATTTTCTTAACACACTTGAGTAGGTTACATGGGGACAATTCTCTTTATTTTTTACCAACACGTTCAGTGTTCTTCACTATTTATAGTGATATTAAATCTGGGCTTATTTGAACTTGATTTCTCAATGTCTTCAATCAAATTTGACATTTCATAGCCATGAAGTTTTGGTCTTTTAAGGGGTGACAATTTCCGAGTTCTTGTGCTCTTCTGCCTAACTGGACTTGATGTAATATTGGCAGATGATGATTTGGAATACGACCACTTAGCAGCCGGTCTTGCCGAAGCATTGAAGGAAGACCCCACGATTTTTGATGCGCATCGGTTGAAGAATTTTACAGGTTCTGTAAGTGGGCCTTTACCTTTTCCTTGAACCAGACGTTTCTTGCGACAATGTTGGTTCTGCACACTTGGTCGTTGTGATCTTAGGCTTTACGTAAATGCAGTTTTGCACCGATTGCAGGTCCAATGCTGAGGGGTCTGCTGCAGTGGCCGAGGCCACTTCCATTGGAAGATGAACGAGTTCGTCTGCTCCACGAGGTGCGCGTCAATCCTTGTTCAGTTTAGGGATTTCTGTATGCTCTGCTCACTCTTTTTGACGAGCTGCTTTAGGGTGGAATGGCGAGTTTGTTCTATAAAGCATCGGCCCTGAAGAGAGTAAACCCTATAATATGGGGGATTTCCTCTTCAGGGTCCTCTAAATTCCCCGAAAATGAAGACCCTATGCTGGTGCTTTTTGAAGACCTTCATTCTTCACAAAGCCTATGGGGCTGAGCGAGTAGTTCTTCATGATAAGGTTTGCATGGCTGCTAGGTCATGCAAATTGTCTGTCTTAGGAACCAATCAGAAATTTATGCAGGAGAGGTCCCCGGGGGTTTGATTTCATTGACTTTTGGTTTTTATATACCCACCAGGGTCCCCGATATGGAAATGGGGTCGCCTATGCCTACAGGAGCCGTGGGGTCGTCTATGCTACTCCTGTCCCAAGTGAGATATTTTCTACTGAGATATTTTCTCATTTTTGTGTTCCAGGTTGGTACAGAGTTGGAGCGAAGCTTTGATGGCCTAGCTGTTAATTTAGTAGCTGCTGCCAAGGGGTCGGCACATGCACTTGTTGACCTAGTAACCAAACATTTTCCAGGTACTAGAGGGAAGCCTTCATGACACTGCTTGGATGCACAAGGTTTTGTTTTTAGGTACCATTTGATTGTGCTATTGTCTGGGCTTGCTAATCCCATCTTGATGTTATGACTTGGGCAGGATTTCGAGATCACGCCGTGTACAAAGGACACCAGGTCTTCATTTATAAAAGAGCTCAAATATTCGTGGCTGACCTGTGGGGCGCCTTTAAAGGAAAAGGTATGGGGGAATTCAAGGACATCGCATACATTACTATGTTTGCTGATTACGTAGTTCCGGCGGTCCTGAGACACTGGGGCATTCTCTCATGCAGTCAAGCTTTGGTGAAAGTGTTGGATAGCTTGGAGGAGCTTCCTTCTGGGTCAGAAGAGGAGGTAGAGCTTCGTGCCTGCACTATCACTGCAGTAGAAAGCTTACGGGAGCAACTTGCTACCCGAACTGGAAAAGAGGTATGTAGCAGAATGCTTCACAATATTTTCTTGAACTCCATTTTGTATATTTTGGCTCACTCACTCCTGCATACTTGTAAGGAGACCTGTGCTTAACCTTTAAGTACTCTATGTAAAAACAGAAAGTCTGCTTTGGAAGCTAGCAGTTGCTTATAGTACAATTCGACACATATGTCTATTGTTCAAAACTGTAGGATACGATTTTCGTCTTTTTATTGTTACATTTTGTTACCTTTCTTGAAACTTCCGAAATGATTTATTTCAACTCCTATAGATATGCAAGCAGACACATATGGCCATTTTGGCATTTGTATTCTGATCATCTTTTTCCTCACGTAAATGAGTAAGCCAAAGAACCCCTGTTATAGCTGTGGGAAGACTGAGCTCCATTATGTGCCGTTACCCGGGTCTTCGTCCAGAGTTTCGTTATTTAGGCAAGATATTTGGTACATCTGTGGAGATCTGGAGGGGGAGCTTATTATCATCTCTGTCTATATTCACTTTTGTGTTTATGGCAGGTCCTAAGCGTGGAAGTCGACTGGTGGCTATGGTCTATTGGATTGCCAAGTGCCGTAGATAAGGTGCCGGCTTACCACAGAACACGAACCATATATTACTGAACTTGCAGCAAATGCGACTTCTCCAGAGGCTCGAGCACTTTCAGTCAATATGCCACGGGGCAAGTAAGCAGACGAGGAATTTGAGCTAGTTTTCTTGTGTGCTCAGCTAGACTATTCAGTGGGCAACCATTCAATTTTGACACAAATTTTATATGGTTACCTTACAAGCGTAATCCAATTTTAATCAGTGTTGATATATTGTTGTGCTTACGATAAGTGCGACTCTTGAAATGATCTTGGACCATGCGCCTTGAGAAGGTTGTCAATAACGCTTGTTGAATTATCACAATTGCTGAAACGGGTGACAGCAATTCGGACATATGAGAGTACGGTATCTCTTCTGGCTGACAATATCGTGTGAAACAGAGGATGTTTATTGGTACGTGTCAAGAACATTGATGTCAGCAGAAGGCATGATTGTTTGCCAAACGACAGTCAGACTTGTATTCCATCAAGATGCTAATGTTGTAAATCAGCTGCAGAGAAAGATTTGAGCAACGTTTCCTTCTAATCTGCCTGAATTCATTCCAACGACAGACTGACTCCGATGGTGAAATTGGTGAGGGAGAAACAGAAGTGGAACAATCCTCACAATTTTGTAAGTTTTAATCCTGGAAGGACGCGGCCCCCCATGACGAAGGTGGTTAACAAAATACTCAAATTATTGGAACATTAGGTGTATTCTTTGTTTGTATAGTTAACATTGAAGTCATCCATTGGACCTTTCTGGTCTGCAACATCCTTACAAGGTTAATAGTTGGATGAATTTATTAGTAACTCCACATGTTATTCTACTTCATTGTTTTAATTATGTAAGAACTTGAATTTGCATGGGTTCAGTTTATCTACAATAGTAGAATGTACTCACACTAGAAGAAAACAGTGTTGATTTGAACAAAATCTAAGTGACACAAAATGCTGTTTTCTGCCCAAAAATGTAGAAACTGTGTTGGTTGCAATGTAGTTTCTACATTTTTTGGCAGAAGACAGCATTTTGTGTCACCTAGATTTTGTTCAAATCAACGATGTTTTCTTCTAGTGTCATGTACTCCATCAAGTAAAAAATTCATTCACCTCTACCACGTATGAAAACTAGAGATACTCTTAAAAGGGTATTGGTTTGATAGAGTTATCCTTTAAGTTGTTGAAATGTCACTCTTCATTTGGGCCCTCTTTCAATTTTTATTCAAAATTGAATTTAAATTTTGAAATGGCAAAAAGACATTATTGCATGTGTTCTAAATTTCATGAAGTTGCCTTCTCTCTATATTATGGTTTTAGTTTGATCTTTGCACCTCCTAGTTGCAAAGAAAGGTTAAGTGTTTTTTTACACTTCAATGGTTCTTCTTAAATATATTCTTTGTAATATAGTTAATCTTTATTCAATGGATGATTTTGAAAATGATCTAGCACTATAAAATGCAAAATATGATAAACATTGAAAAGAATAATAAAAAATTTAATAATACACATAATACTTGTATAAAGAGCGACATCTAAAGATTTTAATGGAATCAAAGGTATAGAATATGTTCAAAATTCCAAATAAAAACCTTCATAGATTATTTAATAAGCCATTTTTGAGTTTGAACTTGAACATTTTAGTTTAATGTGTTATGTAAAAAAATACTAATAGAAAAGTGTGTTCCATCAAATAAAGCCTAGTTCTCATGCTTTGATATATAGGGCCTAATTGAAACAAAGAGGGACCAATAGTTCTTCTAGGAAAAATAAGAAGATGCCAAATTCTCCAATAAACTCTTCTAAGGTATTTGCATTGAATCCTTTATCAAAGGAGACAAATACAATGGAATTGTGGTGCCAAAGAAGTGGTTTCAAGTTGACGATGAAGAAACAAGCGTCGCAAAGTCTAAGCTCATAAATCTGAATCTATAGAAAGATCATTATGCATTTGAAGATGTAGAAGGGTCAATCATGATTTGGGACCAGTGTTACATCTAAAGCTATGTTTGAAACAATGGTTGTTCACTTAGGGTAAAGGATTAGTTATGGAACTTGTATTTTTCTTGTTTCCTATATTGCAAGTGAATTGTATAGTGCCTAAACTCTCTTGTGAGTATCCAAAGAGGGTGGCCAACAAATTGATTCTATTGACACCATATACTTATAGGGCAAAAAATTAAACACAAATCTAGGGAATTAGTAGTCAAGGTGTGGAAGATCATCAATTTTGCATTGGCAATTGAAATACAACAATCTAGATTTCATTATTGTTTTATGAAATAAAACTTAGTTATTGTTAAGTCATGCATGAGTTGCATATTTGTCATGTTGATTTTCCTTAAGTAGATTTGCATATGAGTTGTGGCTGAGTCCTTTTCAACTCAATCAATTTGATAATGTGCTACAAAAAAACATTTTGAAGGGAACTATTGACAAAGAAGAATTATAAGTCACTAGAGCGTATCTATACCGCAAGTGTAAGAGAACTCACAAATCAACTAAATTAAAGACACAGCTAAAAGGCAACTCAAAAACAACTCAAAAACAACTTAGAAATGACTACATCGCTTACATCATTACCAATTGCAACTACTAAACCATCTAAAAATAAAAACATGAGGATCTTGAAATAGATAAAGTAGTCAAAATCTTAAAGACAAACACTACAAGAGAAAGGGGTGTTTTAAGTATAGTCCTAGTAGTATAGGCCTACAAGTAATGATTTGAAAGGGGTGTTTATAGTAAAATTTTATGAAAAAAACATGTATTTCTAGTAAATTTTTATTAAAAAATCCCCTTTTGGATCACTACTCATAGGACTATACTACTAGGACTATATTTAAAACACCACTTTCTCTTGTAGTGAAATCCAATAATATAGTGGCACTTGGCAAATGTGGGCCCAACTCTGAGGTGTTTACATTCACTCACCAAATTTACTTAGAAGTGGTTAATGTAATGTAGATATAAAAATATTAAATCAATTTTTTTTTTGTTTTGAGGTATGAACGGAGATCATTTTATCTTTGGTTTTAGGAATACATGGTGATAGGTGTTAAATTGTTAAGTGATTTGAGGAATT
Source organism: Straminergon stramineum (assembly GCA_963920665.1). Lineage (NCBI taxonomy): Eukaryota > Viridiplantae > Streptophyta > Bryopsida > Hypnales > Calliergonaceae > Straminergon > Straminergon stramineum. The sequence goes on from OY987272.1 coordinate 16,408,907, forward strand.
GCCCTCGGATTTCAAGTAAACAATGGATGAGTTTTAATAGTGAGACCAAAGAGGATTTGGATCTAATCGCTTAAAGCCGTATTGTAAAAGTGATTTTCACTCTCTTTTCTCTCCCTCTCTCTTCTCCTCTCATTGGATGTCTGTATGAGTTTTGGAACACTTTTGTGTTTTATTGATACTCTTTGTAATAAGAAGCTTTAAGCATATATTTGAAATTGTATGTAATTAAGTCCCAATGATTGGGCATCTTTTATTGTGTATTTAGATTGAGTTCAAAGACCCAGTGATTGGACAATTGTGTGTGTAATCTCTTGTGGAAGGCATTTGTATTATTTTTCTTGTGCTTAAAGCTATTGTGAATATCTAATTTTGATTGAATCATATTCATTATTCGGATATGCCGGGAATAGTGTGTGTGATTTTGTGGAAGCTTGAAGCAATTGTTTGAATGAAATATTGCAGCTTTAAGCCATTAGTGTGAGGTTTGAATGTTTGAACCAGTCTGTAATTGCTTAAGTGTTTATATAATTGAATGTGTTTTATGCAAACTTATGAGTGTTGTGCACTATAAGCGATTTCTATTGAATCTATTGAGATTCAACTTTAAGCTTGTGTACTAAAATTGCTTATGGCTTAAAGTTGGTTATTTTACTTGCATTGAATGAAATAATGATAGTTAGTGTAATTGTTGTGTAGAAATCCTCGTGATTGGGTAAATATATGAAATTGTGATTCCCCAATAATTGGATAACTAATTTCTAAATTATAGCTTCAAGTTGTGTCAATGTTTATATGATTGAATCAAAATTGATGAATGTGTAAAAGTGGCTCAATGAATAAGAGCGTTGTAGTTGTGAATGCTTAAAGCAATTTGGTCTTTTGAAAGCAAACAGATAAAATGTATGTAGTTGAACTATTCAGACAAAATGGCTATAAGCAGTTTTAGTATAGGGGTGATTGCAAGAAACACTTGTACTATTTGTTGTGTTTCTCGTTTTCGCTGGATTAGTCCTATTAGTACTACGAGTACTGAGAATCTTATCACTAGAAAAAACCCGTGTCCGCCACAACCAGCTGAAATGCAACTATGTGTCCTATACAATTGCCCTACAACTACAACCTTCTATATTTGCACCAAATTTGATATATACATTACTATAGTTGCAAAGTAGTTGTAGATTGAAGTTTCAAGTTGCATGTAGTTGCAAAGTAGTCGTAGATTGAAGTTTTGGGTTACAAGAATGTAACAACAGAATTACTGTGATTTATTCTACATCCAATATTCATAATAATTGTTGATGTGGATAATTTTACATTCTATAAAGTTTAGTGTGTCAAACTACAGTTGCATATAATCTGAATTTGACTTGACTGCAACTACATTGCAACTAAAATGCAACTAAAACACAACTAAAATAAAACTACACTGCAACTACACTACAACTAAAATGCAACTAGATTGCAACTAGAATGCAACTAGAGAACAACTAGAATGCAACTAAAATAAGACTAAAAAACAAATAGAATCAAGTTTTATATTAATTGTCTCATATCAATTGTTAAGAGTACCATTAGATTGAACACATAAGAATTGTAAGTTATATCATGTTTCCGTAATGAAGTTTGATAATAGACTTTGTAGATTTCTACAACTTGTAGATAACTACAAATGTTTAAAGTATAAGAAATTTTAAAACTTATGAAATTTAAAGTTTCATAAATTGGTGAAATCTATTCAATATCAATATTTGAATTTGATCATCTAAGAAAAGCTAGATGTGAAGTTGCAAATGAGTTGCAAATGAATTGCAAATAAGTCACAAACTAGTTGCAAACGAGTTGCACAAAAATACTTTCCACATCAGAAGAGTTCGTCGATGAAGTTCCACGCAGGCTGTCCAAAAAAACCCAATCTTGTCAACTTTTGCAAGTACATTGCAACTAGTGCAACTTGTCCACTGCAACTGCGAGCTCCAAATTGTCACCCAATTGCAAATGTCCGATGCAACTACAAAACTAGTTGCTAATTGTAGTCGCAAAACTCCTGATTTTCTTCTAGTGTATAAACGGTATGGAAGATGAAACATGGACTATCGATTGGAATCCAGATGGAAGGATGGGACGACATGTGGACGCTTTGTAGTGGATGACAGTTCTAGATGTTAGGGTAGGATGAATTTCCACGATATTGGCTTTCATCTACAACTTCATTGTCTTTTTCTTTATTTCCGTATTCTGGTTTAATACGCCAGCGAGGATTCCATAGGGTTTGGTGAGAATTGGAAGGGATTCTTGCATAGTCGGAGGTGGAGAATGATTAGTTTCCCAATAGCGTTCCAATTTAGCTGTTGCGGTTCTATATCCAAGCGAGAGTGTTTGAGGATCGATAATGAGGCTTTTCTTGGTGTGCTCGGTTGACATTGTGCATCCGGAGTTGTTGTAGGGGACTTCCACGATAGAAAGGCTGTGCGTATGCTTCTATTATAGGAGGGAGTGGATGCTTTGGGACTTTGCAAATCAGTGGTGGGTTTGAAGGTGTGCGCTTCGTCTATCACCTAGTGCGAGGGTTCGAGGATCAATAAATTCAAACGACTAAGGACGTAAAGGCGTGCACTTAGGGTATCACCTACTGCGAGCGCTTTAGAAGTGACAATTTCAGACAATTGAGGCGATGAGTGAGGATTTACTATTTCAATTTTATATTCCATTATGGCCAAGGGTTTAGGCCATCTTCTATTGGGGCGAATTGTTGCCCCAACAACAGAGCTGATGTACCTAATGATGTTAGAAGCGGACGATGTCAGGCTTCATTGTTCAGGTTTAGGGTATGTCAGTTTAAGGTGTCTTTCTTGTGCTGCCTTGTTGTTTAATTTCCATTTCCATTTCTGCAAATTCAATCCGCCTTAGGATTTAGGCTTAGGTCACTTCATGGCTTCCCGTGATTTCACTACAACTCGAGTCATTTAGGATTGCTTAATGACGTATGTGTAGGGCAACGCCAAATGCGGTTGTTTCCAAGATCGGTCTTCTTGACTCATGCTTTCACCCTCTAGCTTCCAGTAGGGTTCACATGCTTATTACTTCAAATAACGCTTTGCCTTAGGCGGCCGCATAACGATGGTTCCCCCCTCGATGACTTGAGCGTGTAACCGTTTTTCTTCATGTAATAGTTCTTGCAGTGTGACCAAACAACCATACATCATAAAACTACTCTATCACCATGGTCAAACAAAAGGTCCTAAGGGCAGTTCCTCTTCATCGAAGACAAAAACGAAAAATTATATGGAGTAATGAAGAGGAGGAACCCAATGACCTTCAACATGTGCACAACGGCGGATTCAGCTCTAACGAGACTTCTGCCAACCTACATGTTGTTGTGAATGTGGAGAATTCTAGAGAAAGACTTCTGCCTTCACATAAACGCCGCATCAGCTTACAGGGCCTAATTGACAAGAGCAACGCAGAGTGTGCAAAATTACTACAGCATAGAGGTCATGCAATAGAATGTGAACAGCCTGGAGTGCCACAAGACAAATTTTGGCCTAAAGTTGTGTAGGACACATTCTGTGTCACCCCGAATGATGCCTTTGTTGTAGGGTCTAGACAACAATTCAACCTCATGAATATTACAAATATTTTGAACGAAGAGAAAAACAAGTAGGATGACAACTTCATCTTCAATATAGTAATATCCTTTCTTTACCTAGAGTATTCATGTCATGCATACATGCTTTTCCCTACGTCTGATTCCATGCTTTGTCTCCTTGACATGGAACTTGCATTCCTAGTAATGATCTCATTTTCTGTTAAAGAGAAACTGTAATTTCATGTCATTTTAGTAAAAATGGGCCACAGACCTAGCCAATCATGTTTGACGTTTTCTTCTTGTGTCCGTGATCTCCATCCCTATGTTGCCTTCTTTCTTATTCCTTGGGCCTATTCAGGTGAGGCATGCTACTAAAGGCTTCCCATTCTCATGTTGCTAGTTCTTCTTTTACGTAACAATACAACGTCCTATACTTGACGTGGGATAGCTCTTCTCATGTGAAACCCTTTTGTATTCAATGTTCTACATGGTAGCTAGTCCTTGTATGCCCAATATGGTCTTCCTCCTTGGCATCATATGAAGCACTCCATTCTAGTGGCCTACAATGTTTGTTTGTTTTCTTAAATGGAGCTCCCATTTTCTCTTGCTGCTCATTAGATTCTCTCCCACTCTCTATTCTTTCCATATGCTTGTGCTCACTTTGAACAGACTCTGTAGTCATTTGTAGCTTACGTACACTCCCATTGACCCCCCGTAGTATTGCATGAGTACTATGGCATACCTATAGTATAACGTAAGTACTATAGGACCTGCTACATGTATCACTGACCTGATAGTTCCATCTTCTCTACATGTCACCAGGTCTTTCCAGCTTGTGCAATGGCGAAGATGAAGAGTACAACTGCCGATAACTGAGGCTCACCTCAACCACTTCAGCATGCACATAGTGGGGACAGCAATGGCGCTGATGAAGCCAATGCCATTACATACGAGAAGAAAGGGAAGAGAAGGCTAGAATCTCGACCATTGTAGTCAGAGTCAGAGAAATGTGGACTTGCAGTGATTGCCGTTGCCAGGGAAGGTGGAAGTAGTACAAACAGAAAGGGTGGATGGAAAGCACCTAGTCCAAAGAAGAAATTGAAGTGGGTAGCCTCGCCAACCCTATCCTCAGCAAGTACCAAGGAAGCTTCAGATAGCAAAGGCTTGGAGGAGCAACCGAAAAAGAAACCGGCAAAGCACAAGAAGCTTGTTTCAACCGAGAAGGAGTACACGGAGGATGAATGCCGCCACCAATTGAACCTCCTGAGCCACCCAACCAAGCATCCTCCCACAGCCATGTCGGAAGACATATTCCACACTTCTTGCAAGCTACCTCGAGATTCACAAAATCCGCATAGGCTTCGCATAGACAAAGACATGCCCCTAGTTGATGTGGAGGCCCAATTTGGAGAAGAGAAGGGGCGGAATGGATTCCTCATCATGGAAAGGTTGATTCCCGCTCTCCGGAAAGAGTTGGAGTAACTATATTGTTGTATCTACCAAAAGACGCACTCCAGCACTTACATAGGGAAGGAATTGGCTATGGGGCGGATTTTGTAGACACAAGGCCATGCCATAAACTAGGCTGGCTTTGCTGCTGAAACTAATTTGGGACAGCGAAAAACATATGCCCAGTGTATGAAGATGTAGCTGACAAGGATTGCGGGGGCACAAAATAAATCGTTTGCTAAGGTCGTCCAAGTTGAAGGAATTTCAAAGTACTTGGATGTGAAGAATAACATGAAGCCGTCTTTACAACTCTTCGAAGATGGAGAAGATGAACACATACTTACGGCTGATATGAAGCCCCACCAGTTGCAATGCCGGCCTTAGTCTATGAGTGACACTTGCCGGACTGAAAGGTACGTTTCCTTTGTGTATTGGAAGTTCATTACATTACCATGATGGACCGATATGCTCTTTGACCTCACAGTACTCATGTCGACTACTAGAAATTCATATATGCCTCACTAAGTCTGTCTGTTTTATGACTACTACCAGGGTGGTCCTACTCAGTACAATAGCTCTTTGTAAAAGTACCCTCTGTTGTCATTCATGGGGAGAGCATATTTGGAAGTCTTCATACCATTGCCGTGGACTATTGCTGCGGACTTACTAGACTACCGCTTTTGTAGTGTTGCACCATGACTTCTTCTCTAGGATACTTGAACGACCTAGGGTCATGACACCTCTCTCCTTAAATCATACTGCACTCTTCTAGTATTGTCACCTTTGCTTTCATAACTTGCACTGAACGTTTTCATGTGTACAGAGAATATCTAGTTGCGATACTAGTAGGACTCCTAACATACAAAAACGCATGTTCAATACTTCTATCATACAAAACCGTGCTCAAAAGGACTTGCTGGAGACTAAGGCAACATTGCCAAGTCCTCTTGTAATGAAGTACTGCTCTGTATTGAATGTTCTATGAATTCCTACGAGGTCACGTTGTTGTCCTACTCCGTACTGCATATTTGATATGCAATCCTCTGAGGAATCCGGGGAGTCTTTTTCTTGTACTAAGTTCATGTGTGCGACTCCGAGTAGTAACCACCGACATGGGATTTCCTGGGTTGCAGAAAGGCAGAGGTTCAAGAGCTCTTGAGTTTCATTGCAGCTAGTCTGTGAAAGCTGGAGTGCGATGCTAAGGAACTACAAACAAAGGCTGATGCTCCAGCAGAGCAACAACGAGCTAGTCTACTCGGAATTCGGTAGGTACAAGACACTATCATGGAGATGGCAGAGGAGGGTGGATTAGAATTCCCGAAGCGTTTACTGGACAGACACTCGAAGAAGATGAGTGAATTGACGTCTATAGAAGTTGCAATGCGGAAGGCTCTAGAGGAGGTGACCAACAAAATACTCAATACTCAGTCTCGCCTTATAGCACTAGAGGAGCACCTGCAAGACCTCACGCGTGGTGGAGAAGGAGCGCTACTTCACCCTCATTTATAGCCCAACCACGTCGACAATATTTTGCTCGGCACACTCTTTTTTTTGAGTCTGGAGCTTCAACGCTATGCAACATGCTCAGAGGGCTTTCCATATGGAGATTTGCTTCTTTGTACTTGTAGACATGTGTATCACCTCTAGTGTGTTGCATAGTGGTTCAAGGCTACTTCCCTCTGCACTCACAGTCATTGCGGGGCGGTGTATCCTAGGTGGTTGAAAAGCTGGGGTTTCCCTACTTCTACTAACAACGCCAAGAAACTAAACGAAGCTGTGCTAGTAACCGGAGTTTCTACTGTTGGCAACCAGGGTCCCTCTCATCATGAACAACTAGCGAGACATGTCATGGGTACATGATTGGTTGCACAAGAGAAGGATGTTTTCCAGGTTCACTGGAAAGAGTTCAATAGAATTCACTGCAAAGTATTCAACAGAGTAGTACCACGGAACAGTAGTTTGCACTCTTTCATGCCTTTCGTTATTTAACTCCAGGACCACTGCAGTAGTACAAATGTAACTATATGTACAACAATTGGAGTGCAATAATCCCTTCCCTTCTCTCTATTTCTAAAAGCAGCGTTCTTGGATTTTGCATTGGCAAACCGCCAATGATCTTTTGTAAGTTCTCTTCCTTCGTCTTCTTTGACATTAGTCATGAGAATAGACAAGCTCTGATTGACTCACTCTAACAACCACAAATTTGGAGTGCATGTGCAGGGTTCACCTTGTGTGGAACCGGCGCACCCAGCTTATTTGCTTTTGACAACAAATTCACGAAGTGCTTCGGTGACGACAAGTATTCTTTAGGGCGAAATGCTCTTCTTCCAGGGAAAAGACTATGGGATGACAATCTGGCACCACTCACTCTGAAAGGCGATGCCACGTCCAATTCTTTAATTTGAATCCAAATGCTTTGCTGTCTCCCCAAGCATGCAACATACTTGTGGAAACACACCTCCCTCATTGGCTTCAATTGATGCACCTCAACTTCCAAGAGGGAATCCTAAAACCACTGTGCATGTCAAAGATGCTGCTGCACTTACTCATGCCTCATTAACATCAATAGGGTCATCGGAGTGTTTACCACTGGCTACAACGACAGTGGTTTCAGGGAAAGACAAACATCTTCCTACCCCTAACTCTTTAGCATCTTCGGTTCTTGCAAAGATAGTTTGAACGTCATCTCGAATGGTGGCACATAGGGAACTGAGACCTATTCTGCTTTCAGCAATAGTGGAGGTAGAAATTCTGAACATGTAGTTCATTTGGAGGTCCAGAGCACTACGTGCTCTAGACCTAGAGTTACAACAACTGGATTCCTAATCATTGGGCTTTAGCGACACCAAAGAGGACAATCCAAGTGCACCTACATGCAATGCAGGCGTGGAAGTTGCTGTGGTATTTTCCCTTCTAATCCAATCTATTTATTGTTGTCTAGCCGATCCATACTTAGTTCTCTTTCAGAAGAAGATGTCGTTTGTGATGCTCTTCTGCATTTGAAGATAAAGGATCCCATTCTCTTGGATTGCTTCCCTTAGGTAGAATCCTAATTCATTTATGTAGCATGCTCTCTGTTGTGGCTCTAGTAACACCTTACAGCTCCAACCAGATTTCAAAAGCCCTTTACAACTTTTAGGGCTCACTACGCTCCAATACCGGTATCACTTAGGCTCAACTAACTAACACTACACATGCCACGCACTCACAGCATTAGTTCCCATTTCTAACTCACATTGCTAAGCCCTGGTGCCTGGGACTTCTAGCACATACACTACTCGTAGCACTTGGCATGTCACTTGGTGACATGGGGTAGAACTTCCATCTTACTGTGCTATAACTCATGGTGGCACTACTCACCACGGTCCTAACCGCCCTTGATTGTCACCCCACTTCATACTAGGCTCGTTGTGCATTTGCTACTCTCACACCAATACTAATCCGGACTCACAACTCAGGACACATGACCAAAGGCCTAGCAAGGAGTGGGACTGTAACTAACCGGTGCCCCGAGACACACACACAAGTGTCCCAAGGAGCCTTGAAGCCAGTGGTGAATTTACATCACCACCCATGAGTCACTGAGACTCACCAAGGCTCCAAAAAGGAATGAGGAGGGAGACCAACCCCTCCTATAGTACTCTCTGTAGTATTCGGTAGCCCCCCTCCTTGTGAGTCAAAGGGACTTCCCAAACCTCCTTGGGTTTTGGAACACCACTCGTTTCCAACCGAAATCCCCAAGTTCCTACTCCATTTGGACTTCCAAACTTCCAAACGGCGTAACTTTATCGTCAAGGCTTCAAATCCCACATACGAGCCTATTTTGAATATCTACGCGACGAATAGATGTCGATGGACTGCTCACTTGTCCCATTTGGATAGGTTCTCACAAAGTTATGGCCTTCCAAAGATTCGGATTCAGTAGGAGTGGCGTCATGCCTTCACCACGGCCCTTCTCTTGGCCATAACTTTTGGCTCATGTCTTAGAAACCTCCTAATTCTTGTCATTCTCGGTTCTTTGTCTTTGTAGCTTTTCAATGATATGCTACATGCCATACTTTGTTGAGTGATTCCTTAAGAACCCCTCACACCTAGCCTTTTGAGTGTCTCGGCGCCACCGCGACACCCCCAACTTAGAATGGCCATAACTTCTATCCTCCTAGTCCAAATCACACGTTCTTTAGATTGTTAGAAGCTTCTTTTCAAGAGTTTTCCAAGAATGTATGACATGCCACTATGACCTTCATAACCAAGGCGTTATTGTGCCTTGTTTGCTTGAGAGTCTCTCATTTCTCCCTTCTTAGCCTATTGCAAAGCTTGGGAAGTCACCCCCAAGGTCCCCCTTTCTCACTAAGGCACTTCGGGCACCCAAAGGAGATAGGGGTGTGACACTCTTTATGGATAACTGTAGATTGAAACAACCCTAGAAAGTGGTAGAGCGGATGAGGATGATCCTAGGATTTGATAGTGAAAGAGGGCCATCCAATGAGGGGTTCTTCCCCCCTTGCTGCGCAGGACGTTGTCGTAATGTGAGCCATTTACTAGCTAAGAGATAGACATCTTTCCACTTCCATGTTGGTTCCAAATAGTAAGGTAGTTAGGCTTGTTGGGTGATAATTGAAGGTTGGTGATTATTTAAGTTGTTAGTAAGATCGAGCATTTTGTCCCATATTGTTTGTAGCTTTGAATTCCTTTTGTGGGTACTTAAAGTGCTAGATTCTTCCATTAATCTCATCTTAAATCTTTTCCCCAAGTGATTATATTTATTATTAACCCCTAAATGTTTTCAACTATGTTTTCACCAAAAATGCTCCCAAACTGTCATTTCTAGAACAAGTATCAAATTTTAGGAAAAAAACATTTTTGGACACATGTAACCGTAAGATCTTGTACTAAACTTATTTGAGAAGATGTGGAAAAAATTTCAGAATTTTCCACCGTGTAGATTGTAAGATATTAGTGTTTGAATTAGCAAAAATCCTTTTTTGGGCCCTGTGAAAAAACGGGCAGCTGCACTTCACAAGGCCACATTTGTATGAAAAAAATTCCAAAATGGTGGTTACTCTTTGGATTCATTCTTCAAGGCAAGTTGTCTATGTGCTTGAAAAAATTCAAATCATTTGAAATTGTACAACATATAGGAAAAAGGAAGTAAGTACAAAGAAGTAGAGAATGATTCAAAATACTAAATTGTGAAGAATTTCGTTATGGAATTGAAAAATTTTAATCCCAATGGTTGTAATGTTTTAATAAACAATACACACCCTATCATTTTATTTTTTTCAAAAAATATTGAAAATTGAGTGAAATAAAGGACTTCAAAGTTTATTTTAGAGTAGGGAATCCGAAACTGCCCACAAACTAAAACGCCTCATAACTTTCATCTCATAAATCAAAATGGAATGATTCAAAGCTTTCCATGTACATATAAATCTAGAAAACCAATTTCAAATTTTTATTTCTTAAAAAAGTGTTTTTTTAAGAAATTTTTGGGCTGCCCGAGGAGCACTGAAAATTACATATCATGCAATAACTTTTTAACCATGAAGTCAAAAGTTATGAAAATTGTTGGGCCTTAAAGATACTCCTCGGGCACATGTTGTGTGAAAATTTCAAAGAAAAATAAGAAAAACTCCATTCGTAGTGAGCTGCCCCAAATCGCTATGTTGCCAAAAAACGCAGTTTGGGCGTTTAGGGGTTAAGATTGTGCTTTTATTTTTGTGTTCTCGTGAGAGTTGTTTTCTCTTTTTAAAGTTCCATTGAGGGTTGCAAGTGAAAGTGAACTTGCTAAAGCAATAGTAAGTTTATTTTCATTGAAAGCAAGTGTTATATATAGGATACATATTGTAATTAGTTATTGTGAGTGGGACTTGGTATTGGATTTAGGGTTTCTTTGTTGTCGTGCCTCTTAGTGGCACTTACCACCTTAAGTTCACCTTCCAATGCTTTCCAAGCACTTAACACTTTAGTGGCACCAAGGGTCATGCTCCCCTAACACTGCACATGCCACGCACATCCAATGTTAGTCTCCCATTCCAACTCTGTATGCTAAGTCCCAGTCACCGAAACTACTAGCACACACACGCCCATCATGACACCGGGGTATGTTACTTGGTAACATATGGCGGAACTTCCATCTTATTGTGTAAGGACCCATGGTGGCATTACTTATCATGGTCCTAACCGCCCTTGAGTGTCATCCCAACTCCATACTAGGCTCCTTGTGTATTTGCTACTTTCTACTTCGTCACTAACCGGGAATCACCATTCGGGACGCCTCACCATAGCCTAGCAAGGAGTGGGACTACACCCAACCGGTGCCACGGGACACCCACAAGTGTCCCATGGTACCTTGGAGTGGTGGTGACCCTACACCACCAACTTTAAGTCACCGGGACTCAACAAGGCTCCAAGAAGGAGTGAAGAGGGAGACCAACCCCTCCTATAATACTCTTTGTGGGATTCAGCAGACCCCCCCCCCTTGTATGTCAAAGGGAACTCCCAAAACCACTTTGGTTTTGGAAGACCACCCCATTTCTTCCAATTCGCCCTAGTTTGGGACTCCCGAACTTCTACCCGGCATAACTTTGCGGTCCAGGATCCAAATCTCACATGCGAGCCCATTTTCGACATCTACTCGACGAGTAGATGCAGATGGACTACTCACTTGCCCCATTTGGACAAGTCCTCGAAAAGTTATCGCCCTCTAAAGATTCGGATCCACCGGGAGAGGCGTCACACCTTCACCATGGCGCTTCTCTTGACCATAACTTGAGGATCCTACCTTAGAACCTCGTAATGCTTGTCAATCTAGCATCTTTGTGTTCTTAGCTTTTCAAGGATATGCTACATGACATACTTCATGGAGGGATTCCTCATGAACCCCTCCCTCCTAGCCCTTAAGTGTCCCAGCGCCACCGGGACACCTCCACCTTTGAACGCTCATAACTTTTGACTCGCTAGTTCAAATCACGCGTTCTTTAGACGGCTAGAAGCGTCTCCTTGAGACCTTTTCAAGCATGTATCACACTCCACCAAATTTGTCCGGATCAAAGCGCTAACACGCTCTGATCGCTCGGGACTCCTAGTCCCCCTCACCTCATCTCTTGCAAGGCTTGGGGAGTCACCCCCAATGTCCCCCTTGCTCACCAAGGTGGCATGGGCACGCCTTGTGATGAGGGTCGTGACATTTGTTCACTAGAGTTTTCTTCCTTTTTCACAAACATCTACTACAACTAGAAGCCCTGTGCTTTTTTAGATAGGTAGAAATACATCATGACAATGTTCTATGTTTGGCGTCAAAGGAACCAAAAGACAAGCAGGACAAGTCTGTAGAGGCTGAATATGCTTCTAGCCCAGTGAAAGGTGCCAGCAAAAACACCTCCTCAAGTACGCCACGCACTTAAAGGTAGTACCTAGAGTACTGGCAAAGACATTCTAGTGACTTTTGTTATTGGGCGATTAGTTGTTCAGTATAGTGGACTCATAGTACTCTGAATACTTTTGTTGTATACACATGACATACTTGCATGTACTATTCCAATACCTGCAAGGACAAACAACAGTACTATGGATGTGGATGTAACTGCTTCAGTGTTCACTGTACATTTCCTAAGTGATCATAGTGCACATTCTTGGGGTTACAAGTCATTTTGATCGCATCCGGTTTGGGTGGACTATGTTGTAGTAGGTAAAGGGGGAAGTCGTGGTACATTGAAGTGTGTTACATTGCCTGAAGTCTTCTGCCGGTAGTTGCGACCTAGGGCAGTTGTGGGTTCGCCACTGTCAATGTCTAGTCTTCCTTCGACAAGTCGTACAGAGACTTAGAGTCCCGAAGAGGTGGGTCGAAAGTGACATTGCTGTGTAGTTGCGAGTAGAAGGTAGTGTGGTGGCCGAGGCTTGAAGGGGGATGGCTGCCTCCGAAGCTTTTGAGAAATGTTGGCCCGAAGCGCTAGATTTAGAAGCAACAATGACTACTTGCTTTCTGTGTAGTTCTTGGGCCCACTCTCAGAAGTAAAAGGGGCAGTCCTGGGAACGACCTTTGGGCCTGTGGATAGTAGTGGCTTTAGCAATTCGCTATTTTCTTGGTATCCATGTACCTCATGCTATGCAATATACATTTTTGGATGACTTTGTATTTTTTGTATAATATTTTGCTCTGAACAAGATGCACAACGAACAACTTACTTTGATTTGTCACATGGTTTGGAAAAAGTTCCCATACTATTTGTGGCCACTTATTCACCCCTTTCAGTGTCGCCATTGGACATGGACTACGTGTATGCATGTAGTCCCATATTGCATTAGTTAGTGAGTGTAGAAGCTCTAGCTTCAGCAAGTTCTAGACATATGTTTCCCTTGTACACATTTGCAAACAACATTTGCGTTGTCAGCAACGTTAGTTCACCGTGGGAGCAAAATGCAAGGACATCGTATCTAAACAATGGTTGCCTTCACCCTCGATACATCACACAAGTGAGTCCTGTAGGCAAGAATCTAGTTTGGTCAGTTTTAGGAAGTGGTCAACATTAGGTGTGGCTCCCTTACAGCCTACAATACTTGATTACAATATTTGATGATAAAAGCTCTATTCAGTATGGCTCCACGTTTGTAGGAGTAACACTACTTGAGAATCAACACTAAATAGAATGAAGACTCTGTGTAGCTTCCTTCAAATCATCTTCAAATCATTTCAGACTGAAAACGATGCCAACTGAATGAGATCGACGGCGGACTCATTGAGGCCCCCCCCCCATTTCAGTGAGCCCGGCTCTTCAATCTGAACTCTGTCACTTGTGTTTCTACCAGGAAATCAATATGACTGCCGCAATAACAAGTTCCTTCTCCAGACGTGCAGACCAGTCAGTGAGTTGATATGTTAAGAGCACCTGACACGCTCAGACGTGTCCGAGAGTGAATGATTCATGAACAAACGAAATAATCCGAGTTGTCAGCACGATGGAGAAGTGGTGTCCCCGCGTGGTGCGGAATGGGAAGGGCGTCAATCAGTCTGCGCAAATGTGAAAATCATGTACGCATTGAACTGGAAGTTGGGAAGAGTCCAGTGCAACAGAAGCGCGTCGCGGTGCATTCTCAGCTGGCTATGTCAGAACGGTGATCTATGTATCTCGCTCGTGTCAGACAGGGAACGTGCGACTCCTGACAAAACTTCCCGCATACTAACCCCCAAGAGAGCTGGCACTGCACTAACTTAGCTATGGATGTTTGCTAAGTTAGAGCTTACTGAGGTGGAAACATGAAACTGATGAAAACATTCCATGAATGGCTGTTGGGTGGATGATGAATGTTTTCAAGAGTTTTTAATGTGGGAGCTGCATGAATTGAATGAAGTACATTCAAGCATGTTGAAAAAGCAAGTTTTGTCTTTTTTAAAGGTGATGTGACTAACTGGACCACTTGGTGCATCATGATTTGGGTGCAAGGTTTGGAACTGTCTACAAAAAATACGAATGGGTAGAAAAGGAAGATTTTTGGAAAAATAATAATCATGCATCTAGGTTCTTCTCAAGCCATCATTTATTTTGTCTAAATATTGTGCTCCATATCTACATTCCACCTCCTAGCAGGCTCTCGTATGGGTCAATAAGTAACGACACTGTCGGGCCTGGAAGACTCACGGCAAAAATTAAATCATCACTTGTACTCCATATTGCCAAATTCGAGTTATCAATTAATCTCTTTACAAATTCGAGTACCAAGTTTTTGTTTTGTTTTTTTGACACAAATGAAACGGAATTTCATTGGAGTACCAAGTTTGAAGTAAAGACTCACGCTTCTCTCCCTGTTCATTTATGAGCTGTTGGATGGAGTTAAAGGAGAGTGACTACGACCCTAAAGTCCCCACAAATCATGAGTGTTTTGGAGATAGCTGTCCTAACGACTAGACCTAGATAGCGAGTGCTGTATTGACCGGGTACCTTTGATGCGGTGGAGACTGGAGACAGTCCAGTAATCCAGTTCAGTCCAACCAGGAGTCCAACTTTACTTTACAAGCACTGCAAATGGTGTCCATGGTGTCAGAGGCGACGCCCGCCGCGTCTCCGTCACTCCAGCCGAATGAGCTAAAGCTGCAGCTGTCGGCTCACTGGCAACGCTGCATAAGTCCCCGGCCTCTTCAATATAACTTATGGCCTCCATACCAGCTTACAATATGACCCCCAGCACCAGCTCTATCACGCACTTTCCGCTGCAACTTTACTTGAAGCAATTCAAGACTCATTCTTCACTCATGCCAGTCGCAATTATACTGACGACTGCAATTCAAGGTCACTGTGTGTTAGCGAACTACCAACTTCTGCAGCTAGCTCAGTACATATTCCTTCAACCGCTACTGTTCGGGCACCAGTAAGTGCCAAGTTCAATTCAAATTCACGCTTGCAAGCGTCGGATCTGTAGTGCAGGCATTCATTCTCAACGTCAGCGGAGAAAATACAGGCGATGTTCAAGCTCATTTGGAGCTGCATTCCGGAGTAGCAAGCAAGCACAGCGAAGGAAGTGACGCTTACATTTTTAGAGCCCAATTTCGGTGTCGAAGTGATTGAATCGATTGCAGCCAGAGACTTCAAGCTTCAGCTGGAGTGCGTACGAGCGGCAGAGTTCCCTTGAAACCTCTTGCCTTGCGAGCGAGGGGGACTTCAACAAGATGGGTCCGCCATGGAGCGTCGCGACAATGGCGATGGCCGCGCTTCTGTTTCTGTCCATGGGCGTGCAAACCGATGCGCAAGGACCTCTCGCGGCCGGATTCACTCCGTGGACCAAGAACGTGCGCTTCGCTCCCAACGGCCGCAGCCTGGACCTCGTCCTGGACCCCCTCTCCGCGGCCGGAGTGGGCTCCAAGAGCAGTTACCTCTTCGGCGGGTTCGGCGCGTGGATCAAGCTCCCTCCCCGCGACTCCTCCGGCACGGTCACCACCTTCTACATGTCCTCTCCCGCCCCGAACCATAACGAGTTCGACTTCGAGTTTCTCGGCAACCGCACTGACGAGCCTTTCCTTCTCCACACCAACATCTTCGTGAACGGCGTGGGCGGACGCGAGCAGCAAATTTACTTGGGATTCGACCCGTCCAAGGCCTTTCACTACTACAGCTTCCAGTGGAGCAAAGACGTGGTCGTGTTCTACGTGGACAACACCCCGATTCGGATGTTCCGAAACCTGCCCGGCGTGGCGTATCCGAACAGCAAGCCCATGGGCCTGTTTCTGAGTATTTGGGATGGGAGCAGCTGGGCCACGCAAGGAGGACGCGTGAAGATTGACTGGAATGCCGCGCCGTTCGTGGCGACGTACCAGAATTTTCGCGTGAATGGTTGTGAAGTGAAGGCCAATGATCGGAATGGCGTGAGGTGGTGTCAGCAGAGTCGCCGAGCCGCGAGTGGCGCTTTCGGGATGGGTCGTGTTCAACAGATGCGAGCTGTGAGGGCGAATCAGTTGGTTTACAACTACTGCGATGATCGGCGTCGTTACCCGACTGCGCCTCTCGAATGCGCGCACAATATTTTGTAAGCTTGTTGACTGAGCTGGAGTCAGCTGAAGTGGGATAGTAGAAATCCTAAGTGTAAATAACAACTAAGGTAGTAGTTGATGTTTGTACGTGGAAGGATTGGAGGTAGGAAATCAAGCTACATAAGCATACTGAGAGTGCGGCCGTCCATTACAGCGGCATGACTATGATTGAATCTTCCATTTTTGCCCGTGTTAGGACCCAAGCAGACCGAATTAGGCCTATTGTTTGCGTTAGGTTAGGAATTGTAGAGCAATTTTATCAACGTTCTTCACCGATTCTGGTGATCTGAAATTTGGTTTTATTTGATAATATTATTCAACATCTGATCACTGCATTGATCATTTTGAAATCATCAATTCTTGGTTCTTCTGCTGTAGACAGGAGAAAACATTTTCGATTCTACATATATAGTCTGTGTCACTTGAAATGAAACATTCGAGAAACGTGATTTCCATTCATAAGATGAATCATTAGTCTGTGATCAATGCACTTCTAGTGGCGAAAAGCAGCCACTGGAGAACAGATCACTCTGCTTTCTAGTAAAGGAGAATATTTCCGGCAACCGCAAGAGCTTTCAAGCTAGTGGACGCGAGTCAGATGAGAAATTGCAATATCTCTGGTCAAACTCGTAATAGTGAGTATTCGATTTGTATGCGAAAAGATGACACTATTATTTCGGCTGGGGTTGGAAAGAGTTCGCACATTCTATTAAGCTTAGGTTTCCACTGCATTTTTCCCACAACATCTGCGAAGCAACCAGAAAACACGTCAGGTGGGCACACTCATTGAGTCAAGGAATGGGATCATTTTCTGACTAGAGAGCTAGTAGAGACTCCGTGATAAAAATCTATGGAGAGGACGTACTAACCTCTTGTATGATACTTCTTTTGTGACCCGCAAGGGCAAGGAGCGTTTCTGCTGATATTCCCATTTTTTACTAGATATACCCCCGCAAGGGCTTCAACCTTGCAACGCAACCCAAACGCTGTCAAGAAACAAGGGCACAGTAGTTGCACTGAAAATCTCAGGCTACATGGAAGTGTAACTCAAGTTCTTGACAGTCCAGACCATCATGAATCCACAAGAGCTAAACTACGGCATGAAAATTTCAGCACCAATTAGACAATATAAGAGACAGCAATCATATACTCCATAGTAAATAATTGCAAGATTAGTGTTGGACAATTGCCCACCCATTGAAATTGAACATGTACAGTGATGTTGTGTTCAGTGTAGTGCACAATGTAGAATAAAACTTCATTTTTGGATAGGTAAAATACCTCATTCAATGTCTTCGGTAAAGGCTTGCCTTCCGCTTCGAGTTTCTTGACCCGTCGATTAGCCTCCTTGGCCCATTCGTATTTGGACAGCACATTCTCCACATCAGAAACTGTGCACTTGCACTCAGCAGCCACTTCAATCAGCCTTGTGCTGTGCTTCTACTCGCTGAACCACCACCACGCCCAGCCAGAAGACTCCGGAAAAATCAGACTCCCATTCCACCGTTGATCACTGGGCTTCACTAATTTGGACTTCACATAGAAGTTGGCCCTTTTAGGTGGACTAGCTGAATTCCGTCTGCTACTCAAGTCCATCATCCTACTTTTGGCCTCAATTATGTCCAAGAAAACATCCTAATCTATTCATTTTATGACAAAATCAGACATTTTATGACAACAAGGTGTAACGTTTAAGTTTATGACATCAATCCTTTAATGGTGAATACTTAGGACTTGACTTGGCCATTATGGGTTGTTTATAGGATGTTTATGACTCCACTCTATGAGCGGTTTTGTAATTTAAGGGTAGATCACTTCAAAATTTTATAAAAATTATAATTTTCATTGGATAATTATAATTCCACTTGGGTTTGATTTGTGGAACATGTGCACAACTTTGAAAAATATGTGCCCCTCTTGGAGTTGGCACCAAGATATTCAAATCGCAAATCAAGGTAGTTATTAATAGTCTTGTCTACCTTATAACCCATAGTTTAGAGGTGTAAACTTGCAAATCGAGCCTCTCAATAAATAATAGTTCTTTCTATTCCAAGATATATTTTTTTGTTGTGTCTTCCACATGGGCAAAGCTAATAGTAAAAAAATGCTTAAAATAGAAAGGTTTACTAGTGCTCTATGAAATTAAAACATGTGTCAAAACAATTGAAGCATGTTGGTCCCATCCTTCCAAAGATTTAATTTCTTAAGTCTAATAGAATTGTGGCATGTGATTTACTTATACAAATAGTGGCATTCTAAAATGGCTCTAAAACTCCTTGGGGGTAGGATTTTTCCAATTTCATTCACAATAATCTTTGGAGCTCCGAACTATAGCATCTTTCAATCAAGGCCATAAAAGTTAACTTTTCCAATTCAAAAAATTGCTTATCAAAAACGACTTGAATGTATATATATCGAAAATAAAAAATCTTAGAAAATCTTTTTACCTAGAATTCAAAAATTTGAGCATGAAGAGAAAACAAAATCTAGGGTCATTTAAGACTTTTCAATCTATAATTAATTTTAGAATGATCTTTTAAATTTTGATTTCAAACTATTAGTGTTGAAAGCTCTCAGTGATGACCTTAAATACATTGAATTGTGTGATGGAAATCGCACTACAAATCCATTCAAAATAATTGTAAGACAAATTTTCACATGCTGTAAATTGAATACCATAAGGGCATACTTGAATATTAATTGCTTCAATCAAATATATCTCTATAGATAGATGTCAAATTGAAGGGGAATTATTTTACCAAAAGGACTTTCTACATGAAAAAACTTGTAAAATCTTCCTAGGTTTAGCATATGTCAAATCTTATTTTCTCCATTAGGAAAAGAGAATCTTCATTCTTAAATTATCAACGTTACTATTTGGATACAATATTGTTAAATGTGTTATGTCCTTTAACCTCATATTTTTTCAATACCATAATTTAGATTTGACACATGAATAGTGAGATAAAAAGCAGAATGAAAGACTTCAAACCACTCTCAAAATTTTTGCCCTTCGAAGATTAAAATTTATAATCCCTCTCAAGAATGATAGTATAATTGTATTTTTTTTTCTCAAGTTTTCATGAAAATGGAAGATTTTTTAAATCACAAATATAATAAATTCTTTTTATATTTTTCTTTCCTTCTAGTATAAAAAAATCATTGCAAGTAGAAATCAACAATCATTCAACTACATGGATAAATAATTTAAATATTGACAAGAGGATTTTTGATACAACCAAAGTAAGATTCCATCCAAAAAACGTCTTTTTAGGACTTGAATGGTTGACAAATAATTCATACATGCTTGGAATTGGGTTTCTCGATTTGCATTTCAATCACTTACAATTTAACACAAGTTTAGGTGTTTAAACTTCCTATGTAGGTATTGCATCATCATTATCAATACATGGAAATCCCAAAAGTAGTTACAACTTTGTTTGTCTTTGTTGCATCAATCAAACTGTGAGGTCTACTAGAGAATCTTGGTTGTAGTAAAAACTATTACACAAAGTCTTAGTTTTTGCACAAAATGAGTAAAGACAAAAAGCAATTGTCCATGAACAAGAAGCTCTTGGAGAAAAAACATAAGTCTTGTTATTGTACTTGCCAAACAAGGAGTATTAAAAGAATATTGCCTATAGTCACTCAAATAGATTGAATAGAAACAATATGAATAATTCATGAACGATAAAACTAATCGACAAGAATTCAATCTTTGATAAATTTGACAAACAAACAAACTTTACACTCTTCAACAATATGTTGAAAACATTCAAATAACAATTAAAGAAAAGGCTTCCCCATAATTCAAAAAATCTAATGGCCTATAGTTTGTACCGTACTTATTTGATACAACATATAATAATAAGTTGAGTATTGTGATTAATTTCACATGAAAGGGCCTACATATATAACTCTTATGACATCTTGCATAGAGTTACATCTTAGTCACAAGTTCCTACTTCCTAGATAGAACTACACTAAAAATCTACAACTACCTAACTACAATTACATCCCATCAAAGTGCATAAAATGTTTGTAAAATTTTTTAGAAAACTAGGTCTTTTATTTGAAATTGGATTCCAACATCTCTCTATCAAATCCTCCCATTAGAGAAATTTTGGACTTTCCTGAGGGCTACGAAGGTTTGACAAGCCACTCTATTTCAAGCCCCCTGCAAGGCTACTAAAAGAAGAGAATCTCTGACAAAAATAAGATTCACCTTGTGTGAATATCGGGAATGAAAAGGAGTATATCTTAATTTCTTATTCTCATTTGAATATAAAATTGTAGTTGACACAACCATCCTCTATTAAACTACTTGTGTACCAATGCTTGAATACCAATTCTCTAACAATTGACAAGACAATGATAAGCAGAAATAGGGAAAAAGTTCCTGCGTAGGTCAAAAAGAAAGTAATGTTTGGGTCCCTTCTGGTGCTTCTTAACAACCCTGTGGAGAGTCGAAATTTTCTCTAATGAATGGCACATCCAAATCACTTGGTAATTTAGGCCTCTGCCCTTCAATAACAAGATCACAGCTTGCTCTGCAATCTTCAAGTTCACCTTCAAATGGCAAGTGACTAGTTACGACTTCAAAGCAAGTCATGCCATAACTATATACATCTACTTTCTCTTTGAAATCAATCACACTTCTATTCTTCAAAGCCAACTATATCTCCGCTGCCCTCCAAAATCTTGTTCAAACAACTCCAATGGAACACTCAAAGTCTACTACAAATATGTAAGCACCTTTATCCTTCATATCAAGAATGATGTTGGCAGCTTTCAAGTCTCCATGAATAATATCTTGCTGGTGTAAAATGACCATATGAATTGCAATTTCCTTCATAATATCTTTGGCAAGCAAGGTCTCTCTGTTCCACTCATATGAAAATGGTGGACCTTGGTTGTTCTTTTCTTGCATGGCTTGGTCAATGAGCTTCCGTAAGTCACCCCAGCATCTTAACACCAAAAATGCAAACCTCCCATCGTCCAACAACATCCCCAAACCTGATGAAATGCATACAACTTCCTGTCGAAGGATTCCACGAGGCCATTGTTTTTGAGATCGGATAGGCGTGATCCTCTCTTGAACACCTTCAATAGAGAGCCAGTGCGTATGCTTCCATCAGTGTCTACAACTTCAAAAATTGCCGCCAGTTCACCCTCAGCAATCTTCCGACCCAACTTCCAAGCATGCGGCCATTCACAGAAAAAATGACCCCATTCACCCATTGCCGGTCATTCATCAATTCTGCATAGACTTCCCGATTCTCTCGATTCACTTCTTCTTCATGGTCGCTGTCTTCTGAAAGTTCGGAAAGGCCAGGCACTTCGCTTCAATGCACCCTTGAAATTAATGCTCAATCTCGCGCTCCACATCTGAAGAGAACTGGGTCTTGCTTCACATCATCTCCTCCACGCGTGCAGAGAAGTACTCGGACTTCTGTTCCCTTGAGGAACCTGCACCGCTACGATCTCCAATAACCATCTCAGCCACGGAAGACAAACATTCTTCGACGGTGGAGTGGAAACTGGTGGTTTCGTCTAGAGATGTTGAGTTACTCGCGGCCAATATGGTCGTCTCTTCAAGTCCCCCACCAGTCAATCGTCGTGCGGAATTCTCCATATCGACCAAGTATTCAAGCTTCTCTCCTAGGCACTGCACTCACACAACTGTGACGATTTTGCATCATCCACAATTTGACACCCATGATCCAACATGCAAACCGGTTAACACCTCGTCAACCCTCCAACGAACAAAAGAACAGGGCTCACTTAATATAAAAAAAAACTCGCCTTCACACTCCACACAAATGGAGTGGTCCCTAGGGCCGAAGCTTAACACAAAGCTAACTTCGTCAACAGCGATACAGAAATACCAAGATTTCTTTCATTTGAAAGAAGGAGCGATATAACGTGATAACCCATACAGTAGCGTTCAATCGAAGCCCTCTAGCTATGCTCCGAGACCTCAAAACGGGACGATTACCCTTCTCTGGCCTCTCATCTCTCCAAGGTAACCTCTAATTCTCTTTACCGACACCCACCCACCACACTCACCAGATACTCGCAAAGCGCAAGATGAACTCACCCAAATTCGTTGACAGTGGACTCGTGAATCTGCGCAGAGGAAGAAGGCGACTTCTCCTAGAAGCGATCGCAGCAGCTGGGTCTTGGAGCGATGTGATGACTCCGCAAGAGATTCTGAAATGGAAATCCTAACGTACAGAGTGGTCCCTGGGGCATGGGAGGGGTGGTAGATCTAGAGGTGCTCCAGTTGGGATGATGGATTGCAGCAGGAGTGGGTTAAGTTGGTTCACGGCAACAGGAATTCGCAGAAGAAAGAGAGAGCTGATGAGAGCCAAAAGACAGACGAGGTTGAAGGACTGGACTGGGTGGTCTGTTGTTCAGACTGAGAATGCGAGACTGTGAAGGGCGACATTGTTCACCAAGACCCACTTGTCTGGGTCGAGCATCTGGGTTTCACGAGAACTTTCTGCAGCTTTGGCTTTACTTAGTACTCACGGTGGCGGTTGTCGGAAATGCTCCACAGCTCCTCTGTTGACTCTGTTGTATCTGAATACGGTAAGGTTATTACACCCATTGTGGGTCCCTTAAGTCTCTGCACATATTGAGATTGATTGGGTTTACAATTTTTTCTGTTGCAATAGGAATATAGGATGTCAAATTAGAGACTGAGTTTTTCACAGGTATTTCGATCAACTCCTTTTCAATTCAAGGATTACAGATTATGCCTGAACAAGAATCCGTGAGTACTTGTGTTGGATGCGCTTTTGGAAAAAATCCTGGAATATCATTTCCTGTTCATACTATCCGACATCGTCAACTTACCGTAGGTGCGCTTCTGCTTAGTGACATTTGCGGACCAATGGAAGAAACACCAGACGGTGACTATATCTTGTTCAAAGATGATCTTTCATTCGATAGGTTCGCTTTCTGCATAAAGCGCAAATCTGAAACCCTCAATTGCATTCTCTTAGTATTTCAAGAAATCATCAGGGTAAGTCGAAGCAGGATTCAAATAATATATTAGGACTGACAATGGCGGAGAATTTATCGACAAGAACTTTCAGCAATTTTTTTGTATAAAGAGCATTCGGCGTGAACGAACAGTTCCTTACAACCCTGAGCAAAAACAGTGTGGCAGAACGTGACAATCGTACAATCATGGAAATGATTAGGAACTGCCTTCATCATCAACAAGTATCTCTCAAATTCTGGGGAGAGGTACTTCAGTACTCAAATTTACACTTTGAACAGAACTGGATCCTGCCTGTAAGTTGTCATCAACGACACCATATGAACTACTGTACTCACTGGAGTCAAACCATCTGCAAGCTTTCGGTTCTGGGTAGTTTGTAGAACCGGCGACCCTCGGCGCCATCGCTGGAAGAATGGCCGGGTGACCCGTCGAGGACGAGTTGAAGTTCATCGGCTGTCCATTGCCTGCCCATCGCCTTTCATCGCCTTCTCATTTTTTTATAATAATATAGTAGCACCTAAACCCTACATAATAGAGTGAGTAGGGTTTAAGAATGTAGCGGAACTTTGTTATCTGCATAGCTACATTAACCTGCACATAGCACTTTGTAGGGTAAATATGAAAGGATAATCTCTATTATTGGCTACATTCTATTGGTTATATAAAAAAAGAATGATACAAAATGTTTCACATTGGGTAGGTGAGCAAAATTCCAAGTAAGCATGATATTGATGGATGTCCTTCATTTGTTGGATAGAGAAGTGGGGTCAGAGGTACTCAACTGCACTTCCTTCTGGCAATGGTGATGTGAGGTTGCTACTTCTGTAGGTGTTGCCCTCTAGTTCATCCTATTGAGGGAAGAAACCCATTTCTAGCTACTTAACCCTTGAAGGATAGATTGGTGACCATGGAAATCATCCCTTTTGGAACTGTGTGACATCATCTACTTTAAAAAAAAATACTCATTCATTTGAGAGTCAAACTATTGTAGAAGATCTCCCCTTTCCTCCCCTAATTCTGAAGATAAATAGTTGCACTATTGTCCTATACAAGATAATTCCTCACTACAAGGGAAATTATGTTCTATTTGACAAAAAATTGACAAAAGTTTGTCAATTGCTTTGTCAGTGGGAACCTCTAGATTCGATCAATAATATGACAAAATTCTACCAACTATTTTGTCATTTTGCTACAATTTTTGTCAACTTCTATTCCATAATACCCTTCTTTGTTAGTTGTCTCATTGCCATGCTAGCATAATGGCCTAATCCATGGTTACAAGTGTCTTTATTCTTTGTAAGAAACAAAATATTCAAAATTGAAATTGCTTTAAATTTAAACCTCCATATATTAAGTAAAAATGCAAATACTGATGTCAATTGTTGTCTTGACATTGCACTTCATAAACCACTTCTGTTATGTGAATTTGGTAAGAGAAGAGAGTTCTCTATATACACATGGGATGGTAAGAGGTAGAACAACTCATATGGGATATGTCATCTAGAAGTTGCAAGAGCTCAACCACTCATAGATAAGTTTGAAATAGGATTTGTATTAAAACTAGAATTTCAAATCTCATTTAGGCATAGGAAAATAATTTTTTTTTAAAAATTTCAATTAAAATTTTTTTGGGAAATCAATTAAAGTTTCATGTTCAAAAATCCATTTGATATTTTGATCTTCCAATCAAAAGTTATGGACAAATTTCAAAAGAACGGTGGAAGGGAATTATTTTTGACCTTTTCAAACATCCTCTCTGAAATTTGTCCATAACTTTTGATTGGAAGATCAAAATATCAAATGGATTTTTGAACATGAAACTTTAATTGATTTAGGAACATTTTTTAGTTCAAAGTTTTTAAAAAAAAGTTATTTTACTATACCTAAATGAGGTCTGAAATTTTAGTTTTAATACAATTCTTATTCCAAACTTAACTATGAGCAGTTGAACTTTGCAACCTCTAAATGACATATCTCACAAGGATTGTTCTACCTCCTACCACTCCATCTATATACAAAGAGTTTAATTTATACATACAACTCAAGCTAAGATATCTATGATAATAAATGAAAAGGTGAATGTATAAAGAATCTAATGAAATCTTTGTATTTTTGACAAATAGGGAGAAGAGAATCAAACATCAACTATAAATTTGACAACAACTTGACAAAAAATTGACAAGTTCTCACAAATTGACAAGATGAGATAGTAATAATATGACTATTGTCATTTCGAACAATTCTCTGTCAAAAACTTGTCATCTTGGACTGCATTTCCTTGTAGTGCCTTGTCATTAATTAGACAAAAAAAATTCACTGCATTATTTATAGGCTGAACAATTGAACATATCTAGAACACATGTATGTTGTGTGAAAAATTTCCCCATGTACAGAAATAGATTGGATGAGGATTTCATATTTTTCCACAATTTTCTTTCTCAAAACAAAATTACTATGAATTTTCTAAGTGAAGATTTTGTTCATCCTATATTGATCATATAGGTCATCCTATTTCTGACTAAGGGTTGGTTGCAAAATTGAGAGACTTGTAGCCCAATCAGCATAATGCACCATTCTTACTCATCTCGTCCTTCCATGGAAATAGACCTCCCTACATTGCCAAAATGGGGTGTGATCAGAAATGGGTTGGCTGCCATACTTCCACATTCCAGATCAGATTCCTACCAAACTTGCAACCTTAGGCTACACGTGCTCTTTTCCGTGCGTATTCCGACACTCCAAAAGGGTACAAAGTGTGGGATTGGATTGAGCAACGCGTCCTGATCATGGTGTCAGTAGCGACCCCCACCGCGTCTCCGTGATGACGACTCCGTCACTCCAGCTGAATGAGCTAAACCTGCAGCTGTCGGCTCACTGGCAACGCTGCATAAGTCCCCGGCCTCTTCAATATAACTTATGGCCTCCATACCAGCTTACAGTATGACCCACAGCACCAGCTCCATCACGCACTTTCCGCTGCAACTTTACTTGAAGCAATTCAAGACTCATTCTTCACTCATGCCAGTCGCAATTATACTGACGACTGCAATTCAAGGCGACTGTGTCTTAGCGAACTACCAACTTCTGCAGCTAGCTCAGTACATATTCCTTCAACCGCTACTGTTCGGGCACCAGTAAGTGCCAAGTTCAATTCAAGTGAGGTAATTCAAATTCTCGCTTGCAAGCGTCGGATCTGTGGTGCAAGCATTCATTCTGAACGTCAGCGGAGAAAATACAGGCGATATTCAAGCTCATTTGGAGCTGCATTCCGGAGTAGCAAGCAAGCACAGCGAAGGAAGTGACGCTTACATTTTCAGAGCTCAATTTCGGTGTCGAAGTGATTGAATCGATTGCAGCCAGAGACTTCAAGCTTCAGTTGGAGTGCGTACGAGCGGCAGAGTTCCCTTGAAACCTCTTGCCTTGCGAGCGAGGGGGACTTCAACAAGATGGGTCCGCCATGGAGCGTCGCGGCAATGGCGATGGCCGCGCTTCTGTTTCTGTCCATGGGCGTGCAAACCGATGCGCAAGGACCTCTCGCGGCCGGATTCACTCCGTGGACCAAGAACGTGCGCTTCGCTCCCAACGGCCGCAGCCTGGACCTCGTCCTGGACCCCCTCTCCGCGGCCGGAGTGGGCTCCAAGAGCAGTTACCTCTTCGGCGGGTTCGGCGCGTGGATCAAGCTCCCTCCCCGCGACTCCTCCGGCACGGTCACCACCTTCTACATGTCCTCTCCCGCCCCGAACCATAGCGAGTTCGACTTCGAGTTTCTCGGCAACCGCACTGACGAGCCTTTCCTTCTCCACACCAACATCTTCGTGAACGGCGTGGGCGGACGCGAGCAGCAAATTTACTTGGGATTCGACCCGTCCAAGGCCTTTCACTACTACAGCTTCCAGTGGAGCAAAGACGTGGTCGTGTTCTACGTGGACAACACCCCGATTCGGATGTTCCGAAACCTGCCCGGCGTGGCGTATCCGAACAGCAAGCCCATGGGCCTGTTTCTGAGTATTTGGGATGGGAGCAGCTGGGCCACGCAAGGAGGACGCGTGAAGATTGACTGGAATGCCGCGCCGTTCGTGGCGACGTACCAGAATTTTCGCGTGAATGGTTGTGAAGTGAAGGCCAATGATCGGAATGGCGTGAGGTGGTGTCAGCAGAGTCGCCGAGCCGCGGGTGGCGCTTTCGGGATGGGTCGTGTTCAACAGATGCGAGCTGTGAGGGCGAATCAGTTGGTTTACAACTACTGCGATGATCGGCGTCGTTACCCGATTGCGCCTCTCGAATGCGCGCACAATATTTTGTAAACTTGTTGACTGACCTAGAATCAGCTGACAGAAGTGGGATAGTAGAAATCCTAAGTGTAAATAACAACTGAGGTAGTAGCTGATGTTTGTCGAAGGATAGGAGGTAGTTAGATATGCTGAGAGATTGTGGCCGTCGATTACAGCGGCATGACTATGATTGAATCTTCCATTTGTACCCCTGTAGCAGACCGAATTAGGCCTGTTCGGATTGCGTGAGATTAGGAACTGTAGAGCAATTTTTGCAACGTTCTTCACCGATTCTGGTGATCTGAAATTTGGTTTTATTTGATAATATTATTCAACATCTGATCACTGCATTGATCATTTTGAAATCATCAATTCTTGGTTCTTCTGCTGTAGACAAGAGAAAACATTTTCGATTCTACATACATAATCTGTGTCACTGGAAATGAAACATTCGGGAAAAGTGAGTTCTGGAACGTGATTTCCATTTGTCAGCTGAATCATTAGTCTGATCCATGCACTTCTAGTGGCAAAAAAGCAGCCACTGGAGAACAGATCACTCTGCTTTCTAGTAACGAAGAAGATTTCCGGCAACCCCAAGATTCGCGAGTAAGATGAGAAATTGCTATATCTCTGGTCAAACCCGGAATAGTGATTTGTATGCGAAAAGATGACACTAATGTTTCGGCTAAGGGTGGAAAGAGTTCGCACATTCTATTAAGCTTAGGTTTCCACTGAATTTTTCCCGCAACATCTGCCAAGCAACCAGAAAACAAGTCAGGCACTGTTTGGAAGGCACACTTATTGAGTCAAGGAATGGGATCATTTTCTGACTAGAGACTCCGTGATAAAAATCTATGGAGAGAACGTACTAACCTCTTGTACTTCTTTTTGGACCCACAAGGGCAAGGAGCGTTTCTGCTGATATTCCCACTTTTTGCCAGATTTACAGAAGCTGCTGCACTCCAGCTGCCACCCATAAGGGCTTCAACCTTGCAACGCAACCCAACGCTGTCAAGAAACAGGGGAGGGGCACAGTAGTTGCACTGAAAATCTCACGCCTCGTGGAAGCGAGACTCAAGTTCGGGACAGTAAACTACACGAAAATTTCAGCACCAATTACACAATATAAGAGACCACAAATCATATGTAACTGCAAGATTAGTGTTGCACAATTGCCCACCCATTGAAATTGAACATGTACAGTGATGTTGTGTTCAGTGTAGTGCACAATGTAGAATAAAACTTCATTTCTGGATAGGTAAAATACCTCATTCAATGTCTTCGGTAAAGGCTTGCCTTCCGCTTCGAGTTTCTTGACTCGCCGATTAGCCTCCTTGGCCCATTCGTATTTGGACAGCACATTCTCGACATCAAAAACTGTGCACTCGCATTCAGCAGCCACTTCAGCCTTATGCTGTGCTCCTACTCGCTGAACAACCACCATGCCCAGCCAGAAGACCCTTCCTTATAACCCATAGTTTAGAGGCGCAAACCTGCAGATCAAGCCTCTCACTGAACAGCAGTTCTTTATGCTCCGAGATATGCTTTTCTTTGTCTCTTCCACATGGGCAGAGACTAAGCAAATGCTGAAATTAGAAAGGTTCGGTTTTCCATGAAAATAAAACATGTGATAAAGCAATTGAAGCATGTTGGTCCCATCCTTCCAAAGATTAAATTTCTTAAGCCTAAAAGAATTGTGACATGCGATTATAGGAATAGTGGCATTCTAAGATTGTCAAATAGAGTTTTGTAATTTTAAAAAAAGTTCCAATCAGTGAGGACTATACTCAGGATCATATGGAAAGAGACATATCACAATTACATGTTTCTATTTTGGATAGAAATTGTTGTTATTAGAAGTATCTGTTCAAACATCAAAGTTGAAAACACAGAGATGCTGAATGTTTTAATGTGAACCATTTTTTGTATTCGTCCCTACACTCTGAAACAACTTTGCAAGTGACCATTCATCGATCTCATTGACAAAATTCCTCAACTTGATTCATATAATAAGGACCGATGAACGTAGATGTCCAGAAATGAAAAGAGATGCAAGCAGACCAGCAAACTCACCACAGGGTCTCGCTTATTCAAAGCACGTAGAATATCTTCTTGTCTTTGCAATGACTTCACTGCCGACATTTCGCCTCCACGGGGGAGTCCCCGTCCAAATGTGGTCATGCTTCCGAATTGACGAGCCTTCTTAAGCTCATCCGCGAAGTCTGCCAACGTAGCCAGAAACCCTTACAGTAAGCAATGTTGCCAATATAATTCACCATTGTAGTTTCCCTCATAAAGATTTAGGGTTTAGGTTGCACAATCACGGCATGAATTTCCTCATCTTCAAATTACTGGCCTTCAAATATAGGATGTATTTTGAGTGTATTCATGACACAGGAGTCTGCAAATTGATGAGGAAACGAAAATAGATCGCCTCACTTTCCATAGTGAAGTCCCCTGGCAAAGTTGCCTTTGGTTCGGAAGCCTGGGGCAGCGTTTCAGAGGACGATTTCCCCTTGAACACTCCTTTCAACTTCTGAAACCACGAAGAATTCGGGTCCTCGCTTTCGGATGAAGTCGAATAACCAGCCGCAGTTGATGCGTTGACATTGACCTGAGTGAGCACCCTGAGACCAGGCTGCCCGCGTGAAAAATGAGAAATCAGACGCTGCCTCACGAATGTTCCCATGGGCCGCAAATTTGAAATGGAGAATCGAAAACTCGGCTGCGAAGTGAAAACAATCCAACCCGGGATGGATTAGAAAAGACTACCGGAATAATACTGTACCAAACCTCCTTAAGAATTGCAAAAACCTAATTTCCTATCGATTGATGGAGTAGGAAGATGAGGAAGATTGCAATGGTTTGGGAATGCATACCTGATGATCGCAAAGTGGAAAGAAAATGTGCAAGGCGACGAGTAGAGGCAGGACATTCGAGATGGACGCATGAACTTTGTATTAGGGTTTTAGGGTTTAAGCTTGACGACAGAGGAAACAGTTGAGTGTGCGCAATACGGTGATATACAAACTCGGTCCTCTTTAATATCACTTTCTCTAATATCACATCCTCCGTTTGGCTACTAAGGTAAACCTGCCTATGACAGGCAGAATGAGTGGTTTGTCCTATTGCCATCAGCAAAAAAACTCAGATTTTTTTCCATACAAATGAGAAATGAAAGAAGCAATCAAGATCTTATTTTTTGGATTGAGTGAGAATTTTTTTTAAGGAATTTTTGAAGTGTGCTTTGCCCAATTGGCCCCAAAGAGTCTCTAGAATACCCCAAATCAGCAAAAAGTGTTTTCATAATGGTCATTTTACCACCTAAAGCAGGCACAACATTCTCTAACATGGCTACAAGACTTCCTAACATAGCCATGACATGAAGGAATTAAAAAATAACTTTTTATGACTAGTTTACACTAGAAAGGTGTAAGTGTCCTATGACAATCACTAGTAATTCCATGACCATCTCCCAAGGCATTGCTTAAGGGCACAAAATTAATATATTGTAGTCCTAATCTCATTTATTATAAATTTTTTTGTCATGACTTAATATAAGCCTCTCATAGGTAGTTCTCTAGGAGAATGTCAAGGATGATTTGTCTGTCATAGGCAAGTGAGTTTACCTTACATAGATTTGTCCTATTGTAGTATGACTTGCTCTTCCATTTTTATTAATTAATTATTGTCAACATCGAATTTTTAGAGAAGATTATGAAATAAATAGAGACATTTGTGGAAAATGAGTAAGAAATGGATGGAATACTTCACTAATAAAGGGCCAATGTTTCATCAATCATCAAAAGCAAATAAATGAACTACTACCTTGAACCATCAACAATACAATTCAAACACATTACATAGAGCCCACTTTCATGCATGCATATTAAATGAAATTACAATAATTAAACCATGTCTACTTCTATGATCCTCTTAAATTTGAAAGGACATGAATATATGATGATTACATGATTACCAAATTGAAAAAATCTTTAATCCATATAAAAGTAAACAAAATACTTTAGATGGAAAAAAAAATTGCTTCATCATTGCAAAGAAAAAGGCCAAGTCACACTACAATATTAGAGAGTGGGGAAAATTAGCATCACGTAGAAACTTAATGTCACCATAATAAAATATTTTTGTAGAAATTAGGTCAATAGTACATTATTTCAATCCACACTAATTCAAAATAGTGTGACTTTGATAAATTAGTGACATAAACACTATTAGGACAAATATAGGTCCCCTAGCTAGGATAATGGACTTGCCAAATTCATAGAAACCTATTGCATCTTGGAAAATAAAAGAAATTTAACTATTATCATGCATTACAAGTTTGATTATTGTCGTTAGGTTCAGTTTTAGGTGGAAATATCACAAACCTTTCTATTCATGCAAAACACATTAAAAAAAATTATCATTCAGATCTAAAAGTTCAAATTGTGGAAAATTGGCCATTGCAATATATGTTGCCTCTACCCATACATTACAAGAAATGTTTTGAATTGATTACTAATGTTGTAATCTTTTCAATATAGTAATGAAACTACCAAATGTGGATGAAAACTCACATGTTTAATATAAAAAATATACAGGAATATATTTTTCCTATAAAAAATTGATGGATTTTCAAATGCTTTACTTCACTAAACTTAAGTATTTGCGGTCACTATCTTCAATTGGCATGTCTTCAATAAATGAAAAAAGGGGTTAAAGTTGATAAAGTGTGACAATATGACAAAAGACACAATGAATGATTTGACTATTGTATAGTCACAAACCAATCATAGAGTCTACCTCCAAAAAAAAGCACCAAAAATAGCACTAGCTACATAAGCTTTTAGAGCTTTAATAAGGTAGACTAACATGTTTCTACTAATTGCCTAATTCCATCATCCTATTTTTGGCCTCAAGTCCGCCATAAAACTTATCCCAATCCATTCATTTTCTAACAAAATCAATGCATTAACTCTATAAGGATGGGTCCATGACCGTTGATTTTGAGCCTCAATTGTCATCACTCTCTTTGCTGCCATTTTTCAATTAGATATGTGAAAAATTTTAGCTTGTTTTTCAGAGACAAAGTCATAAGTCTATGACAAGTTAAAAATTTTCATTTTTTTTGGAAAAACTTGAAATTACAATGAGTTTTTTAAGAAAAAAATGAAGAAAATTCATATCAAATACAAAATATATTCAAAAAATAGAAAATGTCCACCATAGATTTACCATCTAGGTGTATAATGTCATGGTATAAACCAAAGTTATCATATCCCTCTAAAAGTAGAAAATCAACAAACCATGGTCATAGACCCAAGGTTCATATTGCTATAAAATATGGAATTTATAAATTTTTCAAAATTCCCAATTTGAGAACAAACTAAATTTGGTAAGCTTCATTTCAATAGTTGGATTCAAATTCAAAAGACATCATTTTTATGGTTGAAATTCGCTTTGAGAGGAAAAAAAAGCCAAGAATTGGCCAAAATAGATTGCAAGGGTGATTCGTGGATTGAGCATCTTCTTCTTTGGAAAAGTCAATAAGACTATAAGAGGGGAGTTTGCGATACTAATTACTAAAAATGCACTCAAGTAGCCTCCAAATAAATGGATTGGGTGAAAAAACATTTCTTTCTCTTCTATAGTGCCAAGTGAAGTCATCCATTGGACCACTTTAGTCCACCACATCCTAATAGGGTTAATGCCAACAAGGGGTAACATGTCAGCTCTTTCTAGAGAAAACTTAAATGCCACTAAATACATGGAAAGATGGTCATAGGTTGTTTATAAGATGTTCATCACTAGCCTATGTGCAATTTCATAATTTCATGGTAGATCACTTTAGAAATTCATAGAAATTACATTTTTAATTGGAATACTATTTCACTTGAGTTTTATTTGTGAAACAAGTGCACCTCTAAAAAAATGTGCCCCTCTTGGAATTAGCCCTAAAATATTCAAATTGTGAATCATGATGGTAATAGGCTTATCTACTTTTATAGAACTATTGTAAGCATACCTCCAAGAGGCTCTTCATTCACACTAGTCATTTGCCTAGAGTTACCATACTCTTCTTTTGTCTTCTTCTCATATGGTCAGAGTCTCTTGTACATCAATGTGTTTTAATCCGACAATTTGTGGTCAATTTGCACCAAAATAATAGGCCTCACATAGGTCCATAGAACATAAATAGTAAAATCTTGGATAAAATCGCCAAATTATGGATCAAAACAAAATTATAAATATGTGATATGTGCTAATGTGATATTTTCTATCCAATATATGGTAAATGTTGAAATTTGTAGCACCACTATAACATCTAATATTGCCGCTTTGGCAATTCACAAAAAATAAAAAATAAAAACCTACTGTGCGTAGTAGCATCTGCCAACTGGCCAACAGGGATTGCTGCATCCGTGGCAATTATCCAACTGGCAGAAATCTCTGATTGGCGCAATCCCCCTCCCTAAATCCGAATCCACTTCATCACTCACTTTCCACCATCGCCGCGTCACTCAAAGCTCGGGAGCTTCGTACCGGAACTTCCACAGATCTTGCTCATCGCATGCGCGCATTCTCCAGCAGGTATTTCCGCAAGGTGAGAGCTCGGATGGACACACTTCTCACGCAACAGAAATTGCAAAAAATGAGCTGAATCTGCATTTCTTTCAAAGATTTTCACAGTCTGGTACGTACGCTTGAATTGAAGTGCTTGCAACCCTTGATCAATTCATTGCGTGCTATTTGGGTTCTGTCTCCTTTGTGCTCGCGATTCTTGATTTGGGTTTTTGAGGATTTCTCTGAGGTTTCGTGTTTTGTAACAGTAAGTACTGAAAGACGTGAACTGAAGCGGAGAGGGAGTGTCTGTTCTTTGGAATTGGAATTTGTATCAATTGCAGATCAGTTCCTGACAGATTGTTGCGCTTTATTCAGAATTTGACATGTTTTTCCTACTTCTGGAAAATTGATTGCAGGAAAAGGTTGTGTTCATTGTGTTCTTGAAGAAACGTGTATGAGTGTCTTTGTGTCCTGCTTGTGATTATTAGTTGCAATGGCTGCGGTGGGATTGACTACATCGACTCAGATCTTGTGCTGCTCCTCGACATATCGTCCAGATCTTCGGAGAGCTTCTGGAATCGTGTTTCGGAGAGCAGACTTGAGTATTCGGGGGTTTCGGGCGCCTACTCGTCGGATTGTGCGGGTCGTGCGAGCGGCTCAATCGAGTACAAAGAGCGAGAATGTGGCGGACGATCAACTGGACATCACCAAGCAGAGGCTTCGTGAGCTCTCGGTATACCACCCTCTCTTTTCTGTCGTAGCTGCAAAGATCGAAGTTCCAGCTGGTTGTGCTCATTATTATGGTGTTACAGCTTGTGATTTGTGCTGCGAGGTTTCACTGTACCTTTCCAAACTTGGTTCAGCGGAATTCTGAGCCCGAAATCTTGTCTCCAAAGTACCTCTCCTGCTTATAGATTTCAAGTCTTTGAATATTATTGCCTTGACAATTCAAACCCCTTTTAATCTAACCACAGATTTTCGCTTTGACATAGTTTGAATGTGGGACAAGTGTGCTACAGTCAATGAGACCGTAGCAAGTGTGCAGGATATTCTTTAATGTGAATATTCTAGAAGATCATAATAAAGAGGTTTGAGTGAACTTTTGGAACAAAAGCTTGTACTCTGACACTTCTATTAACGCTTGTGTGATGAATTTTCTTGGCTATGTCATGATTGAATTTGAAGTGAATTTTGTTTCCAGGAGAGCCTCGCGCTGCCTGCAAACTACTTGGAGAAGTTACCCAGTGATTTGCGAGTTGATGTAAGCTGCTTCTTACCCTTTTGTCAAACATGTCTCTGAACTTTTTATTGGAGAGAAATCTTGACGTTAGTTCCTTTTGAGGTTTTCAAAGATTCCATGGTGTTACAATACCCTGTGTATGAACATGATGCAAGGATGAATGCACTGACAATGCTTTATTCAGGTTTGATTATGAAACCACCTGTATGCAACCATGTGCATCCATCCTTGCATCAGCTTCTTTTCTGAAACATCTCACAGCCTTTCTCGCTTTTCTCTTTATGTAAAGAATGAGAGGATGGGCAATATAAATTCCCAACTTTCAGTGCATCGTACCTGATTCGAAGATTTACATTTCCCTGCCTAAGAATGCTATGAGTTCTTGATGAACCATTTCCAGCAATGAACCATTTCCAGCAAATTCTACTGTAAGGGACTAAAATTTTCATGGTCTGTGCTGAAACAGCTAAAAGATGCAGCATTTGCACTTTCAAGTGGAGCTCTCAACAACGAGGTTTGTGAATTGAAAATTTGGGGTTACTGACTAGCCTCATGTCTGGCTGATGCGGACAGGGATTTGTTAATTAGTGCACTTACTATCTCTGACATGTCCTTCAACTAAGTTCTTCATTTGATTGTTTTTGATTCATTGTCAATAGAGGATTTTCCCACAGTCGCCGTTATATCCGTGCGATCCGTGTGTTGCAGTGTGGAGAGCAAGCAGGTGATTTACTGATGCAATTGTCGCAAGCATGTGAAAGAGGAAATACTCAGGCATTTGCTGCTTCTGCGAGACAGCTACCGACGCTTGTAGACAAATTGTCTCATGAATCGAGCTCTCAATTTGGTTAGTCGGAGGGGTTATCTTTCCTTGTGACAATTTCAATGAGCCTTGTTCCTATGTATTAAATTATCGGTTAAGGGCTAGGATGCCCGAGATGATTACTGGACATAATCCACTCTTCTAAAGTAAATTAGGATTGTTAGATCTAGGAGATATGCGGCTCTTTTAGAATGCAAGGGAGGATAAGGGTTTTAATTTGGGCACCCCTCCTCTTTTCCAAGCGCAATGCCGGCTTAGCGGTTGAAGGCAACAGGAGAGGGTTATGTGTCCATTTTTCTGCAGTGTTAAATGCAGAGTTGTGCTTTTACATCTTAAACAGTTGGAGGACGCTTCATCCGTGCGGGAAGATACTTCACTGCAACAGGGCAGTATGGAGGTGGGGAACTTGAGAAGGTACTAATTCCACAATCTGAGAGTACAGTTCGCTTAACATCTTTCTGACTGAGTTTTTGAATTAGTTGTGAATACTACAGCGATTTTAGTCGTTTAGTTTTATGACATTTTTACTATTACATTCGTTTAATTCCTGCAGTATTCAGGTGTTAATTTGTTACTTTCTTTTGGTTAATCCGTGGACAAGACATTGAGGTGTACCCGCTTTTTTAGCGAGGTCCTTCAAATAGCAGCCTTATGAGGCAACCTCGTGCGCAGATTGGAAAGGCTTTGATTGCTGCAGGAGAAGCCTTTACTCGCGGTAAACCTCCAGTGGCGGAGAAGCCAATATCCACTGTCAGAGAATTCAAGGTCATGTCCCCATTATACAATATCTGCAGATCTTATTTACAGTTAAAATCAATGTTTCACGTACAGGGGAGTCGATTAGTACTCTCGTTATTACATTAGAGTTCCTCTGTGATTGAAGCTAGAGTCTCATGTATCAGGATGATACTATAAATCAAGTTAAATGAATTCCATGACACTATAATTGCTTGCTTAGAGTACTGGAGGTGTATAACTACACCGGTATGTTCGTCCCTTTCACTCCTCGTTGGTGCATATTCCATGCGGTAGGCATTTGTTTTTTTCTTGGCAGATTTTTTTCAAACAAGGATGTTGTTAGAACGTAAAGTACTAACCTCTTGCAATATGCAACTTTGGTGAGCAGTTTGGAGATCTTCAAGTGGATATCACTGCACAGCGCGCCTTCATTGGTGCTGCGTTTTCCGTGGTCTTCGGGTAACGCTCCACTTTGTTTCCATCACAGAGACATTATGAATGTTTCAGTGTAATTTTTTGTAAATATCTGGAATTAAGTAGACATTGCACGTGTAGATTTGAATGTCATGTGAAAACAGGAAATCTCGTACATTGGCGAATAGAAGAGAAGGTCCACACCTTTAACTGGGTTATTTTGGTGCTGGGGGTTATAGACTGTTGTCATGGCAGATAACATCTGGTCTGCAAAATCAATCAGACATTTCACGCGCAAACGACAATGCACTCACCCTCGCAACAGTAAGCAATACTATGCTGATCCTTTCTCTTTTCCGATGTTGAATAATTCCCTGCTACTTTATCTTGGGAGCTTCAGTGAGACAAGTAGTCCACTGTCCGTCAATGCTTACGAAGTGTTTTTTTGTGGCAGTCATTGCGAGGATCTTTGCTGTCAGCAGGTTATCTTTGTACTACGCTGTCAGCATTTACAATGGTCGGTCTAATCGTCCTAGGTATTACCATCAGTTTAGAGAAAAAACAGTAGCAGTCCTCAACAGCAAAAGCGTACCACTGGTATACTTTCGTTGCAACTTCTATAATCATAAAACAAACAAGTCTTTCAGTAAACATGTTTTGCTCATTACATGTGGAAGTTCTGTTCTAGATAAGAGTTACAAAATGACTTTGCCTGTGGTCAAAATTATTGTTTAAAAACAAAGTCTAGCTGGCAGGAATGGAGTTGCATTGCCTCGGAGCATGTCACCCCAAGTAAGAATAGGTTGAGCCGTAGTCCTCCACAAACTGTACACTTATGTATGGTCCTCACCATCAAGTCTGTCCCTCTCCTTTGGCTCTCAACACAGAACATGCGGAATGCTAACTCGTAGACCCTTTTTCCAACTAGTCTTCTACCACGATGGCCGAGTCCGGAAGTTTTTGTTTTTTCCTAGACGAGTTAATTAACGCGCTGCCGTTTGGCTTTACCGGTCTTTCCTTTTGCATCGAGCAGACCTTTGAGGAAAATGAGAAGATCCTTGAGCAGAACCCGCCGGTTTTTCTGGAAGTCCCATGCCACATTCACTGGGTAACGGCCACTCGCATTGTACTCCTCCACTTCCATGAATGCTGTCGTTACGGTTTGCACCACGCTCACTCCCAAATCTTTCTTTAGCTGCATGAGGTGTGGATCACTCTCATTTATGATTCGCTGCAAAAAATTTAATTTGGGGTTAGTCACTGGTCAGTAAAGCTTCACTGAACTCAGCTTCGATTCACAGGAACAGTCAAACCTAAGCTCTGTATCAGGACTACACCCAGGAGTTCACCCGACATGTGCAAGCATAATGAAGTAAGTACACGTCCTTGTGCAAGCACAATTCTCTGGAGTCTATAGATACTTGATGAAAAAACGAGACATATAAAATGATTAATAATTGGATTGCTGAAGCAATTGAAGGCAAGTGTCATCCACGTGAAAGCTAGGCTTCCATTGTTAGAAATCTTGATCTGAAAAGTAACTACAAGTAACATCAAATCAATAGCCAACGTGATTCTCATTAAAAACAATAAACCGAGAAAATATTGCTATCAATTAATTAGCTCCTAAACGAATAACATGCGGTCTTTTAATTTATCTGTAATTAGCTATTTTAAGTAGGCCAGAAGGGGATTTTCATTTGTTCAATTTTATTTACTATTAATGAACACTTGTAATGCTGTTACCTAATTCTGGTAATGTAAAATTTGGCCCCATCTGAGTAATTGAATTGGTCGTTTTAAAACCATGAATCCGTACTACAGTACATCAGGGGTTAAGGATAGAACTGGGTTCACCTTCCAATTGTCCCCTCCAAGGTTCAGAGTCTTGAAGGGGTGATAACCCTGGTCTCGAATCCGTTCTTCCCACTCTGAAATCAGTTTCGTCATCACTATTTCAAAGCCCTCTGGATGGTCCCGAAACTTTTTCTTGCAAGCTGCCTTCCATGGCCCTCCGTTGATAGATCCCTGCAACTTGAGCCCAATTTGATTGTGGACCCCGTATACTTCCAAAACCTGGTGAATGAATAATGTCATGGTTAAAATTGCAGTTCCAACAACATGGAATTCATATGTATTGCACAGAATTCAGAGCAATTTTGCAATGGATTTTGTGCAATTGTGATATCCATTGCACAGTATTGAAGGTTGCATAGGAAGACTGGTATAACATCCATTTTGCTTCTAACATGGTAATTAAAAGCTAGAAGTGTTAGATGGTCACCAAAATGAGATTGGGAAAGGCTGGGGATGTGAGATGATTATCGATACATCTTGATAATCATTCTTGTGCAAAAGCTGGTCAATGAGAATTTCTGATTAATGCACTTGTAACAAATTTTGTGTACGTTTGATTGTCCAATTGAGAGGCTTACCCCAAAAGGAAGGTTATGTGAATGTCTGAGATGGTTTTTACCTTTAGGCCTAAGTATACAATTGCGTACTTCTTTTGTAGTTAAAAATTGAGAAACTCTGACCTCATTGGCGACTTTTCTTGCATCCTCCAGTTCGTCATTTGCAGTTCGCTCTTTCTTGCTGAGAGCTTCCACCATGCTCTGTAGCAGCTCTTGCTCGGATTCAAGTTCTTGGATCTTTTCCTTATCCTCCTGAGATTTCACAATTTCCAGCATCTCTTTCACCTGTTGGTTCTGAAGCTCATACTGTTGCTTCCGCATCAGCATTTTCTTCTTGCTCTGAATGTCCATCTCCAACTCTTTGCTCTCGTCCTGAATTAACCACAGGATGTCAGCTCACGTATAGAATCAGTGATAGTTCCAGTAGTCAAGTCCATAGTGACAACATTAGAATCAGAGATAGCTCCAGTAGTCAAGTCCATAGTGACAACAGTTCACTTAACAATTATCATCTAGGACATGATCCTGTGCACAAGATTCTATTACCAAGAATCAAACTGGCGGGACGATTTCAATTTCACAGTTCTTTTGTACATGAATCTAGTACGGGTTTTCGGGTCATAATCCAAACTTATTCTTTGAAACTTTTTAGAGGACATGAATTAGCGACACTGGTCTGTATCATACTTGATAGGGCCAAGAGCTACACAATGAGAAATGCAAACGTTAATAAAACGAAGAAAAAATTATTCGCCTCATGCTTTAAGATGATAGCTTTTTGTTCGTCTCTTTGCTTGCACTGCATGGCTGCATGCAACTCGGCTTGCTTGTTGGCCTCTTCTAGCAGACTTTGAGCCTGCCCATGACAACAATTCAAGTCAAAAACGTGGCTTGTTCGGGGTACTCTTGATTTTGACCTGAATCCTGAACTAGATACTAGAAAATTCAACTACTGTCTGTGACTTGTTGAAATCTACTCTATTGATATCCAAGAGAGTTTCAAAGTTTCAAATACCTTTAGAAAATTGAGACTTAAGGTACTAGTCTCCTGCAAATACGAGAATAGGAAACGGAAATCTCCTTTTCTAATTTGAGAAATGTTGAGAACCGTGGTAGCTGTATTTTATTTTTATTTACAAAGACTTTCCAATGCAAATGGTTTCATAAAATTGCAAATAAGTTGCCGTGCATAACGTAGAAATTTCCCCTCCAAACTTTTTTCCCACGCTAGCTAAAAATTTTGGAATAAGGGAAAGTGGAGAATTTAAGAAGTTACCTGCTTCTTCTCTTTCTCAAATTGCTCTCGCTCTTCGGCATTCTTGAGCCTCATTTGCATCTCTGATTTCTGCATCTCCTCACATCGGCTCTCGAGCTGCCGCATCTTGTTTGTCAGCGCCACTTGGTGCGATAGAACTCTTGCATTATGCGCTGCATCTTTGGCTTGCGATTGCAATCGCATCTCTTCCAAATCTGTACATACAAATTATACATTGAATTATACAAGCTCTGGACCCTCTTTAGTCTTACCAAACGGGGTCTTACCATAACTTCTTCACTATGACATAGTCCGAATGAGTGCCACAAGTGTGCTACAATGAACTATAGTGAAGGAAGTGAGCAGGATGTTCTAGAATGTCACTTTCGAGGTCATAACAAAGAGATTTCATTGAGTGTATGTTAGTGTAAATGTACATTAAAATTTGTTTGAATTAATGTACAAGCAGATCGATAATACATATACATTAAACTATAACTCTATAAGTTCAGCTAATTAACCAGTGGCAGATAGAGATAAATGTCATTATTATTTCCATGAAAATTATACTAAAAGATTCATATTTCCTAGTTAGCTTCCATACCTCGCTTGTGCTGTTCTTCTATTTCCTTCTTCTCAGCTTCGGCCCTCACACGTAGCGCATCCACTTCGGCCACCATATTGCGCATCACAACAAACTGGTGCTTCGAATGATCTAAATAGTCATTTTTGGCGTCCACTGTTTTCACCAAATCATTCACAATCTGCTTGTTCATGCGCTCATTCTCTTCCACCACGTCTTTCACCGTCTTCAAGTCACAAAATTTCTTCAAGTGCTTCGTAAGTTGGCCCAAATTGGCCTCCAAATCCTGCTCACAAACATCGTTTTCTCAGTTTTTGGAAATTTAGACGAAAATTTACGAAAATTTTAAGGAAAAAAAGGGAAAGGAGTGTATTACCTCCTCTGTAGCTTGCCATCCATAGAGGTCCATATCAGCAGGACGCTGTTCATGCCACCACTCTTTCCGACCTCGGCCAATTGCTGCAAATGATTGCTCAAAAGCTTGGGCGTCCTCCAGGCCATGAATATCATTCCGGAATGTCACTACAGCCGTCCCTTGGTGCCCCTGGTAGTCATGGAAAACATCCAACCTCTCTGGATTGTACGCCTGCATCAAGAAACACCCAAAGCAAACATTACCAAACAGTTCTTAAACATACAATGGAATCGAACTCCCAAAGTGGATCGAACTACTCAACTTCAGTTCACATGAGAGAGTGGTACTAGAATGGGTTTAAGTCTTAATGGACCAAGGTTTCAGAATGACTAGTGGATTGGGACAAACTAAATTTCATATCAGCCGAATCAGAGAAGTACACTGTCAATGAAAAATCAGATGGGGTTAAACTAAATTTAATAATACATAATAGAATCAAAGACGAACATTGCATCTATAGGACCTCATCAAAAGCAAACATCACCAAACAGTTCATAAACGCAAAATGAAATTGAACGCCCAAAATCAAGTCACTCGAAATGGATCATATTATTCAACTTCAGCTCACATCAATTTGCTACTAGAATGGGTTTAACTTCAAGGTTTAAAGTGACCAAATTCATCGATCAGAGAGTGAAAAATCAATGGGTTGGGACAAACTAAATTTCATATCACCGGAATCAGAGAAGAATATTGCGCGTGTTGGTTGAAACTAAATGAAATTGAACAGAAGAAAATTCTCATATGATCCACTGAAAACTAGAAATAGACCGAGCTAATTTAGGGTTTAAAACGTGCCTTGAATTTTTCCTTGATGTCCGCAGCTCCAGGTCCCACCCGGAACCCAACGTCGTTAGTGCGGCTGTTGTCAATATTGACAAGAATGCCCATCCAGGGAGCCAGAAGCTTAGTTGCAGTAGCCTCTCTGGTGGGAACTTTCTGCTCCAAGTACAGAACGCGGGGAGCTTGAGGGATCATGGGCTTGTCCGCCATCTCGGCGTGCAGGTATACCATCAACGCCTTATGACCTCCCTTCTTCTCTGGACACTTTTTCCCATTTGCCACACCTATGCAAATCTTCATTAGAGAAGCGGCAGTGTGACAAAAACTTAGGCAAAGCTTTGGCCAAGCTCGCAGTGCAGTTTTCTGCGATACAAAAATCTAGAATCGTGCATCATTCTAAATATTGAAAGGAGAACTACTTGAATGTGCACTTTTTTTTTGCAATTGAGAAATTTTATGAATTTTGCACTACCTGTGGCGTGAGCCAGAATCTCCCGGTACTTGTAGCTTTGCTTCTTCCTGCCAGGGGAGAGGGGACACTTGTATGTTCCATCGCTATTCTTCACGACCAAGCGGTTGTCTTGGATCCCTTTGGCCACATCATTAAAGAACGACTATGGGAATATTCAAAGTTTTCAGTTAGTTTGGGATGGTTTTGGGATGGAGAGCAAAAAAAATTAATAACCCACAACCATGATCCCAACGAACCAGTTACAAATCTCATTTTGACTATTGGAAAATGGCCAATTTAATGTACATTGACCTACCTCAATTTCCTCGCCGTCAGAGTCGCTGTAGTCGTTCTCCTGCTCGGATCCAGACTCGTCGGTGTACATGACTGCACGCAAATCCACCATGGGCAGCAGCAGTAAGTAGATGTGATTAAAATTTTGCGAAACGCATACACAATTTGCCCAATAATTAACAAAATTAACAAAATTATTTTTTTTAACACATTCAAGCTCTGGACATGAAAGTCGCAGAAAAAATATCTATCTGTATTTCTTTAAAAAACATATATTTATAATTTAGTCATCAGAAACAGAACACGCAGGAACACTTTAGGTCAATCTATCAAGTCTGTACTGACATCGCAACGTTCGGGGAAAAGATGCCCGGAGAATGTTTAGAACGACTTCCATATTACACAACTACACTTTCTGACTGTATGAACGACAGGAGGAAGCAAGCTAGTTATAGAAACAAAATCACAAAGCAGCTCCAGTACGTACAGAATTGACTACAAGCAAGCCCAACTGCAGTTTGGCTATCTGCATTCAACTACTCGTAAAACTCACCTTTCTCCGAGAAATTTACAGTTCTTACCGCTCTACTCCAAAGCAGCGAAAACTGTTGGCACAGCATTCATATACTTCAAGACTCGGGAC
This sequence comes from Straminergon stramineum, assembly GCA_963920665.1. Classification (NCBI taxonomy): domain Eukaryota; kingdom Viridiplantae; phylum Streptophyta; class Bryopsida; order Hypnales; family Calliergonaceae; genus Straminergon; species Straminergon stramineum. The sequence continues at coordinate 16,453,363 of OY987272.1, forward strand.
ACAAATTCTTGGAGATATACACGCAAATGTGCAAGTAATCGTCCTGCTAATCTCGCAATGTGCCCCTCAGAGAAACAAAGAAAGATCGTATACTACAGATCCATTGCAGTAACCATGCCAAAACGTAGAAATTACGAGAGACTAAGAACAATGAACATTGAGAATCGACAATATTCACCATTCCCACAAGCACGACAGCAAGTTGGCTACCGTCATAGAACTCCTTGAATTCAAATAATTCATCTCCATGACACAAAGTTCTGGTCTTTGTTCTACTCCAACCAGTCAAAAGCTGAAGCAAAATCTTCACAAACTTCAAGACTCCACTAATCTTCGTAGACATACACAAACACACACGCTAATTTCGCTCGTGTATGCTCTCCCAAGGACAAACCAAGAAATTCATTCTCCAAATTCACAGCTGGATTTGCCAGGAAACGAAAACATGGAACCCAAAGGCTCCGATTACCAGCATTTTCACTTTCAATTGCAAGGCTGTGCTGGGAAGGGAGATCCACGTACCGTCTTCCCTGCTGCTGTCGTCGTTGAATCAAAGGCTTTGTTGCAGCACGGTGCGTGAGTAAATATCCCTCTCTGCACCAATCTGGCTGACTTTGAACTTGCTTCCCAATCTCGAGGCTCGTCGTCACCCCCTCCCAGCCCAGCCCACCTCAAGCTTCCCCGAATGGAAGAGAACGAACCTGCACAAAACAATGCCACCCCATCCTGTCGAAATTTCAGGGTTTATTGAGTCTTGGGAGTCGCCTCTCTTGGGCTTTGCACTGTTTGGTGTGATGTGTGCACCAATCTACAGTACATTTTGATGCGAAATTATGGGCGTTCTGTTGTGAGAGATGGTGACCACTTGAAGTGATGGACAGAGACTCTTTACTGATTGATAAAAATCAACCGGAAGGCGGGGAAAGGAAACACTAATCATGACGGCGCCACCGAGGGCAGGGCAGAGCTAAAACCAAGAAGGAAACAGGGGCCGCTCGCAGCAGACACGTTTGAAGGAGATCCAAGTGACGAACAATTTGGCGAAAGGCGGGGGGGTGGCTACTCTAACTTAAATTAACCTGGGGGTGAACCAAGAGAACTACTGTAGTTAACCCGCCACCCAAGGAGTGGGGTCGAGCCAATGTGATTAAGACAGCAACACAGAGAGAAAGTTACTAACCCAAGTTACTAATGCGGGCAGGTTAGTAAACCTGCCATACTGATCATCTAGCCAATCCATCAATCAGCAGACCACTGAAGGTGATTGCATGAGTGAGTGGGAGCCCCTTTCTGCCGCCGCCTAACCACATTTCTCATGATGAGATTAACATTTCTTGCAAAGTACTCCATAGCATGTCTTTTTGAAGGATGGTGGTGGTAATTTAAAAAATTATAATCGAATTTTTTTTTAATTAACTATGATGAAAATCTTGTAAGTTTTATAAATTTCTATTATGATGAAAATTTTACAAGCACCCATCAACTTCAAGGACTTGATGGGGGTGGGGGCCTGGGGGGAGAATGATGAGTAATTGTTCCAGTAAGGCTCCCATCAGCCCACATTGTACACTGACCCGGTGTGACTTGCGTAAATTATTACCCTGGTAATTTGAAAAAAAAATTCGGGGACAGGGGGGGGGTTAAGAATCTCTGGAGTAACTTATTTTTTACATCTTGAGGTTTGAGTAAATCAGTTGCAACAAGAAGAATTCTCTGGGTTTAAGGTAGGAGGCTCGAAATCTGCACACGCTCTAAAACTGTCCACCTCCTCAAATGTACACTGTTTGTACATGGGGTTTTTTCATCTTTATAAGGATGTACCAACAGTGTACATTTGAGGAGGTGGGCGATTTTAGAGCCCTATGCCATTTCGACTTCAGAAATTCATAACTAATTCCACAAAGCTCCAAAAATTATGAAACGACTTAGATGTCAATTAGATGTCAATCCCACTTGTCTTTCAAGGAAAATTTACTGAAAAATATTTCAAGAAGTTTCACCTCTCCAAAATTCAGTTTCAGCTCTTAGATGGGTGCTTTATGGACCTCCTACCTTATATGGTGCGGCAATTGTTGATTTTGTTGGATTGTTGTCATTACAGTGCTAAAATTTGTGACGTACATCCAATCTTCAAGAAAAAAATGGCCACTAGTTCAAAGTTAGCTAGTGGAATTGGGAAAAAAGCCATTTGAAATTTGAAAACATTAGCAGAGACCAAGGAAAAAAATGTAAGAAATTTCTATTTTGAATAAAAATTAAAGAAAATAACCAGATTCCATACTTGAAAAAATTGTTCAATGTGGGAATCAAAGGACATTAGCTGGTAAAACTCAAAAAAGTTCCCCAAATGCTACATACATCTATACAAAGTTCAAAAACTCAAAGGCACTTGTAGATTTGTGTTTGAAGGGGTGTGCACTTTTAGTATCAAAGTAATGGAATATTGCATATTTTGCACCGAACTAGCATTGTAGAGGTAATTGTATCATATTTAAAAGTTGTTCAATTTTGTTGAATCAATGAGATTGTGGTTATAAAAAATTGTAAGGTTCACCTACAAGAAGCTCTGAAAACTACAAGTGGCATGGATTTACTTTTCAGTTCACAGGACATGAAAAGTGTCGAAGTTGTAGAATTCCACCAATTTAATAAAATTGACATTCAAGCACAAATTTTTTCCAAAATAGTAAAAAAATTTTGCTTAAATTAATTGAATTGGTGTGCCAACTAATATATGACAAACTTGCATTCATTTGGGACTATTTGAATTTGCAAGTTACACTAGTATGGAAGTTTATAATGTGTTACATAGAATCAATGTAATGTGCTCAATAATATCTTCTCAAATAGTGTCAAATAATCATCCAATTTCATTTCAATTTATTTACATTTGCCCAATTTGCATCCTATTACTCACATAAATTGAACCAAATTCATTCAATTAGTACAAAGGGATCTCACACAATTTAAATTGTTGCATTATTGAATTAATTTGAGTATTTTCATAATTAGATGTTATTTTCTTCATTTCTTGAGACAAAAAATATTAGAAATGATGAAAAACTAACTCTTTTTAGCAAGAAGTTTTGGTTTTCCTCATTTGTACAAGAAGATGGGTTTTCTTTGTTTTGTTTTTGAATTATCTTATTTTGTTTTATTTTATTATCATCCACCTTAATCATGTGACGAGGTGATGACTTGGATATAAAGAAAAAAAAGTGTTCTTAGTTAAATTATACAAGACAAGGGAACTCAAAGTTCATTTTGAACTTGAAAGGCCTCAAGAAGTAATCATTTTCTATATGTTTGGTATAAATAGGAGGATTTGTGTTGTTTATACAATGAAGCTAAATTGCTATGATTTGTACTACTAATATTTTTCTAACAAAATGCATAAAATCGTTCCCTGGGAGAGCACTTAGTGTATCCATAACACCACCATGTATTACAATGATTTTTTGACACCCTATATATTCTTTAATTAAAAATAATTTCAACCAATAACTTTGAGCTTTGTTTCATAATGACTAGAGGGTTCTATTGCCAAAAATTCCCAAGTCAAATAACATATGAAATGATTTTTAGAATAGGTTGAATAATGAACTAAAATGGCATGTTTTTTAACTTAAGTATTTATAGAGAATACATTTTAGATGACCATTGCATCATTATTAAAAAAAAATGAACTTTCAATAGGATGTTATTTTTAGCAATTTTTGTTCATTTTTTAGACAAATTCTTCTTATATAAAATAGGGGTGTGAAAGTAGTTCTCAACTCTACAATGTATCTTTTTACTTCAAAAATTTGTAACTAATTATAATTATCAAATAATTATAACAATAATTCACAACATGAACTTTCAAAGTAATAAAATCTAGTCATCTTTTTTTCTTTTCCTTTCATTTAAATTTTAGAATGTAATATAGGGGGGCTAAAATTTTAATACACAAGTTTCTAATGGACACTCTCAGTGATCTCCTTAAGGATGTGTTAAAAATGTTTCTTTGTCCTTCATTGTACAAATTGAGGTAGATTAGGCATAGAGTTAGTACAATGATAATGACAACAACATTAAAAGACTCCAAAAGTACACAATAAAAACTCTAGGAAAAGAACTCAAGACCGCCATGACAAAATAAGAACTTGCATAAGATAGTCTTTGTAAAACTTTCAAGACAAGGCTTAGTATATGTAGGATGATCAACACTCTAGTATTGTAGGATAAGTGATAGGATGGGGACAATTTGGATTGCAGTCCAAATAATTTAGTGGAAAGTTGTTCAATCTGACTTTGAAACTATGGGCCCATTTCAATGTTGTATCATCCATTTATCCATTGGTGCCCCCTGTCTTTTGAGTAGATAGTCACTCATAGTGGACAATTCATTTTGTGAATTGTTTGTTTGTATTACACCCCACCCCTAACAGTGATTTATTTATTCATGTTACTCATTCAAAATACCCTCTTCCCACACAAATACTTGTAATTTTTAGAAGTAGTATGGCCACCAATCAATATGGGATATATTAGTGTATCTTGTATATGTATTCTACATAGATATGTACATATTCCATCTATATATTTGTATATTGTACTTCACTTTGTATCTCATATTTGTATCCATCTTATATATACGTATATATCCCCCATGGTATTTGTATTCCATAATATCCATATCCATATTATATTATTTTTCAAGATCAACGGTGTTGGAGGGGGAAGGGAAAATCTTGTTTACAAGATTAACGGCTCTTGATTTTTAGAAAGAGAGGGGGTGCATTAATTGTAACCTCGAGGGCAAATGCATCATCACAAGAGATAGTCCATTTATCCATTCAATTAAGGTAGACCAACCCAATTCTGTCCACAATCTATTTCCATCACCCTATATTTGACCCCAATCTTGTCTATTCAAACATCTAAACTTGTCTAGAAAATCAACCAAATTTGTTCAAGATTTTGACAAAACCAATTAATCAATGCTATTAAGGGCAATGTGTCAAATTACATTTTTGATTGGAAAACTATATTTCCACTCGGGTTTGACTCAAGAAACAAGTGTACACCTTTGAAAATATATGACCTTCTTGGAATTGAACCCAAGATAGTTAGATTGCAAATCAAAGTGGTAATAGGCTTGTCTACCTTAGAAAGCCATTAAATTTTTTTTTCCAAAGCAAGGTGCAAGGGCTTTACTGGTGTTAAGTAGAGGTTCGCTTTCCAAACCATTTTTAGTGATTTATTCCAATCCAGCCAGGTTGTAAGACTTTTTTTTGTAATTGCTATGAAGGCTTCTCGATCTATTTCTCTTCTTTGACTTAACTTAGAAATTCTAGCTCCCACATCTATTCTTTGTCTCTCAATTGTTTATAAGATTTGTTTTCTAATTTGTGTTTTTCAATTTCCCTCTCAATCTAGCTAGCTCTCTAGGAAGTCTTATTTTATTGGTCAATTTTTTAATTCACTCTCTTTTAAATAATTCTCTCAAGTAAGTTAAAATCTTCAATCAAATCTAACTATTTTTAATATTGGAATTACTAGTTATAATGCTTCACTTAAGCTATGGTGGTAATCTATTCTTCATTCTTGCATTGTTGGTATCTTAGTTTAATGAAGTTGGTTCTAGACTCAATAGATTGAACTACCTACATTAGAACAATCATTTGTAGGCCTGCAATCCTAAAGTATAATTCTAAGTTATTATACTTTCGGTAGTTTTCATTTTCAAGTATCATGTATGAGTTAGTACAATTATAAAACATCAATGTAGCTAGTTTCAGCTTTTTATTATAGTGAAAATTACAAATCTTCTACATGACACATTAGATTTAGTGCTTATCAAGTTCATTTGTATTGATATGATTGCAACCTAAGACTCAAGATAATGAAATCATATCTATCATTGAGTACTACTTGAACAAGCATTTTTGCAAGACAAATTTTGCAAGTCAAATCTAGTAGTGAAAATTGCCAAGACACACTTTGTAAAACTACTCAAAAGATACAATCTACTAGACAAAATATTTCAAATGTGTACAATCCCCTTGAATGCAGGACCCTAAATTTTCTCAGTTTTTAAACTTTATAAATGTCTTCATTGGGGCTTCATATGCTAATTATGTCTTTCGTGAGGTTATACCTCCCAAAGTTGAACCTCACTTTGTAGGTCCTAATAGGTAGGTGGAGTCATTGACTATTTTTTTACTGAATTCATAAAATCATTTGTTTGGCACAAACGGGAGTCACTAAACTATCAATACTTGTTAAACCCTAAATGATTGTAAAGCCACTCTATGACTTCTACAAGTACCCCTTTTTAGAAATACATAGAATTATGGGTAGAAAGGGGTATTTTAACATTTGAATTTTTATGAAATCAACCATAGTGAAATAAGAAAAACTAAAACATTTCAATTTGTGAGGATTTGATGGTGATGAGATTCCACCAAAAAGAATGAACTTGAAACCATCTTTGATGTTCAAAAGTGTGCTTGCCATAGAGACCCTTTTTTGGCCTACTTACATGAATTTGGATATAAAATAATGTATTTTTTGATGCCCTTCATATGGAACATGCTCAACTAGTGTAGAAATAGACCACCAAAATTTCAGCTCTGGATCATTAAATATGGGTACTCTCTAGTACTACACCCACCCACCACCGAAAAGTGTGACAGATTAGAAAAATTGACTTTTAAATATAAAATAATTTCATCATTTTTTTGAAAAATAAGGCATGCAATTACAATCAAGACATACACAAACCCAAAATTTTCAAGTTTATTAGAATCATGATTCAAAAGTTATAGCATAAGACAAAACATACTTGGCAAAACACTACAAAAAACAGTTGGTCTTTCTTGTAATCACCTTATTAACCTCATTAGCAATTTGTGGACAACAAATGGACCCTCAATGTTTTTTTCTAATGAAACTACCGATGCAATTTGATCAAGAAATGATCAAGTGTGCAATTTTGGGTGAATTTTTTTTATATTCAGAGGAGTTGCTTGGGTCATCACTTCACATCCTTATATTTTTTTCCACACTTAAAAATGATTTGAAAAATTCACACATCAAAATCATGATGATATGTACTTGTGGGAAAAAAATCAAAATTTTTGGATCACTTTTAAGCATTCCAATTTTAAAATTTTGATTTTAGCATATGTTCAAAGTACCACCTAAGCAAACATCTTTCATCAATCTTATCAACCGTAACATTTTTTTTTAAATTATGTGATTTTGTAGATTTAATTTTTTGTAGGAATGCTACATAAGTCTTCACTCATTTATACGGTGAAAATTGTCAAAATTATTCTACACAAATGAGGAATTGTGCTTGTTACAAGAGCTATGTTCAAATACCCAAGTCCTTTTGGAATTGATATCTTATGAAGCCTATCCATTTGTCTATTTCCCACTTCTAAGTCACATTGTGTGCAATACTTAGATTTTTATAATATTACAATAGAACTTTTTTTTGAAACAAGTCTTTTAAATTTTTAAATTTTTTTATTATGTAATTCGTATAAATTTAGGTCCTAGCACTATTAATAATATCAATAGGCCTAACTATAGTTGGTATATTTTATATACCCTCTGAGTATGAGAACTTATAGAACATTTGATTTTGAATGCACATAAATAAATTCGAAAATTTCAATTTATTTATTGATATGAATATATTTGAAAATAAAACTAATTTATCTAAAATGACTCTACAATTAAATTTTAACTTGTATTTCTATCATTTTGCAAATAAATTTATGTAAATTTTTTTTAAAGTATATTATTTAGTACAGGAATTTCCATTTAGTTATATTTTTGTTTATCTAGATATGAAATAATTGAATCCACAAGATTAAAAAAATGAACCTAAAGATAAAGATACTAATTAGTACAAATAAAATGAATAAGCTCTCAAGAATTATTTTAGATTGATAGAAGACTATCCAAAAATTTTATGTTAAATTTTTTATTTTTTAGATTATACAACCAATAACTCCTGTACGGCAACTCCCAGCAACCTTATGTTACCTTGTAGCAATACTTTGAAGTAGTAAATTGGGGAGCGGCAAGACTGAAGTTTCCAATTATCTGCCCTTTTTTGAAGGCTAGGGTGAATTGACCCTCTCATTGCCTGGCGTTTTACCCCTGAAGAAAACACTGGAATTTTTTATTTGAATATTACATGATAAAATTTGAAAATTTTGAATACATATTTGCAATCAGATGTCCTGAATGAGGTAGGAGATGTAAGTTAAAGGAGTACAAAAAAAAATGGCATGCCCTTGGCTTTCCACCGTTTGTTCTTGGTTCATCTCTTGGAATAAACTCCAGGTTTTTAAAAAAACCCTAAAAAAACTGGTACAAAATAACTTAGGGGGCAATTATTTACAATTAATCTTAGATGGGGCAATGAAGGGGCCAATCTTCCCTGTCTTTTTGTGAACCAATGTTCAGGGGAAAAACTGGTAGCTTAGTTCAGAATTCTTCGCTAGAATTGGAAAAGGCTGGTTGTAATTTGGAAACATTGGCAAAAAACAATGAAAAAATCAATGAAATTTCTATTTGGAGTAAAAAATAGAGAAAATTACTGGAATGACTACTTGAAATACCGGTTCAAGAGTGGGAATCAAGGCTTTCATCTTCATTTTTTATGAAGTGCCAAAGTGGTGATATAAAATGTTGTAGCGGTGCTTCAAATTTCAACATTCATCCACATATTGGATAGAAAATATTACATTATTTAGCACATATTAGAGGTCCATGATTCTATTTTCATCCCCAATCTAGCGATGTCATTCAATTTTTTTAATTTGAAGTTTTTTGGCAAAAAACTTCCTGATTATTTGCCATTTTTCAGCCAATTAATTTTTTTCTAGTGCCCTACAAAAAGCGCTGATGTGAAATGAAGGAAAATAGTTGGTAAAACTAAAAAAAATCTCAAACACTGTTTTGAACTCATAATCCTCCAGTTCCCAAGGCTGGCCATCATGGGATGGATGTTCCTGTGCCTTGCCCTAATTAACCCCTAAATGACGCGGTGGACGTTTTGTGTCCGATGGATGTCAGAAAAGCGATTTGGAGGATGTAAACAAGCCGTTTTTCATCCGTTCTTTTTTTAATTGCGATCGTGCAAAAGGAAGTTGTCATGAAAACCCAAAATCAGACTCATTGAATGCTTTATTATTTTTGGGTACACCAAATTGTGTGAAGACAGTTGAGGACGGTGATAGGTTGCATGCTGCCCTTTCTTCAATTTCCGACTAGGCAGCCTGACTGCTGCACTTGCCTGCCACTGAACAACGCAAGAACAATGCCTTTTTCTGCGGTCAACACAGAAGTTGTTACTGTTCACTACCCGCATCTCCCCATGGTGACCAGCCCGGCATTTAGGGGTTAAACTTATTAGCACAAATCCCAACTGATCAATCTCCGAGACACTCCTCGATTGCAACGAATGTTCCCTTCAAATGATAATTATGGATGAAGCCTGTGATGGGGATGATCTATTGGTAACTCATCAAGCACCTGGGGTAAGGTAAGGTAACTTATGTAAGTTATACCCATTGTGGAGTGTGGACCCTTTAGTTACTACACATTTTTAGATTGATTGGTTTCAGGATTTCTTTGTTGCAATAGAATGGAAAACTCAAGAGTTTTTCACAAGCATTTTGGTGAATTCATTTTTCAGTAAAAAAACACACACATTCTAGGTGGTCCGAGCAAAAACATATAGCTTTCCATTGTTGTTTGTAGGGAGGGATTATTCTTGTTCTTTTTGAATTCTACTGTGGATTTGTTTGGACTCCCTACACATTTTCAATGGTAAACCAAAAACATCCCTTCAAAGAGTGGAATAATGAAGGAACCTTTGCCCATGTGTCTAAAACTACATGTCGGGGATATTTCTGGAAGTTATAAAATCGTTTAACAACTTGCACAGTTTTTACTACACTAGAATGCCAAGAGGGCACAATTAGTCCCTACACTAGGGGACCAAATTGATAGGGGTGCCCTCTTGGGTATACTTACCTAATGCTTCAACAAAACAACATTGTACTACAATCAATGTTTTTTTTGGGCAATTTAATGCCCAATTGCCCCCTAAAATGGGCAGCTTCAAGCCTAAAGAAAAAAAGAAGATAAATGTGTTAAAAAAATACTAGCATGGCATGGCATGGCCCTATACATTTATGTCATGATGTTTCTAAAATCTCATTTAATCCATCAAGAAGAGCCAATACATACAAATATTGCATACAAAAATTACATATTCAAAATTGTATACTCATAGTTGGCCTCATTCAATTCAAATCCCCAAAATGAAGAAGGTAGGAAATATAAAACCTTCTTGAAAGAAAGGTCACATAACCATTTGTTTGGAAACCAAAAGAAAACCATGTTCAAAGTACTAGGCTAGTGTGGCAATTTGTAGATTTTATTTTTGAATCTTTGATTGCAAGATTGTTGTCTTTGAAGTTAGAACAAGAAGAATATCATTTACTCAAAAGGGACAATGTGTATTCACTACGTCTCTTCTTGGAGATTCTTGCACCATAAATAATATTGTTTTAATATTTTTTTTAGATAATTGCATATTTGTATCATGTTAGTTATATAATGACCAAATTTTAAAAGTAGAAGAGGGATCTAGCACAAGTTATAGGAAATTGTCCACTCCCTCAAGCACTACATTGAAGATCATTATACTCAAAAGGGAAGTCATTTCTACGTACACGCTATCTAAAATTTCACAATCAATACTAACATTCAAATTTGACTTTGAAGGAAACCTATCCAAATAATTTGTCATGTCTCAAAGGAACAATTATACTTTATGGATTAACCTCTAGTGTCTAGCCAATGATTTCCAACCAAATACAAGTCACAAAACACGAATTTAGGGTGAGAATAATCAACAACAAAATTATACCTAACAAATATAGCTTTTCATGAGGCATTTGTCTACAATTTTAAGAAACAACGCATCTACCCTTGACAAGTCTGAAAATAGTTGGAAAAAACTATAGAAAGGGGTGGAGGCAACCTTTTTTAGCTAGTGCTATATTGCAAAATTGTAAATCTATGTTAACCCTTGAGGACTAGGGGATAGTCTAGATTTCTAAAATTGGAAATGTACGAAGTATTATATAATGCAACTTAACATAACAATTTAATGATGACTTTTGAAGTATAGTTGTAAAATATGATTAAGAGATCATATCCATATGGTTAGGGCCACTTGCCATTGAGCCACCAAACCTGCAAGTGAACCATTGGAGGGGGTCCGGAAGAGAATGTTGGAGTTGATTCTTGGGATCAAACTCTCCATTAGGAATTGGATGGCTAGGAGCTATACCATCAAGGTATTTGCAACTTAGCCCTATAGCACTAGGCATGGTTTAGGAATTACCATCTCAAACTTTTTCTTCTTGTAAGCCTGGTAGATGTTGACAAGAAGACTCCAGGGAAGATGTTTTCATTCCAATTAACAAGGTTGGTAAACTTCTGTGATGCTATACTTGTACCCACGCATGTTCTTAATAAAGTAATGCAAACTATAGCACCAATCTTTCGTTTTTTCTTCAGAAAAGGGGCCTCTAATCCACCCTTCAACTCCTCTATGCCTTTGCATTGCATTTTTGATTTATAGGGACCAAAGGCTGGAGGGGTAGCTAGATGCCGTGCTATACCAAACAATTGAACTTGGCCAAATGCCCAACAATCGGAGGTTCGATGTCTCATTGGCAATAGGCTCTTAGATCAACTAGTACATAAAACAATATTTTTCAACAAAAATTTGAAGCCGAAAATAAAAAATTCCTTCCAAAACCAATTGCACATTTGAGATTTTCTTGGGATATTTATTTTTTCATCCACTTTGACTAACACATCATCCAATTCTCGACCTTTCATTGAGTTTCAACTATCACAAATAACATATCACTGATCGCCACTCTGGCTACATTCAAAAATTTGCAGTAAAGCCCTGAATGCCGTCTTGTTCCCACGTTCCCACGTTCCTGTTCCCACGTTCCCTCCCTAAAACGTGATTAATCACCACACACCTCCATCTCCGACACACTCATTCCAACGAATGTTTCCTAAACGGATGAAACCATAGATGAACAGAGTTTCGTCACGTTGCCTCTCTGCCTGCGGAGAGTTGCCTGTGTGCAAGGCTGTATGTCCTCCTGATCCATGATTCTCCGGCACGGCGATCGAGAACCCGTTTCCAAGCATTCCGCAGACCATATTGGCGCTCTCCTCGCAGTCCTTGCCCAAATTCAGTTTGCGTCGAAAGAAGACAGCGCAGGTTCAAAAAAAAACAAGCGAGCGGGAGGGAACATTCATATGCATTGGGTGTAAACATTCTGGCGTAGTATAGTGCGCATGTTTTCGATTTGGACTAATCGCATCATCGTCAAGGTGTTCTAGGAATGGAGATTTGTTGGTGGGTTTCTGAGTTGGGTTTCGTTTTTAGCTGCGTGGATGGGCGGCATTGGGGAGGGGGCGACATGTGCTTGATTTATTAGGTTGAGTGAGTGAGTGAGTGCGATTCGGGATGCATTAGCACTGTGTTAGCATTCTGTGGAGGTATGAGAAATGGAGAACTATGAGAAATTAGAGAAGATCGGCGAGGGGATGTATGGGAAAGTGTACAAGGCGCGCGATAAGAGAACAGGGGGGCTGGTGGCGCTGAAGAAAACAAAGTTAGAGAATGAGGACGAAGGAATTCCGGCTACCACATTGCGTGAAGTTTCGCTATTGCAAATGCTTTCCAAGAGTATTTATTTCGTCCGGTAATCGACTTTGACTCTACTCTATGTTAAGAGTTTCAATTGGGCTACATTGGGAGACGACCTACATTGCTTATCTTTGTTTTAAACGTTTTTCAAACTGGCACCAATCTTGTTCGTGTTTCCCTGGTTTTTTTGGTACTATAGGTTATTGAGTGTGGAGCATTTACACAACGAGAGGAAGCCGTCGTTGATCTTGGTGTTTGAGTATGTTGACACTGACCTCCGAACTTTTATTGATACGTCGTGCCGAAGCCCCGAATCTATGCTTCCTGCTTTAACTATTAAGGTCAGTATGTGTACGCCTTTATCTTAAAGTTTTTCTGGAGGTGGAATGCTTCGAAATGTAAGCAATCATGATGCCTGAATCTTTAGTAAGTTGCCTACCTTTAGGGATTGTTATGACATTGTTCGATTACATGCACCATTGTCCCAGTTTCAATCGAAATTTTGAATGTGTTTTTCTGTTTGCTGAATGGGTGTTTGTAGAGTTTTATGTATCAATTGCTGAAAGGAGTGGCTCACTGTCATTGCCACGGAGTTCTGCACCGGTAAGAACCGACCGATGAATCATATATCTCAAATTTTCACGTTTCATCTTGCATTGACGTCGGTGTCCTGAAACATAGGATCTGAACTTTTAACTTGGAAATTTTAGCTTGTTCTGTTGTACTGAATTAAGGGCACTTTCTGCAGAGATCTGAAGCCTCAGAATATACTTGTGGATTGGGATAGGGGATTGATAAAAATTGCGGATCTAGGGTTAGGAAGAGCCTTTACTGTCCCGGTCAAAAGTTACACTCACGAGGTCAGTTTCTCAATCTTGTTTCTCAATGCTTCTGTTTTGTACGGAGTATTAAAATGCAAACACCGTAACTGTTAATATTAGACTATTCTTTAGGTAATGAATGAATCACAAGACAGTTTGGAATATGAAGCTGAACTTTACGCCACTGCAGATCGTTACACTGTGGTATCGGGCCCCCGAAATTCTGCTGGGAGCTAGTCATTATTCAACACCTGTGGATATGTGGTCTGTAGGATGTATCTTTGGTAAGAATCTTTCTGTACACCAAAAGATCCAAATGGACCTCATGTTCTTTTCAGCCCTTTTGAGTGAGTCACATTGGGACTTTCTTCTGTTCAGTTTCATTTAAATTTTGACCAACACATGCAATGCTCTTCATTGGTTTCTGGTGATATAAAATTTAGCGCTATCTGAATTGTGAATTTCACAATATGATCAATCAAATTGGTCATTTTAAAATCAGGAATCCCTTCTCTATAAGGGCTTAAGCATTACTTGACGCATGGCTGGCCGGAGTGATGCTTGTGAATGCGGTGATGCATCATGTTTGGTTTGATAAATGGACCATCAATTCTATCAATCTGTGTGCTGCATGGTTGCAGCGGAGTTATGCTGCAAGACGCCTCTATTTCCAGGCAATTCTGAAATTCAGCAGCTTCTCTATATTTTTCAGTGAGACTAACTTCCCCTTCTAGTCTTCGTTCTACATGAGAGCAATTCTTTATGTAGAGGTTGCTGGTCCTGTGTCAATTAAATGGAGGGGGTGAGTCTTAGGGGAGAAAATCTCTGGGTTCATACTACTGTGAATTAAAGGATAATTTTACTTTATGAAGTATTGAGTCTACACGTGAGAGACATCATGAGGTTATGTGCGGGGCTTCCTCGATTTTCACAAATGTTCAATGCGTTCTTCTAGTCAAGACCAGCAAAGGAATTTACTACTGAAAAGTGAAACCCCTTAATGGTCATCATTGATCCGGTATGTTTGTTGCAGGTTACTTGGAACACCAGACGAAGAGGTCTGGCCTGGAGTGAGTACGCTCCGAGATTGGCACACCTTTCCAGAGTGGAAACCTGTAAACATTTCTAGAGGTATTCCGGAGCTTGATCCCGAAGGCGTCGATCTTCTGATGGTACGTGCCTTCCATGCGCACGCAATCAACATTCAAAAACCCTAGTGTTTGAGGTCTCTTGGAAGCTCAATAATCCGAGGCTTTTCTCAAATTTTACAATGAAGTTGGCAGGAATAGAAACGGAAATAAATCTGGGTACTCACTGCAACGGGTGAACTATCTTATGCAGTTCTAATGAAGGAAATCTCGAAATTGAAGTAGCAGACTTCCTCAAGTAGGATGCCTTCTTAGCAGAAACGTTGCTTGTTCACTTATGGCGTAGTTTCTAAATTGCAGAGAATGTTGCAATACAACCCTGCGAACCGAATTTCAGCGAAGGAAGCTCTTTGCCACCCTTATTTTGACGACCTCGACAAGTCCCAATACTAAGCCACTATAGAAGAAAGCATAAATTTGACCGATTGATTATTTCTAAACTTTTCTATTTAAAATTCTTTACACATGCTGAAAAGCATGATTCAAACCATTCTTTCTTGCGGAGGAGTCCATTGACTCTACACCCATGACCATGCTCATGTGCCGTGGCAGATTGATTCCCGCATCATTAATAACCAGGTCGTCTGCGAAGGATGATCAAGTGTACAGTATCATACACTTCAAATTTTTGTCCAGTTAGCCAGTAGTATACCGGTATATAGCGTAGATAATTAGGTATTCTTTCCACTATGATTCAAGGTGGAATTAGTATTTGATTCAAAGATGCAGTCATTTTACTGAACGATTCATTGCAATTTTTCATTGCACACAATATTTTAATCCAAACCAGATTGATTGTACTCCAGGCCACCTTATCGATTGCATTATGACTAACTTATTCACATTTGTACTGCTCATTTTTTCCTTCTGTATGATGAACTACTTCGATTTCTTAGTTTCGTTTACTGAATCTCACACTCATCTGGTTCCATAGAACCAATTGCAAGTAGCGTATTGTACGTTCCACTGCTCTCAAAACTGATGAGTGGTTCATTATCGTACTCCGTTGACAATTTTTGCAAGATTAATGGGCAGAATGAGTTACTGAAATTAATAATAGTAACTGCTTTAATTTCCACTAGCCATTTATCAGCACGTTGGTGCAAACTGTGGGTTCATTCCACAACATGACTTCAAATGAATGCAAACTTGTTCAGTGATTCTGGGTGCACATTCCTTATAATGACACTACTTTTGTCATTATAAAGTATGGACTTTGGACTTTTATTGGCTCTATCCTTTGGGATGTAGGCATGTGGAAATATCACATTTGGTGGCTAAACATTATTGTAGATTATGTGATTAAAAAAAAGTTGTCCCAAACCACAAATAACATCAAGTCACCATTGAATGCTTGAATGTGCAAATATGTATCATAGTGAGACTCTTGAATTACATTTTCACAATTGAATTATGCTTGAACTTGGGGTTTTTCTATCTTTAAATTTTTGAATATTCAAAGAATGGGTTGTAGCCGCCTTTTTTTGGTGGTGAAATTTCGCCAGCATCATGAGATTTGAGCTTGTAGCCGAAAGTCCCTCCAAATCTACTCCAACTACCTACTGAAGATAGCTTTGTCCTTCACCCACCAAAAAAAAGTTCAGTGGAAGGACTAGTGTGTACAATCGCAATGCATGGCAATCAAAAGTTTGTATTTGTTATTCTAGATTCTTTGGTCTACATAACATTACTAACTAGTTTAAACTATTTTCCCTTGGAAAATAAATAATTTGTCCCTAGATCCTTAGGAGTGAATTTCGTTTTATTTTAAAAAGAGTCGTTGGTTGGCAGGGAAGTTGTAATGCTAGGGGCTCTTATTTCATCTAGAGGAGCAAAAGAGCCCCCTGACGTTGGTTAATCTTGTAAATAATGCCATTGCAAACACTAAGTGTCCGATGGATGGCAAAGAATCCTTCTATGCAAGACAAAAGTACAAATGTTCATCCTTTGAATTTTGTGCAAAAAAGAGAGGTCTTGGATAATAGTTTGATCTCTAATGAGAGCTTTTGGAATTTTTTAACCCCTAAAGTCCTGTTGTCCCCTTTGGAGACACAATGGATTTTGGAGAGGCTCCTAATGTCTCAATGTTCATTTTGAATTTTCGAATTTATTAGTAATTGTAGAAAAAAAAATTAACTTTCTAGGAATAGAATTTTTATTTCAATTGGTGCCTCGGAGTAAAAGTTATGGCACCAGAAGCTGAAATTTTAGTTTGGCAAGCTGAATAAAAAGAAACCCACAAAAACTTGAAATAAAATACTTGAAATTTTTTTTTCTCATATATTTTTTTAATCTAAATGGGAAGCTTTGATTCATTCCATTTGGATTAGTGATGTGAAAGTTATAGACAATCTTGTTTTTTAGGCAATCAAAGCATCTTCTTCAATAAATAACTTGTAGGATTCGTTTTGAATTCAATTTTCATAATTCAATTTTTTTCATTTGCAAGGTTAAACCCTAAATGCCCAAATTTCATTTTTTTGGCAACATAGAGATTTTGGGTAGCTCATTAAGAATGAATTTTTTTTCTTTGAATTTTCACACAACATGTGTCCAAGAAGTAACTTAAATGCGCAACAATTTTCATAACTTTTGCCTACAATGTGAAAAAGTTATTGCATAATAATTATGTCATTTTCATTGCTTGGTGGGCAACCTGGGCAGCTCAAAAAAGTTCTTAAAATAAAATCACGTTTTTCAAAAAGAAAATTTTGAAATTGATTTTCTAGATTTATATGTACTTAGAAAGTTTTGAATCATTCCATTTTGTTTGATCCCTAAGTGCCTAAGCCTTTCCAAGTGTGTTTTGACTATGAAAAAAGAGCATTGGCTTGTAGTGATTCTCAATGAAGCAAATTGTGTTTTTTTTCAAATCTAACCACATAGGTGTTAATAGAGCTTGTTTAATAGTATGCACACCAATTTCAAGTGTGAAATTTCCTAGGAATTGTGATATTATACCAAGGGAAATGTACATTTTCTATTTTTAGTATGTTGTCTTTGTCCACAATGTTTCAAAAATTTGCATATAAATGTTTTTTGGGATTGGAGGTAACATGAACAACTTCAAAGAGTGTTAGTACACTAAAATGCACTTCCAAAAAACTTAATTTCACATGAAAAAAATTAAACTCATTACACAATCCACCTTGCAATTGTTGAAATGCAATTTTTGTTTTTAAGTAGAAATTGCAAATAGCTTCAAATAAACACTTGGATGTTGAAATTTTCAATGGTGAAAATCATGAAAAGACTTTAAACTTTTCATTGGGACCACTTCCCAAATGGATAAGTACAATTTCTTAGATCTCAAATCAAATGAAATTGCCAAGCTTTGCATAAAGCCGAAAAATGAAGTAAAATTAGCAAGCTTTACACTCCACTTTTAGTACACATATGCCTTTGAAGACCTTTCAATAATTGAATATATACATTTCTCAATGAAAAATGAAAGTTTTCCATACTAGTTAACCCTCAAAACTGCCCAATTTAAAAATAAAATTGTCACAAGAATTTAACTACCCACATAGAAATGGGCTTGAAATTTCAAATCGACCATATATGGTCGTATAGGTAGTTAGGGATTAATGAGATGAAAGTTATGAGGAGTTGTAGTTTGCAGGTAGTTATGGATTCTCTAGTCAAAGATAACCTTTGAAGTCCATCATTTAATTCAATTTTCAATATTTTTTTGGAAAAAATAAAAACAAGTGTAGATTGTTTCTTACAACATTACAACTATTGGGATTGGCATATTTCGATTCCATAATGCAATTACTTTTGAAGTCCTTTATTAGCAATTTAGTATTTATCATTTTCTACTTTTTTCTACTTACTATTTTTTCCCCTGTATGTTGTACAATTCTAATTGATCTAAACATTTTCAAGCTTGTAGCGAACTTGCCTTGAAGAATGAATCTAAAGAAGCACCACTATTTTGGACATTTCTTCATACAAATGTGACCTTGTAAAGTGCAACTGCCTTGTGCCTTGTGTTGTGGCTTTTGTTGATTCACACGCTAATATCTTGCAATGTGCACAATAGAAATTTCTGAAATATTTTCCACATCTTTTCAAAATAGAGTAATACAAGATCCTATGGTTACATTTGTCCCCCCAATTTTTTTTTCTAAAATTTGGTACTTGTACTAGAAATGGAAGTTTTGGAGTGTTGTGGGTGAAAATATAGTCAAATACATTTAGGAGTTAAAATCTCTTGCTAGAATAATCTCACTATTGAGATTCATGTGTTTCATTTCGATTTTAGATCAATTCTCAATTTAGTTTTTCCTTCAATTTTAAACCTACTTATGAATCACCATTTTTTTGGAAACATACAACCTTCAAGGGCCGTAGTTGGATTGATACAACACAACGTCCAAGGCAACCCAACTTTAATAGGAATTACATGCCTTGGATATCCCTATTAGAAACAAGTGGAGGAACAATACCCCTCCCCATGCGAACAAAGCAACAAGGGGAGCCCCTATGCGAGCAATGTCAACATGGGGAGTTGAACCGGGAACCTCAAGGGTTCCAACAAAAGTCCCTTCCCCTTGGCCTTCACCTAGAGTAGTTTAAGGTCATTGCGGACCAACTCACAATTTTTTAATGAGTGAAAACTTGTTGTCTTTTTCCTAACTTCTCAACTCAATTTTTCAGCATAAAAAATTAAGAAATTCGAAGTTAGTAGTGCAAAAATTTTAAGCTAGGAAGATTCAAAGCCAAAAATTCTAGGCAAGCAAGCCAAGTGCCAAAAAACATGTTTTCTTCAATCTAAATGCAAATATCTTGCAATCATGTGGCCAAAGTTTTTGAAATCTCTTCCACACATTCTTACATTAGTCTACTACAAGATCTCGTGGTTAGATACAAATAAAAACTAAAAATTGTTCTTTGCAATAGAATTGGCAATTTTGAGTAATTTTTTAAGAAAAACGGCCTTCGGACTTTAGGAAATGAGTAAAGTGGGTATCCACAAAACAACCACTTTTTGCTAATGTGCCTAGTTTCTATTATTAGATTGGTCAATTTTTCACATTTTATTGTTGTCAAGTGAAAGGAAGTTCTAACGCACCAAAGAACAAGGCATTTGGATATTGTATTCAAAAGTCATGAAGGGTCAAAGTTCTTTTTGGTAGATGTTCTAAAATCGTTTCTTCAACATATGTACATGTTGATTTTGGAGATGTATACAAAGTGATGATGATGGTTTTAGATAGGGTGTGATTTTTGGTGTACCCACCTTAGATGTTTCAGACTACCATATCAAAAAAAATGATTTCTATGGTAACCAACCTGTCACTCCTTGCTAGGCTAGTAATCTTATGTATTTCCAAAACATACATGACTAAGAATTAGCTTAAATATTTTGGAGATTTGTCCACAAACATGATGTCCACAATCAATGATTTTTTTCCAACAAAAAAAAGTCAATTTTCAACATGATTGTGAGGTTAGGTTTTCTCAACAATGGAAAAGAAAAGAATAATTTTGATTTTGTATTGCTATAAATTTGGTGTCCGTCTAATGGTGGGAGTTGGCTATTGGTTGATTGTGAGGCCAAGTCCAAGAGTGAGTTTTCCCTTTCACCCAAGTATTGGTGCCACTGTCAATGAACAATTATGATTTCTCCATGCTTTGTTGGCTAAGTTTTCGTACATTTAAGCTAGTCCTATCACTTATTCCTCTCCCAACTTTGTTTTGTTGGTACTAGTTTGCTTTCAATGTCAAAGGGTTCAATTCTCCAATTTTTCTTTTGGGATTTCAAATATCAATGTTTAATAACCACTTGATTGTTGTTCCTTGAAGATAGTTTTATAAATTGTTTTGTTTTTTATTTCTCACAAATTCTACTCTTTTTCTATACTTCATTTGTATGATAGTTATGTTATTTATGAATACATTAGGGTATTATGAGATTGTATTAGGCCCGTTCCAAATGCAATAAACAACCATTGTTGGCTTGAATTTATTTTTTAAATCAATTTATTATTAATTAATGAAATATTATTATTTAATGTGGCAATCTCTGGACCAAATCAAAATGCTTATGTGGCAAAGTTCCCAAAGTTTCTACAGTCTAAGAATTTGTGGTCTTCAGAAGGCCCCTCCTCCTCTTCTAATGATCCATGACAATTGACAAAGTGTTGTAGTTACTTTGTGACTTGCAAGTTTTAGTGTCATCAACTTCAATTGGTATTTCTTTTGATTATGATTTTTTGAACTTGTAGTAGTTTTTTAGAATTAAAATATTGTTGCCTACTTTCATTTGTTACAATGCTTAAAATAGCCTTTGAAGCCACAAGCTTATTTGCTACTCAATTTACTATTGTCTCCAGATGAATTTGTCCCCCTAACTTCACTTATTGCTAGAATATTGGTGCAACAAATCTATATCTTAAGATAGGCTGTCTGTTTTGTTTTGTTTGTTTGTTTTGTTGAGATCTCTTGGACCGTGTGTCCCCCAGTCAAGTTCTTGGTACTGTTGGAAAGCCCTCGGTGAGGAGGGGTGCACGGGCTTTGCTTCATGGTGTTTGGATCTACGATGTGAAAGTTATAGAATTTCAAAGTTTTTTTTAATCAAAAGAATTAGAAAAATACTTTTACTTTTCTTCTGACTGAGGCAACAGCACAGGCCACACTAGTAATATTGAAGCCACCTAGGTCTTGGGACGTGGAAGTCGATACAAAAATCCCTGTCCAGTGTCCACAATGCATGACCATGGTATGGTGGTTCCAAAGGCCCATATGGGCACCAAGCTTGAACAAATCCAATGTCAGCGATGTGGATATGAAATCTCCACTCAGCAACTGAAAGACCCACGCACAGGCATTGGTGGAATTCTGTCATTCATTAACTTGCTAAAGTAAGTTCCTTCCTTCCTTCCTCTTCCCCTTCCGATTTTTCTTGTTCTTTTTCCCAGTCAGCCAGGTTTCCCCTTTGCTTGGCTTGGCTTGGCTTTGCTGAAGTGGTGCCGCCACCTCGGCGGGGATGGCACTTGTAAGTTAATATCGTGAAGTGGAAAGCAGAATGGCAGACACTTGGACTGCACTTGCATGACCAGGCCGGGTTCGGTTCCATGGCTTTCCATGTGACAGAAGTTATGTTAACTTAACTTCCAGTATCTTATGTTTTGTTTTTTTTGTTATTTTTTTGGACACAAATGAAACAAAATTTCAGTATCTTATGTTATGAGGATGGGGAAGCCCTCACTGACTAAGTTCAGTTAGTGAATATCTAGTGGAAGCGCACCATACAAGAACCACTACGTATGACAGGTCATTTGGCTCAGGGTACCAGGTTTGTGGTTTTTTTCAATTATTTTAGGCAGTGCAGAAATAGATATTCCCTGGAAGGATGAAACTATTTACTGTATTGTACAGCCATGGAAATGGATGAAATTTGCAATCTATAGATGAAATTTCATTTATTCATCCAGAACAATACATTTGCTATACATTTATTCATACCAAAACAGAAAGATCCCATACCCAGATTTGCTAGCAAATTAGTGATTTCATCTAGTGAAAAGCAAGAATATTTTGCCAAATATTCCCTTTAAAAAAAATTCATCACTTTTTAGTAGAAATTTGTTCAATTAAAAACCCTAGCTTAGGGTACCCTACTACAAGATGGTTAGATTCAACACAAATTACACCAAGGTGGGTACCCCCCAAATTGCCACTAATTGCTATTGTGCCTAATTACTATTATTGTTAGACTATTCAAATTTTTGTATTTTCTTATTGGTAAGTGAAAGGAAGTTCCAATGCACCAAAGAACGTGACAATTGGATTTCTATATGCAAAAGTTGGGAAGGAACAAAGTTTGGTTCTAAAAGCAATTCTTCCATATAGATACATAATTGATTTTGGAGATGTTTATAGAATGTAGATGGTGGTTTAAGGTTCAGATGCACATTTAGGGCGGGTGCCCATTGTTTTGAGAAATTAGGTTGTCCCATGTTGATTTTTTTACATTTTACATTATATAAATATCTACTCTTACTGTACAAAAATACACTACTTTTGAGTTCGGTGGTGGTGTAATTGGGAGTCATGAACCTCCTTTAGTTGTGTACAAATGAATATATTTATAGAAATATTTGTTGACTTTGGTAGCTTGTATTGTACAATAACTTTCTTGGGGGTAAAGCAGCTTAATTAATTATTTAGGCAACCTAATTTCCCTATTTAGTGTACACAACATTGTTTACCAATGAGGCAAGGGTCCTCCTTGCATCCTTGAAATAGACAAACTTAAGGTGAACAAAATTGACTTATATGGCTTCTCAAGCAACCCCAATCCTTGAATTAATTATTAAGTCCCTCCCATATATTTTGCAAAGCATAATACCTTCTCAATGTGGGAGGAAGACTATTGCTTGATTATACAATGTTGTATATGTAAAATTTGTTCAAAAAGTGCAACATGTCGTTTAGTGATTAGTTTAGAGTGAAGTGGGCTTCTTGCATGTTGAATTTGACCCACTCATACGTTATTGCTTAGCTAGTGGGTGCAAAAGTCCATATTTATCACAAATGTAGACATTAGTAAAAACATGATCTGCTTAGACCTGACCATATTTGTTAAATTGAGGGAAAATGCACATTTTGAGACTTTAGCCCTAGTATTAGAGATCTCCATTATGATAAATCAAAGATTTATGAACAAAACAACTTTAAAAGATTCAAAGGTTTAAAAGTATATTAATATAGTTAAAGTCCCAATTCACCTAATTCTCTCAATATTGTACCTATGTCTAAGCCCATATTCATTAAAATTGAAGGGTATGTAGATTTCATTTTAATGAATATGGCCTTAGACTAGAGAAAAGACCCATGAGAAGACCCAGATGACTAACTTGACTAGCTTTAGGTCTAAAGAGGCATGTTTTGTATGGCCCATGTTTCCATTAGTGAGACGAATGTAAAAAGATGTCCATATTTTGTAGTTGGTTAGTATTTGTGGTTCACTATTTTGTAGTTGTTAATTTGAGATCTTTGGGTCCCAATCATCATTCAAATATTTAAATTTACCATGGCAAGTATTGAATAATGAGAAGTCATAAGTAATGAGTTCATGTCATTTTCCCCAAGTTTTAAACTTGGAATTGTGAATCCCATGTCAACTTTTTAGTATAAGCATAGCATTGTTTCAATGGAAGAAGTTCTTCTGTATTATTAGATACTACCTTTGCAAATCATTATAGAGATTGATGAGGTATGATTCAAATAGTTGATTTTTTATTGTTTCTAGGAGATTGGGCCTAATGTCATTTAAGATCATGATTGAAGAAGAAATGTAGGTGTCTACTTTTCCATAAGGACCTTGGAAAGGTGAAAACTCATGTGGTATACAATATTATGAGAAGTATCATGACCTAGATCTTGTTGGGTGTCTTTTCAATTGTGTATTTGTATATTTGTTTTTTAATCAACATGGCACTATAAAATTATTAAATTGGTAAAGTGATAACCTATTGCAATAGGATTATATTGAACAATGTCTTTACATATAAAAAAATAAAAATGAAATCCATCACCATTATTTCAATTTTTAAGTCCTCCCAAATATATTCCAAAGTTTACATATTGCACTACTTCCAAAGTAGGGTTGGGCACGGGTCAAGCTATTGATTGAGCATTTTTAAGCATTGCTTTAGATGGGTTATACCATCGACAACTTTGAAAGGCCAAGAAGGGCCACCTCCTAAGCATTTGAGATAACCAAATGTCTTTTTCTTTTTCTTTTTGGAATGGGTGAAGGAATAGGGATATTGCATAAGTTTTTCAAAAATTCTCACCCTCTAATTTGAAAATATGTAATATGAGAACCTCATTGCAAAGTGCCCTCCATTTAAATACCTCATACAATTCAAAGGGCATATAGTAGATTGAAAAATAAATGCAAGTATGCAATGCAAGATTTAGCTTTATTAACATTAGAACCTTGTACATACAAACTCATATAGAGCCCCAACATCAATACTATATGATATATGCACATTGTGACTATAATCAAAAGTCTTAACCCCTCAAGGCCCAAGCAATTTTTGTACTTCTTCACAAGTTTGAACTTTGATTGACAGTGAATCTTGTATATCAAGCTTGTTACATGATGTCAACTATACTTTTGAGCTTTCCCCTTCAATATGAATATCATAATATGAAATTCATTTAAATATACTTCATAGAAATTTAGAATGTAGGAATACAAAGTTATAATTTTGACATGTTGAACAAGTGAAAGGCTCAAAAATGTCTCCTTGGGCCTTGAGGGGTTAAGGTATATGATATATGCACTTAGAATTGCCACTTGAAATAAATGCAATCTATAAATTTTAAGATGCACATATTTTAGTGACACAATTGATGATGCAATCTATGATTAACCACTTAGAATTTATAGTGTCATCTTGTCCTTACAAGTAATCTATGGTCTTGAAATCAATTTCATGAATACCATTTCAACAACATCAATAATCTTTTTCAATCTTGAAGACTATTTCAAATAATTCTTTGTCTAAAACTCCCACATATTGCCTATAGGACTAACTACTTTAACCCCTAAAGTTCATTGATGTTTAGAGGTTCAAAATGGCTTAGAAATACTCATAGCCAAAGCTAAGATAAAATCTTCTTCTATATTTATACTCTAACAAATTCAAATATAGGATCTTTAAGTCAACTTGTTCAAGTACATGCTTCCAAAATTTTAGAATAAATATCCTCACCAATTGCAAGTTCATTGTCATTGTGACTAAACTTCAAAATGTAGAATTTTCTTGTCCTTCCAAAAGGTGAACTTTTCTCTTCCATCATTTTTAAACACGTATTTTCTTTAACTTCAATATTTCATTCAAAATTTTGGAGAATATATTGAGGATAAATCAAGAAAATTTAACACAAATACTTCATATTCAACTCAAAAAAAATTATAAAGTGGAAGATAACACTTGATTAAAAAAAAACTAAACAACTAATAACTTTTATAAGGAATTGAAAATTTTCAATATAATTCCAATGTAGAGATTGTTTTTTTTATTAAGAATATATATCATATGGATATTTTTTTTATTTGAATTTTTTTAAAGTTGAGATTAAAAAATGACTTCATATGTTTTTTCTACCCTTGTTGCCTATAAAATAAAACTCTTGATAAGTTTCACCTCATAATTTGGAGCTAAATGTTTTAGTGGTTTTTGAATATACAAGCAGAAATCTATTTAATAAAAAAAAGCTAATCAATATATTTTTAGTAGGTCACTTCAACATTTGAAAAAACCCTTCATAACTCTCACAATATTTGTGAGAATGATGCAAAACAATGCTTCACAAGTAAATTAGAATGATTAGCATCCATCCTACAAAATTCATATGAAAAATCAAAATTGTGAAGTGAATAGAGCTTGCCCAAGTTTCCCTTGAAACCAAAGTAGTCTCCTCAATCCTTTAGGGGTTTAGAGTTAAAGGTTTGGTGGGGACTATATACCTGGTTTTGTCTTTTTTTTAATATGAAGTATATAAAAAATTATGGCAAAACATGCATTGTTGGATTGAAAATTCAACAACTAAATTATTTCATTTGGAGTTTATTTTAACATCTAAGCCTTATTATGCTTAATTACAACATCATGCATCTAGAATTTGTGGTCATTTTGCACCTTTTCAAACATGTAGGAGGTGCAATAACAATCTAAATTGGAAGTGCTATGTATCATTGGATCCAACTTAGTCTACATACAAACTTTTGCAACTATGGTATATGTCAATTCATACACCCTATACATCAAATTCAAATTCCCAAGAGCCCAATTGTAGTGGCAATATGGTGTTTGAAAATCTGACATTGAAATTTTCATAAACTGATGTAAACAATTAAGACAAAAGTTTGCCTTCATGGAAAGTGGGCTATATTAGTACATAGCACTCCCAATTAGGACTATTGTTGTTCCCCTATATATTGTAGAAGCTATGATACATCTACATGTATAGCACCATATTTGAGCACAAGAAGGTTTAAATGTTAAACTTGACATCTAGTTAACCACTAAAGGACAAGTAGCATTTTTTGGCAATATAGAATTTTCAGTCATCCAATTAAAAAAAATTTAGTTTTTTCTATGAAATTTTGACACAATTTTGTAGTCATGGGGTAGCTTTAAGGCACAACAATTTTCATAACTTTTGACTACATGGTTAAATTTAAATTTATTGTATGATATGTAGTTATTGTATGATTTTTGTATGATATTTCTTTTATTGCATGGGGAACTCAAAAACATCACTTTTTTAAGAAATAAAAATTTGAATTTGGTTTCCAACATTAATATATACTTGGAAGGTTTGAATCATTCCACTTTGATTAACAAGATGAAAGTTATGAGGAGTTTTAGTTATGGAAACCCTACTCTAAAGTAAACTTTGAAGTTCTTTGTTTTACTCAATTTTTCATATTTTTTAGAATAAATAAATAAATTGTAGGATGTAGATTGTTTATTAGAAAATTAAAACTATTAGGATTGGAATTTTTCAATTCCATTGAATGAAATTCTTAACAATTAAATATTTTTGGTTAAGACATACTTTACTTGTTTCAACTTAATTACTATTTTTTCCATGCATTAATATGAGATATTTTTTGTTGAAAATTTTTACATGTATTTCCAACTTATTTCTTTTACGTACTATAGAGAGTTGTAAGTTTTAGGATCTATCCATTTTTTGGATAAATTTTTCAAAAGACGAAACATAATCATTTGGAAAGAGTTGAAAATACATCTTTTTGAAATCCGAGCATTGTGATCTTTCAATTGACAAGGTTTCTTATTTTGAAATTTTAGGAAGGTGTACTCTAACAAGTTAATTAATGGTTATATTTGTTAATGAATAAATATAGATGAAAATTTTAGCCTTGCTTTAGTATGAGTACCATAAGACAATTTTGGTCCTAGAAACATCAAATTATTTTAAGGTTAAAGATTTAATTGTTAAATAATCAATACAATGCATGGTGCATCACTTGGCCATATTTAAATATATCATTTATTTTCTTTGAATCCAATGTACTATTACTAGTTTCTTTCAAAATTTTAAGAATTAATGGTTATAAATAAGCACAAGCTATAGAAGCAATCCGTAAGTGCCTATAAACACAAAATACAAATTGTTGCTATACATGGCCTTCAGCAGTTTCAGTTTAATTGCACCACAACAAAGTCTAGTACTATTGCTTGAAAAGTATGAGTAAAATCCTAATATATAAAAGTAACTTCTAATAACTTTGAATCTTATGTATATTTATGTGTCTATGTCTCTTTCTATATATAAAAGATGAAAATTAAAATTGGTACATGTTAGACCAATTGATAAAGATCAAAGGAAAGATAAATCTTAAGATGGAGTATGCAAAAACATTGCCTACACCTTGCATTTATTCTCTAGGGAAACTCATCACATTGAGTAATATAGAAATCTCCATTGCTTTGATAATGAAAAATTAAGGTTGGTAGGATTTTAGAATACTCATATAGTACAAAATTATCTACTTCAACATTTCATGATGAATTCTATGAGACTCCAAAAATCACAAATCAAAGTGATACAAGTGCTACTACTACTACTACTACTACTATTTTTTGAGTAAATTTACAAGAAAATGTTTTAAGGAATCTAATCCTTCCAAAATGAGGGTCAATCCTTCTTATCTTCTAGTCTAATTATGAATAAGATAGTGAATTGAGCAACAACATCACTTGTCATTCTCTTCCTTCACAAGATCTTTCTTGAATTGTTTTTTCAAGAAAATGACATTTTATCACCTTTTTAATTGTAGGCTTTTGCATCACATTTATAACATGCCCACAATTACTCATGTGAGATGCTATAGATACCTTATCTTTATTCTTATTTTAAGTTTGAGTGTGCTAAAATATTCAATATCTAGAATTTATTTGCATACTTGAGTTTATAATGTATTGACAATGAACATTTCAATTGGATCTTTGTATAAATCAAACCGCACTCGAACTTCAAAAAGTGATAACTAATTCAATCAGCATTAAGTGGTTCATGGCTCCAGTCTTATACATCCAAGTCACAATACGAAGTGGTTACAATATGCCTCCATTTTAACAACATGATGTAGCTCTATGTCACTCCATCATATCTTTGGGATTGATTGTAGGATTTAGAATGAACCTATCTTTAAGTTATGCCAATCTAAATAAAATGGAACCTGGGGAATTATTTCCTTCTCTCTAAGTAGTTAATGAAGAAGGGTCAATTTCACAACCAAGATGCAAATAGGTGTGGTTATCATGGTAGGGGTGGGGGTTGCAACAAGGTAGGAATCAGATGGTTACTTTCATTGGGGTGGATTCTCCAACTTAGTTGCAACTTTGGTGTGGTTTGTATGGATAGGAGTCACGTTCACAATGCAACTACATTACAATTTGGTGTGGTTTCCATGGTAGAAGTCATGTTTACAATGCGATTGGGTCACAACTTGGTGTGGTTTCTACAATAGTGATCACAACACTAATAATAGCCTAAAAAGGTGGTTTGTGGGTACCATTCAATAGTGTTAGAGCGAAGTGCCCAATGCCCACCAATTGGCCCGGCCCCACGATAATGCCAATATGAGCCTTGGGCACCATGCTCTCACATTATTCCTTGACGTTGAAAGCAAACTCTTTTTTGTAGGGGGGCATGCTCACAACCGGGTCTTAATTTGGTACTATTTCCATGGTAGGGATCATGTTCCCCAACGGTGTCTCTATTTGGTGTGGTTTCCATGAAATTTAAAAAAAAAAATTTCTCTCTACATTTCTCATGTTTATCTTCATATGCAAATTTTTTTATTTTTTCAAAAATGGGAGCATGGAAAACCAGCCATTCTGCCTGTCGTAGTCTGGTTTACCTTAATTGCAAATTTGAATTCAAAATTTGCAAATTTTATCATGTGTTGCAAATAAAAAATTTCAGTGTTTAAACTGGGGGGCATTGAGTGGGGCAATTGAGTGAGGCCGGTCCCAAGTCGGGTGTCGTTACCATGGTGGGGGGCGGGTATCTCCCCAGGTAGGAATTACAGTTGTAGTTCCCCAACCGAGAACCCCATGCGAACCTTCCCCAGCCCTTGCTGCCCATAAAATCCCCAACTGAATTACAGTGATATAGTAGAGGGGTGCCCTAGCCCTGCGGCCCCCGCGACCCCCGCGCCTTTGGTCGAGTGGCTTTCCGGGCGGGCGTGCCAACGCCAAGTGAGGCTTGGCAATTCTTGTGGCACTGGGCAGCCAACACAAGGCCAGCTTGGCACTGCTCCATTGGCCCCCTGGATACACTAACCCCGCCCAGATGAGGGGACTACGGACCCAATACAATCCAATGCCGATATCAATATCCCCACCACTAAGCCTCCCTCCCCGACCGAAGACCACAAACACGACTTCGCATCGCATTTTCTACCCCAAATCACCTCATGATGGTCTTCCCCTCCATCGATTCCGCCTTCTGAATCTCCTCCTCTTCATTTCAACTTCTCAAGCTCGCATTTTGGTGCCGAATCGAGGGCGATAGGGGTGTTTGTTTGCCGCCACCATGACGCCGGGGCTGAGCCTTGCAGCGGCTCCGTCGTCGTCGCGTCTGGTGGAGCTCGGGAGAATTGGCTGCTGCAACAACAGCAATAACAGCAACATTGGCGCTCCGGGATGCTCGTCGTCCATGGCTACCGTGTTTCAAGTGAATTACGGAGTTGCAGGGGGGTTGTGGGCAGGCAGGAAGGGGGTGACCTTGGGGAAAGGGAAAGGGAAAGGGGAGAGAGCGAAAGGGGTGATGGAATGTGTGGCAGGGGAGTCCAGGAGTGTGAGAATTTTTGATGTGGAGGATCCGAGGGAAACGCGCGTGAGCTTGAGGACGAAAGGAGCGGAGACGGGGACGTTCGACGTGAACATGGCGTGGGAGCTCTTGCGGCAAGATGTGCTCTACTTGGATTGGAAGGCGAGGCGAGACGTGTTGGCGATTCTGGCGGCGCATGATAAGGTGGGGGGCGAGGGTGAGGAAGGGAGGATGGATAGATTGGTTTCGGGGAGAGTTTTTGGAAAAGAGATTGGTGTTTTTCGGAGGTTAGGGCTTCGGATTGAAATTGGATTGGGGTGATTGGGGTGCAACAGGTGGTGGAAGTGCTGAATCCGCTGGTAAGGGATAAGAAGTCAGTGGAGACGCTGCGCTCGGAGCTCGCAGGGTTGCAGGATAATCTCTCCAAAGCGCACGCTCAGGTTCGCTCATTGTTGCGGAAAAGTCCTGTTTGAAGGTTTTTAGTTTAATGTGTGTGTGTGTAAACCTAGGTCTGGGGATGGTGAACAATGTCGAGGGAGGCACTAAGGTACGGAATGTTGAAATCGTTACTGAGCGTAGTTTCTGTTGTTGGAATGGTGAGAATTTGATATGCTCTTGTTGGCAAGTGAAAGAGGATTCCCACGCACCAGAGAATGCTTCATTTCGTTACCGTTTGCAAAAGTTACGAAGGGTCGAAAGTTTGGGTTCTGCGAGACGGTGGAAAATCTCTAGGGAGACTCGAAGGAGGGACAACTTAAATCGCCACTTTTGCTGCTGAGCATAGTTCCGACTGCACAAAGTGGCAAATATCTTGGCAAAATGTTGGCGAGTGAAAGAGGATTCCAGCCCATCGTAGAATGTGTCATTTGGATTTCGTATGCAATAGTCACGACGTGCCCAAGTTGATGATGTAAAGTCGCCACTTGCTCAGATGTTGAGGTGGTGGACATCCTTTCCATGGATATGTTCCATTTTTAGGGTAGTTTTTTTGGATTTTTGAGCAATGTTCCTGCGATCTCGCTGCAGGTGCATCTCTCAGAGGCAAGAGTGGAACACACACTTCGAAAGCTTGGTGAGATGGAGAGTTTGATCAACGACAAGCTACTGTTGCAGGAGAAGGGAGGATCAGTGAAGGCCAGAGCAGCCAGGAATGCTGTCTCCACCATTGAACAGGTGGTGACAGGCGAGTCTCAAGCGCTAGCATCCATATCAAGTGGCAAAACCCTCGACGTCTCTGGTCCCGTGGCCCAGTATCCGGCTCAACTGAAGAATTATTGGTACCCTGTAGCCTTTTCTGACCACATGGACGAAAAGACCATGGTGAGTGCATTCTCCCTTTTGAGAGCCGTGTTTTGAGATGTCATTTTGAGTTGATTAGATTACAAACGGTGACGGCCATAGTTGAATTTCCACCTGTGAGCTGATCCTCTTCTTATTGTAACATCCAGGTTCCATTTGACAGCTTTGAAGAAGCATGGGTTTTGTTTCGGGGGAAGGATGGTCGTCCTGGATGTGTGCGAGACCAATGTGCGCACAGGTCGTGTCCTCTTTCCCTGGGGAAAGTGGAGGATGGGCGCATACAGTGCCCTTACCACGGTGAGTGAGTTCACATCTTCCAGTTAAGTAACTGGCTGGCTAATGGGATTGAAGTTATGGATGCGATGTGAGAGAAGATTTTTCTCCTTTGTCAGATTAATTGGTCTTTTGATTCTCCTGCCTGGCTTATTACCCTATAATTGGAGTAAGGTAATAAGATTCACTGAATTTCGTGTTGGGAGGCGAGCTGATATATGAGTGACCGCAGGATGGGAATACAATACAACTGGGAAGTGCGAGAAGATGCCATCAACGAGGCAAGTGAGTGCAAAACTAGAGTCTCTGCCTTGCATTGAGCAGGACGGAATGGTGTGGATATGGCCTGGAAGCGATACTCCGTCGTCAAGTCTTCCAATGTTGAATCCTCCGTCACATTATACCATTCATGCTGAAGTGAGTGCAAACATCAAACATTCTCCTTTTATCTACATTACCGCTTGGTTTCTAGTTTAAAATAACCTTCCAGTAAAAGTATCTGATCAAGCTTCAAGACAATGTTCAGATTACTCTGGAGCTACCAGTGGAGCATGGACTGCTAGTGGAGAATCTGCTGGACTTGGCGCATGCACCTTTTACCCATACCACTACCTTTGCTAAGGGTTGGAAAGTGCCCAAGTAAGTTATTAATTGTTCATCTTTCAATCATGTTTTGCTAATCTGTGAACTTGAGGAAGAGGTTTTTGATTGGTGCACATTGATTATTGCAGCTTCGTGAAATTTAGGACCCCGATCGCAGCGTTGGCAGGCACTTGGGATCCTTATCCCATTGCGATGGAGTTTAAGCCTCCTTGTATGGTGCTTTCCACTATTGGCCTAGAAAAGCCTGGCAAGCTGGACGGCACTGATGTGAATTCATGCCCTACTCATCTTCATCAGCTCCATGTGTGTATGCCATCAACTCGGGGGAAAACGCGACTGTTGTATCGCATGGCATTGGATTTCGCCCCTTTCCTCAAGCATGTACCATTTATCAGTTACCTTTGGAAATACCTTGCCAACCAGGTGATTTAAGCTCATATTTCTCCTTGATGAAAGGAAACTTCCTAATTTTTTTGCAAATTTTGTGGAATCCAGTGTTTTGCTGCATGGTTCCTCTAAGAAAAAAGTTAGCAGGTAGTCAACCCCTTCTTATGATAGACATTTTGCCGTCGGTAGACCATACGTGGACTTCGTGTTACTGACAAGCAATTATTTAGAAATGTAGTGCATATGGCGATGTACAGTACGACAACTGAAGACTAAAAGCCTACCTGCAGTTTCACTCGCCCTATGAGCCAAACTTTGAAAATTCATACCATCTATACAATATTGAAATAGTATGTATTTCAATTTTGATGCATTGGAATCCTCTTGTAGATGGGGACAGAAAATTCTTTTCTGATTAGAGAATCCACTCATGCAGCGAATGTGTGAATGAGGGGTAACGGTTTGGCAGAATGACCGATTTGCGTGAGTTTTTTTTTATGACAGGTTTTGGGTGAAGACTTGAGGCTAGTGGAAGGGCAGCAGAATCGAATGCAAAGGGGAGCGAACGTGTGGAACCTGCCTGTTGCGTATGACAAGCTGGGAGTGCGGTACCGCAGGTGGAGAGTTGCAGTAGAGGCGGGAGATCGGATCCCATTCAGTTCAGATCAGTAGGGAGGACTTTTGGATGGGGCTTTGAAAAAGAGTATTGACTGGAGCCTGATGAATGCAACTGCATACACTGGAAAAGTCAGAGTTGTTGCTGTTTGCAGGATGAAGGGATAGGCTGTGGCTTTTCTTTTTAAGGTTAATGGGTGAGTTTTCATGGCTGCATCCTCCTCCTTCAAGTGCAAAAACCCAAACTAGGGGATGTTCTACCTATTGTTGCATGGATTCCTGATGCATTCCTACTGCCGTGGAGAGATGGCTCCCATTTTTTTGCCACTGAACAAGCAGCGGCAACACTGGCCAGCAGGCAGTAGTGTGTGCTTGTACAGTTGTACCATGTGCTGGAGTGGGAAGAGGGAAAAACAAGAGGCTGTGATTTTATTTCTATAAATTTTTTTCCATTTCCTCTTCTCATATTCGGGATTGTAGCAGTATTGGGGCTTCCACCAATTTGGTGAGCGGAAGCAAACAGTAGAGTAACTGAAGCTTGGCGGCAGTGTGCGAGTTTTAGCAAGCAGACTACGGTTCATCAACAACGGAGGGAATCGTCGTCACTGTTTTGCTTTAGAGAATTTCTCAATGCCTCTAAAATAGAGTTTGCTATGCATTTGTAACTTGTTTCCAGGTGGGATGTCTCGGTTTCCATGTGAGATGCATCTGTGGTTACTCAACTGTGGTGCTCTGATGTTGTACATTACCATGTTGAATTGCGTCCTTTGATCCTATTGTTAAATCTCTACCGATCTGTCCACTGTAAATTGTTCAACGCAAGGAGTCCATTTGGGGTGGAATTAGTGTAGCTAGTTTAAGGTGTTTCACAGCTTTTTTTTTACATTGCAACTATAGAAGGTCTTTATGTTGTGCAGAGTATATCCTGCTTATGGATTGAAAGGTTCGCATCTATCTAGATTCAACCGCTCATTTGTAAAGTTTCTGTTAGGGATTCGGAGTTGGGTATTATCTTATTGTCATGTTCCTTTGAGTTTCTCATAAAGTTTACCACAACTTTTGCAGGAAATATATTACCCTTTGTGCCTTCTGACCTAATTGTGAGATATCTCAGAGGCTTGTTCATTTGGATTCAAAGGCTTTGGTGTTAGCATATTATGTGTTGTCATTTAGCCCCTTTCATGCTTGAATTGAAGATGATTTTTTGAATATGATTATAAATGATTCATTGTTACTACTTTAAAATATCAATATCATTTGGTTTGTGTAGAGCATTCTTTTTACTAAAAAGTTTCATTCTCACCACTAGAACCTATTTGTTTAGAATTGTGGAACTCTTACATGAATGAATGAAAAAATGATTTTGTGCTTGGAGTATGTTAACATTCATTCAGAATATAAAATTTTGAATTTATGGTCTTTCATCCCTATAGGATTGGTTTCATCACAATATATGGTAGTCAAAATTCATTTCTACGCTCTATTTAGTCCAATTAGATTATTTTTTGAGTTTTAATTTTATATTTTTTTTCATTTAAGAATATGTATTGCCTATCAATGATACTAAAAGAAAATTTAGTTTCTTTAGAAATGTGATTGTTATAATTTTTATAGCAAAAAGAGAATAGGAATTGGTGAATATAACCAAAAGAATCCAATTAAATTTTTTTATATGATACAAGTAGCAAATAAGGAATAATGTGAATTATTCTAAAGGAAGTATTTCATTGTTACCTCCAAAACACTCTTGGCAATGACTTTCTAGCAATGTAGAAGTGAAAATACAATGGAAACCAAGTCAACTTGTTAGGATTCATTTTCTTTGCTTAAAATAGATATTGTATATGGATATATTTAAAGTTTGACTAAAGTGCATACAAGTTTTAAATGTGCGAATCAAGGTGCAAGGTGAATCAATAGTTTGTTATAGATGAGTTGGGTCATATTTCTAAATAGCCAATTCAAAACAAAAACCTTTAGGAAATCTCAATTGATGCTTTGAGAAATTAATAATTTAAGTAGAACTACAAAAAATAACCCAAGGTAAACTTGCCTATGACAAGTAGAATGAGTGTTTTCCCCTATTACAATTAGCAAAAAAAATCAGAGTTTTTTCCATACAAAGACAACTGTGAGAAAAGTAGAGAGCAATCGAAATTTTATTTTTTTGACAAGGGTGAGTGCGAGAAACACTTGTCCTATTTTTGGCCCCTTGCCCTCAAGCATGTGGTTTTTTGGTCATAACTTTTGCATCATAAGTTTGTTTGTCTTGAAATTTGGAATGATGGTGTATATAAAAGTTTCCCACATTTTCTATTTTTTTGTATTTAAAAAAAATTACTTTACTATTTTTAAAGTGCCCCCAATTGGGTATCTACCTTGTCCATTTTGGGGGTTTTTGAGCCGAAGTTGTACACCAAAATGCGAATTGGAAGCGAAAAAATGGAGAAGTTGGAGGTATACTTGCATTCCAATGAAAGACGAAGATGTTTTTGCAAAAAACCTTTGCATGAGGTGTCTACATGGGGCCAAAGTGACCGTTGTTCACACACATTTTTTGGGTAGGAGAAAATTTTCTTTGAAGAAACTTTTGGTGCAATGTTAGAATAGGCTTGTCTACAAAAATGGGTTTTTTTCTAGGAATTTTTTGAATTTTTTTGAATTACTAAAAATGAAAAGATCCATAGACCCCTTTTCTACTATTTTCTGCTCCCAGTGGCCTCTATAGTACTACATAGTACTGTATAGTACTAAATCAATGGTTAAGATCTGTAGGCGCTCGGAATCAACGATTGAGATTCGCAGGCGCAATCTGACGCGCGAAATTGATAGTAGTTCGTAGTACTGCCAATCCTACGACTAGAAATCGGGTTTTTGAGCCAGAAGCGTGAAGTGTTTCTTGCAATCACCCACAAAGTATGAATTTCTTATGAATTTTTGAAGTGTGTTTACCAATTGGCCCAAAAGAGTCTATAGACTATCCCAAAACCAACAAAAAGTGTATATATGATGGCCATCCTACCACCTAAAGCAATCAGAATATTTCCTAACATAGGTACAATACTTCCTAACATGGCCAAAACATGAAGAATTAAAAAAATCACTTGCTTTGATGAATTTACACTGAAAAGCTAGAAGTTCCTAAAACATACACTAATAACTCCATCACCATTATCCAAGCCATTGATTTTGGTCACTAACCAACCTAATGTAGTCCTAATCTTAATTATTAGATAAAGTCTATCATGAGTTGATGTAAGACTCTAATTGGTCATTTCCGAGGTGCCTATCATGGGCAAGTTTACCTTATATCAATGAATTGAGAGATTTTACGGAACTTTGGATACTAGTTGATTTGGCTCAAATTTCTCTAGGGATAGAGGTGGGAACTTTTAGCTCCTAATTGCTTAAATCAAATATAATAAAGTCATTATTGAAAAAATTAGAATATATAATTGTAAATTCTTCAAAAAGTCAATATTTGATTTTATCAAGAAGATCAATCTTTTTCTTTCCATCAAAATTATGAAATTCTGTAGATACTAAAAGTTCAAATTTTCAAAGTAAACAAGTAGTAGACTCCTTAGTTGTTTAGATGCTAAGAAGAATTTGAAATATATTGTAATTCATGTGTGGTTGACTAATCTTTCCATAATTGAGAGTTAGTTAAACCAAAGGAAGACCTATAAAATCCAATATTGACATTTCCTTGCCAAAATTGACCATCATGAATTGTATGGGATGCTTTTTCACTATATTACATGTTCCAAATCCCATTGAATTTTCAAAATCTAATTGGTACAAAGTTGAAAATTGGAACTTGAGGCTCCATACTACATTCCAAGACCTAATGCACTCAAATGCCTATGTAGCAACGCTTTTCAGAGGTTTTGGACCTAAGAAAGTAGGACTTCATACAATTTGGGTTGAATTTAGCGAAAATTGAGACCCAACATTGGCTCCAAGTCCCATCTATTGTTTACAATATGTGAAGAGTAATACTAAATCAAGCATCCTTATGGGCTGATTTTGTGAAAAAATCTATGTATAGATTTTTTATATAAAATACCCCAAATGTTTTTATTGACTTGATGACCTAATCATTTTTGGACATATATACACCTTATAATATTGTACATGATAATCCTTGGGACTTAGAAATTGGACCTTGGCCTTTGGCCTTAACACCATGAAGCTCCAATTCTCCCACATAATGTTAGTAAATCACCTTCTACAACCCAAGAAAGCCAAAATTTGGCCTTGAAGTAGGACATAAGGTAGGATCACCCAATTCTGATTATATTTTCAAAAGCAAGCCTTAGAAAAACTAGAACAAAATTAGATGCTTGTTGCACTCTCTTTAAAGTGTGAATACTGAAAATAGGACACAGTTTTAGAAAATCTACCAATTCAACTTTGACCTCACATAACTTTTGCATATTATACTCAAATATCATTATTGAATTTCATCCAACTTTAATTGCAATTTGTCTTTATGTGATTAAAATTTGAAAACTTCCAAACACTCAATAATGATCTTTACAAAAATTTGCTTGATGGGATGTAGTGAGAAACAACCCTAATGTTGAGTTTGAAATGTTAACCTCCTATGCTTCATATTCCCCCTTTATGGGAATGCACCATCAAGGGGTCAAACCCTTAGGCCTCCTACCACGTGAGACTGGTGGGCAAGTTCATAGGTAGAGTTATCCATACCTTAAGTTAGGTTGTTTGTTTTGTTGTGTTTGTTTGTTATGTTGAGATCTCATTGATGGATCATGCATCCCCCGGTTGTGTTTTTGGTACATTTGGAAAGCCCTTGGCGAGGAGGGGTGCACAAGCTTTGTTTTGTGGAGTTTGGATCTATAATCTGAAAATTATGGAATTTTGAAGTTTTTATGAATAAAAAAATTAGAAAAACACTTTTACTTTGATTTTGACCGTGGCAAAGGCACAGGGCACACTAGTAGGGTTTAAGTTTGAAAATGCATTGACATGTGGACTCTCTGGGTGGCAAGAGATCAAGTTAAAATTCCACAAGTATTGCTTCCCTTCAAGATTGACCAATCTCCACCAATGGGGTTGTCCACCAATTTCAATAAATCATGAAATCCTCCTTTGCCGCTCATCGAGGTTGACAAGGCAATCAATCAGATCTTCTTGTCTTCTAGTGCTTTTTTTGCCTATCCATTTCACATGGTAGGAGGCCCTTTATGCCAAAATCCTTTTTTGAATTTTTGCACATATTAGTTTATCTTTGTAAATACCTTAAATTCATAATTTACAGAGTTTATTTTATTTTAAAAGTCAACGATTGGTTTAGATGAATGAAAGTTATGTGGTACAGTATTTAAAAAGCCCCGGCCGCCCTAAACCCTACTTAGAATCTCTCTGTTCATCGTCGCTGGGGAACCGCTGGGGAACCCAATGGCTTGGAATTCCATGAACTTGGACATGAAAAAGATCCTCGTCTACTTCGTGCTTGCGTTTCCCCTTGAGCTATGGCATTCCCTTGCCTCCCTCGTCCTTCTCCTCGTCTCGTTGCCCTTCTCCACACCACTCCTTTCAATTGTCGCACTGCCGAGGACTCCAGAACAATTACAATTGCAAGCATTCGTCCATTTTCATTTT
Source organism: Straminergon stramineum (assembly GCA_963920665.1). Taxonomy (NCBI): domain Eukaryota; kingdom Viridiplantae; phylum Streptophyta; class Bryopsida; order Hypnales; family Calliergonaceae; genus Straminergon; species Straminergon stramineum. The sequence goes on from OY987272.1 coordinate 16,492,740, forward strand.
CCAGCACAAAGGCTCTCCAAAGCTTGTCGCAAGCTGGGCGTTGGCGAGAGAATCGAGTCTCTAGTGCGTCTGCGACTGTGCAATCCATGGCTGTCGACAGCAGGCCCGAAATGCTGGCTACTGCACCCTACTCCCCGCCCTCTTGGGCTTCGCAATTGCACCCGGCGCCCTCGCAGTTCGTTTCTTTGGGCCAGGTGAGAAGATGGTCTCGCAATCAATCCAGGCCCACGATTTTTGGTTCAATTTGAATGCTTCCCTTTTTCGACAGGGACTTTAAGTATGTGTTAGTTTGATATACTATGAATGTGTTGTGAATTGTGGAAGTTAAGGTTCCGATGACTGTCTGGATGATACTGGGCCTAGAAGTCTATCTCAGCTTTCTTTGAACTAGGTGAGAACAAAGAGTCGCCTACAAAGAACTCAACATTGTTCGAATGAGGGTTTAAATTTAGGTTCTTAGGAAGTGCAACTGATTTCGTTATTTTTGCTTCCTCTCATCAGTTTTGCACTCCAATTCATCGGTGGAATCTTCCGGGCTTGCCCAAGGATACAGAGGTTTGGATCAAGGTGAGTCTAGGAATGAACATCATACACTCCAATGTCATCTGATTGGGAGGTCATGAATGCTGATTGTCTTTCTACTCTGTTGAGAATGTTTGCCAGCGCAGTTAGCCAAGTTTTAAGCATACTACACTTCGTAGAGTTGCAACTCTGAGTGCTGAGCACAGTTTTGTATCATTAGAGTGGGAAGATTTTTAAAATGCTCTTGTTAGGAGGATTCCAATGTACTTATAAAATGCAGCATTTGCATACCCTATGCAATAGTTGTGATGGCCCAAAGTTTCATTGGTTGAAAACTGAAATAGGTTTTAAGTTTTCAATTTTGATTTTGAGTTGGTGGTCACTCTCAACATTGATATGCACTCTTTGTGTAAGATTTTAGAGTACTCATGTGATTCGTACTCATTTTCACTTTAAGGTACATGTTGTAGGTGTCGCAGTTAGGTCTGGTCACCTTTTTGCATGCTGTTTTGCATTCGAATTTTGCTGAAGAAGAACTTTGCAGAGAGATGACTTGACAGGGATGCAGCTGAGCGGCAACAAGGTCCGGAAGCTGGAATTTATCATGGCAGATGCCAAAGCCCAGGGTGCTGATTGTGTGATTACAATTGGAGGCATACAAAGCAATCATTGTCGTGCCACCGCTGTAGCAGCTAGATACCTTGGTCTTGATTGCTATCTTATACTCCGTACAAGTCGAGTAAGCTTTTCCTGGCTTCGTTTTGTTTTATTTGGGCCTTGTCCCCACTTTGAGAGAAAATAAATGCACTAAAATAGGTATTAGTTGGGTATTGCATGAACATATATATTGATATGTATGGCTTGATCTTATTGTGTTAATTGATGAAATTTGAAGTAGTAGTGTCCTAATCGCAAGTTTGGACAACACGAATGAGCCATTCACGATGTCCTATTTTTTTCGGATAGATCTCCAATTTTAATCTCACTTATTACATGTTATGCGTTTGGGTGACGCCTGGATTATAATAAATGGCTTACTTGTCAACCCAAGCGAGAGATACCCTATGCAAACGGGTTCCCTGCCGTAAGATTTTTGTTTGATGTTGCAGACGATTGTAGAAGATGACCCGGGATTGGAAGGGAATCTGCTGGTTGAGCGTCTGGTTGGGGCTCATGTATCACTGGTTTCCAAGGAGGAGTATGTTCGGCTTGGTAGTGTGGTGATTCTACCGACAGAGCTTCTTTCTCTCATAAGCTTAAGTCCAGGTCTTATTATTTTCGTTTTACTGGCTGTTTGACTTGTTGGCCCGTCACTTTATGGTTGACTTATCCAGGAGACATGTCGTTGACTGCGCACCTCAACTTTTAGATGGCTTAGCAAATTCAAAATTGGGTTAAGTGATTTGAAACTGTTGACAATTTGCGTTTCAACCTTCCTCAAGAAAATCAGTTTCTTTTGATTTATTATTGCATGTAGTGATGAATGTCCAAAAATTCATTCAAACCAAGTGTCTCCCTTTTGTGATATAGGCTCTTGGGGAGCTCCTCGTAGAGAAATTGAAGAATGAAGGCAGGAAGCCCTACGTCATTCCTGTTGGAGGCTCCAACTCTCTTGGTACTTGGTGTGTTCCGTCTTACAAATAAATTGGAACCATTAGCTTGATGGACCTTGTGTTTGATCTGTAATATTCAGAAACTGGAGGGGCCAATAGGTGTGTGGGGTATTCACTCTAGAGACCTGGCAGTGTTCTCAGGTGTTGAAAGTGGTGAAGTGCTCTCCGAAGTATGCAGGACTCTAGTGTCTCTCTAGAAACTGATTCTCGGATTTTGGTCCCTGGGGGACCCCCTTTTGGTAAAATTTCGCTGGTTCCTAAGCAAGACGGCCTGCATAGCCTAGCAGTCGTTGTCAGTCCCCGAGCTGTAGAGCAGCGATTCCGAGCTGTTCTACACCAGAGGGATTTTATTTAATGAGGGTATTCAATTAGCACCCTGAAGTGGGTATTGTGTTCCTTCATTTATACCTGGGTCTACACAGGTTTACAGGGACAAAGAGTATGCAAGAGCATGCTAGGCTTCCTCTTCTGGATTCTCTGGAAAACTAGCCAGTTGAGGTATCCTTGAGGGCCTCTTCAGTAGTCTTTACTGGCACCATCGAGTAATTTACATTTTGACCAATGCAGTTTTGGGCTCTTGGCATGGCAGGGGTTACGTGGAATTTGTGAGAGAGCTTCAGAATCAACTGGAAGGCGGTAAGGTCTCGGGCCTCAAGCATGTTGACGACATTGTTATGGCATGTGGAAGGTGCGTTTTTACTGGAAACACGAGGAAGCAGTGAATTTCAGAGGTTCTTTGATCATTTGTTGCAATGGACGTGACGGATATCAGATGAGGCTTCTCTCAAACCATATTTTGGCTTGCAGTGGGGGAACGACAGCAGGGCTTGCATTGGCTGCCCACTTGAGCAACCTTGGGACCAAGGTGTGTTTTTAGTTTGCAGATTTTCATCCTTCTTCTGCTATCCTGAAATATTCGGAGGTGTGAATCGGAGTTGTTCGGGTAACAGTTTCTTTGTGAATCTGAATGTACAGTTTTAATCGAAAATATTAAAGTGAGACCAGCCTGATCATGGTATTGATGAAAGTCATTTAAATGTGAACGGGTAAAGAGGTGCAACGAATGCGTTTAGAGTGGTCTATGGAGTAAAATCAGGATGCTTCTCTATATTTTTATGGATTTTAAAAGTTATTGCAAGCGGGCAGGATTGTTGATATCCATATTTATGGTGACCAATTCCCGAACCACAGTCTGCAATTGAATTTGCACGCGGGTGTGAATGTGCAGATGAGTGCCATTTTGAATCTTGCATGATGGTACCTTTAGGTAACATAGCATTATACGTACTGAATGGCCGAGGGGATTCTATATGTGTGTGTTGTGATGCTAGTGTGCTCTCCATGTTGCCCTTGTCAAGATCAGAACCACTCCTGTGAATTCTGACAGAAAAGTCCTCTTCTTCAGGTTCACGCTTATGCAGTTTGTGATACCCCCGAGTACTTCTACGACTACGTGCAAGGGCTTATTGATGGTCTCCATGCTGGCGTGAAGTCCAAGGACATTGTCCGAATCATCAACGTGCGGTATCTTCCCTTCTTTCCTGGTCATTTCGATTGTTGGGATCTATTACGAGGGTTGAAAGCATTCGCTCATGCGAGGTCACAGAGGGGTGAGGTTTTGCCGACCCAGTTTGCAGAGCTTGTCCATTGATGATCCCTCCATCTGAATTAGGAGCTTTTATATTTGTTTCTCAGGCAAAAGGCCTGGGTTACGCAATGAGCACGACGGAGGAGTTGAAGCTTGTGAAGGAAGTTGCGGAGTCGACAGGGATCATCCTTGATCCCGTGTATAGGTGATTACATCTGTTTTATCCTCTTCACAAGGATACCTCCTTTTTAGGGGGTTTCAACTGTATTGCAACTGAGGCAGGCAGCACGGCCTCTGCTGGTTCCAAATTCACTTGTCATGAATGGGAATTTCTGGTTTTGTCCATTTCACGAGCTTTTAAGTGATCGTGCCCATAGGATCACTTGTTTCCTCGTTGGTGTGTCAACACTCACGTGCCACGTAGGATGTTCAATCGTGTGCGAATGAGAATGGACCCCAGTTCTCTACTGTGATGGGTTCTTTTGATCTAGTAAAATGACCTACTTCCACTTCATTACCTTTCCACTAGTTTCCTTCTAGTGTGGATCAGTTTTTATATGTTGATTGATCGTATGTCTATTTCCTCCGCATAATTTGCATTTCGATTCTGAAAATCGGTTGGGGTGGCTGATGCAGTGGAAAGGCGTTAAATGGAATGCTGAAGGATATGGCAGAGAACCCTTCCCAATGGGAGGGGAAGAGGGTGCTATTTGTGCACACCGGTGGCTTACTGGGCATGTACGATAAGGTGCAGCAGTTGCAGCCCTTGACTGGCAAGTGGGAACGTTTTCGAATTGCGGAGACAGTTTTGAAGGAAGGTGATGGCAAGGGCAAAATGTTCTAATTGACGAATGAAGTGGCTATGCACTTTATAGTGAAATCGTCTTTGCTTCCACCCCCAGATGCCGGATTATGGGGCGAAGAATTCTCAGACTTCTGATTCATTCGCTTCGTTGTTGACTAAGTGGAGTGTCGTTCATTCAGAACTTTATTTTTTTTTCATTTGGATATGCTAGGTTTTCAAGGCAACTTCCTACCGAGATGTGTTAACGGGTGATCTTCTGAGAGTTTGAAGGTGATGAGATCATGACCACTCATCTAAGTTTCCTTGTTTAGGGTTGAATCAGCATAGTGGAGTCATTGATTTTGCGGTCTTTCATCTCTCGTAAAATTTCTGGAGAGGTGGCAAGCACACATGGATTACACAGATTTTTAACGAAGGTTAACATCCAATGCAATCACCCCAGTATCTCCGACTGTGAATGTAAGTTTCAATGGAGGAATTTCATTTGTCTGCTTTGCATCTTGATGCAGTAGTCTACAACAAATTCTTTCGTGATTTTGCGTAATTTCTATTACTACCCACCTTGTGCACATATCATCTTAGAAGACTGCTAATACATGTCGAGTTGAGAACAGATAAGGGTTCCACTTGAATGGTTTAGGCAGAGCAATTTGAGAGTATCGTGTGCACTAGAAGAGTACTCTTCGTTCAGATTTCAGAATGGGCTTCGAGACGAACACTACTTTTCCTCTGTCCTAGCATCAGAATTCCCTAGAGCAAGCCATGTCCTTATCAGACAGTGCTCAACTCACACTCTTCAATCAAACTAAACCAATGAAAGATGAAGCCAACACATGTTTCAGAAAGCGCTCTTTCAAAAACAAAATTGCAATTACTGCCAATTTCCACAGTCGGCATGTTCACTCAATCGCAGGAATCTTTCAACACGGGCCTGGAACCACTAACAACCGTTCAGAATCTGTCGGTTCCAAGAAGATATGAGGTTTTTTTTCTTCCAATTTCAAAGTCACTTGCAATTACTGCCAATTTCCACAATCTGTCGTGACGAACTAGTTCTAAGAATTTTCTTCTTCAAATTTCATAATCACTTGCAAGTACGCCCAATTTCCACAATCTGCCGGAACCCAACTAGTTATCAGCAATTGCTCTAACTTTCCACCGTTGATGCAGGACTCTTCCGTGTTGGGGGATGTTCTAGTCCATGTATCAAATTCCTCACGCTGCACACTGATCCCAGAAATCTTTCAAAATCAAAAGGAAGGGCTGGATATAATAAAATTGGGGGAGAGCAGTTGAATCCGCCCGCTGCAGAGACAGAGTCTTCACGCAACCCCAAAGTCCACAGAGTGGTGAAGACAAGTGGGCCTTGGTGAACAGTGTCGCCCTTCAAATCGTGGCTTTCTCTGGAGAATAGACGGCCTAGTCGATTCCTTCAACCTCGTCTGTCCTTAGGCTCTCACCATCTCTCTCTCTTTCTTGTGCGATTCCTGCTACCGTGAACCAATTTCACCCGCTCCTGCTGCAATTCATCGTCCCCACTTGAGCACCTTCAGTTCTGCCACCTCTCCCATGCCCAGAGGCCACTCTGTGCGGTAGGGTTTCCGTTTTGAAATCTCTTGCGGAGTCATGGCATCGCTATAAGAACCCGTTGATGCGATCGCTTCTCGGAGAAGTCGCATGTTTCCTCTGCGCAGATCCAAGAGTCCACTGTCAGCGATTTTGGGTGAGTTCATCTTGCGCTTTGAGAGTGTGTTGAGTGTGTGTCGGTAAAGAGAATTATTGGTTACCTTGGAGAGATGCGAGGCCAAAGAAGTGTAACTATGAGATACTTTGAGGGCTTGGATTGATCACTGTTGTATGTGTTATAACGTTATATCGTTCTTTTTATCAAATGAAAGGAACCTTGGTACTTCTGTGTCGTTGTTGTTAAAGTTACATTAGTGTCAAGCTTCAGGCCTGGGATTACTTCGTTTGTGTAGAGTGTGAGGGCGCTCTATGTTTTGACGTTTAGTGAGCCCTATTCAACCTTTTGTTCGTTGGAGTGGTGGCAGAGTTTGGCCTGTTGGATCGTGGGAGTCTAATTGTCGTGCAAAATTCTCACGTTTGTGTGAATGTAGTGCCTTGGAGAGAAGCTTGAATACTTGGCGATATGGGGAATTTTCCTGGACGATTGGCTGATGGGGCCCTTGAGCAGATGACCATGTCGGACGCTGGTACTTCCGCCAGCCCGGGTGAAACGTCCAGTTTCCACACGGTCCTTGAAGAATGTTTGCCTTCAGGACATGATGTAGCACTTGGAGATCGTTGCGGTGCAGGATCCTCCATGGAACAGAAGTCTGAGTACTTCTCTGCACGCGTGGAGGAGATGACGCGAAGCAAGAGCCAGATCTCTTCAGATGTGGAGCATGAGGTCGAGCATTCGAGGGTGCATTGGAGCGAAGTGCCTGGCCTTTCTGAACTTTCAGAAGACAACGACCATGAAGAAGAAGTGAATCGGGAGAATCGGGAATTCTTTGCCGAACTAGCGAATGACCCGCAATGGCTGCACCATGAGCGAGGTCCTTTTTTCTGCCAATGGGCGCCTGGTTGGAAGTTGGGTCGGAAGATTGCCGAGGGTGGACAGGCGGAAATTTTTGAAGTAATAAACAGTGATGGCGACGTAGCGGCTGGCTATCTGTTGAAGGTTTTCAAGAGTGGATCACGCCTATCAGATCTCAAAAAACAATGGCCTTGTGGAATCCTTCGAAGGGAAGTTTTATGTATTGTATACACAGGAATAATGTTGGATGATAGGAGGTTTGCGTTTGGGATGAATAAATTATGGGGTGACTTACGCAAGTTGATTGACCAAGTCATGCAAGAGAAGAACAACCAAGGTCCACCATTTCCATATGAGTGGCATGGAGAGACCTTGCTTGCCAAAGATATTATGGGGCAAATTGCATTAAGTTTGGCCAAATTACACATGTAGGGCATTATTCATAGAGACTTGAAAGCTTCCAACGTTCTTATTGTAGATGTTGATGGTGTTTTTCCAATTGTAGTAGACTTTGAGTGTTCCATTGGAGTTGTTGGAATAGGATTTTGGAGGGCACTGGAGGTATTGTTGGCTTTGAAGAATAGAAGTGTGATTGACTTCAATGAAAAAGTAGATTTATATAGCTATGGCATGACATGCTTTGAAGTTGTAACTGGTCGCTTGCCATTTGAAGGTGAACTTGAGGATTGTAGAGCAAGTCGTGATCTTGTTATTGCAGGACTAAGGCCTAAACTACATATTGATTTGGATGTGCCATTGAAGAATTTGATTGAGAGTTGTTGGAATCCAATTCCAAATGAGAGACCTAGTTTTGATGAAATTGTGGAAGTACTTCAAACTCTTTGGTAGGGTGTCATTGTATTTAGGTAGTTGTAGATATTTACTATAGTTCTATATAAGAACTTGTAAGATGTGATATTAGGCAAGATGTTATAAGAGTTACATATTTAGGTCCCTTTATGTTTGTCCCATTCAAGTATTTGAAATATTATTATATTTATTGAAGCAATAATTATGGTATAGACTATAGAAAGTAAGATTTTTTAAATATGAACAAGCCATTGTTTGAATTGTTATTTGAATGTTTTCAACATATTGATGAAGGATGTGAAGTTGGTCCATTTGTCAAGTGTATCAAGGATTGGAGAGCATGTTGATTAGTTATATTGTTCATGAATTCTTCATGGAGTTATCCAATTTGTTAAGTTTTTGTTCAAACTATTGGATTGATCATCAATTATATTTTTGAACTCTTAATGTTTAGCAAAATGAGTTTAGAGATCTTTGTTTTTTCTAAGACCAACTTGTTCTAAGACTATGAGAATTTATGGCTTTTGTCATTTCTCATTCTATATAAAAATTAAAACTTTATCTACTAGTTATTATAATAACCAGAATTTTGCAATGAATTTTAGAATTCCTTTGTCTAGTAAACAAATATCTACTTTTAGTTATATTCATCAACATAATTTTCATTCAATTTTGGCTATGTCATCTATACCTTTATATACAAATGAATTTTTTTTTTCAAAATGAATACTTTTTGAGTAGCTAATGTAAAGAATTATTTTGAAAAGGAACAATTTTGTCCTAGGACCTCCTAGGGGAACTTTAGTAGAAGACTCTTAGAAACATATTAAGGTGAAGACAACCACTTCACTCCTCCGTCACTCATAATTGCTTAACTATCCATTGGTTGGATTATGATTTTTTTGAAAAGTGAACTTCATCCAATTATTATTCATTGTTATAACTTCAAGAAAAATTATGGAATATATCAATAGCAAGAAAAAAGAATCATCTCTATGAATCAATTAATGATTGAAATGGACTCAAGGAAATGATATTCATTTATCACAATTTCTAAAATGTGACCTTGGAATCACAAATTCAAGCACTTTAGTACTATAAGTCCTTTGAGCATGGTTCCTCTTATTAGAAATGTCTTGATTTATTTTCAATGTTCTTGTCAATACAAAGATCCTTTGTGTTCACATAGCTTAGTGAACACTTTCATGTTGGCTTATTACAAAATGTTGTCCGTGTAAACTTGTTGACAAACTCAACCTACTTTGAGTTGTCAATAGTATTGGCATGATTACTCCATGTGTAATCATCTTTAGAAGCCACTCTTTGATTCCATCCAAAAGGGGATTGAAGCTCTTGAGGTTAGCTAGATTAAATCCTAGATGGATGTATTGATCTACAATCTGATCAATGAAAAACAAAGTTAATTAAAAAGAATTATAGCGGTATGAATGTAGAATACTTGTGGAATTGGGGTATGTAATCCTCCTAACAAGGTGTGGGTGTTTGTGTGCATCCAATGGTTCTGAATTAGTTCTAAAATCAAAATACAATATGTTTGCTATTTTGTTTTTTCCTAGTTAGACAACATACTATGTGAGGGTTGACCAAATGTGTATTAAGGTACAACAACTCTTATTGAAGACTAGGTTCAATATGGATTTCAAAGCAATTCTAGAGTAGGTGTAGGTCTCAAGGCTAGGACTTCTTGGATTATTGAATTAGGGCTTTCAGATGTCAAGCATGAATCCTTCAATTGTTGATAACTTCATGATTGATGATTTTTAAATATTGAGGATGTTTATGTATGCACTTGACTTACTTCAAAAGAAACCATAGAAAAACCAAAAGCCAAAAACAAAGGGGTAGTAACCCTAGAGATTTAAATGGAATCCCCCAAAGCAACAAACATAGTTGCTAGTGTTAGAACATTTGGATTTCTAAAAATTCTTTTTTACAAATCAAAGAAGGTTCTAGTATACCAAATAATGCATTTTGAGGACAAAAGTTATAACTGTTCAAATATTTATTGGTTTAGTGGTTGATGATCTCAAACTGTCATATGTTTTCAGTTTTGAATTTGAGGTGATGCACACTCTTGAATAGACATGCATTCATTGAGTAAGATTCTAGATTGACATATTGTAGTATGTGTTGAAATTGAATACTTGTTTAGAAAGTTTCCTCTTCTCCATGCTCTACAAATGAATAATTTGTGTAAATTCATTTTTTGGTTTGTGGAGCTATTTCATATGATCTAAAACTTCATTTTTTTGTCATCAATTCATGAAATCAAATATTTTGATATATAATAAGCCCATCATTATTGTACTTCATCTAGTTGGGACTTATATAGCATTCAAAGAATAATGAGCAAGTTTCATTTTTTTCTTCAAAAAAAGTGATTGCTAATAGAAATCTAGATTTGCCATCTATAGTGAGTGCCCTCTAGAAAGGAATGTAATCCCAATTACACTAACTTTCATCAAATTTTAAATTTTTTGATGAAATGACAATGATAATTTAATTTGGGGGGGATTTGTTGGATCAATTATGTGCATTAGAAACTCTAGTTTTGGGACAACATAATTGAACCTAAAAATGTATTATACAGTTGTGGAATATAAATTGAATGCATTGTCCAATTTGACAAATATTTCAAATTCAAGGGCATGAAGATGTACCAATGTTCCATATTGCAACCTATACTATCTCTACAATGGCTAATGCTATCCCTTGTTTTCAATTCCCCCAAAATAATCAAATATTGTGAGAAATAGCATTATTTGCATATTTGTCAAGATGTTGATATTTGAAATTCTATAAATGTCAATTTCCTTCAATTTTTGTGTACAACAATCGGAAATGATGTACACCAACATGCCAAGGCACAAAAAGTTTTTTCGGAGTTCTAAGAAAAAATTGAAAAAAGATAAAGTAGTTCCAAATCCTATTGAACAAAATTGTGTTTTAGACATGACTAACTTTGAAAATTTTTTTTCTTTCAAAACACAACTAATTTTTTCTTCAAACTTCCATGGTAACATGAAGTATGTTGCACACTACAACTTTTGTGTATATACTTTTGGACTTGGTCCATTCATACTTATGGCATGGTTGTTTGAATTATAAAATTTCAGCAAAGTACTCGTTGTATCTTGCAAATCTAACCTATTAAATTGGTTGTTTTATGCAATCTTGATCAACACACCAAATTTCAATTTCGAAAAACAAAATTTCCACTTTTGGTAAATTGGCTTGTGTGTTTTTCATTGTGTTACGTAATAATTGATTGAAGAATATTGGTGATGGATTTTCTTACATTTTATTGTACAAATATTTAAGAAACATCTATGTGCGCATCTCACTTTTAGAAAAACTCCACATTACCAAATCTTTTTTTACACAAACAGATAATTCAAGGTTAAGGTGTCCCTACTCCAAAATGTGTAACCCTTGCTCACACATGCATCCCTTCAACCCTGGACTGCATCATCCATTGCAAGCGAAAAACTCAAGTTCACCGAGGGATTGATCCTACGAAATTGATTGACGTACAAGGCTTGTGCGAATTCAAAGGATTGAAGTGGTGAGATCGATACTAAACTTACCCTGGATGTCAAAGCCTCAATTGAAAGCCATCAGCAAAGAATTGAAATTCCTGCCGTGAGCTCTTCAAGTTGGCACATTTAAACTCCAGCCACGCTGTGGGTGCTGCGCAGTCACCAGCTTCCGGACAATGTATGGAACATCGTCGGCACCTCCCAAATGAGCCCCGAAACCGAAACTGAAAATCTCTCAAGTCTTTTGAATACCAATTCAATCGGAACTGGGCGAGAGAGACGCAATTCAGAAACCAGCGAGTCTTACCCCATGCTGTCGCGAATTTGCAGGAAGAGGAACAGAAATCGATCGTTACCCAAAGAAGACTGGCGAAACACCGTTTGTCACCTTCAAATCCTAAACAGGAATTTTGAAATTTGTCATCTCAAATGTCTAATCTCTGGAATACCAATTTGATGCGGAGAACTTGCAATTCACAAACGCATTCAGTCACATACTATGGCGAATTTTGGAAACGGAGAACAGAATCGATCGTAAAATAAAACTAAGAAAGCCGAAAGGGTTGGAAAAACATGCTCGGGCACAACGAAGTTCCCTGCGAGTAGCTTCGAGTTCAAGGCGCTTTGAGCAACTGAGTTGAGTTCACACCAGAAAGCGGAACTGCAAGTGCGGGACGCAACATCACTGAAAATATGTACAGGGATTATTTTCGGTAGAGACACCCCAAATCGTCACTTTGGTTTACTGAGGTCGGTGGTGGTTGCAAGGGTTGCACTCATACTCTAATTTGTCTCATTATTAGTGCATGTTAGGAGAAGAATTTACACATGGCTATAACTTTTTTGCAAGGGAGGAATAATTTTACTAACCCATTGTATATGTGTTAGTGGTATTCATGTTGAAGAAACACTACAAATGTTAGTGGTAAAAAAATTCCTCTCAATCATGTAAAAAGTTGTAACCATATATAAGTTCATTTCAAAACATGCATTACTTAGGATATGTGCACCAATATCATTCAACACTGTCTAATATGTGACAACCACATTTTGACCCAAAAGAGTCACAAAAATCTAGATATTGAATAGATAGTCAAGATGTGCACATCTTATTCTTACAATGTCTCAAGAATGCATGCTAAAGTGCATTGAAACATAACATTATTTACCAATGAGGTAGGGGGCCCTTTTGCATCCTTGAAAAGGGACCCCCTACCGGATGAACAAAATTGATTCATATGACTCTTGAGCCATCCCAACTCTTGAGTTAATTGAAAGTCTCTCCCATGCATCTAGGGAGGCATAATATCTTTCCAACATGGGAAGGACCATTGCCTAGTTATACAATGTTATGAATCCTCTTTCAATCAATTGCCAATAAGATTTGATAGAAATCCTTAGTTTATGTTTAATAACCATAGCTATGCTCAATTGTAATTAGCTCTCAATCATTTTCCTAGACCAATTCAACACTAGTATCTTAGTGGCTTGTTCCATTTTGCTATGTTGAATTAGGGTTTTGTGAATTAGGGTTTATTATTTTTACTTCACCTTGTAACATTGTTCTAGACACGAAGTGTTCAATCATTTGGACGACTTCACTTAAGACTATAGGGTGGAAAAGAACTTTTCCTCATCCAATTGTCTTTTTCAAGCTCCTTGTACATTTTTAGTAAATAGTATTGCTAATTTCCTCATTATGGTATTATTCACATTTCTAAAAAAGAACTTCTTAGATACTTGATCCGTGGATCACTCTCATGGTGTATTCTAGCCATTTCTTGCTATTTACTCTTGATGTTAAATTTAGCCAAAAAAATGGTATTTGTTTGAATTTGAGTCCAACTAATGAAATGAAGATTATCAAATTTTGAATCTACTCCAATTGGAAATTTTGGAGAATTCATAAATTTCAATATGTAATAGCAATATGAACTTATGGCCAATAACTATGGTTTGTTGATTTTTAATTTTAGAGTGACATGGTAACTATGGTTTATACCATGATTTTATACACTAAAATACACATCTATGGTGAGAATTTCTGACTTCTTCTGGAGTCTATTTCGTATTTGATATGAATTTTCTTCATTTTTTTCTTAAAAGTTCATAGTAATTTGAAATTTTCCCCCTAAAAATTTGAAATTTCCATGACTTGTAGTAGACATGTGACTGCATCTCTGAAAAATAAGTGTAAACATTTTCCTTCATATCTAGTTGCAAAATGGTAGCCAAGAAAGTGATGGGCCATGAGGCTTGAAATCATTACGTACTCTGATGGGCCCAATCTTCCAGTGTTAATCTCATCAGTTTTGCACTCCACTTCATCGGTGGAATCTTCCGGGCTTAACTTACCCAAGGATACCCAAGTTTGGAATGAACATCAGATGTACACTCCAATGTCATCTGCTTGGAAGGTCGTGAAATCAATGCTAATTGTCTTAATTTCTACTCTATTGAGAATGTTTGCCACTGTAGTTGGCCAAGTTTTAAGCAAACTACACTTCGTATAGTTGCAACTCTTTGAGTTCTGAGCACAATTTTGTATTATTAACCCCTCACTGCCCGAGGGGACCAAATGTGTCCACACAGAATCAGACTATAGCTTCCACGCGCCACTGAGGGAAGAATTCCAGGGTTGCAATTACAGCGAAGGCAAGTGTGGTCGTCCTGAACACCCTAGTGCAATTGCCAGCAGACGATGGTGTACAATTCATGAGTTTGAAGGCTCTGATTCAGCAGATGTAAAAAATCGGACATGGCGGTTTGTCCTTGCTTTCCTAATTTATAAATCTGACTAGCATTCGCCAGTCTCAGACCGTTGGGTTTAAAGAGTTTGGTCCACTACAGGCTTGCATCGTAGATTACTTCAGCCGCACTTTGATTAGGATTCATGATCTCATCTTTAGACTCATTGCCGAGGGGCCGCGCTTGCATTTTTGTGTTTCACGGAAGTCCTTTCCTGAGATTGTGGCTGATTTTCTAAAATTTTGAGAACATTCAGCTTTGGTCAAATTGTGTCTTGCTTGCCGACAATCTTCATCTCCTATGCTTTCTCTACCATGAGCGACAGCCCACGCATCAAGGGTCTTCAAAAAGAATTTGTGTGTCAATGTTGAAGAAATCGTGTGCTGATGTTGTGCGTTCACAAGTCCTCTCCACATCCCTCTCCTTGCGTGGACCACAAGCACCGGTCACCAATGCCGTGGTAGCAGGTCACTACCGGTATCTCGACCAAGAAGACCGTGGCCCCTTCTGCATTTAGATTCGCAGAACCATGAATTCACTGTCGCGTTGGTCACCAGAATTTGTTCAATCAACGATCACGCCTTTGCACATACACCTCCCAATTTTGACGCAATTCCATCTATCAATCCGCATGTCAAAAATTCCGAAGCACTAGGAAGAGGTCCCGAAAGCGGCAGAAACCCCTTCTTCCACCTTGATCGCATGCAAATGGAAGAAAATCGAACCGTTGCAAAATCCATCCAATTGCGGAAGCAGCCCCGTGAAGAAGGCATTCTTCAATCTGTGCGATGACCCTATCACGATTCACCCCAATGTGATGCTGTCGAGCAATTTCTGTGTTGGTCTGTGAAAGGTACTGTGACAGTGTGTAGGACCATGGGCGGTGAGGGGTTAAGAGTGGCAAGGTTTTAAAAATGCTCTTGTTAGGAGAAAAATACTCTTGAGTGTTCCATTGGAGTTGTTGGAATGGGATTTTGGAGGGCACCGGAGATATTGTTGGCTTTGAAGAATAGAAGCACGCTTGACTTCTCAGAGAAAGAAAGTGGATTTATATAGCTTTGCCAAGACATGCTTTGAAGTCATAACTGGTCGCTTGCCATTTGAAGGTGAACTTGAGGACTGTAGAGCAAGTCGCGACCTTGTTATTGCAAGACAGAGACCTAAACTACCTAGTGATTTGGATGTGCCATTGAAGGATTTGATTGAGAGATGTTGGCATCCAATTCCAAATGAAAGACTTAGTTTTGAAGAAATTTTACAAGTACTTGATGCTCTTTGATGGGATGTTTTTGTAGTAAGGTAGTTAAAGATATTTTACATAGTTCTATATAGAAACTTGTAAAATGTATCTCTAGGCAAGTTGTTGTAAGAGTTACATATCTAGGTCCTTTCAAGTTTGGGCCATTTTAATAATTTAGGGAATTTAACTTATTATTATATGTTGAAGCAATCATTATAGTACAAATTGTAGAAAAATGACATACTTGAATTATGATCAAGCCATTGTTTATATTGTTCTTTGAATGTTTTTGAGATATTGATGAAGGATGTGAAGTTTGTCCATTTGTCAAGTTTATCAAAGATTGGAATGCATGTTGATTAGTTATACTGTTCATGAACTATTCATGTTGTTACCCAATTGGTCAAGTATTTGTTCCGCCTATTTAAAGAACCATTAGCAATATATTTGAACTCTTATTGTCTAGATAGCAAGTTGAGGTTACAAATCTTTGTTTTCTCTTGTTTCTAAAAATTTGTTTTTGTCTTTTCTCATTCTTTGTAGAAATTAAGACTTCAAATACTAGTTATTGTAATAACAAAGATTTTGCAATAGACTTCATGGTTAGACTACTATTCTAGGATGCAACAAAGATAGATGAAGGTAAAAATGCTTGAAAATACTAAAATGAAAAACCTTAAAATATGGATAAGATTTTGAAATGGAGATTAGATTTTGGAATTTTTTATACCCTTGGTATACAAGGATTAGATGATCTTTAGCCTAGGCCAATATACCCAAGTAGTGAATTTCAATGGAAAATAGTTCTAACAAAAGATCCCAACTTTTTGGTGATTTTTTATAAGGAAATGACTTAGAGGAGAAAAGATTCTTGTTGAATCTTTTTGTTTGTAGCATATGTTTCCATTTTTTAGGCAAGTATATGCCAACATTGCCCTCTACTTACAATAGTATAGCAATTTAGCATCAAGCAATGAAGCATATGACCAAGTCATCCAACTTTAACATCTTTCCCTTTCTTTACTCCAATTGCAATGATTGTAATGATTGTGTAGAAGCTCATGATAGAGTTTGAATTGTGGACTAATGAAAATGAAATATAATTAGGTGAATTTTAAAACTTCAAGATATAAAGCATTCCATACTTGACTAAATTTTCTAAACACATCATATCAATAGCAAAAACTACCAACGTAATTATGTGAAAAAATGGATTGAATATGCTTGGAAATGATGCATAATACCATTGAAGGTCAAAGACCTACACTAATTAATCCTAGTATAATCCATGCCATTTAGCCACTTCAACTAAATGTTTTACTATTTTCTTTCTCTTTCCATGGACATGAAGCATTAGAGTTAATCATAAAGTGAAACCCAATTTATAGAAGGGATGTAAGAGGAAGATTTAATCCCTGAAATTCTTTCATGTTTAAAGGCCAAAACTACTTCCAAATACTTGTTCCTAAAGCAAGGTCAAAATCTTCATCAATATTTATTTTTTAACAAATATAACCATAGGATCCTTTGGTTAATTTATTCAAATACATTGTCCCAACAATTTAGAGTGAATATCCCAACTAATGGCATATTCAATGTGCCTAAACTTCAAAATATAGGCTTTTCTAGCCCTTCTAAAAAGTGAAGTTTTGCCTTTCCACATTTTCAGAAAAAAAGAAGAAGTATATACCATAACTTGTGGATTTTATTAAATATTTTGGAAAATGGGTTGCAAACATGTGTACAAAATTTTAACCAAAAAAACTTAATATTCATTCAAATAATAATAATAACAATGAATGCGGTACTAAATGAAAGATAAAACTAATATGGCAATAAATTTTGGAAGAATTGGATAATTGTTAATCTTAAATGTGAGAATGTTCTAATAAACAATTTCTATTCTCTAATTTTATTTTTATTTGAAGATTTTCAAAATTGAGAGTAAAAGATGACTTTATATGTTGTTTTACTTTCATTCTAAGCAAAATTTAACTCGTCATGACTTTTACCTCACTATTTGGAGTTGAATGCATTAGATGAGATTTGGGGAAGTAAAGGAGCCATTTTAAGGCTTGTTCCCCATGCTATCCCCGTAGTAGTGAGGGCACGGCTGGCTACTATTACTTGTCATAAATACTAATTTTTTTTTTTTTTAAATTAAAAAAATCTAATATGGTCGCCTCCTGACCACATCAGCATGCTATATTGGCGCAATTCACTGAGTTCCCCACTACTAGGAACTCGAAGTTCACCGTGTTCCCTACTATTGGGAACTCACAATCTACTAATGGGGCCAAATCTCTTCCAATGGTTCAAGTATTTTTGAATAGGTATCAATCTATACAATTTTAAAAAATTCATTCATTTTATTTTAGAAAATATTTTGTTGTTGTCTAGTTTGACATTGGATTAAAAGAACTTCTAACTTTTGCAATATTTATGAGAATGAATGAAACAAAGCTTCACACATAGATTATGATGAGTAGCATTCATCCTAAAAAGTCCATGCAAAAATTTCATATTCTAAAGTCAATGGTGTCCGTCCAAGTTTTCAAAAAGATCAAAGTGGGTTTCCTTGGTCCTTTTGGGTTTAACTAAAATAGTACAAAAGAAACACAATACCAAACTCCATTAGACCAAGTTGAGGTGCTTCAAGGAATTTCATCTTGTGTTTTTCTCAAACTTGAGCTCCTTATCCCTCATTGCATACACTTTATGATTATTTATATTGTCTCCTCTCTAATTTAAAAATCAGATTCTTTGAAAAACTATGAGTTTTTGAGAGAAACATGCAATGAATTTGGTACACATACAATGTTATTATAGTGATCAAATTTCACCATAAGTGTATATTGTAGAATAGATAACAACATTGAAACATAGAATTCATGTCATCCTACATGTAGAAATGTGAGATAAGGGTTCTTCACCTTCAATTTACAATTATTTACTCACTTTTAGGAATTCTTAAGATTTTTTAAGCAAAATAGGAATTGATAAGGGAAACTTCAATTTTATAATCTTCAAGAATATCTACTCCACTTCATGGAATAATGTTGGATGATGGGAGGTTTGCATTTGAGGTATTTAGATGTTGGGGCGACTTACGTAAGTTGATCGACCAAGCCATGCAAGAGAAGAACAACCAAGGTCCATTGTCCACCATTTCCATATGAATGGCATGGATTTACCTTGCTTGCCAAAACATTATGTTTCACGTTGCAATCAATATGACTAAATTACACAAGCACAACATTACTCATAGAGATTTGAAAGTTGCCAATGTCATATGAGTGTTCCATTGGAGTTTTTGGAATGGGATTTTGGAGGGTACAAGAGATATTTTTGGCTTTGAAAAATAGATTTGTGCTTCACTTTTAAGAGAAAGTAGATGTATATAGTTTTGACATAATATACTTTGAAGTTGTGACTAGTTGCATGCCATTTGAAGTTGAACTTGAGGACTGTAGATAAAGTTGTGATTAAAACTACGTAGTGATTTGGATGTGCTATGGAAGGATTTGATTAAGAAATGTTGGAATCCAATTCCAAATGAGAGACCTAGTTTTGAAGAAATTTTTTATGTATTTTATATGAGATTTTATACTCTTTGATGAGTTACCCTTGTGAAAATTTAGTTGTAGATATTTTACATTGTTCTATATAGCAACTTGTTAGATATAATTGTATGCAAGATTTTATAAGAGTTCCTTCTCTAGGTCCCTTTATGTTCATTCCATTGAAATGATTCAAGGTACTTCACTTGTTATTATGTATTGAAGCAATAGTTATGGTATCTACTATAGAATATTAGATTTATTGAATTATGAGAAAGCCATTGTTTCAATGGTTATTTGAATCTTTTCAAGAGATTGATGATAGATGTCAAGTTTGTCCATTTGCCATGTTTATCAAAGATTGGAAAGCATGATACATGATTAGTTATTTTGTTCATGAACTATTCATGTTGTTATCTTTCTTGTCAAGTTTTTATTCAACCTATTTGAATGACCATCAACATGATTTTTGAACTTTTATTGTCTAGCAAGTAGAGCTTAGGGATCTTTGGTTCCTCCAATAACTTCTTGTGTCTATATAGTTGCTTTTGTATTTTTTCATTTATGCAAAAATCAAAACTTCACATACTATTTATTGTAATAACCAAAATTTTGCAGTAGACTTCATGGTTGGACTATTCTAGGATACAATGAAGACAAATGAAGTTAAACCTAATTGGGAAACAAAAAAGAGAACCTACAAAACATGGTTTTGATTTTGAGGTAGAGATCAAATTTTGAAATTTTGACACCTTCTGTGTACAAGGACTAGATGATCTTTAGCCTTGGCCAATAAACACTAGAAGAAACCCGCATTTTTGGTGACATGCCTTGATTTTTTGAAATGGATTTTTTGGGATGCCCAATTCAACAAGCCCATGTTTTTATGTCAAGAAAAACACCAATGTGGTGTTTTTCTTGACATAAAAACATGGGCTTGTTGAATTGGGCATCCCAAAAAATCCATTTCAAAAAATCAAGGCACGTCACCAAAAACACAGGCTTCTTATAGTGAAACCAAAGTAGTGAATTTCAATAGAAAATAGTTTTAGAAATAGATACCAAGTTTTTGTGTTGACATTTATTTATCAAATAAAAATGATATGGACAAAAAATAAATTGTTAATGAATATTTTGTTTATAACCTGTGTTTCAATTTTCTGGCAAAAACATGCTATCATAATATTGCCCTCTATTAAGAATAGCCTAGCAAATAGTCTTCAAAAAGAGATGAGGCATATAACCAAGTCGTTAAACTTTAACATATTTCACTCTATTTGCTCCAATTGCAATGATTGGATAGAAACTCAAGATGATGTATGAATTGTGAACCAATGAAAATAAAACATAATCAATTGAAATTTAAACATTAGATGAAATATAGCCCCATTAGAAGACTACAAGTTCCCTGCAATGGGGAACTCATTGAACTGCGCCACTTCATCATGCTGATGTGGTCAAGAGGTGACAACGTCAAATTTTTATTTTTTTTTATGTTCAACTTCTCTTTCAATTTTAGGGCATGTATATATTTGTCTTTATAACAGTTGTCTTTATAACGGTTGACAATAGTAAATAGTTCCCTCACTACTGTGGGAACAACGTGGGGAATAGGCCTGAAACGGCCCTCCAAAGTTGCTGAAAAACATCTAATGCGTTTAGCATAAAAATGAGTCAAATTTGAGAAAATTTTCTAAATATATTGTATCAATAGTGGAAACTACCAAAGTAAATCATGTCAAAATTTATTGAGTACAATACGTCTAAGTATCAGATGTATAATTACCATTGAACTAAATGTCAAAGAACTTCACTAATTATGATCCATGCCATTCTCCCACTTCAACTAAAGTATAGTAGTAAAAATATAGAAGATCATTTCAAAGGTCAAATTGTCTTATGATTTTACTAAAAAAGAAGCCACGATGCTATACTTCAAACTAAGTTGAATCTTTGGAGACACATTCCTATGAAAAATATAAAAATACCTAGTTTGACTTACTTATAAGTTCAATCCAATGTTGGGAAAAAATCAAACCAAATTTGAATGAAATTCATCCATTCATTGCTATGAATAAAAATTGTTTGACCCTTCACTTTCCACTTTTGAGCTTAAGAAACCTTCTATAATTGTTAGAGTGTCTATTAAATAATGGAGTCATTTGGATTTCCCCTACCTAAATGTAATAGTGGAGTCATGTAAGGTCATTGTAGTTTTTAAAAAGAATAGTCTAATGAATATGTTATTTTCTTGTAGAATTTGGTCCATCTTTTTCCTCCTATTTTTGAAGAAGAGCCATGATGGCTATTATTATATTTAAGTCAAGCAATGAATTCTTGAGTTCATTTATCTAATAAACAAATAACAACTTTTTAATTACATGCATGCACATTTTCATCCAAATTTGGCAATGACATCCATGCCTTTATGTACAAATGGATTTTTTTTTAATTATGCTTTTTGAGCACCAAAAGCAAAGAATTATTCTGAAATAGTGAAGTTTTGTCCTATGCCTCCCTTGGGCAACTTTAGTAGAAGACCTTAAGAAACACATTATTTAAAGTAAGGACACCTACTTCACTCCTACTTCACTTGTAATTGCTCAACTATCCCTTGGGTGGATGATAAATGTTTGAAAAGTAACCTTCAATCAGTCATTATTCATTATGAGAACTTCAAGAAAAATCAAAGAATTTATCAATACCAAGAAGAAAGAGTGATTACTATGAATCAATGAATGAGATGAGTACTAAAGAAATGATAATGATTTCTCACAATTTCTGAAAAGGAACCTTGGTATCATCAATTCAAGCACTTTTGTATTAAGGCAATTGAACATGATTGCTATTATCAAAAACATCTTAATTTTTGTTCAATCTTCTTGTCAATTCAAAGACACTTCCAAGTTCATAGGCTCTGTGAACACTTCTATGTTAACTATTGACTTACTTCAAAGTGTTGCCAGTGTGAATTTGTTGATGAGTTGAGCCTACTTCTAGTTGTCAACAATGTTAGCATGATTGATGTGCATGTGCTAACTGTTAGAGAGTTCTCCTTGATTCCATCCAAAAGGGAATTGAAGCTCTTGGAGGTCATCTAATTTCAATCCTGGAGTGATTGAACTGCACTATGCTCAATGAAAAACAAAGTTAATTGAAGTTAATTATTGCAAAATGAATGTAGAATAATTTTAGAATTTTGATATGTAAACCTCCTAACAAGGTGTGGGTGTCTGTGCACACACTCATTTTTAATCACTTTTAGAAACCAAACATTGTATATTTGTTTCTTCCTTGTTAGAAGATATGTTATGTGATGGCCTAACGGATGTGTATTATGGTACACCTACTTTTACAGAAGGCCCATTTTGGTAGGGACTTTTGCATTCTAAAGCAATTCTAGAGTGGGTGATTTTCTGAGCTTGTGTAGTTATTCTACCTTTCATTACTTTCTCTTATAAATCTTGAAGGCTAGGTTTTATTAGATTGTCAAACTAGGATGTGGAGATGTAATGAATGATTTGATTTTTGATATCTTCTTGAATGACTATTGAATTTTTTTCATGTTGAGGATGTTCCATGGAGTACGTGTTGGACTTACTATCCAAAGGAATCCATAGAAAAGCCCAAAGGCAAAAACAAAGGGGAATGACCCCTAAAAGCTCAAAGGAATTTATAGAAGCAACAAACATAGTTGCTAGTGTTAGAACATTTTGCTTCCTAAAATTTTTGGTTCGCAAATTAGAGAAGGTCACATTATACCGAATAATTCATTCTGAGGACAAAAGTTCTAATTTTCAAAGATTTAGTGGTGAATGAATTGAAATTGTCACATGTTTTGAGTTTTGAGTTTGAGGCATTGCACACTCACAAAATGGTATGTGCATTCATTGAATAAGATTGTAGAGGGCCACATTTTGGTATATGTTGAAATAGAATATATTTAGAGAGTTTCTCTTCAACTTGCTCTAGAGACAGATGATTCATGTAAATCAAGTTTTTGGTTTGTGAAGTTTTTTCCTATAGTAAGCTAAAAATTCAACTTTTTGTCATTAATTCATAAAAGCAAATATTTTCACAATAAATCCATCATTAATGTACTTTCTTCTAGTTGCAACTTAGAAAGCATTAGAAGAATAATGAACAACTTGCATTCCTTTCTTCAAAAGAAGAGATTGCTAATAGAAATCTAGATTTTCCATATAGTGAGTACTCTCTATAGAGGAATTAATGTAAACCCAATTTTGACTTGCAAAATTACCTTTCATGATTTAACCTATTCATACCTATCTTGCAAAACTAACCTATTAAATTGATTGTTTTATGCAATCTTGATCCACACACCAAATTTCAATTTCAGAAAACAAAAATTCTACTTTTGATAAATTGGCTTGTGTGTTTTTCATTGTGTTACATAATAATTGATTGAAAAATATTGGTCATAGATATTTTTACATTTTATTGTGCAAATATCAATGTGCACATCTCACTTTTAAATAAACATCACATTACCAAGGAAAATTTTGACATGAATAGATAATTCAAGGTTAAAGTGTCACTACTCCAAAATGTGTAACCCTTGCTCACACATGCATCCCTTCAACCCTTGGATAGGTTCATCCATTGCAAGAGAAAAACTCAAGATCACAAGGAACTGATCCTATGAATGATATACAAGGCTTGTGCGAATTCGATGGACTGATGGTCAGATCAATGTCCTAAACAATGGGTACAATAATTTTCGGTAAGGACACCCCAAATCATCACTTCAGTTGATTTATTGAGGTACAGTAGAACCAACCATTACCAACTACTTAAGCATTTTGTGCATGATTTGGAGTAGTAGAAGGCATTGTTAAATTTTTGTCCTATATTGAGAGAAATAGAACCAATGGGCGTTGTCAAATTTTCATAATTTTTTTCCTCAACTACAAATTGTTATGAATTTCAGAAGCCAAAAGTTGGCTTGCACCCATCCCCAACACATACATTCTCCCATCACTACTCATCTAAAGATCAATTTGGCTCTCAAACCAAAACAAATGTATCATAACAATGATGGCTAGAAGATGGTGGGAAACCAAGAAACTAATGGTTACTTACTAGTCATCTTTCTGTTGAATTTCCCATTACCTATTTATTGACTAGAGGGTGTGGTTGGTCATGGGTGGTTCTACCATAGTTGTTGTTGTAAAGGTTGTACTCAAACACTAATTTGTCTCATTCATTCGTGTTACAAAAAAAATTTAAACATGGTTACAACTTTTTGCAAGGGAAGACTAATTTTACCCATTGTATATACATGTTAGTGCTATTCATGTCAAATAAATACCACAAATATCACTAGTAAAAATATTCCTCCCCTATTAACCCCTCAAAGTCCAAGTAGTTTTTGTACATTTTCACAAGTTTGAACTTTGATTGATAGTATGCATTGTACATCAAGCTTATTACATGATGTCAATTGTACTTTTGAACTTCCCCGTTCAATATGAACATCATAATATAAAATTCACTTAGATATACTTTTGAGAATTTAGGAAAATGAAACTAAGTTATAACTTTGATTTGTTGAATAGGTGAGAGGTCCAAAACAAGTTCCAAAACAAGATCCTTGAAGGGTTAAAAGTTATAGCCATATATAAGTTCATTTCAAAACATGCACTAGGATATGTATGGTCAATTTCCTTAAAATGGCGGTATTCCACGTGCCATTTTTCAGAAGGGACATCTAGGAAAGGTATAGATTCTTGATATCTAGGACACACATAGATTTTAGAACTCTAGAACTAGTATAGATTTCATACTGCACGGTCTAAACCATCTACGACGTATCTAGATTTCAGATATCTATGACAAGTGTCGATTTATAACATGTGGGACAGATCTAGATTTTAGCCGATGTGGTCTTAACCTTAAAAGTGCCAAAGTAGCGGAATGCCAAAGTACCCTCCAATTTAATGGAATTCCACCATTTTAATGAAACTGACCATATGTGCACTAGGTTGTTGTATTTCATTTTTTTACAAAGTCCCAAAGTGGCAATATAAAATGTTATTGCGGTGCTCAAAATTTGAACATTCATCCACATATTGAATAGAAAATATAACAATAACAAATATTACATGTCCATATTTCTATTTTCATCCCCAATATGATGATTCTACCCAAGATTTTTGTTTTGATTTGAAGCTTTGTGTTGAAAAGCTTCATAATTTGTTACCATTTTTTAGCCAAACTATTTTTTTCTAGTGCAATTTGGCACTGTAATGCCAAAAAGAAAAGCCCTGATGTGCACCCATAATCAACATTAACCAATTCCAATCACAAAAATCTAGATATAGGTTAGATAGTCAAGATGTTCACATCTTTAGTTATTCAAACAATGCCTCAAGAATGTATGCTTAAGTGTGTTGAAACAAACCATTGTTTACTAATGAGGTAGGGGGCCTTTCACATCTTGTAGGGTGTTGAAAGTGGTGAAGTATTATCCGAAATTCGGAGGACTACGCTGTCTGAGATTACTCCCTGGAAGACCTCCCTTTTGATAAAATTTGGGTAGAACCTAAGCGAGACGGCCTACATAGCCTAGCAGTTGCTGTGGCCTTGTCACAATTCCCAGCTGCTCTACTCCTGAGGGATTTTAATTTATGAGGATATCCAATGAGCACCCTGAAATGGGTAACTACTGGGTTTCTTCATTCATACATGGGTCTCCATAGGTATGCAGCAACCAAGAGTATGCGAGAGTATATATGCTCGGGTTCCTCTTCTGGATACTCTAGAAAATGTAGCTAGTTGAGGTATCCTTGAGAGCCTCTTGAGTAGTAGTATTTACTGGCACCACCAAGAAATTGACACTTTGAGCAATGCAGTTTTTGGCTCTTGGTATGGCAGGGGGTACGTGGAATTTGTGAGAGAGCTTCAGAATCAACTGGAAGGGCCTCGAGCATGTTGATCGACGACATTGTCATGGCATGTGGAAGGTGCGTGTTCACTGGAAACACAAAGGACGGCAGTGAATTGTACAGTCCAGAAGTTCTTTCATCCTGTGTTGCACTGGACGTGCTGGATATCAACTGAGGTTTCTCTCAAAGTATATTGTGGCTTGCAGTGAGGGAACGACAGCAGGGCTTGCAGTAGCTGCCCACTTAGCAACCTTGGGACTGTTAATCTCAGTTTCAATGCGGCAGTTTCATCTGTCTGCTTGGCATCTTGACACAATAGTCTAATTCAAATTCTTGCGTTATTTTGCGCAATTTCTGTTACATTCCATATAGAGCACATTTTGACTTAGAAGACTTCTAATACATATCGAGTTGTGAACACATAAGGTTCCATTTAAATGGCTGAGGCAGAGTAATTGGAGAGTATCGAGTGCACCACAATAATACTCTTCACTCAAAATGGGCTCTCAGCGAAACACTACTCTTCCCTTGTCCGAGCATCAAAATTCCATGAAGCAAGCCATGTCCATACCAGACAGGGCTCAACTCACACTCTTCAATCAAACTTAACTAACGAAAGATCAAGCCAACAAATGTTTCAGAAAGCACTCTTTCAAAAACAAAATTGCAAGAATTCCAAATTTCAACAACCGGCATGTAGACTCAGTCGCAGGAATCTACCAACACGGCCACGGAACCACTAACAACCGTTCAAATGTGTCCGTACCAACAAGTTATGAGGATTTCATTTTGTAAATTTTGAAAATCTCTTTTCATGACTCCAAATTTCCACAATCTGTCGGAACCAACTAGTTATCAGCAATTGCTCTAACTTTCCACCGTTGATGCAGGACTCTTCCGCTGTGGGGATGTTCCAATCCATCTGCCAAATTCTTCACGCTGCTCAATGATCCCAGAAATCTTTCAAAATCAAATGGAAGGGCTGGATTAAATAAAAGTTGGACTAAGCTGTTGAATCCGCCCGCTGTAGCGACGGAGTCTTCACGCAACCCCAAAGTCCCAAGAGTGGTGTAGACAAGTGGGCTGTGGTGAACATTGTTGTCCTTCAAACCGTGGCTTTCTCTGGAGAGACCGCCCAGTCGATTCCTTCAACCTCGTCTGTGCTTTAGCTCTCACCATCTCTCTCTCTTCCTTGTGCAATTCCTGCTGCCGTGAACCAACTTCACCCACTCTTGTTGCAATTCATCGTCCCCACTTGAGCACCTTCAGTTCTGCCACCCCTCCCTTGCCCAGAGGCCACTCTGTGCAGTAGGGTTTCCGTTTTTGAAATCTCTTGCGGAGTCTTTGATATCGCTATAAGAACCCGCTGTTGCGATCGCTTGTCGGAGAAGTCGAGTGTTTCCTCTGCGCAGATCCACGAGTCCACTGTCCCCGAGTTTGGGTCAGTGCATATTGTGCTTTGAGAATGCCTTGTGCGTTCGCTGAGGGTGTGTCGATAGAAAGAATTATTGGTTACCTTGGAGAGATGAGAGGCCAGAGAAGAGTAACTATGAGATCGAGAGCGTCCCGGGGTGTGGTCTTGGTGCTTAGCTTCGATTAAACGCTGTTGTATGCGTTACAACGTTATATCGCTCTTTGAATTCTATCAGATGAAAAGAAACTTGCTGGTACTTCTGTGTCGTTGTTGGTGAAGTTAGATTTGAGTTAAGCTTCGGGCCTGGGATTGCTCCGATTGTGTGGGGGAGAGGGTGCTTTGGGTTTTTTTCCGTTTAGTGAGTCATATTTGATCTTTTGTTTGCAGGAGTGGCGGCAGGGTTTGGCATGTTGGATTTTGGGAGTCCAATTTTCGAAATAAAATTTCACGTTTGTGTGAATTCAGTGCCTTGGAGAGAAGCTTGAAATCTTGGCGATCTGGGGAATTGTGCTGGCCGACTGGCTGTTGGGTCCCCTGAGCAGACGAGCATGGCGAACGTTGGTACTTCCGCCGCCCCAGGCGAAACCTCCAGTTTCCACACGACCCGTGAAGAACGTTTGCGTTCAGGACATGATATAGGACTTGGAGATCGTAGTGGTGCAGGATTGGAACAGAAGTCGGAGTACTTCTCTGCACGCGTGGAGGAGATGATGCGAAGCAAGAGCCAGTTCTCTTCAGATGTGGAGCATGAGATCGAGCATTCGAGGGTGCATTGGAGCAAAGTGCCTGGCCTTTCTGAACTTTCAGAAGACAACGAAGATGAAGAAGAAGTGAATCGAGAGAATCAGGAAGTCTTTGCCGAATTGATGAACGACCCGCAATGGAGGCAGCATGAATGGGGTCCTTTTTTCTGCAAATGGTTGCGTTTTTGGAAGTTGGGTCGGAAGAATACCGAGGGTGGACAGGCTGCAATTTTTGAAGTTTTAGACCTTGATGGCAACGTAGAGACTAATTGTCTATGGAAGGTTTTCAAGAGTGGATCACGCCTATCAGATCTCCAAAAACAATGGCCTTGTGGAATCCTTCGAGGGAAGTTCTAACATGTATTGCATACAAGGGAATAATGTTGGACAATGGGAGGTTTGTGTTTTTGATGGTACAATGTTGGGGTGACTTATGCAAGTTGATTGACCAAGTCATGCAAGAGAAGAACAACCAAGGTCCACCATTTCCATATGAGTGGAATGGAAAGTCCTTCCGTGTTGCAAACATGATGTATTCAATTGCAAATGACATGGCTAGGTTACACAAGCACGGCATTATTCATAGAGACTTGAAAGTTGCCAACATCCTTCTTTATGTAGATGTGGATGCAGGTTTTCCAATTGTAGCAAACTATGAGTGTTCCATTGGAGTGGTTGGAACAGGATTTTGGAGGGCACCAAAGGTATTGATGGCTTTGAAGAATAGAAGTGCATTTGACTTCAACGAGAAAGTAGATGTATATAGCTATGGCATGACATTCTTTGAAGTTGTAACTAGTCGCTTGCCATTTGAAGGTGAACTTGAGGACTGTAGAGAAAGTCATGATCTTGTTATTGCAGGACAAAGGCCTAAACTACCTAGTGATTTGGACGTGGGATTGAAGGTTTTGATTGAGAGATGTTGGAATCCAATTCCAAATGAGAGGCCTAATTTTGAAGAAATTTTGGAGGTACTTGGTGCTCTTTGATAGGGTGTCATTGTATTTAGGAAGTTCTAGATATTTACTACAGTTCTATATAAGAACTTGTAAGATGTAACTCTAGGCAAGATGTTATAAGAGTTACATATTTAGGTCCCTTTATGTTTGTCCCATTTAGGTACTTGAAATATGATTATATTTATTGAAGCAATAATTATGTTATCGACTATAGAGAGTAAGATTTTTTGAATATGTGGAATCTATTGCTTCAATTGTTATTTGAATGTTTTCAACATATTGATGAAGGATGTGAAGTTGGTCCATGTGTCAAGTGTATCAAGGAGTGGAAAGCATGTTGATTAGTTATATTGTTCATGAATTATTCATGGAGTTATCCAATTTGTTAAGTTTTTGTTCAAATTATTGGATTGATCACCAATGATATTTTTGAACTCTTAATGTCTAGCAAAATGAGTTTCTCGAGGTTGGCACTCACTATGTTTTTTTGCATACACATGAGATAACCACTTAATCAAAAGAGGGTATTATTTCTAAATTTGAGTATGAAATAGACCCTTTCATTAGGAAAAAAGGAGAATTTGTCCATTTCTTAGTACCCTATGTTTCATTGAAATGAAAAGCTTGCAAATTTTTTAGTACCCTATTTTACTTGTAAAATTTTTATAATATACTCTAGTGTGTCTCATTACTTTGCAAGACAAGAAATATTTTACAATAGTGTATGTTATTCCTTCACAAAATAGTTGCATCCATAAAGTATAAAGAAGAAGAAAAGAAGCATTCATGTGTGGAATTCCATTGACATGCAAGCAATCACAACAAAATGGCATAATTTTAGCAAGTGAAAAGTTAACAAAGAAGGGTAGGATTGAAAAACAAGTGTAGAACTAAAACAAAAGTGTTGACTTGGAATACAAGGGTAGAACTCTATGAGTTTCAATAAATGAAGCAATCATAAGTCCAAAGTTTCAACAAGTCAAAACTTTTGGCTATTCTAATAGTACAAGGAAGTAAACTACCAAAAAGACAAGAAAAAACTACAAGTGTAGAATTGCCTTAATGAACAAGAGTTGAATTCACCCAAACAATACAAGTCGTTTTTGTATGATAAAACACAAACATGCTTCAATTGAATCACTCCATGCATTTACAATACTTCCCGCATTCAAAATTAGAAGTTGTAGGTCGTCAAAATTTCAATAGAAGCATTTAATATGTCCTACTGTAAACCTTATTCATGATACAAAGTTGTTTGTAGAGTACTTAGTAACCAGAACTACAACTAAGTACTCCGTAAACAACCCTAGCCCCCCTACCAACAAAAATTTGAACAATGCAAGAATGAAAGCCCCTAAATCCACCTAAATCCAAAATTGTTGTTGAATGAAGTCACCTTTATGTCACCAACACCTTGTAAATTGAGGACATTGGACACATAATTTGCATTCAAATAAACATGTTATTGCATATTAAAAACTAGAGTAATTGAATTGGAGAGTACTATAATTGGACAACAAAAGTGATTGAAAAAGTTAAGGTTTTTGGTATATGTACGTGCAGATTTGGCACCATAGAACTTGCATTCAAGTGCAAATCTAAATGTCCCCCCCAAAAAAATCAAAGTAAGAACTTTGTGCAACATACACCTAGCTCATACAAATGGCCAATCCACAAAACTACCATTCACATGCAAGTCTGAATGCAACTGAAAATGGGAGGTAAGAATTTTGGGGAACTCACTCAAAGCTCACAAAAATGCCAAAAGAATACTCGCATTCACATGAAATTTCTGAATGACAAAGAAAATGGGGAGGTTTAACTTCTAGGCCACTCACACCGATTTAATACAAATGATAACAAAGAACTTGCATTTATATGCAAATCTAAATGCCAAAAAAAAGGGGGAGGTAAAAAATTTGGGCAACTAACAATGACCTAACAAAAATGATGATAGAGAGTCGCAAACCAAAATGGAATTCAAGCCTCTATCGACTTGGTGATTTTGCTCGATGATGAAGGTATAGTTGCCTTCCCCTCTTCCTTCGGTGTGGTGCTAAAGCGTTCTCCATTTAGCACCACTAGGACAT
The DNA here is from genome assembly GCA_963920665.1 of Straminergon stramineum. Lineage (NCBI taxonomy): Eukaryota > Viridiplantae > Streptophyta > Bryopsida > Hypnales > Calliergonaceae > Straminergon > Straminergon stramineum. The sequence continues at coordinate 16,523,839 of OY987272.1, forward strand.
GCCCGGATGGAGAGAACATCTCTAGGTACCACGCAAGTAAAACTTCGACCATGATGTGTGGCACCACCTAGTACTCTCCGACGGTGTTGTCTACATCTGCTCGAGCGAGTTGTAGACATTTATACTCCATGGAGTTGTGACAGAAGCCCTAAAGTCCTTGGAGATCGGGCGTGCCTCGTCCATTGCCGCAATCTCCTCAGTCAATTAAGGAAGAGGATCCCTAAATCCAGAAGTCAAATGGCCAAGGGATGGCACTAGATTTTTGCAAGTGCTCTCATAGCGAGGCATACAACTCATCTTCTTTGGAATTGATCTTTCCCATGCTTCAAGGTTCATCACCATCTTATTCCAATCTAAATAAATTTACCTTCGCCGCCATCGCTAATCCTAAACCTAAGAGGCCAAAACGCAAAATGCAAGATATGAAAGCAGATTTAAAAAACAACCTAAATATACATCTAAACCCTAAGAGATTTACAAGGCAATTAGAACAATAGAATTCAAGAATAGCAAGGTAGAAGATTACAACTTATCGTAGTTTCAAACCCTAAACCCTTGTAAAACAAGCCTCCCAACAACCGTTGCCGAACTACACATCACATTCTGTCAAAGAAACATTTGCACATCATGCACAACAAGATGAAAACAAGATGCATATTTTCTAAAGCCGCTTGTTTCTCCCTCTAGCAAACCCTAGAGGACTCCAGCGATAATTCAGGATTTGGCAATGGTCACCCACTAGCACAATGAAAGCAACTAAATTGAATTCAAATTAAGCTATTGATTTAGGCCACCGAGCTTCCAAAGGACCAACATTAAGGGTCTACATAAAGTTACACTAAACTTAGTAAATGCAAGTAGCTAGCATCCAAATGCTTTACACTTTAGTATCCACTTGTAAGCAATTATGTACCTCCATGTCTTATTCATTCATTAGTTCATCCAACTAATAGACAGGAAGTGAAGGTTTCATCTACATTCATCCACCTTTATCCCTTCCGGAATCCTATATTTTAATCTAAAAAAAATGAAAAACCTTAACTTATGATGACCCTATATTTTTTTATAACACCCCTTTCTCTTTTTGTGATCCCTAATTTATTTCTACGTTTTTTCAAAATTTTAACTCCAACTAATAAACAATACCCTATATTTTATCACATGTTGTTTCTAAATAGTTGCTAGTGTCGGCCCCAAGATGAGTTTAGAGATCTTTGTTTTTTCTGAAGACCAACTTGTTCTAAGACTATGAGAGTTTAAGGTTTTTGTCTTTTCTCCTCCTATACAAAAATTCAAACTTTACCTACTAGTCATTTGTAAGAACCAAAATTGTGCAATGAATTTTAGAATTCTTTTATCTAATAAACAAATATCTACTTTTAGTTATATTCATCAACAATTTCATTCAATTTTTGGCAATGTCATCTATAGCTTTAGATACAAATGAATTTATTTTTTCAAAATGAATACTTCTTGAATAGCAAATGTAAAGAATTATTTTGAAATGGTACTATTTTGTCCTATGACATCCTAGGGCTACTTTAGTAGAAGACTCTTAGAAACATATTACGGAGAAGACAACCACTTCGCTTCTCCTTCACTCGTAATTGCTCAACTATCCATTGGTTCACTTGGATGATGATTGTTTTGAAAAGTGAACTTCATCCATTTATTATTCATTGTTAGGGCTTCAAGAAAAATCATGGAATATATCAATAGCAAGAAAAAAGAATCATCTCTATGAATCAAATAATGATTGAAATGCACTAAAGGATATGACATTTACTTAATAGAATTTCTAAAATGTGACCTTTGAATCACAAGTTTGAGCACTTTAGTACTATAAGTCCTTTGAGTATGGTTCCTCTTATTAGAAATGTCTAGATTTTTGTTCAATGTTATTGTCAATACAAGGATCCTTTGTGTTCACATAGCTTATTGAACACTTCTATGTTGGCTTACTTCAAAGTGTTGCTAGTGTGAACTTGTTGATGAACTCAACCTACTTTGAGTTGTCAACAATGTTAGCATGACTCCTCCATGTGTGCTCATCTTTAGAAACCACTTTTTGATTCCATCCAAAAGGGGATTGAAGCTCTTGAGGTTAGTGAGATTAAATCTTGGATGGATTCATTTGCAACCTGATCAATTAAAAACAAAGTTAATTGAAGAGAATTATACCGGTATGAATGTATAATACTTGTGGAATTGGAGTATACAAACTCTTGACAAGGTGCGGGTATTTGTGTGCGCACAATGGTTCTAAATCAGTTCTCAAATCAAAATACAAGATGTTTGCTATTTTGTTTTTTCTTAGTTAGATGACTTGCTATGTGAGGGCTAACCAAATGTGTATTAAGGTACATTGACTCTTATTGAAGACTAGGTTCAGTATGGATTTCAAAGCATTTCTAGAGTAGGCCTAGGTCTCTGTCAAGGGTAGGTCTTTTTGGATTGTCGAATTAGGGATTTGAGATGTCAATCATGAATCCTTCAATTGTTGATAACTTCATGAATGGATGATGATTTTTTCAATATTGAGGATGTTTATGTATGTACATGACTTCCTTTAAAAGAAACCATAGAAAAGCCAAAAGCTAGAACCAAGGGGGAAATGACCCTAGAGAGTTAAAAGGAGTCCATCAAGGTAACAAACATAGTTGCTAGTGTTAGAACATTTGGATTTCTAAAAATTCTTTTTTATAAATCAAAGAAGGTTCTAGTATACGAAATAATGCATTGTTAGAACCAAAGTAATAATTGTAAGTTTAAATATTTATTGGTTGATGATTGGAAACTATCACATGTTTTGAGTTTTGCATTTGAGGTGATGCACACTCTTGAATACACATACATTCATTGAATAAGATTATAGATTGACATATTGTGGTATGTGTTGAAATTGAATACTTGTTGAGACAGTTTCCTCTTCTATATGCTCTACAAATGAATGATTTTTGTAGATTTATTTTTTGGTTTGTGGAGTTATTTCATATGACCTAAAACTTCATTTTTTTGTCATTAATTCATGAAATCAAATATTTTGATGATAGGCCCATCAGTATTGTACTTCTTCTAGTTGGGAACTATATCACATTATAGGAATAATGAGCCAGTTCCATTCCTTTCTTCCTAAAAAGTGATTGCTAATAGAAATCTAGATTTGTTGTGTATAGTGAGTGCCCTCTAGAAAGGAATGTAATCCCATTAATTCCACTAAGTTTCATCAAATTTTCAATTTTTTGATGAAATGACAATGATAATTTAATTTTTGGGGGATTTGCTAGATTGATTATGTGCATTAGAGACTCTAGTTTTGGGACAACAAAATTGAACCTAAAAATGTACTAATACGGTTGTGAAATATAAATTGAATGCATTGTCCACTTTGACAAATATTTTAGATTCAAGGGCATGAAGATGTAACAATGTTCCATATTGCAACCTATACTCTCTCTACATTGGCTAATGCTATCCCTTGTTCTCAATTCCCCCAAAATAATCAAATGTTGTGAGAACCTATATTATTTGTATATTTGTCAAGTTGTTGATATTTTAAATTCTATAAATGTCAATTTCCTTCAATTTTTTTGATCAACAATCCGAAATGATGTATACCAACATTCCAAGGTACAAAAAGTTTTTTCGGAGTTCAAAAAAAATTGACAAAAGATAATGTAGTTCCAAATCATATTGGACAAAATTGAATTTTAGACATGGATAACTTTGAAATTAATTTTCTTTCCAATCACAACTAATTTTTTCTTCAAAATTCTATGGTAACATGAAGTATGTTGTACACTACAACTTTTGTGTATATACTTTTGGACTTAAGTTTGTCCATTCATCCTTATGGTATGGTTGTTTGAATGAAAACATTTTAGCAAAGTACTCGATTTCATTTGTCACTGTATCCTACAAATCTAACCTATTAAATTGGATGTTTTATGCAATCTTGATCAACACACCAAATTTCAATTTCAAAAAAACAGAAATTCTACTTTTGGTAAATTGGCTTGTGTGTTTTTCATTGTGTTACGTAATAATTGATTGAAGAATATTGGGGATGGATTTTTAACATTTTCTTGTGCAAACATTTAAGAAACATCAATGTGCACATCTCACGTTTAGAAAAACATCACATTACCAAGGAAAATTTTGACACGAACAGATAATTCAAGGTGAAGATGTCACTACTCCAAAATGTGTAACCCTTGCTCACACGGCATGCATCCCTTCAACCCTGGACTGCATCATCCATTGCAAGTGAAAAACTGAGGATCACAAGGACTTGATCCTATGAAATTGATTGACACACGAGGCTTGTGCGAATTCGAAGGACTGAAGTGGTCAGATCGATACTACCCGGGATGTCTTCAAAACCTCAAAGCCATCAGCAAGGAATTGAAATTTCTGCCGTGAGCTCTTCAAGTTGGCACATTCAAACTCCATTCACGCCGTGGGTGCTGCACAGTCAGCAGCTTCCGGACAATTATATGGAATATCGTCGGCACCTCCCAAGTGAACCCCGAAACCGAAACTGAGATTCTGTCAAGTCTTTCGAATATTAGTCAATTCGATCGGAAGTGGGCGAGAGAGACGCAGTTCAGAAACCGACTCTTACCCCATGCTGTCGCGAATTTGCAGGAGGAGGAACAGAAATCGATCGTTACCCAAAGAAGACTGACGAAACACCATTTGTCGTCTTCAAATTCGAAAGAAGAATTTGGAAATTCGTGATCTCCAATGTCTAATCTCTGGAATACCAATTTGATGCGGACAACTTGCAATTAACAAACGCAGTCAGTCACATACTGGAGCGAATTTGAAAATTGAGAAACAGAATCGATCGTTAAAACAAAGAAAGCCGAAAGGGTTGGAAAACCATGCTCCGGCATAGCGAAGTCGCCTGTGAGCACCTTGGAGTTCAAAGAACACGACGGTTGCATCAGTATGAGGGATTGTAGGAAACAAGTACATCGTCATCACGATCAATTGTTCATAGCATTCAAACAGGTTTGCATGTGAGATTGTTGAGCAACTGAGTTGAGTTCACAACAAACGCAGAATTGCAAGGGCTGTCCAACACCACTGAAAATATAAACAATAATCTTCGGTATGGACACCAGAAATAATCACTTTTGATTTACTGAGGTAGTTGTTGTTGCAAAGGTTGCACTCATATACTAATTTGATTCACTCATTCGTGTTAGGAAAATAATTTATACATGGGGTTATAACTTTTTGCGAGGGAGGAATAATTTACTAACCCATTGTATATATATGTGTTAGTGCTATTCATGTTGAATTGATGCCACAAATATCATCCATAAAAATATTCTTCTCCTTGTAAAAAGTAAAAACCATACTATGTAAGTTCATTTCAAAACATGCAGTTGGATATGTGCACTAGGTCTTTTTTTCATTTTTTAAGAAGTGGCAAAGTGGCAATATAAAATGTCACAATGGTGCTCAAAATTTCAACATTCATCTACATATTGGATAGGAAAAATCACATTAGCATAATTATATCACATGTCCATATTTCTATTTTCATCCACAATTGGGTGGTTTCAACCAAGATTTTGTTTGTTAGTTTGAAGTTTCCTAGTGAAAAACTTCATGATTTGTTGCCATTTTTTGGCCAAATTATTTCTTTCTTGTTCAATTTGGCGTCGCAATGCCAAAAAGAAAGCCATTGGATGTGCACCGATAATCACCATTGTCCAATATGTAACATGCACATTTCAACCAATTTATGTCACAAAAATCTAGACTTTTGATTAAATAGTCTATATGTTTCACATCTTTAGTTATTCAAACAATGTCTCAAGAAATCAATGGATGCTAAAGTGCATTAGAAACATATCATTGCTTACTAATGAGGGTAGAGGGCCTTCTTCATCCTTGCAAAAGGGCCCCCTATGGTGAACAAAATTGTCTTACATGACTCTGGGGATTATGATGTAGGCTCTTGGGGAGCTCCTTGTCGAGAAACTAAGGAACAAATCTTGCATGAGGGTGCCTCTAGGTACCATAACATCATACGTGTTGAATTGTTGAGGAGATTCAATATTTGTGTGTTTTGATGCTAGCGTGCTCTCTACTTGGACCCTGTGAAGATCAAAACTACTCCTATGAATTCTGACAGAGAGGTCATCTTTTTCAAATTCACGCTTATGTAGTTTGTGATACCCCCGAGTACTTCTACGACTACGTGCAAGGGTTTATTGATGGTCTCCATGCTGGCGTGAAGTCTGAGGACATGGTCCGAACATTCAGCATGCTGTATCTTCCCTTCATTCCTCGTCATTTCGTTTGTTGGAATTCATTGAGAGGGTTGAAAGTATTCGCTCATACACGGTCGTAGAGGGTGAGGTGTTGCCGACCTAGTGTGCATAGCTTGTCCGTTGATGATCCCTCCATCTAACTTTGGAGCTATTTATTCTTGTTTTTCAGGCAAAAGGTTTGGGTTACGCAATGAGCACGACGGAGGAGTTGAAGCTTGTGAAGGAAGTTGCGGAGTCGACAGGGATCATCCTTGATCCCGTGTACGTACAGGTGATTACATCCACATTTTTTATTCTTCACAAGGATACCTCCTTTTTAGGGGGTTTCGACTGTACTGTAAATAAGGCAGGCAGTACAACCTCTACTGGAGTGCTGGGCCCAAATTCACTTGTCATGAATGGGAATTTCTGGTTATGTCCGATTTGTAGTCACTATGCCCATAGGAACACTTGTTTCTTCGTTGCTTCGTCAACATTCAAATGCCACATAGGATGTTAAATCGTGTGCGAATGAGAATGCACCCCATTTCTCTAATGTGATACCGACTTTTCTTCTAGTCAAATGGCATACTTCAATTTCATTACCTTTCCACTGGTTTCCTACTAGTGTGGATCAATTCGTATATATCAAGTAATTGGATGGATATTTCCTCCGCATAATTTGCAGTTAGCTTCTGAGAAACGGTTGGGGTGATTGATGCAGTGGAAAGGCATTGAAGGGAATGCTGAAGGATATGGCAGAGAACCTTTAGCAATGGTAGCCTGGGAGGAAGGTGCTATTTGTGCACACCGATGGCTTACTCAGCATGTATGATAAGGTACAGAAGTTGCAGCCCTAGATTGGCAAGTGGGAACGTTTTCGAATTGCGAAGACAGTTTTGAAAAACGGTGATGGCACGGACAAAATGTTCTAATTGACAGAATGAAGTAGGTATGCACTTTATAGTGTAGTCATCTTTGCTTCCATCCCGAAATGCCAGATTATGGGGCGAAGAATTTCAAGACTTCTGAACCATTCTCTTCGTTGATGACTAATTGGATACTGTCGTTCATTCAGAGTTCGATTATTTCTCATTTGAAGATGCTAGGTTTTGAAGGCAACTTCCTATCGAGATTTGTAACTGGGTGATAGTCTGAGATTTGAAGTTATCTCCGTAGGTGATGAGATCATGAACACTCATCTAAGGTTTCTCGTTTAGGGTTTAATCAGAAGAGTGGAGTCATTGATTTTGCGGTCTTTCATGTCTAGTAACAATTCTGGAGAGGTAGCAACCACACATTGATTACACACAGTTTTAACAAAGGGAAACTCCCCAATGCAGTCACCCCAGTATCTCTGACCGTCAATCTAAGTTTCAATGCAGCAATTTAATTTGTCTGCTTTGCATCTTGACAATATAGTCTACTACAAATTCTTGCGTTACTTTGCACAATTTCTATTACTGCCCATCTTGTGCACATATCGACTTAGAAGACTTCTAATACATATCGAGTTGTAAATACATAAGGTTCCAGAGCAATTGGAGAGTATCGAGTGCACCAGAATAGTACTCTTCACTCAAAATGAGCTCTTAGCGAAACACTACTCTTCCCTTGTCCTAGCATCAGAATTCCATGAAGGAAGCCATGTCCATACTAGACAGCCAGCTAGGGCTCAACTCACTCTTCAATCAAACTTAACTAACGAAAGATCAAGCCAACACATGTTTCAGAAAGCGCCCTTTCAAAAACAAAATTGCAAGAATTCCAAATTTCCACAACCGCCATGTAGACTCAGTCACAGGAATCTACCAACACGGCCATGGAACCACTAACAACCGTTCAGAATTTGTCTGTACCAACAAGTTGTGAGGATTTCTTTATGTAAGTTTCAAAATCAATTTTCATGACTCCAAATTTCCACAATCTGTCGGAACCAACTAACTTAGTTATCAGCAATTGTTCTAACTTTCCACCGTCGATGTAGGACTCTTCCACTGTGGGGGATGTTCCAATCCATGTGCCAAATTCTTCACGCTGCTCAATGATCCCAGAAATCTTTCAAAATCAAATGGAAGGGCTGGATTAAATAAAAGATGGGCAAGGCTGTTGAATCTGGCCGATGCAGCGACGAAGTCTTCACGCAACCCCAAAGTCCCAAGAGTGGTGAAGACAAGTGGGCTGTGGTGAACATTGTCGTCCTTCATGTTGACATTCAAACCAGATTAGGGTTTCATCCCTTGGATGACTACCATCGACTAGCTGTTATTAGGTTAACATGTCTGTATATATAGCAAGTGCTAATCTCTGATTAGCCATCTGATTGTGTGGAAACACTGAGTTCACTTACGTATGTTGTAAGATTGCAACGTATTCTTACATGGTATCAGAGCGGGTTTAGCTTGTATTCTCTTCTTGTTTCTTCTTTGAGTAGCCACAAATACTAGTATAGTCTACAATAGACCTATAGTCCGAGTACCTCTCATTGATAGTCACTTCCGGAGCTTAGGCGGCATAGTTACACAAGAACCAGAGACTGCTCTCCTCTCTCTAGATAGAACAGTAATGGATCCAAACGTCAGAGACATACCTGAATCCATGAAACTTGCAAGACCCTCCAACTATGTCATTTGGAGCTACAAACTGAAGATGATCCTCATGCAAGAAGGCCTGTGGAGATTCGTCGAACCATCATCAACCAGCGGATAGAGCGCCGCTTCCGATGCTGAGAACTCATCAACTTCCGTCAACACAACGATGGAGAGCGGAGCACCAACTCCGACGCACGTACCTGTAGCTGCAACACTCAACACAGAACGGGAGTAGGAACTTCGGTACCGAGCAGGCCGCATCATCATTTCTGCGGTAAGAGACTCCATTCTGTTAAGCATTATTCATCTCACCGACCCTCAGGCAATCTGGGAGCGCCTCAAACACATGTGTGAAGTTAGGAGCTCTTCTAGACGATTATCGTTGAAGGAACAACTCTATTCACTAAGGCTGGCAGAAGGAAAAGCAATAGGCAATCACCTTCAAGAGATCAATTTGATTGTGACTCAATTAGCAAACCTAGGAATAGCCGTGTCAGATGAAGATCTTGTCGATCTGGCCCTGAACAGTCTACCCAAGAGTTGGTCGACATTCAAACAAATACAGAAGGGTAGAGAACGGCTACCTATATTCCCTGAGCTAGAGGGCCTACTATTGCAAGAAGAACTGGGTCGCAACATCGATAAACAACGTGAAGAAGAAATCAACTTCGTCCGAACGAACTAGGGGACTACACGTGGTGGCCACAACACACGCGGTCGACCCTCGAGGGGGCGAGGACATTCATCAGACGATCGTACCACGGCAACAACTCCTGCACAGCCCAACGGTCAAACTCGCCAAATTGCCCAATGCCACAGATGTGGCAAACCTGGTCACTATGCTCGTGATTGTGATCGGGTAACGCTAGAAGATCAAATCAAGACCCTACAACTCCAGCTCAGCAACCTACAACGCCCTCGAACACAACAACTTGTCAACATCACCGAAACTGAAGAGTACGAGTGTCAAGCCGACCCGGAATCCGCACCACCGCATGTTCAGGCATGCATCGACGCATTTCAAGACGACCCTGAGGAGGTACCCATGGAGGTCATCAACGCATGTGTTACTCCCGTCATCACTGAAGAAGATTGGTTCCTGGACTCCGGCGCTTCTTCACACGTCACCGGAAACCTTCGACTCCTGAGCAACACCACCTCTAGCAAAGTTCCATACATAAAAGCCGCAAGAGGACAAATCATGCCTGTAGTTAGCCAGGGCATTGTAAGTACTACTGATATTTCAGGAAAAATAAAGGACATCAACAACGTTCTTTACATCCCTGGCGTCAAGTCCAACTTATTCTCAGTAGGGAAACTCACAGATATAGGCTATAGGGTCCTCTTTGAAGCAAAAAAATGTCTCATATATGACAAAGATCAACCCAACGAAATATTCCTACATGGGATTAGGGACCCACGTAACAACCTATACAGAGTAGTCAACCTTTTAGATCATCAACAACCCCTCTCCGATGCAGCTACAGAAAAGCAGATACAGCCAAACACGACATCATCACCAGGACCTCCATCAACACAGTCATCAACGACTAGCGATAACCCTAACACCGGCGAACCTCGTCACGAACAACCAGCTCCCTGTCTACAACATGGCATGGCAGAAATTCACCTCTGGCATCGAAGAATTGGTCATGTCAACTATCAAAGTCTTTATCACATGACCTCCCGCCAACTTGTGGCTGGTGTTCCCCGGATCCCGCTGACCAAGCATGTTTGTCCATCATGCATGATGGGTAAACTTCCCCGCGACCAAATTCCCAAGAAGCGGACAACCTACACCACCAGACCACTTCAGCTAGTACACAGTGACCTCTGCGGCCCAATGCCACTTCAGTCCCGAGGCGGCAACAAATACATCCTAACCTTCATCGACGACTTCTCTTGGAAAACCTGGTTATATTTCCTATCAGACAAATCACAAACGTTAGAGTACTTCAAGCAATTTCGAGCCTTAGTAGAAACTCCTATCCAGAAGATCGGCACACTTAGATGCAACAGGGGGGGAGAATATCTATCTCAATCTTTCAACTCCTACTGTACAACACACGACATTCATCGTCAACTCACAGCCGGCTATTCTCCACACCAGAACGGCATTGCAGAGCGCAAGAACCGGACACTTCTGGAGGGAATTCGCAGCGTTGTCACTGGTACATGGATACCAAAGGCACTCTGGGAAGAAATTGCTCGGACTGTGAACTACATCCAAAACCGTTGCCCAACCAAAGCACTCAAGCTCCAAACGCCAGAAGAAGCCTTCACCAGCATTAAACCAAATCTCAGCCACCTTCGAGTGATTGGATGTACTGCTTATTGTTATATTTCTGACATCAAGCGGCAAAAGCTTGACCCCAAAGCTACCCCGACAATTCTTGTAGGCTATGACGAGCAGAGCAAGGCCTACCGGTATTACCACCCACCCACTAGGAAGATACTAATTACACGAGATGTTCGTTTCGACGAATCTCGCTTCGACCTCCCTTTCACTGAGGTTACTGAACCCCTAGAAACTCCTCCCTTCCTCGACAAGCTTCTCTCTTCTCCACCTACTCCCTCTCCTATCCCCACTATCTCTTCAGATGTACCCCCTTCCTTTCATTTTTCCCTTCCTATAACCTCACCGGTATCCTCTCCTCGACCAGCCCCCATACCTCCAAACACAGCCACTATTACTCCTCACACCTTATCCACTCCCGAACCCCCATCCCTGCCATCCCCAACTCCTCTCCTCACTACTCCGTTGGACACACAATCGTCTCTCGAAACCCCACCACCTCCTCCGCGATCCCAGCGTTCTCGCACACAGAACATACGACTCCGTGACTATGACCTCTGCTTATCTATCGATGACTTCAACATCTGTTACGTCACCCCCACTCCCCACAAGCCCAAACCATCGGCACCACCTGCACACCACGACAACAATACTGTTACATTCAAACAGGCTAAATATGATCCAGGTTGGTGTAAGGCCATGCAAGACGAAATGGAGTCCATATGGCGGAATCACACTTGGACCTTGGAACCCCTCCCACCCGGACACCACGCCATCACCTGCAAGTGGATATTCAAAGAAAAACCTGGTCTAGATGGACAGCCACCGGTGAAGAAAGCCCGCCTAGTAGCTAGAGGATTCGAATAGGAACATGGCATTGATTTCACGGAAACCTTTGCCCCAGTGATCAAGTGGGCCACCATCCGCACCGCCGTCGCTCTTGCAGCTGCAAAACGGTGGGACATCCACCACATGGATGTTCGCACAGCCTTCCTCAACAGCCTCCTTAAAGAACGCGTTTACATGTCTCAACCTCCTGGTTTCCGTGTCCACGGCAAAGAGCATCTTGTTTGTCGTCTCAACCGGTCACTCTACGGCTTGAAGCAGAGCCCACGCACCTAGTACGACCGCATCGACGCAGCTCTCCGCAGAATTGGGTTACACCGAAGCAAATCTGACGGCAATCTATATTACCTGCACCAAGACGGAGAAACTCTCATCCTAATGCTATATGTCGATGACCTCTTTATTATTGGAAGCTCCGACCACCTCATTACTTGGATAAAACGCTTCCTCCATACCGAATTTGAGATGATGGATCTTGGCAAAATCCGCCGATACCTTGGCATATCGTTCGAACAAGTCATTTTAGGCATTTTTCTACATCAATGAGATTATGCAACGTCTATCCTACAAGAATTTGGCATGGCCCAGTGTAAACCTGCCCCTGCCCCGTTACCAATCGGCCAAATTCTTGTCTCCGACATGAAAACTCCATTCATCGACGCCAACTACTATAGACGACTCATCGGCAAGCTAATCTTCCTCACAGTCACTCGACCTGATATTCTCTATGCAGTGAGCCGCCTCAGCAGCTACATGACTAACCCTCAGCAATCACACCTCGAAGCAGCCAAACATGTCCTACGATATCTTCAGGGGACACTCGACTTTGGCGTTCTCTACAAGGCAGGGAGTCCAACCACAATCACTGGGTATACGGACGCGGACTGGGGTTCATGCCTTGAAACCCGCCGATCAATGGGAGCATATGTATTTCTACTTGCAGGAGGTCCAATTACATGGCAGAGTAAGCGACAACTTACTGTCTCGAGGTCCTCCATCGAATCGGAATACTGTGCCTTAAGCGATGGCGCTCAGGAAGCTGTCTGGCTCCATCGACTGCTCCAGGAACTTCAACCTATATCCTCACCCCAACCAACCCTGCCAATCCCTGGTAATTCAACTCTTACCCATCCACATCCTATTCCACCCAGTATCCTCCTGCATTGTGACAACCAGGGTGCAATCAAACTGTCCAACAATCCAGTATTTCATGCTAGATCCAAACACATCGAGATTCACTACCACTTTATCCGAGAACGCGTCTTAGAAGGAGAAATCCAGTTACAATATATTCAAACTGTAGATCAACCTGCAGACGTTCTTATAAAGCCCCTAGGCAGAATCAAATTCCACCAACACAAGGAATCGCTAGGACTTCACAGCCTAGCCAAACTTAGTCCATGATGACCAGCTTCTCTCCTGCAACCTATCCAAAACCCTAACTCTGAAAAACACACCCTAACCACCACCACCCTAGAACAAGTACGTCTCCGCATCCAACAACGAACCGAAGCTCTTGTGTTCTGCCCTCTTGAAACCAATCACCTCCCGTGCGCAATCCTCCCATGAGAAATACAAGCCCGGCGTTCGACCCTTTCGTACTACATAAAATTTATGCCCCGACCCTGCACTCCCGCAAGCGCCAACAGCAACGTTGTTTCCCGACCCTACACTCCCGCAAGCATTGCGACGATACTCCTGCGATGCCAGCAATTCCTTCACCGCAGATCCTGATCCGCCGTCTACATCCCTCCGCGCGTCAAGCCCGTGGCAATCTGAACAAGACTCCTCAATGCCAATCTGCTCCGTCACAGCTGAATTCACCACGTCGAAGCACCAACTCGCTAGGCGCACCACAAATGCACAGAACATCCACAACAGAAGCCCTGCAACACCCGCCAGAGACGTGGTTCCAACGCACTCTCGGAGTACGTGCATTCTCCTCCTTTCAATCTACGCCATCCCTTGTTGGCCAGGAGCTCCGCGCGACAACAAAGAAACACTCCCGAAATTAGAAACCCCAATCTCGCTTGAAGGGGGGTGTTGACATTCAAACCAGATTAGGGTTTCATCCCTTGGATGACTGCCATCGACTAGCTGTTATTAGGTTAACATGTCTGTATATATAGCAAGTGCTAATCTTTGATTAGCCATCTCATTGTGTGGAAACACTGAGTTCACTTACGTATGTTGTAAGATTGCAACGTATTCTTACACTTCAAACCGTGGCTTTCTCTGGAGAGACCGCCCAGTCGATTCTTTCAACCTCATCTGTGCTTTGGCTCTCACCATCTCTCTCTCTCCCTTGTGCGATTCCTGCTACCGTGAACCAACTTCAACCACTGCTGCTGCAATTCATCGTCCCCACTTGAGCACCTTCAATTTTGCCACCCCTCCCATGCCCAGAGGCCACTCTGTGCGGTAGGGTTTCCGTTTCTGAAATCTCTTGCGAAGTCATGACATCGCTATAAGAACCCGCTGTTGCGATCGCTTGTCGGAGAAGTCGAGTGTTTCCTCTGCGCAGATCGACGAGTCCACTGTCCGCGAATTGGGGTGAGTGCATATTGCACTTTGAGAGACAATGCCTTATGCGTGCGCTAAGGGTGTGTTGGTAAAGAGAATTACTAGTTACCTTGGAGAGATGAGGCCAGAGAAGAGTAACTATGAGATCGAGAGCGTCCCGGGGTGTGGTCTTGGTGTGTAGCTTTGATTAAACGCTGCTGCATGCGTTATAATGTTCTATCGCTCTTTCTATCAAATGAAGGAAATTTGGTCCTTCTGTGTCGTTGATGTTGTTGAAGTTAGATTTGAGTTGAGCATTGGGCCTGGGATCGCTCCGATTGTGTGGAGTGTGAGGGTGCTTTGGGTTTTTATTCCGTTTAGTGAGTCATATTTGATCTTTTGTTTGTTGGATTGGGGGCAAGGTTTGGCATGTTGGATTGAGGGAGTGAAATTGTCATACAAAATTTTCACGTTTGTGTGAATGCAGTGCGTTGGAGAGGAGCTTGAATTCTTGGCGATATAGAGAATCGTGCACAGTTACAATTGGCTGTTAGGCCCTTGAGCAGATGATCATGTCGAGCACTGGTACTTCCGCCGCCCCAGATGAAACCTCGAGTTTCAACACTGCCCGTGAAGAATGTTTGCCTTCAGGACACGATATAGCACTTGGAGATCGTTGCGCTGCAGGATCCTCCATGGAACAAAAGTCAGAGTACTTCTCTGCACGCTTGGAGGAGATGACGCGAAGCAAGAGCAAGTTCTCTTCAGATGTGGAGCATGAGATTGAGCATTCGAGGGTGCATTGGACTAAAGTGCCTGACCTTTTTGAACTTTCAAAAGACAACGACCATGACGACGAAGTGAATCGAGAGAATCGGGAAGTCTTTGCCGAATTGATGAACGACCCGCAATGGAGGCACCATGAATGGCGTCCTTTTTTCAGCAAGTGGTTGCCTGGTTGGAAATTGGGTCGGGAGATTGCCGAGGGTGGACAGGCGGAAATTTTTGAAGTAAGAGAAGGCAATGGCAACGTTAGTACTATCTGTATGTTGAAGGTTTTCAAGAGAGGATCACGCCTATCCGATCTCAAAAAAAAATGGCCTTGTGGATTCTTTCGACTGGAATTTATATGTATTGTAGTTGAGGGAATTATTTTGCATGATTGGAGGTTTGCATTTGGGTTGATTAAATGTTGGGGTGACTTGTGCAAGTTGATTGACCGAGCCATGCAAGAGAAGAACAACCAAGGTCCACCATTTCCATATGAGTGGAATAGAAAGACCTTGCATGTCGCAGATATGATGTATGACATTGCGAGTGACATGGCTAGATTACACAAGTAGGGCATTATTCTTAGAGACTTGAAAGCTACCAACATCCTTCTTTTAATAGGTACAAAAGTTATATTTCCACTCCTTGCGGACTATATGAGTGTTCCACTAGAGTTGTAGGAACAAGATTTTGGAGGGCACCAAAGATATTGTTGGCTTTGAGGAATAGAAGTGCACTTGACTTCAATGAGAAAGTAGATGTATATAGCTATGGCATGACATGCTTTGAAGTTGTAACCGGTCGCTTGCCATTTGAAGGTGAACTTAAAGCATGTAGAGGTAGCCATGATCTTGTTATTGGAGGCCAAAGGCCTAAACTACCTAGTGATTTGGATGTGGGATTGAAGGTTTTGATTGAGAGATGTTGGAATCCAATTCCAAATGAAAGACCTAGTTTCGAAGAAATACTTCAAGTACTTGATGCTCTTTGATGGGGTGTCAGTGTAGTAAGGTATTTACTATAGTTCTATATAAGAACTTGTAAGATGTAATTCTAGGCAAGATGTTATAAGAGTTACATATTTAGGTCCCTTTATGTTTGTCTCATTGAAATGCTTTGAGGTACTTGAAATATTATTATTTGTTGAAGCAATAATTATGGTATGTATTGTAGAGAGTAAAATTTTTTCAATAAGTGGAAGCCATTGTTTGATTTGTTATTTGAATGTTTTCAAAATGTTGATGAAGGATGTGAAAAGGCCATATTTGTTATATTGAGACCTTTCGCAGTCTCAATTTTATCCTCAACTCGAAGATAAACCATTTTGTCTCTTTATTGATATTTTTTTATAAATAGGTAACAACACCAACTTTTAGAATCTCATTATAGGATCACTATTTGAGCATTATTTATTTTTGGTTTCAATTACTATTTTTTTAAATGAATTTCCCAATCACTAGCATTTTTTCTCAAAATCTATGAAAAGTCTCAATATAACAAATATGGCCTTTGAAGTTGGTCCATTTATCAAGTGTATCAAGGATTGGAAACCATGTTGATTAGTTATATTGTTCATGAATTATTCATGTTGTTATCCATTTTGTTAAGTTTTTGTTCAAACTATTGGATTGATCATCAATGATATTTTTGAACTCTTAATCTTTAGCAAAATGAGTTTAGGAATGTTTGGTTTCTCTAAGAATAACTTGTTCTAAGATTGTGAGAGTTTATTGCTTTTGTCTTTTCTGATTCTATGCAAAAATTCAGACTTCACATATTAGTTATTGTAATAACCAAAATTTTGCAATGAATTTTAGAATTCATTTATGTAATAAACAAATATCTACATTTTAGTTATGTTCATCAATATTTTCATCCAATTTTGGCAATGTCATCCATACCTCTATATATAATTGAATTTTTTTTAAATGAATACTTTTTGAGTAGCTAATGTAAAGAATTATTTTGAAAGGAACAATTTTGTCCTAGCACCTCCTAGGGCAACTTTAGGAGAAGACTCTTAGAAACATATTAAGTGGAGTACACCCACTTACTCCTACTTCACTTGTAATTGCTCAACTATCCATTGGTTCACTTGGATGATGATTGTTTTGAAAAGTAAACTTCATCCAATTATTATTCATTGCTAGAGCTTCAAGAAAAGTCATGGAATATTTCAATAGCAAGAAAAAAGAATCATCTCTATGCATGAATTAATATTTGAAATGTACTAAAGGAAATGAGATTTATTTATCAAAATTTCTAAAATGTAATCTCGGAATCAGAAGTTCGAGCACTTTAGTACTATAAGTCCTTTGAGTATGGTTCCTATTATTAGAAATGTCTTGATTTTTGTTTAATGTTCTTGTCAATACAAAGATCCTTTGTGTTCACATAGCTTAGTGAACACTTTTGTGTTGGCTTACTTCAAAGTGTTGCCAGTGTGAACTTGTTGATGAACTCGACCTACTTCAAGTAGTCAATAGTGTTAGCATGACTACTCCATGTGTGCTCATCTTCAAAAACCGCTCTTTGATTCCATCCAAAAGGGGATTGAAGCTCTTGAGGTTAGCTAGATTAAATCTTGGATGGATATATTGATCTACAATCTGATCAATCACTATTAGAAAATTGCATTTTTGTTGTTGTTTCCGACAAACGTAACATGTTTTCTAAAACACCCTATGTTGAACAATAAACGTCCACAAGAATGTGAATTTGGATTGATGTTGAGGGAAACATAAGCGGCTAAGTTGGAAAAGAAATAGATGTCATTGTAGACGGACATGTTCTTAGTGATGTTAGAAAAAACATGGTCATGTTTTCTTGTGAAATCCTAAAAAACGCACACTACCACATTAGTAAGTAGCTCCATTTTGACTTTCAGTAAGTTAGTAAAATTACTACGGTCTATGGTAAAACTTTGAACATATGTGAAAAATTTAGGGAAAGAGAACCCACGTGGCCTGCTTTGTGAAAAAAAAAATGAATGGATGTGAATCTTGGATGAAAAGAATTGGTCTTTATAAACTTGGGGTGGTAGGAAGTGCAATAATCCATATGGAATATGGAAAACAAGAATTTTGTTTCATATAAGATGTCTCCAAAAACATCAAAATGTCTTAAACAATGTGTAGATGTCTAAAACAACATTGACATGTACAGTGATCAAGTTCCTATATTCTAATTATCCCATATCTATTGTCTCACCATAAACGGAGAATAGATATAAATATGACCTTCTTACTCTTCATTCTCACTAACTTTCAAAGAAATAATTTGTTCATTTTACCATAAGATAATTTCTTGATAGTAGAAGGTAAGTTTTATGTTATTTATTTTTAATTCAATAATTTTTTTAAAAAATTATTGTTATTAAATTAAATTTTCTTTTTTTTTGTTGATCTTGCCATAAGAATAGGGTATGTACAAGTTGATGTCTTCCAAAACGTCTAGTTTGGGTTCTCAAAAAGCATCACCAAAAATTTTTAACAACATGAAAGTTTGTTGACAAGGCATGCCATGTCACTTTTCCCACCACCATGTCAAATGCCACATTAGTGATGGATAGGATGAAAAAACAAATCACGTGGTGCTTATGTGGCATCCACATGGTACATTTGGAGGAGCTTGAAAGACCATGTTATTTGTGATGGAAGAAAAAATCAAGTTCAAAATGGATGTTTTTTTCCATGTTTTTGGCCTGTCAATTATAACGAATTTTAGGTGACATCATAGTTGATTACTTCCATGTCAAAGTAAATGTCCCATCAGATTTTCTACAATGTCCAAAAAAACTCGGGTTTCTTATAGTGAATGAAAAACAAAGTTAAGTGAAGAGAATTATAGCGGTATGAATATAGAATACTTGTGGAATTGGGGTATGCAAACCTCCTGACAAGGTGTGTGTGTTTGTATATGCATCGTGGTTCTGAATCAATTCTAGAATCAAAATATAATATGTTTGCTATTTTGTTTTTTCCTAGTTAGACAACATGCTATGTGAGGGCTAACCAAATGTGTATTAAGGTACATCAAGTCTTATTGAAGACTAGGTTCGGTATGGATTTCAAAGCGATTCTAGAGTAGGTCTAGATCTCAAGGCTAGGTCTTCTTGGATTGTCAAATTAGGGCTTCGAGATGTCAATCATGAAACCTTCAATTGTTGATAACTTCATGCTTGATGATTTTTCAATATTGAGGATGTTTATGTATGCACTTAACTTACTTTATAAGAAACCATAGAAAAGTCAAAAGCCATAAACAAAGGGGTAGTGACCCTAGAGAGTTAAAAGGAATCTCCAAAAGCAACAAACATAGCTGCTAGTGTTAGAACATTTGGATTTCTAAAAATTCTTTTTTACAAATCAAAGAAGGTTCTAGTATACCAAATAATGTATTGTAAGGACCAAAGTAATAATTTTAAGTTCAAATATTTATTGGTTGATGATTGGAAACTATCACATGTTTTGAGTTTTGAATTTGAGGTGAAGCACACTCTTGAATAGACATGCATTCATTCAATAAGATTCTAGATTGACATATTGTGGTATGTGTTGAAATTGAATACTTGTTTAGACAGTTTCCTCTTCTATATACTCTACAAATGAATGATTTTTGTAGATTCATTTTTTGGTTTGTGGAGTTATTTCATATGACCTAAAACTTCATTTTTTTGTCACTAATTCATGAAATCAAATATTTTGATATATGATACGCCCATCATTATTGTACTTCTTCTAGTTGGGACATACATAGCATTGGAGGAATAATGAGCAAGTT
Source organism: Straminergon stramineum (assembly GCA_963920665.1). Taxonomy (NCBI): domain Eukaryota; kingdom Viridiplantae; phylum Streptophyta; class Bryopsida; order Hypnales; family Calliergonaceae; genus Straminergon; species Straminergon stramineum. The sequence continues at coordinate 16,543,896 of OY987272.1, forward strand.
CCATTCCTTTCTTCAAAAAAAGTGATTGCTAATAGAAATCTAGATTTGTTTTGTATAGTCTATGCCCTCTAGAAAGGAATGTAATCCAATTAATTCCACTAAGTTTCATCAAATTTTCAATTTTTTGATGAAATGACAATGATAATTTAATTTTGGGGGGATTTGCTAGATCGATTATGTGCATTAGAAACTCTAGTTTTGGGACAACATAATTGAACCTAAAAATGCATTATACAGTTGTCAAATATAAATTGAATGCATTGTCCACTTTGACAAATATTTTAGATTCAAGGGCATGAAGATGTAACAATGTTCCATATTGCAACCTATACTCTGTCTACATTGGCTAATGCTATCCCTTGTTCTCAATTCCCCCCAAATAATCAAATATTGTGAGAATCAACATTATTTTCATCTTTATCAAGGTGTTGATATTTTAAATTCTATAAATGTCAATTTCCTTTAATTTTTGTGTACAACAACCGGAAATGATGTATACCAACATGCCAAGGCACAAAAAGTTTTTTCGGAGTTCTAAGAAAAAATTGACAAAAGATAAAGTAGTTCCAAATCCTATTGAATGAAATTGAGTTTTAGACATGGCTAACTTTGAAATTAATTTTCTTTCCAATCACAACTAATGTTTTCTTCAAACCTCCATGGTAACGTGAAGTATGTTGCACACTGCAACTTTTGTGTATATACTTTTGGACTTTGTCCATTCATGCTTATGGCATGGTTGTTTGAATTATAAAATTTCAGCAAAGTGCTCGTTGTATCTTGCAAATCTAACCTATTAAATTGGTTGTTTTATGCAATCTTGATCACCACACCAAATTTCAATTTCAAAAAACAGAAATTCCACTTTTGGTCAATTGGCTTGTGTGTTTTTCATTGTGTTACATAATAATTGATTGAAAAATATTGGTGATGGATTTCTTTACATTTTCTTGTGCAAATATTTAAGAAACATCAATGTGTGCATCTCACTTTTAGAAAAACTTCACATTACCAAAATCTTTTTTTACACAAACAGATAATTCAAGGTTAAGGAGTCACTACTCCAAAATGTGTAACCCTTGCTCACACATGCATCCCTTCAACCCTAGACTGCATCATCCATTGCAAGCAAAAAACTCAGGATCACAAGGAACTGATCCTACGAAATTGATTGCCGTATAAGGCTTGTGCGAATTCAAAGGATTGAAGTGGTGAGATCGATACTAAACTTACCCTGGATGTCAAAGCCTCAATTGAAAGCCATCAGCAAAGAATTGAAATTTCTGCCGTGAGCTCTTCAAGTTGGCACATTCAAACTCCATCCACGCCGTGGGTGCTGCGCAGTCACCAACTTCCGGACAATATATGGAACATCGTCGGCACCTCCCAAGTGAACCCCGAAACCGAAACTGAAAATCTCTCAAGTCTTTTCAATACCAATTCAATCGGAATTGGGCGAGAGAGACGCAATTCAGAAACCAGCGAGTCTTACCCCATGCTGTCGCGAATTTGCAGGAAGAGGAACAGAAATCAATCGTTACCCAAAGAAGACTGGCGAAACACCGTTTGCCGCCTTGAACAGGAATTTTGAAATTTGTCATCTCAAATGTCTAATCTCTGGAATACCAATTTGATGTGGAGAACTTGCAATTCACAAACGCATTTAGTCACATACTGTGGGGAATTTTGGAAACGGAGAACAGAATCGATCGTAAAATAAAACTAAGAAAGCCGAAAGGGTTGGAAAAACATGCTCGGGCACAACAGTGTTGCCTGTAAGGAGCTTGGAGTTCAAAGCGCTTTGAGCAACTGAGTTGAGTTCACACTAGAAAGCGGAACTGCAAGTGCGGGACGCAACATCACTGAAAATATGTACAGGGACTATTTTCGGTAGGGACACCCCAAATCGTCACTTTGGTTTACTGAGGTCGGTGGTGGTTGCAAAGGTTGCAAAGGTTGCAAAGGTTGCACTCTTACACTAATTGGTCTCATATTAGTGCATGTTAGGAGAAGAATTTACACATGGCTATAACTTTTTTGCAAGGGAGGAATAATTTTACTAGCCCATTGTATATGTGTTAGTGGTATTCATGTTGAAGAAACACTACAAATGTTAGTGGTAAAAAAATTGCTCTCAATCATGTAAAAAGTTGTAACCATATATAAGTTCATTTCTAAACATGCATTATTTAGGATATGTGCACCAATATTAATCAACATTGTCTAATATGTGACAACCACATTTTGACCCAAAAGAAGTCACAAAAATCTAGATATTGAATAGATAATCAAGATGTGCACATCTTATTCTTACAGTGTCTCAAGAATGCATGCTAAAGTGCGCTGAAACATAACATTATTTACCAATGAGGTAGGGGGCCCTTTTGCATCCTTGAAAAGGAAACCCCTTACTAGATGAATAAAATTGAGTCATATGACTCTTGAGCCATCCCAATTCTTGAGTTAATTGAAAGTCTCTTCCATGCATCTAGGGAGGCATAATATCTTTCCAACATGGGAAGGACCATTGTCTAGTTATACAATGTTATGAATCCTCTTTCAATTGCCAATAAGATTTGATAGAAACCCTTTATGTTTAATAACCATAGCTATGCTCAGTTGTAATTAGATCTTAGTCATTTTCCTAGACTAATTCATTAGTCTGTGGTGTCTTAGAGGTTTGTTGCATTTTGCAATACTAAATTAGGTTTTTGTGAATTAGGGTTTATTAGTTTTACTTAACCTTGTAACGTTGTTGCGACACGAAGTATTCAATCATTTGGATGACTTCACTTAAGACTATAGGGTGGAAAAGAATTTTCTTCATCCAATTTTATTTTCCAAGTTCCTTGTACATTTTTAGTAAATAGTATTGCAAATTTCCTCATCATGGTATTATTCACATTTCTAAAGACGAACTTCTTAGATACTTGATCCGTGGATCACTCTCATGGTGTATTCTAGCCATTTCTTGCTATTTACTCTTGATGTTAAATTTAGCCAAAAAAATGGTATTTTTTTGAATTTGAGTCCAACTAATGAAATGAAGATTATCAAATTTTGAATCTACTTCAACTAAAAGTTTTGGAGACTTTCTAAATTTCAATATTTAATAGCAATATGAACTTATGGTCAATAACCATGATTTGTTGATTTTTAATTTTAGAGTGACATGATAACTATGGTTTATACCATGATTTTATACACTAAAATACACATCTATAGTGAGAATTTCTGACTTGTTTTGGAGTCTATTTCATATTTGATATGAACTTTCTTCATTTTTTTCTTAAAAGTTCATAGTAATTTGAAATTTTCCCCCTAAAAATTTGAAATTTCCATGACTTGTAGTAGACATGTGACTTCATCTCTGAAAAATAAGTGTAAAAATTTTCCTCCATATCTAGTTGCAAAATGGTAACCAAGAAAGTGATGGGCCATGAGGCTTGAAATCATTATGTACTCTGATGGGCCCAATCTTCCAGTGTTAATCTCATCAGTTTTGCACTCCACTTCATCGGTGGAATCTTCCGGGCTTAACCTAGCTAAGGATACCCAAGTTTGGAATGAACATCAGATGTACACTCCAATGTCATCATCAGGAACTTCAAGGCATGTAAACATGGTGCCAGGATGGTGCATTGAAATGTAATTGAGACAATTTGGTGCCAACCTCCATACAAACTTAGCATGGATAAAATGACACTAAAATGACATGTATGCGGCCTTTGGTGTCAAAATGATGCCAAACTAATCTGGCCTAACTTTTCTGATGATCTGCTTGGGAGGTCGTGAAATCAATGCTGATTGTCCTTCTACTCTGTTGAGAATGTTTGCCACCGCACTTAGCCAAGTTTTAAACAAACTACACTTCGTACAGTTGCAACTCTCTGAGTGCTGAGCATAGTTTTGTATTATTAAGAGTGGGAAGGTTTTAAAAATGCTCTTGTTAGGAGAAAAATACTCTTGAGTGTTCCATTGGAGATGTTGGAACGGGATTTTGGAGGGCACCAGAGATATTGATGGCTTTGAAGAATAGAAGCACACTTGACTTCTCAGAGAAAGTGAATGTATATAGCTTTGCCATGACATGCTTTGAAGTCATAACTGGTCGCTTGCCATTTGAAGGTGAACTTGAGGATTGTAGAGCAAGTCATGATCTTGTTATTGTAGGACGAAGGCCTACACTGCGTAGTGATTTGGATGTGCCATTGAAGGATTTGATTGAGAGATGTTGGCATCCCATTCCAAATGAAAGACTTAGTTTTGAAGACATTTTGTAAGTACTTGATGCTCTTTGATGGGATGTTTTTGTAGTAAGGTAGTTAAAGATATTTTACATAGTTCTATATAGAAACTTGTAAAATGTATCTCTAGGCAAGTTGTTGTAAGAGTTACATATCTAGGTCCTTTCAAGTTTGGGCCATTTTAATAATTTAGGGAATTTAACTTATTATTATATGTTGAAGCAATCATTATAGTACAAATTGTAGAAAAATGACATTCTTGAATTATGATCAAGCCATTGTTTATATTGTTCTTTGAATGTTTTTGAGATATTGATGAAGGATGTGAAGTTTGTCCATTTGTCAAGTTTATCAAAGATTGGAATGCATGTTGATTAGTTATACTGTTCATGAACTATTCATGTTGTTACCCAATTTGTCAAGTATTTGTTCCGCCTATTTAAAGGATTGTTAGCAATATATTTGAACTCTTATTGTCTAGATAGCAAGTTGAGGTTACAAATCTTTGTTTTCTCTTGTTTCTAAAAATTTGTTTTTGTCTTTTCTCATTCTTTGTAGAAATGAAGACTTCAAATACTAGTTATTGTTATAACAAAGATTTTGCAATAGACTTCATGGTTAGACTACTATTCTAGGATGCAACAAAGATAGATGAAGGTAAAAATGCTTGAAAATACTAAAATGAAAAACCTTAAAATATGGATAAGATTTTGAAATGGAGATTAGATTTTGGAATTTTTTATACCCTTGGTATACAAGGATTAGATGATCTTTAGCCTAGGCCAATATACCCAAGTAGTGAATTTCAATGGAAAATAGTTCTAACAAAAGATCCCAACTTTTTGGTGATTTTTTATAAGAAAATGACTTAGAGGAGAAAAGATTCTTGTTGAATGTTTTTATTTGTAGCATATGTTTCCATTTTTTAGGCAAGTATATGCCAACATTGCCCTCTACTTACAATAGTATAGCAATTTAGCATTAAGCAATGAAGCATATGACCAAGTCATCCAACTTTAACATCTTTGACTTTATTTACTCCAATTGCAATGATTGTAATGAATTTGTGAGAGAGCTTCAGAATCAACTAGAAGGTGACAAGGTCTCGGGCTTCGAGCATGTTGATCGACGACATTGTCATGGCATGTGGAAGGAGCGTGTTTACTGGAAACGCAAAGGACGGCAGTGAATTGTACAGTCCAGAAGTTCTTTCATCATTTGTTGCACTGGACGTGATGGACTTCAACTAAGGTTTCTCTCAAAGTATATTTTGGCTTGCAGTGGAGTAACGACAGCAGGGCATGCAGGAGCTGCCCACTTAGGAAGCTTGGGACTGTTAATCTAAGTTTCAATGCGGCAGTTTCATCTATCTGCTTTGCATCTTGACAATATAGTCTAATCCAAATTCTTGCGTTATGTTGCGCAATTTCAATTACTGCCCATATAGAGCACATTTCGACTTAGAAGACTTCTAATACATATCGAGTTGTGAACACATAAGGTTCCATTTAAAGGGCCGAGGCATAGCAATTGGAGAGTATCGAGTGCACCAGAACAGTACTCTTCACTCAAAATGGGCTCTCAGCGAAACACTACTCTTCCCTTGTCCGAGCATCAAAATTCCATGAAGCAAGCCATGTCCATACCAGACAGGGCTCAACTCACACTCTTCAATCAAACTTAACTAACGAAAGATCAAGCCAACACATGTTTCAGAAAGCGCCCTTTCAAAAACAAAATTGCAAGAATTCCAAATTTCCACAACCGCCATGTCGACTCAGTCGCAGGAATCTACCAACACGGCCACAGAACCACTAACAACCGTTCAAATGTGTCCGTACCAACAAGTTATGAGGATTTCTTTTTGGAAATTTCAAAATCAATTTTCATGACTCCAAATTTCCACAATCTGTCGGAACCAACTAGTTATCAGCAATTGCTCTAACTTTCCACCGTTGATGCAGGACTCTTCCGCTGTGGGGGATGTTCCAATCCATCTGCCAAATTCTTCACGCTGCTCAATGATCCCAGAAATCTTTAAAAATCAAAAGGAAGGGCTGGATTAAATAAAAGTTGGTCAAAGCTGTTGAATCCGCCTGCTGCAGCGTCGGAGTCTTCACGCAACCCCAAAGTCCCAAGAGTGGTGAAGACAAGTGGGCCTTGGTGAACAGTGTCGTCCTTCAAACCGTGGCTTTCTCTGGAGAGACTGCCCAGTCGATTCCTTCAACCTCGTCTGTGCTTTAGCTCTCACCATCTCTCTCTCTTCCTTGTGCAATTCCTGCTGCCGTGAACCAACTTCACCCACTCTTGTTGCAATTCATCGTCCCCACTTGAGCACCTTCAGTTCTGCCACCCCTCCCATGCCCAGAGGCCACTCTGTGCGGTAGGGTTTCCGTTTTTGAAATCTCTTGCGGAGTCTTTGATATCGCTACAAGAACCCGCTGTTGCGATCGCTTGTCGGAGAAGTCGAGTGTTTCCTCTGCGCAGATCGACGAGTCCACTGTCCGCGAATTGGGGTGAGTGCATAATGCGCTTTGAGAGACAGTGCCTTGTGCGTTCGCTGAGGGTGTGTCGATAGAAAGAATTATTGGTTACCTTGGAGAGATGAGAGGCCAGAGAAGAGTAACTATGAGATCGAGAGCGTCCCGGGGTGTGGTCTTGGTGCTTAGCTTCGATTAAACGCTGTTGTATGCGTTATACCATTATATCGATCTTTGAATTCTATGAAATGAAAAGAAACTTGCCGGTACTTTTGTGTCGTTGTTGGTGAACTTCGATTTGAGTTAAGCTTCGGGCCTGGGATTGCTCCGATTGTGTGGAGTGTGAGGGTGCTTTGGGTTTTTTTCCGTTTAGTGAGTCTTATTTGATCATTTGTTTGCAGGAGTGGCGGCAGGGTTTGGCATGTTGGATTTTGGGAGTCCAATTATCATCATAAAATTTCACGTTTGTGTGAATTCAGTGCCTTGGAGAGAAGCTTGAAATCTTGGCGATATGGGGAATTATGCTGGCCGACTGGCTGTTGGGTCCCCTGAACAGATGACCGTGGCGAACGTTGGTACTTCCGCCGCCCCAGGTGAAACCTCCAGTTTCCACACGGCCCTTGAAGAACGTTTGCCTTCAGGACATGATATAGGACTTGGAGATCGTAGTGGTGCAGGATTGGAACAGAAGTCGGAGTACTTCTCTGCACGCGTGGAGGAGATGATGCGAAGCAAGAGCGAGTTCTCTTCAGATGTGGAGCATGAGATCGAGCATTCGAGGGTGCATTGGAGCGAAGTGCCTGGCCTTTCTGAACTTTCAGAAGACAACGAAGATTTAGAAGAAGTGAATCGAGAGAATCAGGAAGTCTTTGCCGAACTAGCGAATGACCCGCAATGGAGGCACCATGAGCGGGGTCCTTTTTTCCGAAAGTTAGTCCCTCATGTGAAGTTGGGTCGGAAGATTGCCGCGGGTGGACAGGCTGCAATTTTTGAAGTTTTAGACCATGGCAAGAAAGAGACTCACTATCTATTCAAGATTTTTAAGAGTGGATCACGCCTATCCGATCTCAAAAAACAATGGCCTTGTGGAATCCTTCGAGGGGAAGTTGGAGGTATTGTACACGCGGGAATAATGTTGGATGATGGGACGTTTGCGTTTTTGATGGTACGATGTTGGGGTGACTTACGCAAGTTGATTGACCAAATCATGCAACAGAAGAACAACCAAGGTCCACCATTTCCATATCACTGGAATGGAGAGACCTTGCATGCCAAAGATATCATGTGGAGGATTGCATGTGGCACGGCTTGGTTACACAAGCATGGCATTATTCATAGAGACTTGAAAGCTGCCAATGTCCTTCTTTTTATAGATTCTGGAGGTATATTTCCAGTTATTGCAGACTATGAGTGTTCTATTGGAGTGGTTGGAACAAGATTTTGGAGGGCACCGGAGATATTGTTGGCTTTAAAGAATAGAAGTGCACTCGACTTCAACGAGAAAGTAGATGTATATAGTTATGGCATGACATGCTTTGAAGTTGTAACTGGTCGCTTGCCATTTGAAGGTGAACTTGAAGACGGTAGAGAAAGTCATGATCTTGTTATTGGAGGACAAAGGCCTAGACTTCCTAGTGATTTGGACGTGGGATTGAAGGTTTTGATTGAGAGATGTTGGAATCCAATTCCAAATGAGAGGCCTAATTTTGAAGAAATTTTGGAGGTACTTGGTGCTCTTTGATAGGGTGTCATTGTATTTAGGAAGTTCTAGATATTTACTACAGTTCTATATAAGAACTTGTAAGATGTAACTCTAGGCAAGATGTTATAAGAGTTACATATTTAGGTCCCTTTATGTTTGTCCCATTTAGGTACTTGAAATATGATTATATTTATTGAAGCAATAATTATGTTATCGACTATAGAGAGTAAGATTTTTTGAATATGTGGAATCTATTGCTTCAATTGTTATTTGAATGTTTTCAACATATTGATGAAGGATGTGAAGTTGATCCATGTGTCAAGTGTATCAAGGAGTGGAAAGCATGTTGATTAGTTATATTGTTCATGAATTATTCATGGAGTTATCCAATTTGTTAAGTTTTTGTTCAAACTATTGGATTGATCACCAATGATATTTTTGAACTCTTAATGTCTAGCAAAATGAGTTTCTCGAGGTTGGCACTCACTATGTTTTTTTGCATACACATGAGATAACCACTTAATCAAAAGAGGGTATTATTTCTAAATTTGAGTATGAAATAGACCCTTTCATTAGGAAAAAAGGAGAATTTGTCTATTTCTTAGTACCCTATGTTTCATTGAAATGAAAAGCTTGCAAATTTTTTAGTACCCTATTTTACTTGTAAAATTTTTATAATATACTCTAGTGTGTCTCATTACTTTGCAAGACAAGAAATATTTTACAATAGTGTATGTTATTCCTTCACAAAATAGTTGCATCCATAAAGTACAAAGAAGAAGAAAACAAGCATTCATGTGTGGAATTCCATTGACATGCAAGCAATCACAACAAAATGGCATAATTTTAGCAAGTGAAAAGTTAACAAAGAAGGGTAGGATTGAAAAACAAGTGTAGAACTAAAACAAAAGTATTGAACTAGAATACAAGGGTAGAACTCTACGAGTTTCAATAAATGAAGCAATCATAAGTCCAAAGTTTCAACAAGTCAAAACTTTTAGCTATTCTAATAGTACAAGGAAGTAAACTACCAAAAAGACAAGAAAAAAACAAGTGTAGAACTGCCTTAATGAACAAGAGTTGAATTCATCCAAACAATACAAGTCGTTTTTGTGTTACAAAACACAAACATGCTTCAATTGAATCACTCTATGCATTTACAATAGTTCCCACATTCAAAATCAAAACTTGTAGGTTGTCAAAATTTCAGTAGAAGCATTTAATATTTCCTATTGTAAACCTTATTCATGACATGAAGTTGTTTGTAGAGTACTTAGTAACCAAAACTACAACTAAGTACTCCATAAACAACCCTGGCCCCCCTACCGAAAACAATTTGAACGATGCAAGAATGAAAGCCCCTAAATCCACCTAAATCCAAAATTGTTGTTGAATGAAGTCACCTCCATGTCACCAAGACCTTGTAAATTGAGGACATTGGACACATAATTTGCATTTAGATAAACATGTTATTGCCTATTAAAAACTAGAGTAATTGAATTGGAGAGTACTATAATTGGACAACAAAAGTGATTGAAAAAGATAAGGTTTTTGGTATATGTACCTGCAGATTTGGCACCATAGAACTCGCATTCAAGTGCAAATCTGAATGCCCCCCCCCCCCCCCCAAATTAGAGTAAGAACTTTGTGCAACATACACCTAGCTCATACAAATGGCCAATCCACAGAACTGGCATTCACATGCAAGTCTAAATGCAACAGAAAATGGAGGGTAAGAAATTTGGGGAACTCACTCAAAGCTAACAAAAATGAGAAAAGAAAACTCGCATTCACATGAAATTCTGAATGCCAAAAAAATAGGGAGGTTTAACTTGTAGGCCACTGATACCGATTTAATACAAATGATAACAAAGAACTCGCATTGAGATGCAAATCTAAATGCCAAGAAAATGGGGAGGTACAAAATTTGGGCAACTAACAATGACCTAACAAAAATGATGATAGAGAGTCGCAAACCAAAATGGAATTCAAGCCTCTATCAACTCAATGATTTTGCTTGATGATGAAGGCACATTTGCCTCGCCCTCTTCCTTCAGTGTGGTGCTGACGCCCTCGTCATTCAGCACCACTAGGACCTGCCTGGATGAAGAGAACATTTATAGGTACCGCGCAAGCAAAACTTTGACCATGATGTGTAGCGACACCCAGTGCTCTCTGACCGTGTTGTCTACATCCGCTCGAGCGAGTTGCAAAAATTTATACTCCATGGAGTTGTCGACATAAGCCCTCAAGTCCTTGGAGATTAGACGTGCCTCGTCCACCGCCGTAATCTCCTCAGTCAACCAAGAAAGAGGAACCCTAAATCCAGAAGTCAAATGGCCAAGGGATGGCACTAGATTTTTGCAAGTGCTCCTGTATCATGGCATACGACTCATCTTCTTTGGAATTGATCTTTCCCATGCTTTGAGGTTCATCACCATCTTACTCCAATCTAAATAACTTCACCTTTGCCGCCATCGCTAACTCTAAACCTAAGAGGCCAAACGCAAAGTGCAACATATGAAAGAAGATTTAAAAAACAACCTAAATATACATCTAAACCCTAAGAGATTTACAAGGCAGTTAGAACAATAGAATTCAAGAATAGCAGGGTAGCAAATTACAACTTACTGTAGTTTCAAACCCTAAACACTTGTAAAACAAGCCTCCCAACCACCGTTGCCGAACTACAAATCACATTCTGTCAAAGAAACATTTGCACATCATGCACAACAAGATGAAAGCAAGATGCATATTCTCCAAAGCCGCTTGTTTCTCCCTCTAGTAAACCCTAGAAGACTCCTGCGATAATTCAAGATCTGGCAACGGTCACCCACTAGTACAATGAAAGCAACTAAATTGAATTAAAATTAAGCTATTGATTTACGCCAATAAGCATCCAACAGACTAGCATTAAGGGTCTACATTAAGTTACACTAAACTTAGTGAATGCAAGTAGCTAGCATCCAAATGCTTTACACTTTACTATCCACTTGTAAGCAATTATGTACCTTTATGTCTTATTCATTCATCAATTCATCCAACTAGTAGACAGAAAGTGAAGGTTTCATCTACATTCATCCACCTTTATCCCTTTCGGAACCCTATATTTTAATCTAAAAAAAATTTCAAACCTCAACTTATGATGACCCTATATTTTTTTATAACACCCCTTTCTCTTTTTGTGATCCCTAATTTATTTCTACATTTTTTCAAACTTTTAACTCCAACTAATAAACAATACCCTATATTTTATCACATGTTGTTTCTAAATAGTTGCTAGTGTCGGCCCCAAGATGAGTTTAGAGATCTTTGTTTTTTCTGAAGACCAACTTGTTCTAAGACTATGAGAGTTTATGGCTTTTGTCATTTCTCCTTCTATACAAAAATCCAAACTTTACCTATTAGTTATTTGTAATAACCAAAATTGTGCAATGAATTTTAGAATTCTTTTATCTAATAAACAAATATCTACTTTTAGTTATATTCATCAACATTTTCATTCAATTTTTGGCAATGTCATCTATAGCTTTAGATACAAATGAATTTATTTTTTCAAAATGAATACTTCTTGAGTAGCAAATGTTAAGTATTATTTTGAAATGGTACAATTTTGTCCTATGACATCCTAGGGCCACTTTAGTAGAAGACTCTTAGAAACATATTACGGAGAAGACAACCACTTTGCTCCTCCTTCACTTGTGATTGCTCAACTATCCATTGGTTCACTTGGATGATGATTGTTTTCAAAAGTGAACTTCATCCATTTATTATTCATTGTTAGGTTTTCAAGAAAAATCATGGAATATATCAATAGCAAGACAAAAGAATCATCTCTATGAATCAATTAATGATTGAAATGCATGAAAGGATATGACATTTATTTATTAGAATTTCTAAAATGTGACCTTGGAATCACAAGTTTGAGCACTTTAGTACTATAAGTCCTTTGAGCATGGTTCCTCTTATTAGAAGTGTCTTGATTTTTGTGCAATGTTATAGTCAATAGAAGGATCTTTTGTGTTCACATAGCTTATTAAACACTTCTATATTGGCTTACTTTGTCGTGCCCTAGTAACACCTTACAGCTTTAAACAGACTTCAAGAGTCCTTCACGGCTTTCAAGGTTGACCACACTCCAATACTGGTATTACTTAGGCCCAACTAATTAACATTGCACATGCCACGCACTCATAGCAATAGTTCCCATATTCAACTCACATTGCTAAGTCCTAGTGCTCGGGACTTCTAGCACGCACTCCTCTCGTGGCACTTGGCATGTCACTTCGTGGCATGGGGCGGAACTTCCATCTTATTATGCTAGGACTCATGGTGGCACTACTCACCACAGTCCTAACCGCCCTTGGTTGTCACTCCACTTCATACTAGGCCCGTTGTGCATTTGCTATTTTCACACTAATCTAATAGGAACTCACAACTCGGGACACATGACCAAAGGCCTAGCAAGGAGTGGGACTCCAACCAATCGGTGCCCCGAGACATACACACAAGTGTCGCAAGGAGCCTTGAAGCCAGTGGTGAAGTTACATCACCACCCATGAGTCACCGGGACTCGCCAAGGCTCCAAGAGGGAGTGAGGAGTGAGACCAACCCCTCCTATAGTACTCCCTATAGTCTTCGGTAGTCCCCCCTCCCTTGTGGGTCAAAGGGACTTCCCAAACCCCCTTGGGTTTCGGAAGACCACCCGTTTCCAACTGAAATCCTCAAGTTCCTACTCCATTTAGACTCTCAAACTTCCAAACGGCGTAATTTTGTCCTCAAGGATTCAAATCTCACATGTGAGCCCATTTAGATATTTAAGCAACGAGTAGATGTCTATGGACTACTCACTTGTCCCATTTAGACAAGTTCTCACAAAGTTATGACCCACCAAAGATTCGGGTTCACCAGAAGTGGCGTCACTCCTTCACCATGGCCCTTCTCTTGGCCATAACTTTTGGCTCATGGCTTATAACCTTGTCATGCTTGGCATTCTAGGTTCCTTGTCTTCGTAGCTTTCCAATGATATGCTACATGCCATGCTTGGTTGAGTGATTCCTTAAGAACCCCTCCCACCTAGGCTTTGAGTGTCCTAGTGGCAACGGGACACACCCAACTTTGAACGTCCATAACTTCTAGCCTACTGGTCCAAATTACGCTTTCTTTGGACGGTTAGAAGCGTATTCTCAAGAGCTTTCCAAGAATGTATGACGTGCTACTATGTCCTACATGCTACTTGCGCCTTGTTTGCTCGGGAGTCTCTCATTTCTCCCTCCTTAGCCTATTGCAAGGCTTGGGAAGTCACCCCCAAGGTCCCCCTTGCTCACTGAAGCACTTCGGGCACCCCAAAGAGATAGGAGTGTGACATACTTCAAAGTGTTGCTAGTGTAAACTTGTTGATGAACTCAACCTACTTCGAGTTGTCAATAGTGTTAGCATGACTACTCCATATGTGCTCATCTTTAGAAACCGCTCTTTGATTCCATCCAAAAGGGGATTGAAGCTCTTGAGGTTAGTGAGATTAAATCTTGGATGGATTGATCTGCAACCTAATCAATGAAAAACAAAGTTAATTGAAGACAATTATAGCGGTATGAATGTAGAATACTTGTGGAATTGAGGTATACAAACCTTTTGACAAGGTTGTGTGCACACAATGGTTCTAAATCAATTCTCAAATCAAAATACAATATGTTTGCTATTTTGTTTTTTCCTAGTTAGACGACTTGCTATGTGAGGGTTAACCAAATGTGTATTAAGGTACATTGACTCTTATTGAAGACTACGTTCAATATGGATTTCAAAGCATTTCTAGAGTAGGCCTAGGTCTCTATCAAGGGTAGGTCTTTTGGGATTGTTGAATTAGGGATTTGAGATGTCAATCATGAATCCTTCAATTGTTGATAACTTCATGAATGAATGATGATTTTTTCAATATTGAGGATGTTTATGTATACACATGACTTACTTTATAAGAAACCATAGAAAAACCAAAAGCTAGAACCAAGGGGGAAATGACCCTAGAGAGTTAAAAGGAATCTGAAAAAGCAACAAACATAGTTGCTAGTGATAGAACATTTGGATTTAGAAAAATTCTTTTTTACAAATCAGAGAAGGTTCTAGTATACGAAATAATGCATTGTTAGAACCAAAGTAATAATTGTAAGTTCAAATATTTATTGGTTGATGATCGGAAACTATCACATGTTTTGAGTTTTGAATTTGAGGTGATGCACACTCTTGAATAGACATGCATTCATTCAATAAGATTCTAGATTGACATATTGTGGTATGTGTTGAAATTGAATACTTGTTTAGAGAGCTCTCTTCATCATGCTCTAGAAACAAATGATTTGTGTAAATTCAATTTTTGGTTTGTGGAGTTATTTCATATGACCTAAAACTTCATATTTTTGTCATTAATTCATGAAATCAAATAATTTGATATATGATACACCCATCATTATTGTACTTCTTCTAGTTGGGACTTATATAGCATTGGAAGAATAATGAGCAAGCTCCATTCCTTTCTTCAAAAAAAGTGAGTGCTAATAGAAATCTAGATTTGTTTTGTATAGTCTATGCCCTCTAGAAAGGAATGTAATCCCAATTACACTACCTTTCATCAAATTCTCAATTTTTTGATGAAATGACAATGATAATTTAATTTTGGGGGGATTTGTTGGATCAATTATGTGCATTAGAAACTCTAGTTTTGGGACAACAAAATTGAACCTAAAAATGTACTATATGGTTGTGAAATGTAAATTGAATGCATTGTCCACTTTGACAAATATTTTAGATTCAAGGGCATGAAGATGTACCAATGTTCCATATTGCAACCTATACTCTCTCTACATTGGCTAATGCTATCCCTTGTTCTCAATTCCCCCAAAATAATCAAATGTTGTGAGAACCTATATTATTTGTATATTTGTCAAGTTGTTGATATT
Organism: Straminergon stramineum; assembly: GCA_963920665.1. Taxonomy (NCBI): domain Eukaryota; kingdom Viridiplantae; phylum Streptophyta; class Bryopsida; order Hypnales; family Calliergonaceae; genus Straminergon; species Straminergon stramineum. Next base: position 16,559,278 of record OY987272.1, read on the forward strand.
TTAAATTCTATAAATGTCAATTTCCTTCAATTTTTGTGTTCAACAATCGGAAATGATGTATACCAAGATGCCAAGGCACAAAAAGTTTTTTCGGAGTTGAAAAAAAAATTGACAAAAGATAAAGTAGTTCCAAATCCTATTGAATGAAATTGAGTTTTAGACATGATTGGCTAACTTTGAAATTAATTTTCTTTCCAATCACAACTAAGTTTTTCTTCAAACTTCAATGGTAACTTGAAGTATGTTGCACACTACAACTTTTGTGTATATACTTTTGGACTTAAGTTTGTCCATTCATCCTTATGGCATGGTTGTTTGAATGAAAACGTTTTAGCAAAGTACTTGATTTCATTTGTCATTGCATGTATCTTGCAAATCTAACCTATTAAATTGGTTGTTTTATGCAATCTAGCTTGATCAACACACCAAATTTCAATTTCAGAAAACAAAATTTCCACTTTTGGTAAATTGGCTTGTGTGTTTTTTATTGTGTTACGTAATAATTGATTGAAGAATATTGGTGATGGATTTTTAACATTTTCTTGTGCAAACATTTAAGAAACATCAATCTGTACATCTCACGTTTAGAAAAACATCACATTACCAAGGAAAATTTTGACACGAACAGATAATTCAAGGTTAAGGTGTCCCTAGTCCAAAATGTGTAACCCTTGCTCACACGGCATGCATCTCTTCAACCCTTGGACAGGATCATCCATTGCAAACGAAAAACTGAGGATCCCAAGGACTTGATCCTATGAAATTGATTGACGCACGAAGCTTGTGCGAATTCGAAGGACTGAATGGTCAGATCGATACTACCCGGGATGTCGTCAAAACCTCAAAGCCATCAGCAAAGAATTGAAATTTCTGCCGTGAGCTCCTCAAGTTGGCACATTCAAACTCCATCCACGCCGTGGCTGTTGCGCAGTCAGTAGCTTCCGGACAAATATGTGGAACATCGTCGACACCTCCCAACCCGTAAACCGAAACTAAGAATCTATCAAGTCTTTCGAATACTGGTCAATTCGATCGGAAGTGGGCGAGAGAGACGCAGTTCAGAAACCGACTCTTACCCCATGCTGTCGCGAATTTGCAGGAGGAGGAACAGAAATCGATCGTTACCCAAAGAAGACTGACGAAACACCATTTGTCGTCTTCAAATTGGAAAGAAGAATTTTGAAATTCGTCATCTCCAATGTCTAATCTCTGGAATACCAATTTGATGCAGACAACTTGCAATTCACAAACGCATTCAGTCACATACTGGAGCGAATTTGAAAATTGAGAAACAGAATCGATCATTAAAATAAAGAAAGCCGAAAGGGTTGGAAAACCATGCTCCGGCATAGTGAAGTCGCCTGTGTGCACCTTGGAGTTCAAAGAACACGACGGTTGCATCAGTATGAGGGATTGTAGGAAACAAGTACATCGTCATCACGATCAATTGTTCATAGCATTCAAACAGGTTTGCATGTGAGATTGTTGAGCAACTGAGTTGAGTTCACAACAAACGCAGAATTGCAAGGGCTGTCCAACACCACTGAAAATATAAACAATAATCTTTGGTATGGACACCAGAAATAGTCACTTTTGATTTACTGAGGTAGTTGTTGTTGCAAAGGTTGCACTCATATACTAATTTGATTCACTCATTCATGTTAGGAAAATAATTTATACATGGGGTTATAACTTTTTGCGAGGGAGGAATAATTTACTAACCCATGGTATATATATGTGTTAGTGCTATTCATGTTGAATTGATGCCACAAATACCATCCATAAAAATATTCTTCTCCTTGTAAAAAGTAAAAACCATACTATGTAAGTTCATTTCAAAACATGCAGTTGGATATGTGCACTAGGTCTTTTTTTCATTTTTTAAGAAGTGGTATAGTGGCAATATAAAATGTTACAATGGTGCTCAAAATTTCAACATTCATCTACATATTGGATAGGAAAAATCACATTAGCATAATTATATCACATGTCCATATTTCTATTTTCATCCACAATTGGGTAGTTTCAACCAAGATTTTGTTTGTTAGTTTGAAGTTTCCTAGAGAAAAACTTCATGATTTGTTGCCATTTTTTGGCCAAATTATTTCTTTCTTGTGCAATTTGGCGTTGCAATGCTAAAAAAAAAGCCATTGGATGTACACTAATAATCACCATTGTCCAATATGTAGCATGCATATTTCGACCAATTTATGTCACAAAAATCTAGACTTTTGATTAAATAGTCAAGATGTTCACATCTTTAGTTATTCAAACAAAGTATCAAGAAATCAATGCATGCTAAAGTGCATTAGAAACATATCATTGCTTACTAATGAGGGTAGAGGGCCTTCCACATCCTTGCAAAAGGGCCCCCTATGGTGAACAAAATTGTCTTACATGACTCTGGGGATTATGATGTACGCTCTTAGGGAGCTCCTTATCGAAAAACTGAGGAACAAATCTTGCACAAGGGTGCCTTCAGGTACCAGAGCATTATATGTACTGAATTGCCGAGGGGATTCAATATTTGTGTGTTTTGATGTTGGCGTGCTCTCTACTTGGACCTTGTGAAGATCAAAACTACTCCTGTGAATTCTGACAGAAAGGTCCTCTTTTTCAAATTCACGCTTATGCAGTTTGTGATACCCCCGAGTACTTCTATGAATACATGCAAAGGTTTATTGATGGTCTCCATGTTGGCATGAAGTCTGAGGACATGGTCCGAACAATCAACCTGCGGTATCTTCCCTTCATTCCTCGTCATTTCGTTTGTTGGAATTCATTGAGGGGCTATTTCATATGACCTAAAACCTAAACCTTTTTGTCATTAATTCATGAAATCAAATAATTTGTTATATGATACACCCATCATTATTGTACTTCTTCTAGTTGGGACTTATATAGCATTGGAAGAATAATGAGCAAGTTCCATTCCTTTCTTCAAAAAAAGTGATTGCTAATAGAAATCTAGAATTGTTGTGTATAGTGAGTGCCCTCTAGAAAGGAATGTAATCCCAATTACACTACCTTTCATCAAATTCTCAATTTTTTGATGAAATGACAATGACAATTTATTTTTGGGGGATTTGTTGGATCAATTATGTGCATTAGAAACTCTAGTTTTGGGACAACAAAATTGAACCTAAAAATGTACTATATGGTTGTGAAATGTAATTTGAATGCATTGTCCACTTTGACAAATATTTTAGATTCAAGGGCATGAAGATGTACCAATGTTCCAAAATTGCAACCTATACTCTCTCTACATTGGCTAATGCTATCCCTTGTTCTCCATCCCCCCCAAATAATCAAATATTGTGAGAACTTGTATTGTTTGCATATTTGTCAAGTTGTTGATATTTTAAATTCTATAAATGTCAATTTCCTTCAATTTTTGTGTTCAACAATCGGAAATGATGTATACCAAGATGCCAAGGCACAAAAAGTTTTTTCGGAGTTGAAAAAAAAATTGACAAAAGATAAAGTAGTTCCAAATCCTATTGAATGAAATTGAGTTTTAGACATGATTGGCTAACTTTGAAATTAATTTTCTTTCCAATCACAACTAAGTTTTTCTTCAAACTTCAATGGTAACTTGAAGTATGTTGCACACTACAACTTTTGTGTATATACTTTTGGACTTAAGTTTGTCCATTCATCCTTATGGCATGGTTGTTTGAATGAAAACGTTTTAGCAAAGTACTTGATTTCATTTGTCATTGCATGTATCTTGCAAATCTAACCTATTAAATTGGTTGTTTTATGCAATCTAGCTTGATCAACACACCAAATTTCAATTTCAGAAAACAAAATTTCCACTTTTGGTAAATTGGCTTGTGTGTTTTTTATTGTGTTACATAATAATTGATTGAAAAATATTGGTGATGGATTTTCTTACCTTTCATTGTACAAATATTTAAGAAACATCAATGTGCGCATCTCACTTTTAGAAAAACTCCACATTACCATATCTTTTTTTACACAAACAGATAATTCAAGGTTAAGGAGTCACTACTCCAAAATGTGTAACCCTTGCTCACACATGCATCCCTTCAACCCTGGACTGCATCATCCATTGCAAGCGAAAAATTCAGGATCACAAGGAACTGATCCTTTGAAATTGATTGACGCACGAGGCTTGTGCGACTTCAAAGGACTGATGGATGTCAAAGCAAAGCCTCAAAGCCATCAGCAAAGAATTGAAATTTCTGTCGTGAGCTCTTCAAGTTGGCACATTCAAACTCCATCCACGCCGTGGGTGCTGCTCAGTCACCAGCTTCCGGACAAATATATGGAACATCGTCGGCACCTCCCAAGTGAACCCCGAAACCGAAACTGAAAATCTCTCAAGTCTTTCGAATACCAATTCAATCGGAATTGGGCGAGAGAGACGCAATTCAGAAACTAGCGAGTCTTACCCCATGCTGTCGCGAATTTGCAGGAAGAGGAACAGAAATCAATCGTTATCCAAAGAAGACTGGCAAAACACCATTTGTCGCCTTGAACAGGAATTTTGAAATTTGTCATCTCAAATGTCTAATCTCTGGAATACCAATTCGATGCGGAGAACTTGCAATTCACAAACGCATTTAGTCACATATTGTGGGGAATTTTGGAAACGGAGAACAGAATTGATCGTAAAATAAAACTAAGAAAGCCGAAAGGGTTGGAAAAACATGCTCGGGCACAACAGTGTTGCCTGTAAGGAGCTTGGAGTTCAAAGCGCTTTGAGCAACTGAGTTGAGTTCACACTAGAAAGCGGAACTGCAAGTGCGGGATGCAACATCACTGAAAATATGTACAGGGACTATTTTCGGTAGGGACACCCCAAATCGTCACTTTGGTTTACTGAGGTCGGTGGTGGTTGCAAAGGTTGCAAAGGTTGCACTCTTACACTAATTGGTCTCATATTAGTGCATGTTAGGAGAAGAATTTACATATGGCTATTGTTGGAATTAGACATTGAGAGCAACATTTACATGTTGAATGTTTTGTGTATATTAATTATGTAAGTAAGTACAGAGACTCTTAATAAAGAGTCTAGAGAAGGAAAGGTGAAGAGTCACACCTTCTCAATCTAAATAATGAACTAATACAAATATTATAGAGTACTTTCACTATATCTAACACCCCCCCTGATTTAAAACATCTACATAGTGTGTAACATCTATGACATGCCCCCCTGTTTTAAATCATTTGATAAATCTAAGCCCATCAGATTAACACAATAGTTGTGTTTGTCTTTGGATAAGCTTTTTGTCAATAAATCTGCTGCCATGTTGAATGTTGGACAGTAAATCATCTGTACTTCACCAACATTGACTTGTTCTCAAACAAAATGAACTTGGATAGCAATATGTTTGCTCCGATCGTGAAAACGAGGATTTTCGGTTAACCTTATTGCACTTTGATTATCTGAGTAAATAATTGTTGGTGCAGAATGAGGGCAATCAAGGCTAGATAGTAATCGACGAAGCCATATAGCCTCTGTAGATGCCTTAGAAATGGCCATATATTCACTTTCTGTGGAGGAAAGTGCTACAGACTATTGTTTTCGACTTGCCCAATTGACAACACAATTGCCAAGCAAGAAACAATATCCAGTTGTGGATCGACGAGTGTCTACATTTCCTGCCTAATCGGCATTAGAATAGCCATGAAGTATAAAATTCTATTGAGATCCTTTGTACAATAATCCTAAATTTCTGGTTCCTTTGAGATATCGTAGAATTCTTTTTGCAGCACTCCAATGCTTTTTACTAGGATTGGATAAGTATTGAGCAACAGAATTGGTAGAGTAAGATATGTCAGGTCGAGTGCTCACAGATGCATGCATTAAAGATCCAACTAGTGATTTATATGGAATATTTTTCATATTAGCTATATCTTCATTAGTGTATGGACAGTCTGCTTTACTCATTTTGAGACCAAGTTCCATTAGTGTAGAAGTAGGCGTACAAGTGTCCATTTTGTATTTCAAAAGTAAAAGATCAATATATCTAGTTTGATAAAGTTTGAGAATTCGAAGTTGTTGGTTATAGTGTACTTGTAATCCTAAAATTGTAGTATTAGTGAGTGGTCCAAGGTCAGTCATTTCAAATTCGGAGCATAATGCTTGTTTAGTCTTTAAAAGTAAGCCATTGGGATCATTGGTAATGAGTAAGGTATCATCAACATAAATTGCAAGGATTATATATTTATCTCCTTGTCGGCAAATATAAATATTGGTATCAGCATCACTGGGAAGAAAATTAATAGATAAAAGAAATGTATTTAATTGAGTGTACCAAGCTCGAGAAGATTGTTTCAAACCATATAAAGATTTTAATAATTTGCATATACAGTTTTGGTGTGTATTAGAAATATTAAGTCCTTTTGGTATTGTCATGTAAACTTCTTCTTGTAGAATTCCATTTTAAAATGCTGTAACTACATCCATTTGATGGATGTCTAAGCCAAAATAGGTAGCAAAAGCAAGTAAAACTCGCAAAGATGAAGATTTTAGGACGGGAGAAAAAGTTTCATAAAAATCAATGCCTTCTTGTTGAGAGTAACCTTGGGCTACAAGGCGGGCTTTGCGTTTTATTATTTGGTTATTGGGACCATATTTTATTTTAAAAATCCATTTACATCCTACGGTAGTTCGATTAGGAGGCAATGGAAGTATCTCCCAAGTATTATTGTTTAATAAAGATTGAAGTTCCATGTTTATTGCATCTTTCCATTGGTTAGAATGGGGACCTTTTAAGGCTTCTTCATAAGTTTGGGGTTCTTGTTCTTGAGGTAATGAATCAGAAAAGGATTTTGAAATTTTGTACATCCATGGTTTCTTTGGCTGTGTTTTTCCTTCCATGGTTTCAATAAGGCAATGAGGAGCTTTTCGAGTTCTTTTAGGATGGGTATTTGATGAAGGAGAAACAGAAGGTGGAGAGGTTGGGGTAGAAGTGGAAGGAGATTCAAAATTTAGATGTATTGGTTGAATATCAAATTCATGGTCTGGTAGATTACTTTGATCAGAATGAAAATTTATTTGATTGGTGTTTGTACTAGAAGGTGTAGTTATATTAGGAAGAATTTGAGAAGGCGTGCTTGGAGTAGCTATTGTATTAGGTGATGGAGGTTGAATTTGAATGGGAATAGGGGCTTGAATAGGACCTTGATTGTGAAGAATCATTGGTGTTTGATTATGAGTTTGTTGTTGAAAACCATGGTGCGGTTTTAAAATATTGGATAATAATATTAAATCATCATAATAAGAATCATCTTGAGAAACTTTATTGTTTAATATTTTCAAATCATTTTCTTGAAAAATAACATTTCTTGAAATAATTATGGATTTATTAAATTGATCTTGCAAGCGATATCCTTTAGTACCTTGGGCATATCCTAGAAACCAACATTTGATAGTTTTCTCAAGGGAAGTAGATTTTAACCTTCTTTCCTGAGGAATTAGTACATATGCTGTGCATCCAAAAGTACGGAGATGAGCTAAATTAGGCTTTCGTCCTTTCCAAAGTTGATAAGGGGTAACCTTATCAAGTGCTTTAGTTGGTATTCTGTTTTGAAGGTAAGTAGCAGTAAGTATTGCTTCGCCCCAATAAGCAATGCTAAATTGGGAACGATGTAACATGCTTAAAACAGCATTGAATAAAGTTCGATTCTTTTGTTCAAAGACTCCATTTTGTTTAGGAGTAAATGGGATAGTATATTCTCGTTCAATTCCATGTTCAACACAAAAATTTCTAAATTCTTCAGAGATATATTCGCCACCATTATCAGTATGCAAAATTTTGATATGTCGTCCAAGTTGATTTTCAACAAGGGATTTATATTCTTTGAACTTTGAAAAGGCTTGGGATTTTAATTTCAATAAATAAATAATAGTATATCGACTATAGTCATCAATAAAGGTAATGAAATATTGGAAACCCGTATAGGTAGGGGTGATTTTACCTTTGATATCCGAATGTATTAAATCAAGTAAATTTGAAGCTCGAGTTGTAGAATATTTAGGAAAACTAAATTTGTGTTGTTTTCCAAATATACAAGATTCACAAAAAGGGTTGTTGGTTTTAATATGTCTTAAATTAATACCATCAACTAATTGATTATTTACTAATTCTTGTAATCTAGAGAAACTAATATGTCCTAACCGGTTATGCCAGTTGAGAATCATATTAGTAGTAGTAGAAGACAATACTTGTTCTCCTTTAATTAACTTAACATCAGGAGTATTAGGAGAAAGAGAATGACCTAAGACATATAGGTCATTATCTAGATGGCAAGAGGCAATTAATTGATGATTAGAATTAGTCAAAGTAGCAATATTTCCTTTTATGGAAAATGTGCCACCAGATTGTGCCAATTGTTTCACTGAAAATAAATTACAGTGAAGGTTTGGAACATGTAATACATTAGGAATAACCTTTTGTATTCCTGTAGGTAATAAAACTTCAACATTGCCTGTACCTAAAATGGCATGTGATGTGCCATCAATAGTATATGCAAATTTATTTGGGAATATGGGTTTATAATCAAGAAAATTGTTCCGATTATGAGCCATGTGGCTAGTAGCGCCAGTGTCAACAATCCAGGTTTCTGGACTACTTACTTGGGTGTTATATACTATGGCATATAATAATTCCTTAGAAAAAGAATTGGTATTGGAATTAGAACGTTGTTTCCCATTATTTTCATCATAAATTCGTTTGCGACAATCTTTTATATGGTGATTGGGTTTACCATAGTAAAAACAAACTAAAGGTTTACGATTGTAGGAAGTCTGATAAGTATTCTTGTTATTATAAGAGGGTTTGTATGAATTTGCTTGTTGATAAGTGGAAGGACCACTTTGGAATTTATTTGTTGGATTAAATTTATTGTTAGGAAATTTATAAGTATTTCTTGAGGCGTTTGATTTAGTAGGTCATGTTTTTCCTTTGATTGCATAGGCAGATGTAGAAGAAGAAGATGCTTGATCCAAATTTTTCAGCATTGTTTCTTCTTGTAGTAAATAAGTAATCAAAACTTGCAGGGTTAGTGTTTGACCTCAGATTGAAATTAGAAAATTTTTGTAACTAGATGGCATACTTCGCATTAATGCCAAAACAACATCTTCGTCACTCATGGGACTGCCAACTGCAGATAATTGATCTAGAAGGCTTCTGAAAGTATGAATATGCTTTATCATACTATCATTGTCCTTCATTTTCAATATCGTAAGCTGCTCTTTAAGATACATCTTTGTTACTGAATCTTGAGATTCAAATAATCGAGATAACTCGTCCCATGCCTCCTTGGAGGTTGTTGATGAAGTTATATGAGAAATTTGGTTGTTTTCTAAACAATTTGTAATAATTGTAAGAGCATTGGTATCTTTTTCAAGCCATTGCTCTTTACTACCAGTACCAGTTGCTGGAGTATGATGAACACTACCACCAGGTGGTGGTGGTGGTGTAATTGGACAAAGTTCATGCCCTTTAACAACTTTTAACAATTTTTTAGATTTTAAAACTAATTTCAAATTATGTTTCCAAACTTGAAAGTAGCTCCCATCAAATTTTGTTATATTTCTCAAATTAGAAGTATTAAACTGAGACATATTGATAATAATTAATTGATTATGAAATAATTTATGATTATAGTTAAAATTATAATGATCCAATCATTAAGTTGAATAATCAATTTGTGTAAGTTCTAGGGGTGATGACAGTCGTCATAATTTTCGAGGATAGAATAGGTCGTAACTTGTTTAAAGTTCTTGAGAAATTGATGGAATGATTGTGACACTATCTTCATCAAAAAAATGTGGATTCAGCTCATTGAATTGAGCTAGAGCTGTGATAAAGTTCGTTGAAGCGTTGAAAATACCATAGTCAGTGTTTTCAAATTCGAGTTGTTGCTGCTCTTCAATAAGTTCATCTGGATGTGCTAGTTCGACTATCTCAACAGAGAAATTAACAAATCCATTTATAAATCGCAATTGATTTTCGACTTCTGGTCGTTCTTCTTCAGCTATGAGCAAGTTAAACACATCTTCGTTGGAAGGCTCCGCTTGAGGGGTCTGAGCGAAACACATTTTGTTACATTGAACTAAACCCACTCTGATACCATGTTGGAATTAGACATTGAGAGCAACATTTACATGTTGAATGTTTTGTGTATATTAATTATGTAAGTAGGTACAGAGACTCTTAATAAAGAGTCTAGAGAAGGAAAGGTGAAGAGTCACACCTTTTCAATCTAAATAATGAACTAATACAAATATTGTAGAGTACTTTCACTATATCTAACAGCTATAACTTTTTTGCAAGGGAGGAATAATTTTACTAGCCCATTGTATATGTGTTAGTGGTATTCATGTTGAAGAAACACTACAAATGTTAGTGGTAAAAAAATTGCTCTCAATCATGTAAAAAGTTGTAACCATATATAAGTTCATTTCTAAACATGCATTATTTAGGATATGTGCACCAATATTAATCAACATTGTCTAATATGTGACAACCACATTTTGACCCAAAAGAAGTCACAAAAATCTAGATATTGAATAGATAATCAAGATGTGCACATCTTATTCTTACAGTGTCTCAAGAATGCATGCTAAAGTGCGCTGAAACATAACATTATTTACCAATGAGGTAGGGGGCCCTTTTGCATCCTTGAAAAGGAAACCCCTTACTAGATGAATAAAATTGAGTCATATGACTCTTGAGCCATCCCAATTCTTGAGTTAATTGAAAGTCTCTTCCATGCATCTAGGGAGGCATAATATCTTTCCAACATGGGAAGGACCATTGTCTAGTTATACAATGTTATGAATCCTCTTTCAATTGCCAATAAGATTTGATAGAAACCCTTTATGTTTAATAACCATAGCTATGCTCAGTTGTAATTAGATCTTAGTCATTTTCCTAGACTAATTCATTAGTCTGTGGTGTCTTAGAGGTTTGTTGCATTTTGCAATACTAAATTAGGTTTTTGTGAATTAGGGTTTATTAGTTTTACTTAACCTTGTAACGTTGTTGCGACACGAAGTATTCAATCATTTGGATGACTTCACTTAAGACTATAGGGTGGAAAAGAATTTTCTTCATCCAATTTTATTTTCCAAGTTCCTTGTACATTTTTAGTAAATAGTATTGCAAATTTCCTCATCATGGTATTATTCACATTTCTAAAGACGAACTTCTTAGATACTTGATCCGTGGATCACTCTCATGGTGTATTCTAGCCATTTCTTGCTATTTACTCTTGATGTTAAATTTAGCCAAAAAAATGGTATTTTTTTGAATTTGAGTCCAACTAATGAAATGAAGATTATCAAATTTCGAGTCTACTCCAATTGGAAATTTTGGAGAATTTATAAATTTCAATATTTAATAGCAATATGAACTTATGGCCAATAACCATGGTTTGTTGATTTCTAATTTTAGAATGACATGGTAACTATGGTTTATACCATGATGTTATACACTAAAATACACATCTATAGTGAGAATTTCTAACTTCTTCTAGAGTCTATTTCGTATTTGATATGAACTTTCTTCATTTTTTTCTTAAAAGTTCATAGTAATTTGAAATTTTCCCCCTAAAAATTTGAAATTTCCATGACTTGTAGTAGACATATGACTGCATCTCTGAAGTGTAAAAATTTTCCTTCATATCTAGTTGCAAAATGGTAGCCAAGAAAGTGATGGGCCATGAGGCTTGAAATCATTACGTACTCTGATGGGCCCATCCTTCCAGTGTTAATCTCATCAGTTTTGCACTCCACTTCATCGGTGGAATCTTCCGGGCTTAACTTACCCAAGGATACCCAAGTTTGGATCAAGGTGAGTCTAGGAATGAACATGAGATGTACACTCCAATGTCATCTGCTTGGGACGTCGTGAAATCAATGCTGATTGTCTGAATTTCTACTCTGTTGGGAATGTTTGCCAACGCAGTTGGCCAAGTTTTACGCCAACTACACTTCGTACAGTTGCAACTCTCTGGGTGCTGAGCACAGTTTTGTATTATTAAGAGTGGGAAGGTTTTAAAAATGCTCTTGTTAGGAGAAAAATACTCTTGAGTGTTCCATTGGAGTTGTTGGAACGGGATTTTGGAGGGTACCGGAGATATTGTTGGCTTTGAAGAATAGAAGCACGCTTGACTTCTCAGAGAAAGTGAATGTATATAGCTTTGCCATGACATGCTTTGAAGTCATAACTGGTCACTTGCCATTTGAAGGTGAATTGGAGGACTCTAGAGCAAGTCATGATCTTGTTATTGTAGGACTAAGGCCTAAACTACCTAGTGATTTGGATGTGCCATTGAAGGATTTGATTGAGAGATGTTGGCATCCAATTCCAAATGAAAGACTTAGTTTTGAAGAAATTTTGCAAGTACTTGATGGTCTTCGATGGGATGTTTTTGTAGTAAGGTAGTTAAAGATATTTTACATAGTTCTATATAGAAACTTGTAAAATGTATCTCTAGGCAAGTTGTTGTAAGAGTTACATATCTAGGTCCTTTCAAGTTTGGGCCATTTTAATAATTTAGGGAATTTAACTTATTATTATATGTTGAAGCAATCATTATAGTACAAATTGTAGAAAAATGACATACTTGAATTATGATCAAGCCATTGTTTATATTGTTCTTTGAATGTTTTTGAGATATTGATGAAGGATGTGAAGTTTGTCCATTTGTCAAGTTTATCAAAGATTGGAATGCATGTTGATTAGTTATACTGTTCATGAACTATTCATGTTGTTACCCAATTGGTCAAGTATTTGTTCCACCTATTTAAAGGATTGTTAGCAATATATTTGAACTCTTATTGTCTAGATAGCAAGTTGAGGTTACAAATCTTTGTTTTCTCTTGTTTCTAAAAATTTGTTTTTGTCTTTTCTCATTCTTTGTAGAAATGAAGACTTCAAATACTAGTTATTGTTATAACAAAGATTTTGCAATAGACTTCATGGTTAGACTACTATTCTAGGATGCAACAAAGATAGATGAAGGTAAAAATGCTTGAAAATACTAAAATGAAAAACCTTAAAATATGGATAAGATTTTGAAATGGAGATTAGATTTTGGAATTTTTTATACCCTTGGTATACAAGGATTAGATGATCTTTAGCCTAGGCCAATATACCCAAGTAGTGAATTTCAATGGAAAATAGTTCTAACAAAAGATCCCAACTTTTTGGTGATTTTTTATAAGAAAATGAATTAGAGGAGAAAAGATTCTTGTTGAATGTTTTTATTTGTAGCATATGTTTCCATTTTTTAGGCAAGTATATGCCAACATTGCCCTCTACTTACAATAGTATAGCAATTTAGCATTAAGCAATGAAGCATATGACCAAGTCATCCAACTTTAACATCTTTCCCTTTCTTTACTCCAATTGCAATGATTGTAATGATTGTGTAGAAGCTCGTGATAGAGTTTGAATTGTGGACTAATGAAAATGAAATATAATTAGGTGAATTTTAAAACTTCAAGATATAAAGCATTCAATACTTGACTAAATTTTCTAAACACATCATATCAATAGCAAAAACTACCAACGTAATTATGTGAAAAAATTGATTGAATATGCTTGGAAATGATGCATAATACCATTGAAGGTCAAAGACCTACACTAATTAATCCTAGTATAATCCATGCCATTTAGCCACTTCAACTAAATGTTTTATTATTTTCTTTCTCTTTCCATGGACACAAAGCATTAGAGTTAATCGTAAAGTGAAACCCAATTTATAGAAGGGATGTAAGAGGAAGGTTTAATCCCTGAAATTCTTTCATGTTTAAAGGTCAAAACTACTTCAAAATACTTGTTCCTAAGGTGCTCAAAATGGTGCTCAAAATTTCAACATTCATCTATATATTGGATAGGAAAAATCACATTAGCATAATTATATCACATGTCCATATTTCTATTTTCATCCACAATTGGGTGGTTTCAACCAAGATTTTTTTGTTAGTTTGAAGTTTCCTAGTGAAAAACTTCATGATTTGTTGCCATTTTTTGGCCAAATTATTTCTTTCTTGTGCAATTTGGCATTGTAATGCCAAAAAAAAGCCATTGGATGTGCACCAATAATCACCATTGTCCAATATGTAACATGCACATTTCGACCAATTTATGTCACAAAAATCTAGACTTTTGATTAAATAGTCAAGATGTTTCACATCATTAGTTATTCAAACAAAGTATCAAGTAATCAATGCATGCTAAAGTGCATTAGAAACATATCATTGCTTACTAATGAGGGTAGAGGGCCTTCCGCATCCTTGCAAAAGGGCCCCCTATGGTGAACAAAGTTGTCTTACATGACTCTTGGGATTATGATGTAAGCTCTTGGGGAGCTCCTTGTCAAGAAACTGAGGAACGAATCTTGCATGAGGGTGCCTTCAGGTACCAGAGCATTATATGTACTAAATTGCCAAGGGGATTCTATGTGTGTTTTGATGCTAGCATGCTCTCTACTTGGACCTTGTGAAGATCGAAACTACTCCTGTGAATTCTGACAGAAAGGTCCTCTTTTTCAAATTCATGCTTATGTAGTTTGTGATATCGTGTATGACAAAAGGCAAGCGTAGCACAGAGAAAAACATGTTGTATATATTATATATTAAAGGGAAGATACAGGAAGTTAAATAGCCAGAGAGCGGCTGTGACTGTTCATTACACTAAGAGGTACGACTCTAGACGTAATTCTAACTGATGCTAAGATCCTAAGCTGATTTAGTCTAACACTCCCCCTGCAGCTGCATCAACTAAACTCAATAAAATTATCTTTCTTTTAAATGTTACGAATTGGAACGTAATTGATGAACTATACTAGCTCCCCCTTCATCAAAGTCTTGGAAGAAGTCCTTGAGCAACAGAACAAGCAAGATGCTTGGATTGAGGTAAGGATTTGGTTAAAATATTGGCCCACATATCAGATGTGGGTGTGAATTCTAGGTACACAATTTGAGAGTCAACTTTCTCACGAATAAAGTGGAATTTGATATCAATATGTTTAGAGCGTTCGTGATATTTTGGATTTTTCACAAGATTGATGCAAGATTGATTATCACAACAAATCTTGCTAGGTAGTTGAATAGTATATTTTAATTCGGTCAACAAGGCTTGAAGCCAGACCAACTCTTTGGTGGCAGTGGCCACAGCAATGTATTTAGCCTCTATGGATGACAACGCAACCACAGCTTGCTTCTTGCTGTGCCAAGAGAGCAAATTTCCATTGAGTTGGAATAGATACTCGGAAGTAGATTTTCGAGTATCGATGTTGCTTGCCCAGTCAGCGTCACTCCAACCAAGAATGGTAGATTTAGAACTAGAAGGTGAAGAATATCGGTACACTAAACCCCAATTACAGGTATGTTTCAAATAGCGAAATAGTCATTTGATCGCAATCCAATGACGAGGTCCAGGATTGGCCATAAATTGTGCCAAGTGATTTACAGCAAAAGCTAGATCAAACCTACAACATGTAATAAGCCATTGCAAACACCTAATTGCTTGAGCATAAGGAGTGGTGGCCATGAGAGAGACCTCGTGAGGGGTGAGATTCTCAGCTTGAGTGCGAGAAAATCGAATTCCAGCCTCAAGTGGGGTTGACACGGGTTTACTAGCGTTCATATTGAACTTGAGTAAAATATCAGTGATATATTGGTCCTCAGATAAAACAATAGTCTTGGCTATGCAATCTCGATACACTTGAATTCCTAACAAGTAGTCTACGTCATGGTTGTCAATCATAGAAAATCGTTGAGAGAAAATAGCTTTATGAGTCGATAAATATTTGAGGTTGTCAAAGACAAGAATGAAGTCATCGACATATAGGCCAAGAATAATAAAACAAGAATGAGAGGCCTTGAAGTACACATTGGTATCAGATTTACATTTGAGAAAATCTTGACTTAAAAGAAATTCGTCAAACAATTCATACCAAACGCGGGGGGCTTATTTTAATCCATACAACGATTTGTGTAATCAACATACTTTGTCTTCACAGCCAAGGGCTATAAATCCTTCAGGTTGGTTAAGATAAATTTCTTCTTTTAAAATACCATTAAGGAAAGCCGTAGTAACATCCATTTGATGGGCGTATAAATCATAGATTGCTGTAAGTGCAAGTAGTAGGTGTAAAGAGGTAATTTTTATAACGGGAGAAAAAGTTTCTCTATAATCAATACCCTCTTTCTGAGAAAAACCACGGGCCACAAAACGAGCTTTGTAACGTGCAAGGGTGCCGTCAGCATGATATTTGCGACGAAATAGCCACTTGGAACTTACTATGGATCGATCGAAAGGTCAATTGACCAACGTCCACGTTTTATTAGTCATGAGAGAATCATATTCTAGTTGCATAGCTACACGCCATTGAGAAGCTTCAGGTCCAGAGAGAACAGCTGAAACAGAGGTAGGCTCTGTAGCTTGAGCAGAGAAGGCATAAGCATAAAGACTTTCATCATGAAATTTGGAAGAGCGCCATTGGCCTTTACTTGAGCGAGTGGATTGTCAGTGAGGAGGGGAATGGCAATGATTCGACGGTGTGCTAATACCATGTGGGCGACTATGCGGGGAAATATATGGTGTGACAGGTGTTGAAGATTTGGGTGGATTGGGGGGTTGGTTGCTTGATGAGTCCTGGGAATTGTCAGATGGTGGCACTTGAGCCATGGTAGGACCTTCACAAGAATTAGGTACTTCATAGAAGGTAGGTGTTGTAAGAGAATCTTGAGGTGAGTCATTTGTATTGATTAAAGAATCTTCTGAAAAAATAACATCACGGCTAGTGAAAAGTCTTTTTGTTGAAGGCTCATATAGTCAGTAGCCTTTAACTCCAAGAGGATCTCCATATCCCCAAAAAATGCAAGGCTAGGCTTTAGCATCAAGCTTTTTTTCGTTTTTCATCAAGGATATGAACAAATGCTGAACATCCAAAGATTTGCAAATGACTAAGATGTGGCTTAGAACTTGTCCAAAGTTCATAAAGGGTAGATTGTTGTAATGCAGAAGTGTACAAGCAATTCTGCAGATAACATGCTGTATAGACCGCTTTAGCCCAATAAGAATGAGGTAAGTGAGTCGTTTGAAGCATACTCCTTGCAGATTCAACTAGTGTGCAATTCTTACACTCTGCAACACCATTCTGAGAAGGAGTATAAGGATTAGTGAGGTGACGTTGAATTCCATTCTTGGAACAAAAATTACTAAATTGATTAGAAGTGAATTCGCCTCCATTATCTGAGCGTTAGATTAAAATCTTTTGACCGGTTTGGTTTTCTGCAAGTGCTTTACTAGGGGAGGACACTCCCCGCGCTTTACAAAGTGACCTGCGGCGAAAAATAGGGTGGATTTAATTCATCATAGGTAAAATTTATAAAGATTTTACATTTAAAGAAGGGGACTTAAAAGGTGACATGTCTTTTATAAGTAAAATAGATACCCGAAAATTATGGTCCATTAATTATTTTTTAAATGTAAAATAGGGGCCAAAGAATAGGATCCAAGGAATTCTATTTACTAGGTTCAGTTATGGTTATGCTACAGTACTAGTAAGATACAGGTACTATACAAATCTGAAGTATAACTACAACATATCTTGTAGTCAGTCGATGAATGGGGTAGTTTCCATCTGTTCTGTCTGTTAAGTTTAACGACTACTGCTAGGGTTTAGGCGCGAACGATAATTTCGAGGTTGGGAGGGAGGCGCGGCGGCGTGTGTTCACGAATTTGTTTGCAAATCTGGGTGCGGTTGAGGGTTAATCACGCGATGAGTTCTCCAGCTTCTTGAGTGACGGCAGCGTGTGTTCACGAATTTGTTTGCAATCTGGGTGCGGTTGAGGGTTAATCGCGCGATCAGGGGGGCAGCTTGTTGAGGGACGGCAGCGTGTGTTCACGAATTTGTTTGCAATCTGGGTGCGGTTTAGGGTTAATCGCGCGATGAGTTCTGCTGCTTGTTGAGGGACGGCAACGTGGAGATGGTGTTTCCGATTCGCGCGATCAGTTCTTCGGCTGAACCGTGGAGGCTGCTCTTGGGGATGGCATGCGCTTGGTTGTGGGTGCGCGATCAGATTGGTGGTGGGCTTAGGGTGAGGAGGTGAACGAAGGGGTCGGCGATTCCTTGTGCGGGGGCGCTTGCTTGTGTGTGCGCGATCAGTTGTTTGTGCCCGATCAGTTGTTTGTGCGCGACCAGTTGTTTGTGCGCAATCAGTTGTGGAATTCTGTTTTGGGGTCAGCGGCGTGACAAAGGTGTTCCCGATTCCTGGTGCGGGGTTTGCTTTTGAGGGGTGCGCGATCACCGATTCCTGGCGCGGGGTTTGCTTTTGCGGGGTGCGCGATCACCGATTCCTGGTGCGGGGTTTTGCTTTTGCGGGGTGCGCGATCAGTTCTGCCTGGTGCGGGGTTTGCTCTTGCGGTGTGCGCGATCAGTTCTGTCTGGTGCGGGGTTTGCTTTTGCGGGGTGCGCGATCAGTTCTGCCTGGTGCGGGGTTTGCTCTTGCGGTGTGCGCGATCAGTTCTGTCTGGTGCGGGGTTTGCTTTTGCGGGGTGCGCGATCAGTTCTGCTGGGGTGTGCAAGGTTCACCAGCGTGGAGTATGGTGTTCGGGATTGTTTTAGCTTGCTTGTTTGTGCGCGATCAATTGTGGTGGTGTGTTCAGGTCAGCGGCGTCACGGAGTGCGGGTGTTGTTCGTGTGTTCGTTTGTGCGGGTGTGTTTTCTGCTAGTGTGTTCACGACGGTGCTGCGCTCTCCTCAGCGGAAGACGAGGTCGGCCTGCCTTGTCCTCGGCGGCCAGCGTGCATTCGAATCAGCCCAATCTCGGCAGATGGTGGGCAGTGGAGTCATCTGGTCGTGGGGAGGGTGCTGATCGCGTGGAGGCTGCTCGGGATTCTGCAGTCGACCTCAGCGGTTCCCCTCATGAAGGTGAGTGTTCAGCTCGCATGAATGACTTGCTGGGTTCTTTGTGTTTGGGTTTTAGAGGTCCGAATTGGATTTACGGTGGTGTGTCTTATTCGGTGACTCCGTTGTTCAATGACCCTCACGTTGGCGCTGTCTGGTATGCCGAACCTCATTTGACGGCGACATTCATGAGAAACGGTAAATTTGTAAAAGTGAATGGTACGTTTAGGCATACGTCTTGTAGCAGGGTCGATAGATCGGGTAGAGGATTTGTGAATCTGTCTTGTGAGCTGTGCTCGTCTATCCCGAAAGAGAATGACTTTTACAAACGAGTTGTCAGGGAACATTTTAGTGTAGAAAAGAGGGGAGGGGGAAGCACTGGAGCTGGAAGGCGACTTGCTTACCTCTCCATTCCAGAAATTGCTGACCATGCTCGACTCATGAGGAGGAAACTTAGCAGTCAGAAATTTCAGCACAGGTCTGCTCAAGCTAGAATTGTGCAGTTGGATGGTTTTTCACATGTGTTGGATGGCTTAGAACTGCAGCTTGTTGCCATAGTTCTTGTAAATGATTTGTAATGTTTGTGTTTTTTAACACCTTTAGTACATTAAACTCTTTCATTACTTTTTCATTTGTAATGTTTGTGTTTTTTAACACATTTTGTACATTAAACTCTTTCATTACTTTGTCATTTGTAATGTCTTGCTTTTATTTAGCATTTGTGCATGTATTTGTCTTCAAGTATGCATTCTAATGTAAACACATCCATTTTTTGCCTTAAAGTTGAATCTTGTGGGTGTACAGGGCATATCTTGTCACTTTAATTCTCATTACTTGTTAAATTAGTTTTGTTCTTTATAAAGAAAATAGCCTCCAATAAATTCAGCCTATGTACGTATTATAAGTAAAGATAGGCATGATAATATGGGCTCCAGGGGGGTTTATAAGTAATTATAGGGGCCTGAAAATTCAAAAAAATAAATAAATACCCCCCCTAAAAATACCCCAGCGCCGCACGTGGTACCCAGAAAATACGAAGAGTGTCCTCCCCGGGGTGCTTTATATTCCAAAAAATATTGGAAGGTAGCTAATTTTGTTTGGAGAAAATAAATAAAAGTATAGCGTGAGTAATCATCCACGAATATAAGGAAGTATTGTGCTCCTCCTAAGGAGGGAGTTCGCATCGGGCCACACAAATCGGCGAGTAAAGTTGTGGCTCTAGTAACTGGACCATTAATCATGGGTGCTCGATGTTGTTTACCAAAAATACAATCGACACACTGCAAGAGTGTGGACTTTAGAGGTGGTAGACCGGTTACTAAATCTTCAGTTTGCATAACATTCAAAGATCGAATGTTGAGATGTCCCATATGATAATGCCACTTTAAAGTGAGCAAGTCAGTTTCGATGGGTGCGGTAGCAGGTGTTGTAACGACATTACTTTCAATATCAGGAGTTATTCCAATGCCCAACGAAAATAAATTACTGGATTTGGAGATACGAAATTGCCTGCTGTGCCGAGTGTGTGGATCCGTTGTCTTGATGATATAAGTATCTTTGGTAAAAGTCATGATTGTATTGCTAGTATCAGTTATTTGTGATACTGAAAGTAAAGTCTTAGCCAATCCAGGGACAAAG
The DNA here is from genome assembly GCA_963920665.1 of Straminergon stramineum. Taxonomy (NCBI): domain Eukaryota; kingdom Viridiplantae; phylum Streptophyta; class Bryopsida; order Hypnales; family Calliergonaceae; genus Straminergon; species Straminergon stramineum. The sequence continues at coordinate 16,579,821 of OY987272.1, forward strand.
AGTATATTTTTAATAAATAAGATTTGTCCATTTTCTAACTGGAGTAAAACGGAACCAATGCCCACAGCTTTGTAAGAGCTGTTATTACCAAGTAGTATTGTCTTGGGAGTATCCAAGTCATGATAATCTCGAAATAGATATTGCAACGGTGACATGTGTTGGCTCGCTCCGGAATCCAAGTACTAGTGTTCAGGCAAAGATGGTATGTCAGTCGTGGTTGTAAATAAGTGGACAGGATCATTGATGGTAACAAAATTCCCATGAGATTTGGTTCTTTTATTATTTCCAAGTTCTCGTTTTAGTTTGCGACAATTAGGTCTTTTGTATCCTGGGATACCACAATGATGACACACAATAGAAGATTGACTATTTCTTGAACGAGCAAGAGTTGTGGGGTTCAAAGAGCTCGACCCTTGAGAGTTGTGAGATTTTTGAAAACAAGGTGTTGATTTCTTATTATAATGGGGTTTATTGAACTTCCCTTTGGCATAAAAGGCACTAGTTTTTGTGTAAGAATTTTTTGAAGAGTTGATAGCATGTTGTTGCAGGATGTTAGAAAGCAGATTTGGGAATGTTAAATCTGCAAAACCACCTTGGGTGGTAATAAACGCACTCTAGGAATTTGGAAGTGCTCCCAGCAATAAATTAACTTGCTGGGAATCTGTAAACGTACAATCGGCAGTTGCTGCTTCTTGCAACAAAGATTGCCAAGTTTTGAGAAATTCGACAATATCGTCGGAGTCGGACATCTGAAGATGACACAATTGTTTATGTAAATTTACTTGACTTCCTTTATTAGATTTTTCATATAATTGTTTCAATCGATCCCACACAACTTTGGCAATAGTGAGTGGATGAAGAGAAATGAGCTGCTTTTCACCACAATGGAGGAGAATATTGGACCGAGCTTTGGAATCCTTCAATTTCCAAGTTGTTAAGCCTGTAGGATTGCTCGGAGATGGGGCAACTTCAGTGCCATCCATAACACTCCATAATTCGGAGCGGATTAAACAGCATTTCAAGCTTTATACACCATGTGGCGTAATTTGCTGCAGTGAGAGCTGATATTGAATAGGCTCGAGGAGCTGAGCTAACAACAGGAGAAGCCATGATGTTTAGAGTTCTTGATTGATAGCGTATGGTATTGCTACAGGAGAGTCATCCTCAAAATATTGTGGATTGATTTCGTTGAATTAACTAGGTCGGTTTAACATGTTAATATAAGAGGTAGGTGCGTTATTTACTCCATATGGAATAGTTTCACGATCAGAATGCAAAGGGAGTCCGAGATCTTCAGATTTTGCAGAAATTGCGTCTATAGGTTGAATTTCAAGTTGAATGAATCTCTCAGTGAGATCAAGGATCAAGAATGGGTTCGTATTAAGAACTGGGTTTTCTATCTCGATTCATTCTGCATCTGTGAGCAGGAGGTCGAATACATCTTCACTCGACCACAATTCAACCTTGGGCATTTCTGGGAAACACATGTTCTTCAGCACATGTGCATCGATGAAGGCTTAGTGACTAAGGTGCATCGATCAAGGTTCATCGACCAAGGTTTATCGATGTATGCTCTGATACCATGTATGACAAAAGGCAAGCGTAGCACAGAGAAAAACATGTTGTATATATTATATATTAAAGGGAAGATACATGAAGTTAAATAGCCAGAGAGCGGCTGTGACTGTTCATTACACTAAGAGGTACGACTCTAGACGTAATTCTAACTGATGCTAAGATGCTAAGCTGATTTAGTCTAACATACCGCCGAGTACTTCTACGAATACATGCAAAGGTTTATTGATGGTCTCCATGCTGGCGTGAAGTCTAAGGACATTGTCCGAACAATCAACGTGCAGTATCTTCCCTTCATTCCTTGTCATTTCGTTTGTTGCAATTCATTGAGAGGGGTGAAAGCATTCGTTCACGCGTGGTCATAGAGGGGTGAGGTTTTGCCGACCTAGTGTGCATAGCTTGTCCATTGATGATCCCTCCATTTGAATTTGGAGCTATTTATTCTTGTTTCTCAAGCAAAAGGCTTGGGTTACGCAAAAGCACGACGGAGGAGTTGAAGCTTGTGAAGGAAGTTGCAGAGTCGACAGGGATCATCCTTGATCCCGTGTACGTATAGGTGATTACATCCACATTTTTTATTCTTTACAAGGATACCACCATTTTAGGGCGTTTCGACTGTACTGTAAATGAGGCAGGCAGCACAATCTCTGCTGGAGTGTTGGGCCCAAATTCACTTGTCATGAATGGGAATTTCTGGTTATGTCCATTTCGTGAGCTTTTGAGTCATTGTGCCCGTAGGAACACTTGTTTCTTCGTTGCTTCGTCAACATTCACGTGCCACATAGGATGTTCAATGGTGTGCAATGGTGAATGGACCCCATTTCTCTATTCTGATGGCTACTTTTCTTCTAGTCAAATGGCATACTTCCATTTCATTACCTTTCCACTGGTTTCCTGCTAGTGTGGATCAATTCGTGTATATCGAGTAATCGGATGGCTATTTCCTCCGCATAATTTGCATGTAGATTCTCATAAACGGTTGGACTCACTGATGCTGTGGAAAGGCGTTCAATGGAATTCTGAAGGATATGCACTTTATAGTGAAGTCGTCTTTGCTTCCAACACAAGATGCGGGATTATGGGGCGAACAATTTGAAGACTTCTGAACCATTCTCTTTGTCGATGACTAATTTGATAGTGTCGTTCATTCAGAGTTCGATTATTTCTCATTTGAAGATGCTAGGTTTTGAAGGCAACTTCCTATCGTGATTTGTAACTGGTTGATAGTCTGATATTTGAAGTTATCTACGTAGGTGATGAGATCATGAACACTCATCTAATGTTCCTTGTTTAGGGTTTAATCAGAAGAGTGGAGTCATTGATTTGGCGGTCTTTCATCTCTCGTAATATTTCTGGAGAGGTGGCAACCACACATTGATTACACAGAATTTCAACAAAGCGAAACTCCCCAATGCAGTCACCCCAGTATCTCCGACTGTTAATTTAAGTTTCAATGCAGCAGTTTCATCAGTCTGCTTGGCATCTTGACACTATAGTCTACTACAAATTCTTGCGTTATTTTGAGCAATTTCTATTACTGCCCATATAGAGCACATTTCGACTTAGAAGACTTCTAATACATATCGAGTTGTAAACACGTAAGGTTCCATTTAAAGGGCTGAGGCAGAGCAATTGGAGAGTATCGAGTGCACCAGAACAGTACTCTTCACTCAAAATGGGCTCTCAGCGAAACACTATTCCCTTGTCCGAGCATCAAAATTCCATGAAGCAAGCCATGTCCATACCAGACAGGGCTCAACTCACACTCTTGAATCAAAACTTAACTAACGAAAGATCCAGCCAACACATGTTTCAGAAAGCGCTCTTTCGAAAACAAAATTGCAAGAATTCCAAATTTCCACAACCAGCATGTAGACTCAGTCGCAAGAATCTACCAACACGGCCATGGAACCACTAACAACCGTTCAAATGTGTCCGCACCAACAAGATGTGAGGATTTCTTTTTGGAAATTTCAAAATCACTTTTCATGACTCCAAATTTCCACAATCTGTCGGAACCAACTAGTTATCAGCAATTGCTCTAACTTTCCACCGTTGATGCAGGACTCTTCCGCTGTGGGGGATGTTCCAATCCATCTGCCAAATTCTTCACGCTGCTCAATGATCCCAGAAATCTTTAAAAATCAAAAGGAAGGGCTGGATTAAATAAAAGTTGGTCAAAGCTGTTGAATCCGCCTGCTGCAGCGTCGGAGTCTTCACGCAACCCCAAAATCCCAAGAGTGGTGAAGACAAGTGGGCCTTGGTGAACAGTGTCGTCCTTCAAACCGTGGCTTTCTCTGGAGAGACTGCCCAGTCGATTCCTTCAACCTCGTCTGTGCTTTAGCTCTCACCATCTCTCTCTCTTCCTTGTGGGATTCCTGCTGCCGTGAACCAACTTCACCCACTCTTGTTGCAATTCATCGTCCCCACTTGAGCACCTTCAGTTCTGCCACCCCTCCCTTGCCCAGAGGCCACTCTGTGCGGTAGGGTTTCCGTTTTTGAAATCTCTTGCGGAGTCTTTGATATCGCTACAAGAACCCGCTGTTGCGATCGCTTGTCGGAGAAGTCGAGTGTTTCCTCTGCGCAGATCGACGAGTCCACTGTCCGCGAATTGGGGTGAGTGCATATTGCGCTTTGAGAGTGCCTTGTGCGTTCGCTGAGGGTGTGTCGATAGAAAGAATTATTGGTTACCTTGGAGAGATGAGAGGCCAGAGAAGAGTAACTATGAGATCGAGAGCGTCCCGGGGTGTGGTCTTGGTGCGTAGCTTCGATTAAACGCTGTTGTATGCGTTATACCGTTATATCGCTCTTTGAATTCTATGAAATGAAAAGAAACTTGCCGGTACTTTTGTGTCGTTGTTGGTGAACTTCGATTTGAGTTAAGCTTCGAGCCTGGGATTGCTCCGATTGTGTGGAGTGTGAGGGTGCTTTGGGTGTTTTTCCGTTTAGTGAGTCTTATTTGATCATTTGTTTGCTGGAGTGGCGGCAGGGTTTGGCATGTTGGATTTTGGGAGTCCAATTTTCATAATAAAATTTCACGTTTGTGTGAATGCAGTGCCTTGGAGAGAAGCTTGAAATCTTGGCGATATGGGGAATTATGCTGGCCGACTGGCTGTTGGGTCCCCTGAACAGATGACCATGGCGAACGTTGGTACTTCCGCCGCCCCAGGCGAAACCTCCAGTTTCCACACGACCCTTGAAGAACGTTTGCCTTCAGGACATGATATAGGACTTGGAGATCGTAGTGGTGCAGGATTGGAACAGAAGTCGGAGTACTTCTCTGCACGCGTGGAGGAGATGATGCGAAGCAAGAGCGAGTTCTCTTCAGATGTGGAGCATGAGATCGAGCATTCGAGGGTGCATTGGAGCGAAGTGCCTGGCCTTTCTGAACTTTCAGAAGACAACGAAGATTTAGAAGAAGTGAATCGAGAGAATCAGGAAGTCTTTGCCGAACTAGCGAATGACCCGCAATGGAGGCACCATGAACGGGGTCCTTTTTTCCAAAAGTGGTTTCCTGGTAGGAAGTTGGGTCAAAAGATTGCCGAGGGTGGACAGGCTGCAATTTTTGAAGTTTTAGACATTGATGGCAACGTAATGACTAACTCTCTATGTAAGGTTTTCAAGAGTGGATCACGCCTATCAGATCTCAAAAAACAATGGCCTTGTGGAATCCTTCGAAAGGAAGTTCGCATATGTCTTGTATGCAAGGGATCAATGTTGGATGATGGGAGGTTTGCGTTTTTGATGGTACGATGTTGGGGTGACTTACGCAAGTTGATTGACCAAATCATGCAAGAGAAGAACAACCAAGGTCCACCATTTCCATATCACTGGAATGGAGAGACCTCGCACGTCAAATCTATTATGTATCTCATTGGGCTTGGCATGGCTACGTTACACAAGCATGGCATTATTCATAGAGACCTGAAAGCTGCCAATGTCCTTCTTCTTATAGATCCTGGAGGTATATTTCCAGTTATTGCAGACTATGAGTGTTCTATTGGAGTGGTTGGAACAAGATTTTGGAGGGCACCGGAGATATTGTTGGCTTTAAAGAATAGAAGTGCACTCGACTTCAACGAGAAAGTAGATGTATATAGTTATGGCATGACATGCTTTGAAGTTGTAACTGGTCGCTTGCCATTTGAAGGTGAACTTGAAGACGGTAGAGAAAGTCATGATCTTGTTATTGGAGGACAAAGGCCTAGACTTCCTAGTGATTTGGACGTGGGATTGAAGGTTTTGATTGAGAGATGTTGGAATCCAATTCCAAATGAGAGGCCTAATTTTGAAGAAATTTTGGAGGTACTTGGTGCTCTTTGATAGGGTGTCATTGTATTTAGGAAGTTCTAGATATTTACTACAGTTCTATATAAGAACTTGTAAGATGTAACTCTAGGCAAGATGTTATAAGAGTTACATATTTAGGTCCCTTTATGTTTGTCCCATTTAGGTACTTGAAATATGATTATATTTATTGAAGCAATAATTATGTTATCGACTATAGAGAGTAAGATTTTTTGAATATGTGGAATCTATTGCTTCAATTGTTATTTGAATGTTTTCAACATATTGATGAAGGATGTGAAGTTGATCCATGTGTCAAGTGTATCAAGGAGTGGAAAGCATGTTGATTAGTTATATTGTTCATGAATTATTCATGGAGTTATCCAATTTGTTAAGTTTTTGTTCAAACTATTGGATTGATCACCAATGATATTTTTGAACTCTTAATGTCTAGCAAAATGAGTTTCTCGAGGTTGGCACTCACTATGTTTTTTTGCATACACATGAGATAACCACTTAATCAAAAGAGGGTATTATTTCTAAATTTGAGTATGAAATAGACCCTTTCATTAGGAAAAAAGGAGAATTTGTCCATTTCTTAGTACCCTATGTTTCATTGAAATGAAAAGCTTGCAAATTTTTTAGTACCCTATTTTACTTGTAAAATTTTTATAATATACTCTAGTGTGTCTCATTACTTTGCAAGACAAGAAATATTTTACAATAGTGTATGTTATTCCTTCACAAAATAGTTGCATCCATAAAGTATAAAGAAGAAGAAAAGAAGCATTCATGTGTGGAATTCCATTGACATGCAAGCAATCACAACAAAATGGCATAATTTTAGCAAGTGAAAAGTTAACAAAGAAGGGTAGGATTGAAAAACAAGTGTAGAACTAAAACAAAAGTATTGAACTAGAATACAAGGGTAGAACTCTACGAGTTTCAATAAATGAAGCAATCATAAGTCCAAAGTTTCAACAAGTCAAAACTTTTAGCTATTCTAATAGTACAAGGAAGTAAACTACCAAAAAGACAAGAAAAAAACAAGTGTAGAACTGCCTTAATGAACAAGAGTTGAATTCATCCAAACAATACAAGTCGTTTTTGTGTTACAAAACACAAACATGCTTCAATTGAATCACTCTATGCATTTACAATAGTTCCCACATTCAAAATCAAAACTTGTAGGTTGTCAAAATTTCAGTAGAAGCATTTAATATTTCCTATTGTAAACCTTATTCATGACATGAAGTTGTTTGTAGAGTACTTAGTAACCAAAACTACAACTAAGTACTCCATAAACAACCCTAGCCCCCCTACCGAAAACAATTTGAACGATGCAAGAATGAAAGCCCCTAAATCCACCTAAATCCAAAATTGTTGTTGAATGAAGTCACCTCCATGTCACCAAGACCTTGTAAATTGAGGACATTGGACACATAATTTGCATTTAGATAAACATGTTATTGCCTATTAAAAACTAGAGTAATTGAATTGGAGAGTACTATAATTGGACAACAAAAGTGATTGAAAAAGATAAGGTTTTTGGTATATGTACCTGCAGATTTGGCACCATAGAACTCGCATTCAAGTGCAAATCTGAATGCCCCCCCCCCAAATTAGAGTAAGAACTTTGTGCAACATACACCTAGCTCATACAAATGGCCAATCCACAGAACTAGCATTCACATGCAAGTCTGAATGCAACAGAAAATGGAGGATAAGAATTTTGGGGAACTCACTCAAAGCTAACAAAAATGAGAAAAGAAAACTCGCATTCACATGAAATTTCTGAATGCCAAAAAAAATGGGGAGGTTTAACTTCTAGGCCACTGATACCGATTTAATACAAATGATAACAGAGAACTCGCATTCAGATGCAAATCTAAATGCCAAAAAAAATGGGGAGGTACAAAATTTGGGCAACTAACAATGACCTAACAAAAATGATGATAGAGAGTCGCATACCAAAATGGAATTCAAGAAGAATTGGTGATTTTGCTCGATGATGAAGGCACAATTGCCTCGCCCTCTTCCTTCGGTATGGTGCTGAAGCGCTCCTGATTCAGCACCACTGGGACATGCCCGGATGGAGAGAACATTTATAGGTACCGTGCAAGCAAAACTTTTACCATGATGTGTGGCGACACCCAATGCTCTCCAACGGTGTTGTCTACATTTGCTCAAGCGAGTTGTAGACATTTACACTCCATGGAGTTGTCGACAAAAGCCCTCAGGCCCTTGGAGATTAGGCATGCCTTGTCCACCGCCGCAATCTCCTCAATCAACCAAGGAAGGGGAACCCTATATCTAGAAGTCAAAGGACCAAGGGATGGCACTAAATTTTTGCAAGTACTTTTGTAGCAATGCATACGACTCATCTTCTTTGGAATTGTTCTTGCCCATGCTTCGAGGTTCATCACCATCTTACTCCAATCTAACTAACTTCACCTTCGCCGCCATCGCTAACCCTAAACCTAAGAGCCCAAAACGCAAAGTGCAACATATGAAAGTACATTTAACAAACAACTTGAATATAGATCTAAGCCCTTACTAAGAGATTTACAAGGCAGTTAGAACAATAGAATTCAAGAATAGCAGGGTAGCAAATTACAACTTACTGCAGTTTCAAACCCTAAACACTTCTAAAACAAGCCTCCCAACCACCATTGCTAAACTACACATCACATTCCATCAAAGAAACATTTGCACATCATGCACAACAAGATGAAAGCAAGATGCGTATTCTCCAAAGCTGCTTGTTTCTCCCTCTGGCAAACCCTAGAAGACTCCTGCGATAATTTAGGGTCTTGCAATGGTCACCCACTAGCACAATGAAAGCAACTAAATTGAATTAAAATTAAGCTATTGATTTAAGCCAACGAGCATCCAAAGGACTAGCATTAAGGGTCTACATTAAGTTACACTAAACTTAGTGAATGCAAGTAGCTAGCATCCAAATGCTTTACACTTTACTATCCACTTGTAAGCAATTATATACCTTTATGTCTTATTCATTCATCAGTTTTTCCAACTAATAGACAAAAAGTGAAGGTTTCATCCACATTCATCCACCTTTATCCCTTTCAGAACCCTATATTTTTATCTAAAAAAAATGAAAAACCTTAACTTATGATGACCCTATATTTTTTTATAACACCCCTTTCTCTTTTTATGATCCCTAATTTATTTCTACGTTTTTTCAAAATTTTAACTCCAACTAATAAACAATACCCTATATTTTATCACATGTTGTTTCTAAATAGTTGCTAGTGTCGGCCCCAAGATGAGTTTAGAGATCTTTGTTTTTTCTGAAGACCAACTTGTTCTAAGACTATGAGAGTTTAAGGTTTTTGTCCTTTCTCCTCCTATACAAAAATTCAAACTTTACCTACTAGTCATTTGTAAGAACCAAAATTGTGCAATGAATTTTAGAATTCTTTTATCTAATAAACAAATATCTACTTTTAGTTATATTCATCAACAATTTCATTCAATTTTTGGCAATGTCATCTATAGCTTTAGATACAAATGAATTTATTTTTTCAAAATGAATACTTCTTGAGTAGCAAATGTAAAGAATTATTTTGAAATCGTACAATTTTGTCCTATGACATCCTAGGGCTACTTTAGTAGAAGACTCTTAGAAACATATTAAGGAGAAGACAGCCACTTTGCTCCTCCTTCACTCGTAATTGCTCAACTATCCATTGGTTCACTTGGATGATGATTGGTTTGAAAAGTGAACTTCATCCATTTATTATTCATTGTTAGGGCTTCAAGAAAAATCATGGAATATATCAATAGCAAGAAATAAAAATCATCTCTATGAATCAATTAATGATTGAAATGCACGAAAGGATATGACATTTATTTATTAGAATTTCTAAAATGTGACCTTGGAATCACAAGTTTGAGCACTTTAGTACTATAAGTCCTTTGAGCATGGTTCCTCTTATTAGAAATGTCTTGATTTTTGTTCAATGTTATTGTCAATACAAGGATCCTTTGTGTTCACATAGCTTATTGAACACTTCTATGTTGGCTTACTTCAAAGTATTGCTAGTGTGAACTTGTTGATGAACTCAACCTACTTCGAGTTGTCAATAGTGTTAGCATGACTACTCCATGTGTGCTCATCTTTAGAAACCGCTCTTTGATTCCATCCAAAAGGGGATTGAAGCTCTTGAGGTTAGTGAGATTAAATCTTGGATGGATTGATCTACAATTTGATCAATGAAAAACAAAGTTAATTGAAGAGAATTATAGTGGTATGAATGTAGAATACTTGTGGAATTGGGGGATGCAAACCTCTTGACAAGGTGTGGGTATTTGTGTGTGCACAGTGGTTCTAAATGAATTCTCGAATCAAAATGTAATATGTTTGCTATTTTGTTTTATCCTAGTTAGATGACTTGCTATGTGAGGGCTAACCAAATGTGTATTAAGGTACATTGACTCTTATTGAAGACTAGGTTCACTATGGATTTCAAAGCAATTCTAGAGTAGGCCTAGGTCTCTGTCAAGGGTAGGTCTTTTTGGATTGTTGAATTAGGGATTTGAGATGTCAATCATGAATCCTTCAATTGTTGATAACTTCATGAATGAATGATGATTTTTTCAATATTGAGGATGTTTATGTATGCACATGACTTACTTTAAAAGAAACCCATAGAAAAGCCAAAAGCTAGAACCAAGGGGGAAATGACCCTAGAGAGTTTAAAGGAATCCATCAAAGCAACAAACATAGTTGCTAGTGTTATAACATTTGGATTTCGAAAAAATCTTTTTTACAAATCAAAGAAGGTTCTAGTATACCAAATAATGCATTGTTAGAACCAAAGTAATAATTGTAAGTTCAAATATTTATTGGTTGATGATTGGAAACTATCACATGTTTTGAGTTTTGAATATGAGGTGAAGCACACTCTTGAATAGACATGCATTCATTCAATAAGATTCTAGATTGACATATTGTAGTATGTGTTGAAATTGAATACTTGTTTAGAGAGTTTCTTCTTCTATATGCTCTACAAATGAATGATTTTTGTAGATTCATTTTTTGGTTTGTGGAGTTATTTCATATGACCTAAACTTCATTTTTTTGTCATTAATTCATGAAATCAAATATTTTGATATATGATACGCCCATCATTATTGTACTTCTTCTAGTTGGGAACTATATCACATTATAGGAATAATGAGCCAGTTCCATTCCTTTCTTCCAAAAAAGTGATTGCTAATAGAAATCTAGAATTGTTGTGTATAGTGAGTGCCCTCTAGAAAGGAATGTAATCCCAATTCCACTACCTTTCATCAAATTCTCAATTTTTCAATGAAATGATAATGATAATTTAATTTTGGGGGGATTTATTGGATCAATTATGTGCATTAGGAACTCTAGTTTTGGGACAACAAAATTGAACCTAAAAATGTACTAATACGGTTGTGAAATATAAATTGAATGCATTGTCCACTTTGACAAATATTTTAGATTCAAGGGCATGAAGATGTACCAATGTTCCATATTGCAACCTATACTCTCTCTACATTGGCTAATGCTATCCCTTGTTCTCAATCCCCCCCCAAATAATCAAATATTGTGAGAACTTGTATTATTTGCATATTTGTCAAGTTGTTGATATTTTAAATTCTATAAATGTCAATTTCCTTCAATTTTTGTGTTCAACAATCGGAAATGATGTATACCAACATACCAACGCACAAAAAGTTTTTTTGGAGTTCAAAAAAAAATTGACAAAAGATAAAGTAGTTCCAAATCATATTGGACAAAATTGAGTTTTAGACATGGCTAACTTTGAAATTAATTTTCTTTCCAATCACAACTAATTTTTTCTTCAAACTTCAATGGTAACATGAAGTATGTTGTACACTACAACTTTTGTGTATATACTTTTGGACTTAAGTTTGTCCATTCATCCTTATGGTATGGTTGTTTGAATGAAAACATTTTAGCAAAGTACTGGATTTCATTTGTCACTGTATCCTACAAATCTAACCTATTAAATTGGATGTTTTATGCAATCTTGATCAACACCCCAAATTTCAATTTCAAAAAACAGAAATTCCACTTTTGGTAAATTGGCTTGTGTGTTTTTCATTATGTTACGTAATAATTGATTGAAGAATATTGGGGATGGATTTTTAACATTTTCTTGTGCAAACATTTAAGAAACATCAATGTGCACATCTCACGTTTAGAAAAACATCACATTACCAAGGAAAATTTTGACATGAACAGAGAATTCAAGGTTAAGGTGTCACTACTCCAAAATGTGTAACCCTTGCTCACACGGCATGCATCCCATCAACCCTGGACTGCATCATCCATTGCAAGCGAAAAACTGAGGATCACAAGGATGTGATCCTATGAAATTGATTGACGCACGAGGCTTGTGCGAATTCGAAGGACTGAAGTGGTCAGATCGATACTACCCGGGATGTCTTCAAAACCTCAAAGCCATCAGCAAAGAATTGAAATTCCTGCCGTGAGCTCTTCAAGTTGACACATTCAAACTCCATTCACGCCGTGGGTGCTGCGCAGTCAACAGCTTCCGGACAATTATATGGTATATCGTCGGCACCTCCCAAGTGAACCCCGAAACCGAAACTGAGAATCTGTCAAGTCTTTCGAATACTGGTCAATTCGATCGGAAGTGGGCGAGAGAGACGCAGTTCAGAAACCGACTCTTACCCCATGCTGTCGCGAATTTGCAGGAGGAGGTTTTCTACAGAAATCGATCGTTACCCAAAGAAGACTGACGAAACACCATTTGTCGGCTTCAAATTCGAAACAAGAATTTTGAAATTCGTCATCTCCAATGTCTAATCTCTGGAATACCAATTTGATGCGGACAACTTGCAATTCAGAAACGCATTCAGTCACATACTTTGACGAATTTGGAAACGGAGAAACAGACTAGAATCGATCGCTAAACAAATTAAGAAAGGGTTGGAAAAACATGCTGCGGCACAACGAAGCTGCCTGTGAGCAGCTTGGAATTCAAAGAACGTGACAGCTGCATCAGTATGTGGGATTGCAGGAAACAACATCATCGTCATAGCATTCAAACAGGTTTGCATGTGAGATTGTTGAGCAACTGAGTTGATTTCACAACAGAAAGCGGAACTACAAGTGCGGGATAACACCAGTGAAAATATATACAAATTTTTTTGCCATGGACACCCGAAATCGTCACTTTTGATTTACTGAGGCAGTTGTTGTTGCAAAGGTTGTACTCGTCCACTAATTTGTCTCCTACATTCGTGTTGGGAAAAGAATTTATACATGGTTATAACTTTTTTTATATATGTGTGTGCTAGTCCTATTCATGTTGAATAAATGTCACAAATATCAATGGTAAAAATATTCTTCCCCTATTAATCTCTCAAGGCCCAAGCAATTTTTGTATTTTTTCATAAGTTTGAACTTTGATTGACAATATGCATTGTACATCAAGCTTATTACATGATGTCAATTGTACTTTTGAACTTCCCCGTTCAGTATCAACATCATAATATGAAATTCACTTAGATATACTTATGAGAATGTATGAAATTGAAAATTATAACTTTCACTTGTTGAACGGGTAAGAGGCCCAAAATAGGCTCCTTGGGTGTTGAGGGGGTAAAAGTTAAAGTCATATGTAAGTTCATTTCAAACATGCACTAAGATATGTGGACTAAGGTAGACAAACCCATTACCAACCCTTAACCCAATACCACCTAAATGTAGGACCCTCATTGATTCTATGACAAGAATTTATGACAATAGTATATGCCTTAACTTCACATTAACTTCACATAAGACATGTATTATAGTTTTACATTCTCACTCTAAAATCAATGAAGACCCTTCATTTGGGTGGTATTAGGTAAAGCTACCTTAGGTTGTTGTTTTTCATTTTTTATGAATTCCCAAAGTGGTGATATGAAATGTTACAGTGGTGTTCAAAATTTCAACATTCATCCACATATTGAATTGAAAATATCCCAATAGCATATATTGCATGACCATATTTCTATTTTCATCCACAATATGGTGATTTCACCCAAGATTTTTGTTTTCATTTGAAGTTTTACATTGAAAAACTTCATGATTTGTAGCCATTTTTTAGCCAAATTATTTTAGCCAAAGTTGTAATGCCAAAAAGAAAAGCCCTAATGTGCACCCATAATCAACATTATCCAATATGTGACATGCACATTTTGACCAATTCATGTCACAAAAATCTAGATATTGGTTAGATAGGGAAGATGTTCACATCTTTAGTTATTCGAAGAACATCTCAAGAATGCATGCTAAAGTGTGTTGAAACATAACATTATTTACTAATGAGGTAGGGGCCTTTCTCATCTTTGAAAAGGGCCCAATATGGAGAACAAAATTGTCTTATATGACTCTTGGGGATATAAGGTAAAACAACCCATTATGGACCAAATGGGGGGTTTGCCCTCAAGTCATTTATGAAATTTTCAATTTTTTTTTCCATAGAAAGTCAAGTGATAGAAATGGCAAGAGCATTTGAAACTATATTTTTTTTGACAAAGTGTGAATTTGTTATGAATTTTTGAAGTGTTCAGCCCATCACAGCCTGTAGACTACCCCAAAACCAACAAAAATTGATCCATAACACTCATCTTACTCACCTATTGCAGTCACAATATTTTTGAACATAGAAGACCTGAAAAAGGCACTTCCTACAATGAACTTTACACTCAAAAACTGAAAGTTCCTATTGCGGTCACTAATTACTCCATTCCAGTTACCTAAGACATTGAATGTGGCCCAAATCTCAATAACTAAAAGAAAACTGTAATGAGGTCATTCTTAGGAGTACGCAATGGGTTAAAGGTCATAATGGGCTGTTTTACCTTAGTTTAGGCTCTTGGGGAGCTCCTTGTCGAGAAACTGAAGAATGATGGCAGTGTTGTAGCCCTACGTCATTCCTGTTGGAGGCTTTGTCAAACTCTCTTGGTACTTGGTGTGTTTCCGTCTTTCCAAATACGTTGCGGTACCAGTAGCTTGATGGAAAATAATTGTGTTGAATCTCTAATGTTCAAAAATCGGAGGGGTCAAGAGGTGTGTACAGTATCCACTCTGAAAACCTGGCAATCTTGTTGAAAGTGATGAAACTTGTACTATCCGACGTATGGAGGACTAACTGTCCGAGATTAGTGAAATTTGGCTAGACCCTAAGCGAGACGTCCTTGTGGCCTTATCACAACTCCCAACCGTTGTACTCCAGAGGGATTTCATGTAATGAGGGTATTCAATGAGCACCCTGAAATGGGTACTGGGTTTCTTCATTTATACATGGGTCTACACAGGTTTACAGGAACAAAGAAGCCCTAGAGTATGCTAGGCTTCCTCTTCTAGATTCTCTCGAAAACTAGCCAGTTGAGGTATCATTGAGGACCTCTTCAATAATATGTACTGGCACCATCAAGTAGTTTACACTTAGACCAATGTAGTTTCTAGACCGATGTAGGTGGAAATTGTGAGAGAGCTTCAGAATCAACTCGAAGGCGGTAATTAAGGTCTCGGGCCTCGAGCATGTTGACGACATTGTCATGGCATGTGGAAGGTGCGTGTTTACTGGAAACACAAAGGAGCAGTGAATTGTACAGTCCAGAAGTTCTTTCATCATTTGTTGCAATGGACGTGATGGACATCAACTGAGGTTTCTCTCTAACCATATTTTGTTTTGGCTTGCAGTGGGGGAACGACGGCAGGGCTTGCATTGGCTGCCCACTTATGCAACTTCGGGACAAAGGTGTGTTTTTTGTGTGCAGATTTCCATCCTTCTTCGGCTAACCTGAAATATGTCAAGGTGTGCGTCGGAGTTGTTCGGGTACCAGTTTCTTTGTGAATCTCAATGTACAGTTTTTGCCGAAAATATTGAAAGTGAGACCACCCTGATCATGGTGTTGATGAAAGTCATTTTAATGTAAACGGGTTTATAGGTGCACCGAAAGCGTTTCGAGTGCTCTATGGAGTAAAATGAGGATGAGTCTCTATATTTGTATGGATTTTAAGTTATTGCAAGCGGGTAGGATTGTTGATATCCATATTTAAGGTGACTGATTCCCGAATCATATTCTCCGATTGAATTTGCGCACCGGTAGGAATGCGAAGATGATTGCCATTTTGAATTTTGCATCGGGGTGCCTTTAGGTACCATAGCATTATACTTACTGAATTGCCGAGGGGATTCTATATGTGTGTGTTTTGGTGCTAGCGTGCTCTCTACTTTGACCCTGTGAATATCGAAACTACTCCTGTGAATTCTGACAGAAAGGTCCTCCCTTTCAGCTTCACGCTTATGCAGTTTGTGATACCCCGAGTGCTTCTACGACTAAGTGCAAGGGCTTAATGATGGTCTCCATGCTGGCGTGAAGTCTGAGGACATGTTCCGAATAATCAACGTGTTGTATCTTCCCTTCTTTCCTCGCCATTTCGATGGTTGGGATTTATTAAGAGGGTTCAAAGCATTCGTTCATGCGTGGTCAGAGAGGGGTGAGGTGTTGCCGACCCGGTGCGCAAAGCTTGTCCATTGATGATCCCTACGTCTGAATTTGGAGCTTTTATTATTGTTTTCCAGGCAAAAGGCTTGGATTACACAATGAGCACGACGGAGGAGTTGAAGCTTGTAAAGGAAGTTGCGAAGTCGACAGGGATCACCCTGATCCCGTGTACAGGTGATTTCATCCGTCTTGTGCTCTTCACAAGGATACCTCTGTTTTAGGGGGTTTCGACTATACTACAACTGAGGCAAGCAGTACAGCCTCTGCTGGCCCAAATTCACACTTGTCATGAATGGGAATTTCTGATTTTGTCCATTTCATGAGCTTTTAAGTTATCGTGCCCGTAGGAACACTTGCTTCTTCGTTCCTGCGTCAAGCTACGTAGAATGTTCGAACGTCTGCGAATGAAATGGACCCCATTTCGCTAATGTGATGGGTACTTTTTATCTCGTGAAATGGCATACTTCCACTTCATTACCCTTCCACTAGATTCCTGCTAGTCTGGATCAATATTTCCATGTCGAGTGATTGTATGGATATTTCCTCCGCATAATTTGCAGTTAGATTCTGAGAAACGGTTGGGGTGACTGATGCAGTGGAAAGGCGGTAAATGGAATGCTGAAGGATATGACAGAAAAACCCTTCCAAATGGCAGCTTGGGAGGAAGGTGCTATTTGTGCACACCGGTGGCTTACTCGGCAAATACGATGAGGTGCAGCAGTAGCGAGAGGGAACGTTTTAGAATTGCGGAGACAGTTTTGAAGGAAGGTGATGGCAAAGGCAAAATGTTCTAATCGACAGAATGAAGTAAGTATGCACTTTATAGTGAATTCGTCTTTGCTTCCGTCACCAAATGCCGGATTATGGGGCGAACAATTTTAAGACTTCTGAACCATTCTCTTCGTCGATGACTAGTCGGAGAGTGTCGTTCATTCCGAATTTGTTGTTTTTTTCATTTGAAAATGCTAGGTTTTGAAGGCAATTTCCAACCGAGATGTGTAAACAAGTGATTTTCTGAGAGTTGAAGTTATCTACGTAGGTGACGAGATCATTATCACGCATCTAGTTTCCTTGTTTAGGGTTTAATCAGAAGAGTGGAGTCATGGATTTTGCGGTCTTTCATCTCTCGTAATGTTTCTGGAGAGGTGGCAACCACACAGTCATTACACTGAATTTTAACAAAGGGGGAACACCCCAATGCAATCACCCCAGTATCTCCGGCGGTGGATCTAACTTTCCATGTGGTAATTTCATCTGTCTGCTTTGCATCTTGACACAGTAGTCTACTACAAATTCTTGCGTAATTTTGCGCAATTTCTATTATTACCCATCTTATGCACATATCAACTTAGAAGACTTCTAATACATGTCGAGTTGTGACCATATAAGGTTCCACTTCAATGCTTGCGGCAGAGCAATTTGAGAGTATCGAATGCACCAGCAGAGTGCACCAGCAGAGTGCACTTCGTTCAAAATGGGCTCAGAGAGAAACACTGCTCTCTCTCTCTCTGTCCTAGTATCAGAATTCCATAGAGCAAGCCATGTCCGTCTCGAAGAGTGTTCAACTCACACTCTTCAATCAGACTTAACCAATGAAAGATCAAGCCATCACATGTTTCAGAAAGCGCTCTTTCAAAAACAAAATTGCAATTAGTCGAAATTACCACAATCGGCATGTAGACTCGGTCACAGGAATCTACGAATACGGCCATAGAAGCACTTACAAGTGGTCAGTATCTGTCGGTACCAACAAGGTAGCAAGGAAGTTTAATTAAGAAAACTTTCAAAATCACTTTTAATTACTCCAAATTTCCACAATCTGTCGGAACCAACTAAGCTTAGTTATCGTAAACTGCTCTTTCCAACGTTGATGCAGGAATCTTCCGCTGTGGGGGTGTTCAAACGCATGTATCAAATTCCTCAGGCTGGTCAATGATTCCTGAAATCTTTCAAAACTAAATGGAAGGGCGGGATTAACTAAAATTTGGAGAAAGACTGGGGAGCAGTTGAATCCGGCGGCTGCACGGAGTCTTCATGCAACCCCAAAGTCCCCAGAGTGGTGAAGACAAGTGGGTCTTGGTGAACAGTGTCGTCCTTCAAACCGTGGCTTTCTCTGGAGAACAGACCGCCGAGTCGATTCCTCCAACCTCGTCTGTCCTTAGGCTCTCACCATCTCTCTTTTCCTTGTGCGATTCCTGCTACCGTGAACCAACTTCACCCACTCCTGCTGCAATTCATCATCCCCACTTGAGCACCTTCAGTTCTGCCACCCTTCCCTTGCCCAGAGGCCACCTTGTGCGGTACGGTTTCCGTTTTGAAATCTCTGGCGGAGTCTTGACATCGCTATAAGAACCCGCTGTTGCAATCGCTTCATCTGCCTTCTTATGGAGAAGTCGCCTGCTTCCTCTGCGCAGACCCACGACTCCACTGTCAGCGAATTTGGGTGAGTTCATCTTGCGCTTTGAGAGTGTGTTGTGAGTGTGGTGAGTGTGTGTCGGTAAAGAAAATTATTGGTTACCCTGGAGAGATGAGAGGCCAGAGAAGTGTAACTATGAGATCGGGAGCGTCCCGTGGTGTGGTCTTGGTGCGTAGCTAGAGGGCTTCGATTGGACACTGCTGTATGTGTTATAACGTTATATCGCTCTTTCTATCAAATGAAAAGAAACTTGCCGGTACTTCTTCGTTGTTGTTGGTGAAGTTAGCTTTGTGTTAAGCTTCAGGCCTAGGATTACTCCGTTTGTGCAGAGTGTGAGGGCGCTCTGTTTTTTAATGTTTAGTGAGTCATATTCAACCTTTTGTTCGTTGGACTGGTGCCAGGGTTTGGCCTGCTGGATCGTGGGAGTGAAATTTTGATGCAAAATTGTCATGGTTCTGTGAATGCAGTGTCTTGGAGAGGAGCTTGAATTCTTGGCGAGATGGGGAATTGTTCACGACGATTGACTGCTGGGCCCCTGAGCAGATGACCATGGCGAACGCTGGTACTTCCGCCACCCCGGGTGAAACCTCCAGTTTCCACACGGCTCTTGAAGAATGCTTGCTTTCAGGACATGGTGTAGCACTTGGAGATTGTAGCGTTGCAAGATCCTCCATGGAACAAAAGTCGGAGTACTTCTCTGCACGCGTGGAGGAGATGATGCGAAGCAAGACCCAGTTCTCTTCAGATGTGGAGCATGAAATTGAGCATTCGAGGGTGCATTGGAGCGAAGTGCCTGGCCTTTCCGAACTTTCAGAAGACAAGGACCATGAAGAAGAAGTGAATCGAGAGAATCAAGAAGTCTTTGCCGAACTAGCGAATGACCCGCAATGGAGGCACCATGAACGAGGTCCTTTTTTCTACGAATGGCCGCAGGCTTGGAAGTTGGGTCGGAAGATTGCCGAGGGTGGACAGGCTGCAATATTTGAAGTAATAGACGATGATGGCAACGTAGAGACTGCCTTTCTGTTGAAGGTTTTCAAGAGTGGATCACGCCTATCAGATCTCAAAAAACAATGGCCTTGTGGAATCCTTCGACGGGAAGTTTTATGTATTGTAGTTAAGGGAATAATGTTGGATGATGGGAGGTTTGCGTTTGGGATGCTTAAATGTTGGGGTGACTTACGCAAGTTGATTGACCAAGCCATGCAAGAGAAGAACAACCAAGGTCCACCATTTCCATATGAGTGGAATGGAAAGACCTTGCATGTCAAAGATATCATGAGGAAGATTGCACATGACATGGCTAGATTACACAAGCATGGCATTATTCATAGAGACTTGAAAGCTACCAACATCCTTCTTTGTGTCCATGCTAACGGTGTTTTGTCAATAGTAGCAGACTTTGAGTGTTCCATTGGAGTGGTTGGAACAGGATTTTGGAGGGCACTAGAGATATTGTTGGCTTTGAAGAATAGAAGTGTGGTTGACTTCATAGAGAAAGTGGATATATATAGCTACAGTATGACATGCTTTGAAATTGTAATTGGTCACTTGCCATTTGAAGGTGAACTTGAGAATTTTAGAGCAAGTCGTGATCTTGTTATTGCAGGACAGAGGCCTAAACTACCTAGTGATTTGGATGTGCTATGGAAGGATTTGATTGAGAGATGTTGGAATCCAATTCCAAATGAGAGACCTAGTTTTGAAGAAATTTTGCAAGTGTTTAAAACTCCTTGATGGTATGTCATTGTAGTAAGGTAGTTTTAGGTATTTAACATAGTTCTACTTAAGAGCTTGTAAGATGTGTCTCTAGGCAAGATGTTTATAGAGTTACACACCTAGGCCCCTTGATGTTCATCCTATTGAAATAATTTAGAGTACTTGACTTATTAATATGTGTTGTATCAATACTTATAGATGGAATATAGTGTATTAGATTTCTTGATTTATGAGCAAGAAATTGTTTCAATTGTTATTTGAATGTTTTCAAGATATTGATGAAGTGAAAAGGTAAAGTTTGTTCATTTGTCAAGTGTATCATGGGTATAAAATCATGTTGATGTGTTATATTGTTCATGAACAATTTATGTTGTTACCCAATTTGTCAAGTTTTTGTTCAAACTACTTGATTGACCATTGATTATATTATTGAATTGTTATTGTTTAGCAAAATGAGTTTAGAGATCTTTGGTTTCTCTAGGAATAACTTGTTCTTAGACAATAAGAGTTTATTGCCTTTGTCTTTTCCCCTTTTATGCACAAATTAAGACTTTACATACTAGTTATTGTAATCACCAAAATTTTGCAATGAATTATAGAATTCATTCATCTAATAAACAAATATCCACTTTTTAGTTATATTCATCAACATTTTCATCCAATTTTGGCAATGTCATCCATACCTTTATATACAATTGTATTTTTTTTAAATGAATACTTCTTGAGCAACTAATGTAAGGAAAGGAATTATTTTACATTGTACAATTTTGTCCTATGACCTCCCTAGACAACTTTAGTAGAAGACCTTTAGAAACATATTAAGGTGAGTGCACCCACTTCACTCCTACTTCACTCATAAGTGCTCAACTATCCATTGGGTGGATGATGATTGTTCTGAAAAGTGACCTTCATCTAATTGTTATTCATTGTCATTGTGAGAGCTTCGAGAAAAATCATGGAATATATCAATAGCAAGAAGAAATAATCATCTCTATGAATGAATGAATGATTGAGATGTACTACAGGAAATGATATCTATTTATCACAATTTTGAAAAAGTGACCTTGGAATTAGAAGTTCAAGCACTTTAGAACTAAGTCCTTTGAGCATGGTTCCTATGATTAGAAATGTCTTAATTTTTTTCCAATTTTCTTGTCAATGCAAAGATGCTTGTGTATTCACATAGCTTAGTGAACACTTTTGTGTTGGTTTACTTGAAAGTGTTGCCAGTATGAAAGCTCATTCAAGTGCTGGTTCTTCAAGCTATGCTAAGGCATTGTTGTTGAGACAGTTAAATTTGCTAACATTGTCCCTTGCTTGCTGTCATTGTTAGCAACATGTTGGCACGAGGCCCTCACACATGATGCAAAAGTTGGTATGTGGCTTATTTTGTTAGCCATAATGTCAGGGTCACAACGATTCCAACTGTGTCCTGCCAAAATCCTCTGACTGTTGGCATATTAATTTGACCGCGAAATGGTGTGAACAAAATATCTGCTACGATCAGGTGCCAAAACTCACAAGAAGACTCACAAAATACCAATAATTCTCGAACCCTCATCTAAATTATGGTAGGAGTTCTGGCTTATGAAATTGTCTAGTTGTAGGCTCCTGTGATTGAGTGCTTGCTAGTGATTTGTTGAGGTCATTGAAAGGAGGAATCCAGGGTAGCACTTGGTACTAATAACCCCAGTTTGTGCTACCCAGTTGTATGCAACCAAGTTAGTAGATCTATCCTCAACCCTTGCTCATTGTACACTTCGTAACCGCACATTCCTTGAATGTGAACTCTCCTCGATCTTGTGCACATATCAATTTCGAAAACTTCAATTACATGTCGGGTTGTGAACACATAAGGTTGCAATTAAATGCCCGAGGCAGAGCAATTGGAGACTATCGAGTGTACCAGAATGGGCTCAGAGACAAACACTGCTCTGCCTCTGTCGTAGTATCAGAATTCCATAAAGCAAGCCATGTCCTTACCAAATGGGCTTAACTCACACTTTTTAATCAAACCTAAGCAACAAAAGATCAAGCCAACACATGCTTCAGAAAACACTCTTTTCAAAAACAAAATGCAAATGAAAACCTCCAGGTCACTAGGAAATTATCATACTGAATTTGCACAAGTTGTATGGTAACTATCATAGAACTTGTGAGAAATCAAATTCAAAGGACGATAGTCAGATCAATACTTTCCTTGGATGTCAAAACCTCAAATTATCTGCGAAGAATTTCCTGAGCAGGTCCTCCTCACTCAAAGTTGGCGCAATCAGACTCAATCCACACCGTGGGGTGCTTGGCAGCTTCTAGCTCCTTCATTAGCATTCTGTATGCGGACAGCATGGAACATCATCGTTACCCCCAAACCTAAAACCCAGAAACTCGAAATTTGAAATCTGTGGTTTCAAATCTCTGGAATATCAATTTGATGCGGACAACTTGCAATTCAAAAACCAATTCATTCACATACTGTGACGAATTTGAAAACGAAGAAACATAATCGATCTTTACACAACGAAATGCCAAAAAGGTTCAATTTTGCCTAGGTAATTGAAGCTCCGGCACGATGAAGTCGCTGCAAGCAGCTTGGAATTGAAGAATGCGAAGGCTTCATTACAAGGGATTACAGAAAGCAACATCGTCGTCATGTTCATGGCATTCAAGCAAGTTTGCTTATGAGATTGTTAAGCAGCTGAATTGTACTCGCAACAGAGCGAAACTGCAAGTGGTGTACAACACCACTGAAAATGTACGGTAGGGACACCCAAAATCGTCACTTTTATCTGCTGAGCACAATTCTTTCCATCGTCAGACTGGTCGTATTTTTATATGTTATTGTTGGCAAAAGAAAGAGCATTCCAACGCATCAAAAACTGTGGCATTTGGATGTTGAATGCAAAAGTTATGAAGTGTCAAAGTTTTGAGCGGTAGATGTCCCAAAATTGCCATGTCATCAGATATACTCAAATTGGACTTCATAACTTTTAAAAAAAAATTTAGGTAATAATGGGACATTGTTTGGGTGTAGTTTAACAGTGTATTTCAGGTTTTGACCAATGTTTGCTTACAATGTTTTTCACCAATTCTAGTGATTCAAATTTGGGTTCCATTGTGATTGTACTTTTCACATTATGAGCAATTGAATTGGTCATTTTCAAACTACAAAATCAATCCTTGTTTCTTTAAGAGTTAATCATGATGTACTTATTGTCTAAGATCATAAAGTGGCGATTTTGGTTCTATGACAATTTAGAATAACTCTACCATATATTTGTTCTTATTGGAGATAAAAATGTATACTATGTAAAGCCACTCTATCAAGTGACTTCAACAATTTAGGGCAGTTAGATTGACTTGTGCCAAACACTAGCACACATTATTTAAAGGTGCTCTCATGTGTAGTAGAAAAACTTTTCATAGAGCTAAAAGTTATCACATGTACAAGATAAAAATTGTTTGGTGGTACATTGCTCTCCAATATACTGGAATAAACAATTGTGTAGTGGAAAGTTTTCCTACTTATAGAATAAAAATACTCTTGTAGTTAAAAGTTCTCTTGCGCATGGATTATAAAGAAATCTAGTATCTAAAATTTTCCGCTTCAGATAGGTAAAATGTATCCACTATTGTTAATTCCTAAAGGACCAAGGTACATTTTAGGCAAAAATTGTGAAAAACTACCACTTTTTAGGACAAAGAGAAAAAATTGATTTTTTTTTTCAAAATTCAACCATACAATTTGTACTAGACTACTATGGGAATGTGTGGAAAAATTCCAGAAACTTTAACCACACAGATTGAAAGATTATAACATTAGAAGTTTGAAGAATTTCTTTTTTGACCTTGTCCAATAGGGCCAATAGACTTTAACTCTTCCTAAAGTGAAATTTTTACACCACAAATGTTAATTTTTTTTACATTTTTATCATCCATAATTTCACATTCCTGCCAAATTTTTTAAATTAGAGGAGTTTTGCACATGCTACTTGAAGTTGCCCAAGTTGTTCAAAAATCCAAGTCAACTTAACTTTTGATTTCGGAACTCGATTAGTAAAAAAAATTCACTAAGGGGGTACAAGTATGTCACCTTGTATCAAAATTTTGTGAACATCCAACTAATTGTAACTTCTTGCATAACTATCCAAAATCTCTTATGTTGATTGATTAAAAGGTCACTTGGTCCTATAGGGATTAAAGATTCCCCTATACATATGTCAAATATGTTTTTGTTTGAAGTCTCCCAACAAGTAACTTCACGGATGCAAGGAAATTGTACATGGGCATAAATCCAAGTATAAACATAAGTCCCAATTGCTTTACATTACGGGCTATAAGATGGAGTGACATGTTTTTCAAAAAGAATTGAGAAAATTGCATCTCTAAGTGCTCAAGCTTTTGGCTTACAATGATTTCAACCTCATATAGTAACTTCTGTATTGGTACTCCTTGGAGTGAACCAACTGCCTAGTAACGTCACTTGAACAGTAGGGTCAAATAATCTTACAAACTGCTTACTATCGGCCATTCAAAGAAATTTGCATAATGTAGAGTACAATTGACATTACTTGTCTTACACAATTAACAATTAATTCTAACACAATTCCAATCAAGTATGCCCAATTTTAGTTTCAAAAAAACAAAACTCCATTTTTGGTGTATTATTTTTTCATTTGATTTTTTATGGTTTTACATGATAATTCATTGAAAAACATTAGTGATGATTTTTAAAAATTTGATTGTAGTGATATGTAGGAAACATCCATATTCACATCTTTCCTTCAACTATCATCTCCAAAAAGTTTCACAATTCCCTCTAATAATTAATGGAGATTTCAATGTTGGGATGACAATGCCCTAATTTTGCAAAATAGATATCTTTTTATTGTAATTAGATTTTGGCAAGGTAATTGTACCATCATGCTCAAATGTACAAAATTAGTTACAATATGAGGGTCAAATAGAAAAATCTAGTTAATATATAAAGATATCTATTTTACAAAGTTTGATTATATGACACTTCACATTGAGCTCTTCATAGAATATACTTTTGTTACGTAATGAGGTGTCTTTTAATATGAAAGATGTGTGTATGGATGTTCCCCACATATCTATGTAATCAAATTTTCCAAAAAATTCATCACCAATTGTTTTCAATAAAACATTCTATAAAACCATAAAAATTGACTTTAAAAATGCACCCAAAATAGAATTTTGCTTTCTTGAAACTGAAATTTGATATGCTCGATTGAAATTGCATAGGAATTGAGTGTTAATTATGCAAGACAAAAAAAAAAAATTCTTTTCCATACTATGCACAAAAAAATGGAATGACAGAATAGGCAGTTTATAAGATTATTGGACCCTATTGTACTTCTTTTAGTCTTTAATGTGCATGCTTCACAATTCTCAAAGAGTTGGCCATTTACTAACTACACTGAATAGG
Organism: Straminergon stramineum; assembly: GCA_963920665.1. Classification (NCBI taxonomy): domain Eukaryota; kingdom Viridiplantae; phylum Streptophyta; class Bryopsida; order Hypnales; family Calliergonaceae; genus Straminergon; species Straminergon stramineum. Next base: position 16,605,815 of record OY987272.1, read on the forward strand.
GGTATTAAGGGGACCAAAAAATTAAAGGGACTGATTCTAGAAAACTGTAGATGTTTGAAACATGATGTACATCACCGAGACACTCCAATAAAGGTAGATATTTCTTTAGTGTGGAATGTCGATTAATTAGTATGGGTCCCCTTAATACCCCTATTCAGTGTAGTTCTAATGTTTCAAGTATTGATCAAGCAGCCAGGGCTACGTGCCAGTTGGAGTTGAAATTAGATCCAGGGACCGATCAGGGATCGATGAAGTGAACGAGTCGTACGCGTGTAAATAGGCTGCAGAGAGTGAAGAACGTCACCGATGATCAGTAGAAAGGAAAAAATTCCGCTTGAATGAGCTGTGATATGCCCAATGCATCGGCACAAAGTTGCAGAGCTGACCTAACCCTAAAAGCCGCTTCCATGAGCACCGATCGACGAACTGTTTGTTTGTATTTAGCGGTCTCACAGATCACCGATCCAGCACTGTGGAAGCCTGCCCTTATCCAGCAGGCAGTCAGGTCTCTGTTCTGTTATATCCTGCACATGCGAAGATAAGCTTAAGTTAGTTGGAGTTGAAGTCAGTCCAGTTTGGATCGATTCCAATAATTCAGTTTGTCAGAACCTCGTCATTAAGTTATCCCAGTAGACAAGGTGGTGTACGAATATGCACGACGTTGGAGTGCCATGCATCTGGAGAAGAGAAAAATCGTTCAGAAATGCCGGTTAAGGTACAGAAACGACGCCACTGATAGCGTGCAATACCCGCCTGTTGTCATTGCGATCTCATCGAAGTTATATTATTTCAAATTTGGAGCCTGCGTACTGTCTACACTAACTGATAGTGAAATTAGGTTGCCCAACACCTAATTTCTCAACATTTGACACTATGTAAATATTCACTCTTACTCTACAGGAATGTGCTACTTTTGAATTAGGAATTGTGGTGATTGGGACTCATGAACCTTCATGTGTACAAATGGAAATATTTGTAGAAGTTTTGGTTAACTTTGATGGCTGGTGAAGTAACTTTCTTGGGGTATGGCAACCTAATTTCATTACATAGTGTAGATACCCAAGTTGCCCAGGTATACATGATATATTAAGGTGTGTACCTTCAAAAGTGCCCCCTGTCTAAAACCGCCATCTGCAAAGTCAATTGTATATCTGTTGAAGAAACACTTTTAGAACCTCCACCCCCAAAAAACTTCATAACTTTTGCACATGGTATCCAAATGTCATGTTTTGGGGGGCCTTGGAACCTTTTTTCAGTCGTGTACAAGAGAATATAAAAATTTGATCAATCTAATTAAAGCAATTATTCACAGCACCAGAAATTGGCGCTTCAGGCGATGTCTACTTAAGTTTAACTGTTGTAGCGTGTAACCAAGGTTGCCATTCATGGGTACAAATTGTGCACGTCAGCAACAGGGATCCAGAGAGCCCGAGAAAATTTTGCAAAGTGAATTTCTTGATTTCATCAAAAAGTTCATAAAGTGAACTGATAAATTTTCAACTTTACAGCAAAACTCAGTCGACAAATGGCAGTGAATGACATGGCCAGCATTTCCAGTTGTCGATGAGTTTATAAGTTATTGTTGAAAATTTTCTGGCCTGCTAGAAACCACGGGAGTGATATAACTTACGTTAACATGCTGCCGTGTGTAAGGCAAGTTACCACTCATTCATGTACTAATTGGCCACGTCCGCAGCAGTGATCGAAGTGACGGAGCCTTGCAAGAGTTTATAAGTTACTTTGCAAAGTGAAGTGGTTTGATTTTCATCAGAAAGTTTAGAAAGTGAACTGATGGATTTCCATCTTTACAGTAAAAATGTCGGCAATGTCAGTCGAATCTGGGCTTTTCGAAGTAGATGGATTCAACTTTGTTGAAATTTCAGAGCAGCGAGCATTGCTTCGGAGAGCTCGCTGGAGAAGTGAATTCGAATCCCACATCGACGCTTTCAATTGAAGTTCTTCGCAGGATTTTTAAGTTAGATTTTAGCACCCCTTGCAAAGTTGTATTGCTGGCTCTGAAGTTGCCCTTCCTATTGATAGTTAGTTGTTTTAAGAAGTTACTATTGTTAGCTGTATGAACTTCGAAAGTGAGCTTCCTGTTTTGGTAATTTAGGCTCTAATAAGGGATAGTTAGAAGTAAAATACTGGAAAATAAATCAATTCTCAAGCTTTTAAGTTTTGTATGTGGTGTTACAAAGTCTTCCTCTAGAAGGTCACACTCAAGGGCATCCTCAATGGGATTAACATACTAGCCCTCCATTTAAACATTTGACAATGAAAATAAACCACTTCAAAGCAAGCTAAAAGACAAAAATTATAGAGGCCTAGGCAAATCATGCTTAGCCTCTGAAGTCCCATTGTGGTTAGCTTTTTGCTCATGGTTGTATCTTTTCTTTGGAATTGAAATTGCCTTTTCTCTCAAAACAAAACAAAACAAGTCCCATGCATTGTTCTTTGGGGAGAAAAATGAAAGTTTAGACAAGTTCCTATAATCTCAATTTTTGGAGCAATTTTTTGAAACTTTTTCTTAAGATAGAAAAATATGTTAGCTTTCGTCAAATATAATTTAATTTCAATGAATGCTTGGGAGAAAAACCTATACCAATCTAAACACAAATTTTAATTTCCTAGGCAACAAAATCCCACAAAAAATGGAAATAATTTCTTTTGAATTTGGTTCTCATAGATTAAATTTTTGTCTACATTGAAAGCTTTGGTATGTTCTATTTGGATAAGTGATGAAAAAGGTTGATGAAGCATCTTGTAGTGTGGGCAATAAGAGCACATGCTTGAAAAATGAATGTATTAGACTCCTTTTAGAGGTCAAATTTCACATGTTTAAAGTTTTGAGCATGAAAAGTGGAAAGTTTTTGTTTTTTCGCAATGTGCTTGTGGGTATGTATATCTCAATTCAAAAATTCAAAAAAATATGAAGATATGAAATTTTTTTTTTATCTTCTGGTATGATGTACATGCTTAATTTGAAAACTAATCGAATAAACTTGTCATTTATCACACAAACCCAAAAAACACATAACAACCGTTGCCATTAGATGTTTTTCAGCTACACCAGAGGGCCATTTCAAGCTTGTTTCCCATGTTGTTCATGCAGCAGTGAGGGAACCGCTAACAACAGTCAGCCATTATAAATACTATTTTTTTTTAAATTTTGCCTTGGAATGGAAAAAGAAGTTGAACAAAAAAATTTTTTTAAACTTTAAAAATGTGATGTGGTCACCTCCCGACCACATCATCACGCTAAAGTAGCGCAATTCACTGAGTTCCCCATTGCAAGGAACTTGCAATCTTCTAATGGGGCCAAATCTCATCTAATGCATTTATTGCACAATGCAACTACCAATTCAATTGCTATGGGAATGAAATTTTGTATCACTACTCAATGACCACACACTGTGCGGTGAAGGGTTGCAAGGAATTTTTAAGTAGATTTAGCCTCATCACCTTTAGATTGCAATAAAATTTGTAGGAAGAAATCTTTTTGCATTCTTTTTTTTTGAAGGCAAATCTTATCATGAAATTTAATGATCATGCCAACTTTTAAAACATGCAAGTCTCTATATTTATGTGGAGAAGGATTTGAATTTTGTCTGTGTGGTGATTGGCAAGTTTACTACTAGTGTATCAAGAATTATAACTTTATTTCACTCTATAAAAGACTTAGCAAAGTATAAAAACTAGATAATACCAATAAAGTCACCAAAATTACAAAACTAGCTTCTTTTACAATCCATATGATCGATAGTTGTATCAAAATAATGTAAGTGAGGGAAATAAATTGAAAAATGGTTTAAAAACATGATTTTTATGGTCTCAAAGATGAATTTTTATACTATTGCCCCCAAGTGGTAAAGAATTTGTTAGTGACTTGGACAACAACTTCAATTCCATTGCAAGCATCCGTTCAAAATTCATTCAGAAAATATAAACACAGCATCAAACATACCATTCATTTTTAAATCCCTCTATTTCTACAATATACATTCCTTAAAAATTTTGCACATGGGCGTAGCAAAAAACACTTGTGTTTTTGGCTCAAAATGGCTTTAGTACTAGAATATTGTGACATGCTCAAATAATTTTCTTGTTAAATGAAATAAAATATGAAAAATTTGTAAATCATTGAGAATAGTATGTTTCTAAAAACTCAGATTTAAAAAAATTTATCTCTAAAAAGTTGTGCACAAAAAAAGCACAATGGAAAATGCCAAGAAAATATATACTTTGATGTTTGATTTTTAGAAAATAGTAAAAACATTCAAAAATTCAAAATATAAAAAGCAATTTTACCTATCTTGAAGATTGTCTTTCTCAATTGTTTTCATCTTTGAGAAAAAAAAATATGTTCTTTACACTTGCGCAAAGGTGGTGCACTTTGAGCACATGTGGAAGGTGAATAATTTACTATTTTTATAAAATCTCTTTGTGAGCTTGTCTAGCTTGATTAGAAGTCCTTGAATACTAATTTCAAGCTTCAAATTTGCATTTTTACTTTTTTAGGTCAAAAATAGTATGACCCCCTCCCAAATAGATAAGGTAGACATCCAATTTGGGGTTGTTTCAAAATAGTATAATAATTTTTTTCAATGCAAAAAATTACCCAATGTCCACAACTTCCATATGTACCTTTTTTTCAAATTTCATGCAAAACAAACATACAATACAAAAGTTATGAGCAAAAAAACTCTTGTCCAAGGCCAAGGGGATAAAAAATAGGACATTCAAGTATTCCTTGCAATCACCCCATATTATAATAGATTTAATTCCCTTGAACAACTCTTGAGCTCTATAAAAGTTGCAGCCGCATGGTACTTGTATAGTTCTTTGTAATTTTGTGTACCACAAAATTAACCAAGTGATGTGAGATTGGGTTGTGCAATTGTAGTTACAAATTCATGGAGATGCAACAAAAAAAAATGTAGTTGTTGAGACTTGTGGAAAACAAAATTCTTATAGTAGGTGTGCTCTAAGAACATAAGCTCAAAAAAAATATGGGTGCTAGAATAATTTTGGAAAATACCAAGTTGGGCAAGCATGAGATCCAAATGTAAGATCCAAGTGATACAAAAGACAATAGGATATTGCAGCCAACTTCAATTTTTGGCAAAACTAAATTTTGCCAAGATTTTCCAAAGCATATGACTATATGGGAGTGCATAGGGTGCCAGTGTCATACACTGGTTCTATAAGTTTGTATTTAGATGGAGATTTATACTTGATTATTTGTAATCATACCTCACTTTGTAGGTAACTGGGAAAGGCAATTTGTTTCATGCATTATTTCGTTGGTCATTTTGGGCTTGGCAGTATATGCCCTATAAAATATGGGAAGACCAAAAAAATAGAACAAAATTACAAAATTTTGATTTTTATAAAGTCTAGTACTACACATTGAATGTATACTCAAAATGTTCAAAATTGAAGTATTCACCTTGTGGGTTACCTCTACTCAATTTTTGGGAGGATGATTTTGAGTGTTCTAATCCTTTCAAATGCTACAAAGAATTTGACAATACAACAACCAAAAATAAAAAATGGTTGCAACTCCTACCAAGTAGCTTGGATCTAAAAAAATATAAATTCGAATTATTAAAGAAACCTAATGTACAACTAAAAAGGTTTCTTTATTGAAGAAATTCAAAGTGTCACAAGAGGGAGGTTGGACAAGCACGGGAAGAATGCAAGTTGATAGTCACCTCATTCTTCGTTGATGTCACTACCTACAACACTCATTTCTAAATATGGGTTAGAATTCCTAAATGCAAATTCTATAGTGTCACTTGGGCATATATAGGTTGGATATGTATGTATAATATAATTGTTCATACAAGTATGCGCCCTAGTATCTAGTCCAAAATTGTTGGGTTTGTTGTTTGCTCTAAACACAAATTTGGCATTGGCCATCCTATTGACCTTGATTCTAATGAAAGCTAGCCTAGCCTTGACTAGATTGAGGGATTGTCAATATTACACAGGTGCTTGAACACCCTTTATGCCTCCTTGTACTGTAACTTAATTGTTCGTTGAATGAATTCTAGCTATTAGTGCAAATGAAAGTCCAATGAAGGCCTTGGATTTGGCTTGGTATTGTGAAGGGTCCAACAAGTGTCATGGTGAAGTTCAAATGGAAGAGTATCCTAGTGTTGATCCATATCACCATCCTTGTCATATCTTTCTAATATAGAACATGGGTATTTGTCAAGGATGAATCAAGCTACCTTAGCCTCAACTAGATCTCTTGCACACATTTGTCGGTATTAAAACTAACTTATCAAAGTCACACAATTATAAATTAGTTGTACTTTAAATACTTTTGTACAATATCAATTTCCATAAGTAATAGAATTTTGTGGTTATTATGACTTTCTATGTTATCATAATTTGCACCTTCACTAATAGCACAAATAATCATGCTTCACTTCAATTCTAATTCGCCCATTTGGGTGACTTCACCACTTAGGGATGGAGGCACATTTAGGGTAAAAATTGTGAAAAGGTGGCACTTTTTAGAGCAATAAGAGAAAAATGAAAAAAATTCAAAATTCAATTGTAAAAATTTGTAATAGACTATTGTATGAATGTGTGGAAAAAATTTCAAAAATTTTGATTGCATGAATTGAAAGATATAATGTTTGGATTTTGAAAAAAAATAAAATTGACCCTACTTGACAAAATCAACAGAGTTGAATACTTCATAAATTGAGACTTCATACAACATATATTTTTTTTCACATGAGCATCTTGCACCATGTATGTTACACACCTACCAAATTTCATAAGTAGATAAGGAGTTTTGTACATGTTGCCCAAAGTTGTCAAGCTACTCCAAAAGTTCAAGGTAGGAAAACTTTTTGCTAAGGCACTTGATCAAGAAAAAAAACATATTTCCACTAAGGGAGTAGATGTTCACAATTTGTGTCAAAATTTAATGACCAAAGTTGACTTCGTGCTTAACCCTTAAAGTTTTTTGATTGTATTTTCACCAAAAACTCTTCAAAACTGCCAATTCTAGTACAAGTATCAAATTTTAGAAAAAAATATTTTTGAACACATGTAACTATAGGATCGTAGTAAGCTAGTTTGAGAAGATGTGGAAAAATTTCAGAAATTTCCATTTTGTAGATTGCAAGATATTAGAGTTTGAATTGACAAAAATCATTTCTTTGGCCTTGCAAAAAACTAGGCAACTGCACTTCACAAGGTCACATTTGTATGAAAACATGTCCAAAATGGTGGTGCTTCCTTGAATTCATTCTTCAAAGTGAGTTGTCTTCTTGCTTGAAAAATTTATGATCATTTGAAATTGTACAACATATAGGAAAAATAGCAAGTAGAAAGAAATAGAAAATTATTCAAAATACTAAATTGTGAAGAATTTAGTTATGGAATTGGAAAATGACAATTCCAATGGTTTTTATGTTGTATTAAACAATCAACCTCCTATGGTTCTATTTTTTTTCAATTAATATTAAAATTTGAATTAGATAGAGGACTTCAAAGTTTATTTTAGAGTAGAGAATCTATAACTATCTACAAACTAAAACTCCTCATAAATTTATTCTCATTAATCAAAATGGAATGATTCAAAGCTTTATATATATATATATATATATATATGTTTGTTTCATAAAAAAATGATTTTTTGAGCTACCCACTAAGCATTAAGAATTACATATCATGCAATAAGATTTTAACCATGCAGTCAAAAATTAATATGAAAATTATGGCACCTTAAAACTACTCTGTGGGCATATGTTTTATAAAAATTTCAAAGAAAAAAAAAATTCTATTTGTAGTGAGCTTCCCAAATTTGCTTTGTTGCCAAAAAATGCAATTTAGGGCTTTAGGGGTAACTACCTGAGATCTCTTGCTTTTGCTTACATTGAACGTTCACTTGATCCTTTAGAGGTTAAAAAATTCAAAGTGTTGATGTTCAAGAATATATTCATGTGGCCAATCAATCATGTACATCCAAAATTTCTTGAGTGATTTCCTTCCATGCTCCCTACACGCTCCCTACCATGCTCCAATCTTCGACGATATTTCAAACCACAACATAATTGTTTTCCTATGAGCCATGGCCCTTGACTTTCATCAATCCGAGCTTCAATTTCAAAGCTTGGCAAACAAGTCCGATGATTCTCACGGATCTCGGCCCAAATATACTGTGTCAGTAAGCTTTTGGCTGGGCATGCACAACAAAACCAATCAGCAACTCGTCTATCTAAACACGAAAGAGAGTAAATAGTTTCTACCGATCTTAGAAGCTGGGCCCCAAGATACATATATACCATACATTATATTAAAGAGCAATAACTGCAAGCGCGTGGCGAAACGATTATAACGAACTGTTGCCGACAACGTACGTTTCACTTCACTTCAACATTCTTTGATTCTGTGGGGACGAAAGAATTTTAATACTTCAATCTCCTCCCCTCCGACTGATGAGTTTCTTTTTCGCACTGGCAGAGCACCGCTCGATCTCTTGATACTTATTAAGAAGGCACTTCTGATATCGATGCAAATTCTTCCGCTTCACTGACCCGCCACGGCACCTCAACTCATCACTCATCAGCATGCACCGACTTGAGCGGGACGCACTCAATGTGCTCCACTGAAACTGCTAAATAATGTTTTGAGTCGTGTCTTTGCTTCGCCTTTTTTTCATGTTATATTTCTAAATGGATGATTACAACTGGTAGGGAAAGCAACAGTGGTGGTTGCTATAAAAAACAGTCTCCAGACTGTGCTGGCCAAGAGTGTGTTAGAATAATCCAGCATCCCTTTCATTTGTTTCAAGAAAAAAAGAAAAAAGAAAGAATAATCCAGCATGTTTGTCAAAGAGTTGACTACTATCAGTTAAGTAAGCGTATTTTCGCATTGACAATCAGGTCATGGAGTCAACAAAGTTTCGCCTTGGTAGACAAGAAAGTGGGAATGTTGGACGAGAAAGCGAGAAAGTCATGGACAGCCACGTCATTGCCGCTCTATCCTCGGTTCATCGGTACCTGCCCCCAGTTTAGGGCGTGCTTACATGCAGGTCCGGTGGACAGCTTTCCGCCCAATCCAAGCAATAGGACAAAACAGGCTCAACCGATTGTCTTGCCGGGGTGGCAAGCGGGAAAGGAGGCGGAGGAGTTTCACCGATATCGGTTGAGAATCTCATTGGTGGAAACTACTCTAAATAGTGAAATTAGGTTGCCTTAACAATTAGGTTGCCTTACCCTAAGAAAGTTCCATTACAAGCCATCAAAGTTAATGAATACTTCTACAAATATTTCCATTTGTATACATGGAGGTTTATGAGTCCCTATTACAATAATATCCTTTTCAAAAGTAGTGCATTCTTGTACAATAATAGTAAATATCTATATAGTGTCAAATGTCAAGAAATTAGTGAGGGGCAATTTAATTTCACTATTTAGTGTAGATAACCTTAAGGGAGTCCAATACATGTGGATTTCTTAGTGTATCCCTTCCCATCCACCGGGTCCACATGAAAGTGCAATTTCTATTTTCACATGTAGCACTCTTTATGAAGTTTCTCCAATGACCAATACATGTAAGGAGGTCCTTAGTTCGATCAGGAGGGAATGAAAATCCGGAGCGCCCGACAAAACTTCTCTGTGTCAAAAAGGTTTAAGGTCACTTTCTATTTGCTATGAAGGAAGTTTCTTTTCTTCGTTTTAACCCTTAAACATCGGGCTGGTGACCGTTCTCAATCAACCATTTTAGAACCATGTGACATCATCTACTTTAAAAACACCAAAAATATTCACCGGGAGTCAAACTATTGTAGCAGACCTCCCCTTTCTACCCCCCTAATTCGGTCATTTGAAGGATGAATAGTTGCACTTTTGTCCTACACAAGAGAATTCCTTGTCATTCATTGGACAAAAAATGTTCGTCGCGCCATTCATGGGTTAAAAACACACAAGAAGAAGAAAAGGAATAGAAAAGAAGTTCCAAAGGTCACTTGATCAAGAAGTTGGATGTATTTTATTACTCACTTATATAACGTTTGATATTAACTTTCCACCAATTGAAAGTCTCTTAGTATGTAAGAGGTAAGGGAATCTCCATCATTCATAATGACAACTTGGAATGGGTAGATCAAAAATTTATAATTTAAAAAGGTTGTCAATCTTGACACAAACTGCTTAAATTGCAAGTCACAAAGAAAATCTAATGAAAGGGGTCGTAGTATTGATTTTTGACCACGATTTGCTGATGTCCTAGTTTTTGATGGTATGGGTGGCAATGCTCTCAATCTCTTATGACCAATAACCTTTGTACTTAATCAATTTAGTAGTAAAAGGAGTACCATCCACTAAAAAGGGACAAACAACCTAATTCTAGAATATTCAAGTGTTATTGGAAAAAGAAATTGTTTGGATTTAGGTGGTACCATATTTCATATATAGGTACAAAGATATACAAAGGTATAAGGAAGATACAAGGATATGGATATATAGGTATACCAACATAGATATGGAAATACCCATATCATTCTAGGCAAGTGGGAAATGAAAAAAATATATAATTTTCGCAAAAGGTCATAGTTTAAAAAAAATTCTACACTACTAAAAAGTATAATTCCTAGCCTAGTTTGAGGTGGATCACTCACTATCCCTCAAAATACATCCCTCCATTTCAAACTAATTGACTCCATTATAAACTCTAATTTTCATTCAATTCAAACATTCGATATAGAAAATTGCAAATACTTAGGTTGATACATCAATTTAATCTATTGACTCTAATGGAGTACATTACCCAATACCAATTGCAAATGAAATTGCAAGCATGCTTGAACTAGAGTCTCCTTTAAAACATCAGCTGAGGAAGACCTAAAGAGCACAAGTACTTCCATTTAACCTTGGAGCGCTCTGACGTTCAAAAAGTAGACAACAAACAAATTGAAATTGACATATCTTCTCATTACTGCTTGGATGAAAGTCATCCTAATTTTTGAAGATACTTTATCAAGTTGTTGTCCTCTTTAAGGGTTGGATTTGGTGTTACTAGTGTACATTTTTTTCTAAAATTACAAATGTGCAAGTATGTCAAGTGGTTGACCAAGCCAAAATTGCATTGACTCTAGTTCAAAACGGGATTTGCCAAAATGAGGTCATAGATTTTAAGAACATAAAAATTTCAAAAAATCACCATGTGAAGAGAACCTCATTTCAAATCCATTCCAAAAAAAATGATAATATTTTGCTTGTAATCAAATTTAGAAAGAATTTTGTAATATCTCTTTCAAAATTTACAAAAAAATATTGGTGAATCTAACCGTGAATCTAACTGTACAGATGGAATCTGAAACTCACAATCTACAACTTTTGTTTGAATGTCAATTCCAAAATATACTTCCAAATAGCACTTTATAATGATTTTTCTCAGATCGTCAATTTTGGAGATGAGTCTGGATGTTCCAGGGCTAATTTTTAATTTTTTAAAAATAAGGCAAAAAAAATTCACTCACACAATCATTGCCGCTCATCCCCTAAAAATTGATATATGGACAATATTCTCTGAGAACTCGGAAGACTATCGTTTATTTGGTCAACGATTTTGGTCACGATGTGCACAGAGATCTTCGAAATACTCCTATTTTACGTGTCCATGTCCTCGATCCTCTCAAATGTATTCTCTTCCTGCTTCTCAAACAAATGTAAAATTTCACTGCAATGAGGAGAAAAATGATGTTTCTTCTTGTCATGGTCAACCCGGCCACGGAATAAACGTTTCAAGCTTAAAGTAGGTTCGCTCTAACGGATGCTCAACAAGTATTCTGCATTGAAATATCATATGTTACTAACTTGTTATTTCCCAGGACAAAAAGAAGACTACTTCCAATGCGAAGACGAAGATTTAAAGGGTACGAAGGCATCTTAACTGACGAGGACCCACAGGCCCACATGTCCGTTTAAAATTTTTTCCACATTCCTACTTCGAATTTTCTAGTAATTTGTTCTTTTGTTGCATCAAGCCGAAAAATGGAATTAGAAGGATTGTAGAGTTTATTTGGCTGCGAATTTCTATGTTTGAAATAGCAGTTTGAAGCAAACTGGAGCATTGACTTCGGGGTCATAGGGTAGGACTTCCAGATACAACTCCAACCTCTAAAACTCCGAACCCAACCCAAAGCCTTGTGAAAAGCCATGTCATTGGATAATGGAATATCAATACAGTTAATGAATGGTGCACAAAAATTCAGGGTGAGAATACAGGGCGAAGAAATCCTCAACCAAGCACCTCGTATTGTTGCACAATTGTTGGAAGCAGAGACCGAAATCTCGCTGAAAACGAGTCACATTATTCATTTATTCCCAGCACCTTCATCGGTAATACACGCTCAGTCTGAGGGCCAAAACTTTGAATGATCCGTCACACAGCAATGTACTAGCTGAGCCATCACGTACACGCCAACATAAAATCTCTAAAAAACCGACCGGAGTTGTATATTCTGGAGATTTTTAACCAACCCGCGTACCATCAATACAGAATCTTGCTAATATTCTACTCAAACGATGAAATTCCTGTAGGATTTCATCAAGATTTTCTAAAACATTTGTTGGAACCAACTTCCCAAGCTTGCTTTTGCAAAAGCCAGCCAACAAGACTTATGTCAAATGTAAAGTAAGCTAAAAGAATCGGACCTAACTGCGAGCATCCCAGAAGGTAAAATCCGGGGAGCATCCAAGCCCACCAGCAGGCGTAATATGCTTGCCCAACAGAAACGCCGTGGCCGCGGCGCGATTGAACGTGTTCGACGTGTGAATCCCATCCCAGCTCAAAACCGAAGCTTCATCCGCACACGGCTGCAACGGTAGCGTCATGGTCAAGTTCACGAACTTGCCCTCGACGAGTCCCGCGTGCCCGCACGTCACCTTCTTGTTGAAGTTGTAGTCGCCGCCCACGCCGCAGCAAGCCTTCAGAGGTGCAGTCACGTTGTAGCTCGCGGGGTTTTTGAGAATGTCCTCGTAAACTGCGTACCCGTCGGCGTAGGTAATCAAGATGTGAGGGTAAGTCTTCCGAAGCGCAATTACCTTCTCGTTCAGAGCGGCGTTGTGAGCTTTGCTAAGCTCGTTCAAAACCTTGATGCAACCGAAAGAATCGTATTCCAGACCTTTGCCCTTGAACAAGGTGAGAAGCGCAGGGATGCAGCCCAGAGGGGGAAGGTTGACCACCATGATCTTCGTGGCGATGGGCAAGTAGAGGGATGGCGTGTCAGGAGGAATGTACAAGTACGGGGTCACCATGCCCTGCAATTGAGGAATGAAACCGAACAGAGGATTAGGTCATCGTTTTCGAAGACTTTTTTTAATAAATCCTACTGTTGATCAATTGCAATTATTGGGGGAACAGTGATGAGTCTCCGGGTTGCAGAATTTCGGGTTACGAAGGCTTACCACGATGAGGTCTCCGATGGCGTTCACGACGTCGGGGACGATCTTCTTCGCCTGTCGAATTGTGAGAGAGCCGTCGTACAGACCGAAGAAGTAGTCTTGGTAGCCAGCGTACACCACGAACAGAGACTCGTTGAATGTGGACAACTTCGGCAGGCTTTGGACGAATCCTCCTGCAAAAAGAATCGCATTGCAAAGTGAGCCTCTCGTAATATAATATTCTCTCCAAGAATTCCAATCGATCGAAGCAGCAATACTGGATTGTAAAACTGAAGTGAATGTTGAGGAAGGCATGACGAGTGCGTGACTTACTGCTAGGAGGGTTGAACACGGGGCTCTCGTAAAACCACACTCGGATCTTGTAACGGTTGAACCACTGGAGCTGCACATCCAGGGAGAAGGGAGTGTTGAATCCCGAGCCCTTGTGCCACACTTTCACTGTTCTAGCGGGAGCACCATACGAGGCGAAGTTGGTGCCGAAAGTGAAATCTGCTGCTGTCCCACGTAGCACTGGATAGATGGGTCGCCTCCTAACTCCGAAAGCTGCCCGCAAACCAAGACACGATCCAATACATTAATCATTCACCATTCACAACCGAAAAACTTCTCAGATCGCACAAACCTAAAGCTAAGCAGTACAAGAACTCGAATCCAAAAAGTACGAGAACTAGATTACTACCTATCCACTGATTCTGGACAAGTGCAACAACCTACGGACCCCACCAGCATGGTCACAGAGTATTGATCAAAATTGAAACAGACAAGAATCTAGCAGTCGTCGAGAACTAGCTGAGGATTGATTGTTGTACAGTGCGCACTCGCTACGGACACACATTCCAATCCTGCACATCCACTAAATTCGAACCCTAGGAATCGACCCTCAACGTACCAAGGAAGTCCAGAAGCAATTTTCCGTCGGTGAATCGATCCGCGGCATGCATGGGAAACACCTGGCCATTGGGATCCAGCTCCGCATGGGCAAACAGTTCAGGAAACGCAGCAATGCCGTTTCCCGTGTCACTCAAGGAGTCTCCGAAGGCAAAGACCCCCGGGTAAGTGCAGTTCGGCAGAGCAGCCTGTGCCCCTTGAAAGAGCGCACACACCAGCAGCACTGCACTGGCTCCCAGCAGCAACATCCTTGCTCTCGCCATCGCCTTAAACCAATGCACAACCTCTTCCCCAGACACCACCACCCTTTCTGGATCTTTCACCGTGCCAAAGCTATCTCACCTAAGCTACCTCACGAGCACTAGCAAACCCCAAGATCGATCTGATCAGTGGAGTTCTGGAAGTACGCTGACCCCAATTGAGAGTTGTGATCAACTGAGCTCAGTTCCAAGCTTATATAACCGCCACGCGCACCCTACTCAAAAGAGCCGTTGCTTGTGCTTTCCGCAGTAGCATCTGCTCACTGGATGTCTGGATCATATTATTGGGAGCTGCAGCAGCTCGTGAGCTCTTTTCAATTGTCACAGTATACAGATTAGTTCACACATTTCTTTCCTTTCTTTACGTACTGTCGAACTTCCTGGGAGGAGACTTTGAATAAGTTTTAATTTAATTCCTAAGTCGGGGAGGGGGGACTGGGGGAGTGACCGGAAGTGAACAGTCCGCGTATTATTGCAGTGTTGTTGTCGACGTTGACAATTCTATTCATTGGGACCTGAGTTTCCGGCGCTTGTATGGCATGGCGCGGCACCTCCGCAGCTGCAGTCGGGACGCTGGGATACAGGGAGGGAGTCCGTCTCGGGCTCTCAGTTCGATTGGGAAATGGCGGACGGAGTGGTTGGGTGCGACTTGTGTTCCCCTGGAAACGTAGCTGTGATGGATTGCAAGGGGACTCTACTGCGACTTGCGATCCCCTGGAAACGTAACTGTGGTGGCGTTTTTTAGGGGGCTGCGGTGACTCGCGTTCCCTTGGAAATGTACAGTTGTAGGGGTCTGCGGCGACTTGCGTTCCCTCGGAAACGTAAGTTGCGCAATGGGTAATGAGTGCGAGGGGACTAGTGCGCTGCATGTGTGAATGCTTGCGGTGCCCGCTAGTCAGTCTGTCAGTCCGTGTAGTCCCCAACTTGCTAACTGAAGTCATTCCTTTAAATTTAATCGGTTGCATAGTGTTCACACTAGGAGAGGGTTAACCCCTAAGTGCTTCGACATCCATTTTCTGGATGATGAACAGATTGAAACTCCTGTTTCATCCTCCTAACTATTTGGATGAAAGTTATTTTAATTTGTAAAAATACATTATCAAGTTTTTGTCCTATCTAAGGGTTGGATTTGGGGTTACTAGAGCTTATATTTTTCTAAAATTACAAATGTGCAAGTATGTCAAGTGGTCAAACTTCATTGACTTTAGTTCAAAATTGGATTTGCCAAAATGAGGTCATAGGTAGGAAGAACACAAAAATTTCAAAAAATCACCATGTGAAGAGAACCTCATTTCAAATCCATTCCAACAAATTCTACTCAAAAAATTATAATATTTTACTTGCAATTGAATTTGGAAGGAATTTTGAAATTTCTCTTCAGAAATTTATAAAAAAATATTGGTGATAGCATTGGTGAATCTAACCGTACAAATGGAATCTTCAAATCAAAATCTACAACTTCTATTTGCATTTTAATTCCAAAATATGCTTCCAAATAGTACTTTATAATGCTTTTTCTCAAATCATCAATTCTGGAGATGAATTTGGACGTATAGGGGTTAAGGTCCTCTTTACCCTACACTAAATAGTAAAATTAGGTTGCCTTAACAATTAGGTTGCCTTACCCCAAGAAAGTTACTTTACAAGCCATCAAAGGGAGTCAACAAATATTTCCATTTGTACACATGAAGGTTCATGAGTCCCAATTACAACAATTCCTACTTCAAAAGTAGTACATTCTTGTATAGTAATAGAAAATATTTATATTGTGTCAAATGTCAAGAAATTATAGTGGGGAAACCTAATTTCACTAATAAATGTAGGGGATATATGGGAAATTGCAAGAAACACCTATCCTGTTTTCCGTCAAACATTCAATCTTGAAATTGTTTTGCACCATAAGTATTGCAAAAATGATAGAATGAACATGAAATTTAGAAAGAAGCTTCCTGTAGCTATAGAAAATGTACTCAAATTATTTCTATTTTTCCTAAATTAATTCCATTGGTGAAATTAAATTTCAAGTATATGTCACATATACAATTTTGGTGGTTTTTAGTACTATCGAGTACCTTTGTTGAAGAGTTATATAGTCAAATTTGGTAGGCTAGTTCTTCTATTAGAATTACACCTTCGGAAGAGAGGGATTTCCAAAAAAATGTTCCAAATGTGTTTTGCATTGGCCTAAAGTGTGTTATATTTAGGTTGAATTTGTGTTGAATAAAAAATGTTTTTTTAGTTCTAGATTTGATCTTCCTTCTTTTCTCTTAGTTGGCAACAATGGCTACTTTTAAGATATATTTTTCAAGTGCATTTTTTAATTTAAAAAAATAGAAATGTGGAAGTCTGATTTTCTAATATAAATTGTAGCTTTTGGCTCAAAATAGTATTTCAAGGTACATAGAAGGACTCAATAGTACTCGTAGGGGCATATAGTGCTTCTAATCTACGAATGTAAACTATCATTATGGAAAATTAAGCATTGCCATCCATCCTTGCCATCCAATGATGAGCATCACATGTAGTACAAAAAGTACTAAAAGGCTGAAAATAAAAAATGCAACAAATAGTACAAGTGTTTCTTGCAATCACCCATATACAAGGGGTCTAGAAAATGGAGAAGTCTTCTCTCCAAGTCCTCACATTTGTCAATGAGAAGACTTCGTTTGGAGTTTCAATCGATGTAAATCATGAAGAGGGCATGAAGGGGGTTAATTTATATTAAAAAAATTTCAATGATGACCCTTGGAATTTAAGATTGACCCACCTCTTGACTACAATTCAAAATTTGAGAATTTTTATTGCCACATAGAATGAAAGTGTGCTCCAGATGTTTGGTCTTTCTCAAAGAGTAGTCACCTCTCATTTCATGATATAAAAACATTTTTCAAGAACTTTTCAATTTCAAAAAATCAAATCCTTCAAAAATTTGGCCCCCTCACCTCTCAAATCAGTGTAAATCGGGTTTAAGGTATGCATACACTCCAATGTGCTAGGTGCCCCAAAGCGCCACTTGATTTGATGCTCCTATTATATACATATCTTAAATGAATATGTACATATTGTTGAAGAAAAAAATTTTAGAATATCTACCAAAAGAAATTTGATCCCTCATAACTTTGCATATGGTATCCAAAATTAATTGCATGTGCATTCTGTGGTTCCTTAAATTTTTTTCATCAATTATAATATTTTTTTTATTAGACTAATAATAGAATTTGTGCTCAATTGAAGAAGAAGCAATTTTAGGTGTTATACCTTGAATTTTCCTCCCCTTAGCTCTAAAACAAGATTAGAGTGGAAGTGGTTTGTGAATTATTTAAAGGAACAACATTGGATGAAAAAATATATTTTTTCATCCATTTTTTTGCTTTAATTGGTGTTGTATACTTGAAATGGTTTATTTTGTACTTTTTCTTCAAAAATTTATAATAACTTCAAATTTTTATCAGAATAATTGAAACCTTCAAGAAGTATTGAAAAAGATTTTAAAAATTGAGTGACAAATTAGAGCATACAAACCAAAAGATATTTAGGTTGATTGCACATTTTTAGGGGGTATTATGTAGGGATTAAAGATTTTTCTATATATGCAACAAAATTCCATTTACTTACTTATCATAGAATATTTCTTAAATGTTAAACCTAGCTTAAGAAGCTTGGTTTATAAGGAGTCTTAAGGATAGCATTTTTCATACTTGACTCACAATCCAACTTCAAAATATCATTTTCTTTGTCTTGAAGAGATGCATCTATTAAACCCACTCAGTTTGTATTTCAAATCACAATTTGAATGTGTTGTTTTTAAATTTGAAAGTTTTTTGAATTTTTTGTATTATAGTTGTAGATTTATTTGGTGGTTGGTACTTTGAGGAAGGTGAAAGCTCATCATTGATTGAAAATTTGTACAAGCTTTATAGGGCTCATATAGGAAAGATTTTCAAATTCTATCAACCAATGTGTGTTTTTTGGGCGAAAAATCGCTAGATCAATCAAAATCTGACCACTGTAAATCTATCCCTCCAAAATCTGGCATATGCAGTGAAATCAACACAGGGGACACTAGTATCAACTAACTTATATCAAGACCTAGAAAATAATTTAAAGATTAATCTTGTTAGTTTTAGACCAAAGAGGAAGGAACTTTATATTGATGAAAGCTATTCATGTGAGGATGTTAAAGCATAACCTTACTTAGTAGTGAGCCTATCCACTCAAAGCCAAAGCCAAAGGGAATGATGAAATATCTTCTTATGGGATATTGTTTGTTATAAATTGGTACTTATATCTTCAATTTCTTAACTTTGTTATCTTTCTTTAGTGAAATCCCATTTGGATTAATTATTTACTTCCATTGATACATGTGGTTACTTCTTCATTTGCATATGATCTCTAAAGCTCTTTTTGATCCAAAACAATTTTAGACTATATAAGTGACATTAAGTAAAGTAACAAAAATTGTTTTTTTTGCATACATGGATCTCATTCATGTAGTGCCTTGAAGTCCTAAATTATTTTAAGTGTCATTGTAGCACAAGTCAAGAATGTCATTTAGTATCTTAGAGTGTAAAGTTCTTCAAAATGCATAAAAATGTATTTGCAAGTCCTTTTGTCCAAAATGTTGTTTTTGTGCAATATAAAGAGTGTTTTCTCATTTCAGGGGTTAAAAGAAAAAATGAAAGAATTTGTTTTCAAAAACCTAAACTATGATGTACAAATTTCAAATTTTTTCAAGGGATAATTTAGAATCTACATGCAAATGATGATTAAGGTGTGTACATCCAAAATCACACCATGCCTAAACATACATGCCATCATCACTTTGTACGCACATTGAAGAAATGATTTTAGAACATCTACCAAAAAAAAACTGACCCTTCATAACTTTTACATACGGTATCTAAATGTCATATTCTTTGATGCATTGGAACCTCCTTCCACTTGACAACTATAAAAATATCCAATTTTGAAATTTTGATCACTCTAATAACTAATAACAGTAACTAGACACAGTAGCAAAAAGTGGCGGTTTTCAAGGTACCAATTTTACATAGAGTCGGCAAGGTCCATGTTCCTCGCGTGCTGGTGGACTCGTGAGCAATTTGTTTAATTATTTTTTTAGTGCAAAGTGAAGGTGTCATTAACAATTCCAGTGAAATCCAGCCCGGCTATGTTTAATTTTAATTTTTTTTTTGTGTGTGTGTGTCTTTATTTTGGGGATATCTGCAGATGGGATTTCCATTCTACAGTTCCACATGGGTTGGGGCAAGATTAGCTTTACCCAACATGATACATATTTTTCTATTGCTTTTTTTATTTTTCATATTTTATTTTTCAAAATTTTGGGGGCTATAAATATTTTTGAGAAATCAATTGCTTGACTATTCTTTCAATTCTTTATGTCATTTCTTTTCATACTTAGCCCCGAAACTTCCAAGGCAATTTTTTCATTGAAAACCACTCAAAAGTCAAAACTGCCATTTCTATTGTATAGTGCAAAAAATATTAGAAGTTTTTTTTTTGCATATCTAAACGTAGGATCTTGCACTAGACTTGTATGAGAATGTGTGGAAGAAATTTCACAAACTTTGACCTTGTGGATTGCAAAATATTTGTGTTTGAAGTGAAGAAATCTAGATTTTTTGCACCTTGTTTGACCAAAATTTTAAGGATTTGGATCTTCTTAGCTTAAAACTTTTGCAATACACATTTTGAATTTCTAATTTTTATGTTGAAGAATTGAGTTGAAAGTCTAGGAATTTCTTTGAAAAAACACACTTGATTTTCATTCTTTGAAAATTATTTAAGTAGAAGTGGGTACAAGATTGAAGGGTGAACCAAATCATTAATAGGTTTAAGAGGGAATTGAAACACAATAATAACAACAATGAGATTGTTCTAGAAAGCTAACTAAATGGCATTATGAACTCTCTTTTTGAAAAATTATAAAAATTGCATTCAAAAATGAATTCTTTAAGTTACTTTTTCTAGAAGACTCATGCTTCGACAGCCCGAAAAACAAGATTGTCCATAACTTTCTCATCCTTGATCCAAATAGAATGAATCAAATCTTTCTTTGTAGACAAAAATAATTTCTAAGAGAAACAAAATTTTCATAATTTTATTTTGACTTTTTGTAATTTTTTTGTATTGCCTGTTAAACTCCATTTTAGACTTAGAATGACATAACTTTTGCTCTCAAACATGGATTAAAATAAAAATTATATTCCTCAAAAGCTAGCATGTTTTCCTATCTTCAAAATCTGTTTTGAAAAATCACAACAAAAATTGAGAGGAAGAAAGCATACCCAAAATCCATTTTGTCCATTCTGAGGGGACAATGAGAATTTAGGAGTTAAAAAAGAATTGGAAATTGATCTTAAGAGAGGTGACAATGAAGAGAATTTGATAGTCTGATCCACAGGTCTATGCAAACATTGTTTGCAACAAAATTGGTTCCTTGTGTGCCAAGAAATTAAAAAAAATTCATATCTCCAATTGTAAAATAATGTATTTTTTAAATCCTTTTCCAGTATCAAATACTATAGTTTAACCCCTCACTGCCCAAGGGACTAGAAGTGTCCTTAGGTCAAATTTAAAGTGCTGAAAAATTTGCCCTCTGTCTTCTAATTTGTGTGGTAAAATTTTCAGATCAATCCAAGATCTACTGAATTTTTGGAATCCAATTGAAGTTCACAAGTTCAATTTGAGTTCACCAAATTGCATTTGATGGCTACAACTTTGGGGGCTTGTATCTCCTTCATCCAAAGTTTGTTTTCAATAAAATTTGTTGAATTATGTTAACATTGAAGTCTAGTTATTGTGGTAGAATTTTCATGTCAATCCAAGTTGTTTTGAATGTCTAGGAGCAATTCGAAGTTCAAAATCCCGACATTTTTGGATTACAGTGAACTTTGGCAGCTTGTTTCTTCTTCATACAATGTTTGTTTCTAATAACTTTTCTGGAAAAGTTGTGCATACTAGTCTAGTTTGTGTGTATAAATTTTCATATCAGTCCAAGAAGTTATGAGTGATTGAGAAGCACTTTAGTAGAAGGAGGTTCAGTTTTTGATGGCTTTTTTGCAACTTTTCTTGCTATTTTTTGACATTTGAAAGTCATATTGCAGACACAATGAGTCAATTGAATGATATTTTTTTTCATCAATGTATTTGTAAGCTGATTTTGAATCACTTTATAGTTTAAAGTTTCTTCATTTGAGTATATTTAGAAACCAAATTTTGCCTCCAAATGTATTTTTAGGAAAAATTCAGTATCCTTTTTCAGCACTAAAGCATTATAATCTTGCAATCCAAGTAGTCAAATGACACCAAATTTGATGCGCATTATCTTCAACAAGTGCACTACAAAATTATACGGTTGAAATCTCTATAACTCAGTGAAAATTATATCTATAACATTTCAAAAAAAATGTTGTTTTTGAGCTTGTTCAAACCTTGGGCGGTGAGGGGTTAATAAAATAGTTAACCTAATGGTACTCTCAGTGTTATAACTTTTGGAGCCTTTGAATTTGTTACCTCCAAAAAAGATAGCATTTACAAAGGGTTGGTGTATGCTATTGCTGCAACATCCAACTATGTAGATAACAAATTGTAAAAGCACGTCTATCTTTTATTGCCATGCTTTGTTCACTAGAACATTTTTCAAGGACACTATTGAAAACAATAACCCATTGTAGCTAAATTTTATAATTTCTTTGTTTCCTTAGGTGATTATGGTCATTACAAAGTTAGGTTAAATTATTTTAATGTTCTAAAACTAGTTTGATAAGGTATAGGAACTTCTACAAATAAATCACATTCTTGGATTTAGAAGCCAAAAGTACCCATTAAGTACCTAGTCTAAAGTATTTCAAACTAAAATTTAGACGAGGTATTCCCCTAACATACTCATTACTAGTGAAAAAGTGAGAATAATAAATTAACTTCATTTTATGTTGCATAGAAGTCTACTAAATAAACTTCTTTAAGATTGCATTTTCAAACATTGAAAAAAATCTTTTGATGATTTTTTGAAATGCAAAAAATCATCTTCATACATTTTTTGCAATGAACAAGAGTAACTTTATAATTTAGGTTAATTTTTTTTCTTAGAAATTAAAGCATTGAAGTACTTACTTTCTTGAGATTGTTTTGCTTTTATTAAATTTCTTATGCAGAGTGTCATCCTATAAATGATCCTCCAAGATAAAATATCCTAGAGATTCAAAAATGTTTTTTATTTTTGAAAATGAATTTCTTTAATTATAGAATACTCTTTAAGAAATCTTAAATACTAGCCTCCCAAGCTATAAGTAATATTCATTAGTTTTTATAATCACCTACAACTTTCTAAACAATTTGACACCCAATAAAATGCGTGAGGATTCTTTTATAGCAATCTATTTTACGATGTCTTTAACATTCTCACTTTACATTTTGAAAGTGTGGCGAGCCCTATAATATGAATTATTGTACTCGATTCGAAAATATTTTGGAGAACATTTGTAAAGCCCTTCTAGAGAAGACTTGGGAAAAAAACTCTTTGGGTTCATGGCTTGTCTTAGAGAGGTAGGCCATTAGTGGTACTATAAAGTAAGAGGAGGGCATTAGAGTGTCCAATCTTCTAATTTAATATATCTTCTAAAATAAGGCATTGTACTTAAAGCACTGATCCTTTTTAAATGACAAGCTATGAGCTGTTTAGCCAAAAGGTCTTCTAGCATCGTATGGAAACCTACCTACCTCTTGAGATGGGCCCAATCACAGTCCTTCAAACTCAAAACTTGTGCACTTTTTAGCCCCCCAAGACAAAAAACGTTGTTGGCATCATTTTCTTTTCTTGGAGTTTGACATTTTGTCTGTAAAAAATTGCATTTCTTTAGTCTTCTCCATTTTGAAAACCCTCACATGTTTATTAAAACCTTGTAAGTTCTTTTTAATTGATAAGCTATGAGCCATTTAGCCAAAAGGTCTTATGGCATCATATTGAAACGTACCTACTTCTCAAGATGGGTCTAATTACAATCCTCGAGACTCAAACCTTGTGCACTTTTTACATTTTAGCCCCCCGAGACAAAAAGTGTTGTCGGCATCCTTATCTTTTCTTGGAGTTTGAAGTTTTTTGTGTTAAAAATAACATTTCTTTGGTCTCCTCCATTTTGAAAAACTTACAGGTGTTTGTCAAGAACCTTGCTATCTACCACTTCTTACCTCTGAAAGTCAATGTAAACAAAAGAGGAAACTGACGATGCTCTATCTCTCTCAACTTTACAGTTACAGTTTTGTTTTGTTTTTGACACAAATGAAACGGAATTTCATTGCACAGAAGGAATGATTACAGTTCCAGTTCCAATTTCTTCCCTGACTCTGTAAATTCAGTAACAAGAACTTCAAAGATTCATGACGAAGTTTGACCGCACAAAGATCAAAACTAAGTTAATATTTGTCTCCATTGATGGATGGGACTGTTGTACTTCGATGTTTGTCACTGCAAAACGCCGTAGACAGGGGTACAGTACGGCATATCCTCACTACCAACCAAGTCCGAACTCATCACCACAATTAAAGGTTATCTGACCAATTCGAACATTTTTCTGATCATGGCCGAGTGGCCGGCGGTTCCTCAAATAATTGGGTCTTCGAACTTCACTGGATTCAGGCCTGCTCCCGTTGACTCGAACTTACTTACAGAGGCGCCAACCAAAAGTCAGAGGCGCTGACATTGGATCCCTCGTCAGCGCCGTTGACAACTTCCCTTTCCTTTTTGAAGTTTTTTAAACATTCTTTTGAACTTTGAGACGGTTGAAAATTTCACAAGATATTCAATAGAATAATACACCTGTAGTAGAGAGGAGAGTGGAGACTTCGGCGCTAATCTAAAATAAGCGGACGGGGAAACTCTATAATTGGGTCCAGTTTAGGAAGACCCTCCCCTTAAAATTCTCGGGAAGAAGGAGCAAATTGATGAGCGCTTCTTTTTATAGAACGGATGAGAGCTGGCGCATCGGGACGGAGTGCCTGGCATCGAACATTTACAGAAATTTGTGGTTGTTATTAGAGAATTGAAAGAAACTGAGAAAAGAATAGAGAATACGTCGTTGATAATTGAGAAAAATTAGAGGTTGACTTCGAATGACGCGGTGCCGCTGACTTGGATGTATTGGAACCAGCCACCTGCACCAAGTCAACGGTCCACTTGTCACTTGTCAGAGTGGTCACGAGTCAAGCATGTAGAATGGTAATTTACTTCACGGGTTTTGCTCTATTTCTGTTTTTCTTTTTGGCAGATTGTGAAAACAAGAATGATTATAAGAATTCATTTTTAAAACAAATGAAACAATGTTAAAAATTACATGATTTCACTCATACTAGTGTGCTCTGTGTTGTTGCCACAACCATCTGGATGTCAAAAGTGATGGCTAAGGTGCTAAGCCTTCTTTAATAAACTCCTTAAGTAAAACTAAAAGTAATTTTCTAATTTTTTTGATTAAAAAAATCCTTTGAAATTCAATAACTTTCACACCATAGGTCAAAAGGCCACAAAACAAAGCCCTTGCACCCCTTCTCACATAGTATTTTTGATGGTTCTAAGTACATAACCGAGGGATGCACGTCTTGGAGATATCACTCTAACAAACAAATAAATCAAACAAAACAAACAACCTATCTTAAGGTATGGACTAGTGTGCCCGGTGCCATTGCCACAACCTAAATGAAAGTAAAAGTGCTTTTCTAATTCTTTAATCCATAAAAACTTCAAAATTCAATAACTCTTACATGATCATAGTTCCAAATGCTACAAAACAAAGCCCATGAATTTCTCCTTGTAGGAAGCTTTCCAATGGTACTAAGAATGTAACTAGGGTATGCATAGTCCAAAAGATCTTACCATAACAAACAAAACAAAACAAATAGAACAAACTTCACATAAGGTATAGATAGTGTCTTGTCTGCCATTGCTATGGTTGTAATAAAAATAAAAGCCATTTTCAATATTTTAACCCTTAAAGTCCCAAGGCCATTTTTCTATGAAAACCACTTGAAACTACTAGTTCTACTCCATCCACCCAAGGAAACAAAAGAAGCGTTTCTTTATAGAATCTAACCATAGGATCTTGGACTTCATTGGTCTCACCTAATGTGGTAAAAATTTCATGAAGTTTGACAATACAAATTGGAATATATAAGGATTCCAAGTTGGAAATTTTTTTTGAATGTTGGCATGCAATTTTAAATGACTTTGATTGCCATTTGAGGAAAAATTTTGCTCAAAAAAATTTGAATTTTAAATTTTAAAGTCAAAGACAAAAAATGCAAAAAAACATACACTTGATTCTCATTCTTGAAACCCTAAATACTGACCAATTCTCCTTTGAACGGATAACAAAATATCCAAGTAGGGTTTAAACTTTAAAGTCCATTTTGGTTTGATGTCGAAATTTTGACACAAAGTGTAACATGTCCCTCCTTCTAGTAGGAATATAATTTTTTTTTCCAATTAAGTGCTTGGATAAAAAATTATGTTACCCCTCCTTTACTTTTTGAAATTTGACAGGTATGTAACTTACATGATACAAGATGCAAATGTGAAAAAAAATAACCATGTATAGTGTAAAATTCTCATTCTAAGAGGAGTTAAAGTCTGTTGGCCCTATTGGGTAAGGTCTAAAAAAAACTTTTTCTTCTAACTTCAAAAATTATAATCTTTCAATCCATGTAGTTAAAGTTTCTGAATTTTTTTCACACATTCACAGTTTCACACAATAGTCTAGTACAAATTTGTATGGTTGAATTCTGGAAAAAAAATTATTTTTTTCTTACTACCCACCCAAATGGTAGTCTTTGACAATTTCTGCCCCAAATAAGCCTCCAACCTTTAGGGGTTAAAAATTTGTTATGTAAAACTAGGTCCCAAATTTAAAGAAAAACTAAATCATTCATAGCTCTAAGATGGTATTAAAACACTATAATCCCAATGGTGATATTGTTTATTTGTTTTAGTAGAAAACTTAACCTTGTCAAACAAGTTTTTTTGTAAAATTGTGAAATTGCATTTAGAAATGAATTCTACAAGTTATTTTTTCTAGAAGATGCTTTGATCGATTGAAAAATAAGATTGTCCATAACTTTTAGATGAAAAGTCCAAATGGAATAAATCAAAGTTTCCCATATATATAAAATTACAATCTATGAGAAAAATATTCATTTTTTTTCATGTTTTTGTGTGTGAGGTGGGTTCTACATGAAGGTTGCTATTATGTGAGCATAAGAGTATGAGCCCACGAGCCTAAAATACTATACACCTATATAATAGGTGTATATACTATAGAAACCATCTATAATTATAGGATATATATGTTACAAATACCCATATTATAGGTGTTTATGATGCATAGACCTTCTATAGTGTGTGGTATCTATATTATAGGTACCTATATTTTAGGATGAATGCTCACAAGCTCACATTTTTGGGCTCACATACTAGCATTGTTGGGTTCTACATGCCACACCTAAAAAAAGGACTTTAGGTGCCATAACTTTTGCTCCCAAGCACCAATTAAAATATAGATTATATTTTTAGAATGATAGTGTGTTTTTCTATCTTTACAAAAAGTTTTAAAAAATCATGATGAATATTGAGACTGTAGGAGCTTCCTCGAATTCCATTGTGTCTTCCAAGGGGCCAATGGGATTTTAGGGGTTAATTCAAGAAAACTTTGAAATTCAATAATTCTCACAATGTAGGTCCATATGCCACAAAACAAAGACAATACACCCTTCCTTGCATAGAACTTTCGAACAATACCAAGCATGCAACCAAGGAATGTACGGCTCTAGAAATTTTATTGTTACAAACAAAACAAAACAACATAATTTAATGTTTGAATAGTACAATGCTCTTAAAATGTTTCATTTGTTTACAAAAAAATGCCATAGCTAATTTAGGAATTAGAAATTTAAGAAAATCCTATATGTTGTGGTACAAGTAATACACTTGCATAAAATTCAAAATTCAAAATTTTAAAAATCATTTAAATTTTTTTTTAATCCAAATTATGATAATTAATTTTTTAATGCAAAGAATTGTTTTCTAGATTTTTTAGTAAGTGGAATGAGAATTCCTTTAAGAATTTTCTAGTAAGAATTTCACAAATTTTCAGATCTTATTGAGTGAAAATATTGACTCAAGTATGATTCCAAAATTTTACATTGTTTATAATTCACTCTAAAATCTCCTAAATTTGGAGTCATGTTTAGTCAATAATATTTCACTCAATAAAATTTTAGAATTTGTGAAATTGTTACAAGAAAATTTCTAAAAATAATTCTTATTCCACTTCCTAAAAAATCTGAAAAAATTCACTAATAAGTTTGATTAAAGTATGAAAAAAAATCAAAAAATATTTTTCAATTTTTGAAAAATCATTTTATGCAAGTGTGTTACTTTTACTTCAACATATCCAAAATTTGTAGAGAAAATATAATTTTTCAATTAAGTTAGCCAACCCATTTCTGATCACTCCTTCCATTTCCATTAAGTAGATTGTAGACTGCTTTCTTTCTGTGAAGTTGTGGTGTAGTTCCTAGAGTAGTGGTATCCCATTATGATTGGTTGCAAGGCTCTCAATATTGCAACTAGCCCTTGGTCGATTGCAATTAGCCTGTGGTCACAAATAGAAAGCTCAATATCACTATAATAGGTCGAAGAGAATCTTCCACTAAAAAAATTTATAGTAATTACATTTTGTGTAATAAAATTCTAGAAAAATATGCAATCCTTCTAAACTCTATTTTTGCACATGGGAAAAATTTTGCATTCTAAAAACCTCTACTCCAAATATGCATAATTGCTTAAGTGGTTGGAAATGGGTTGGCTACTTTAGTTATGGCAATCTTTGAAGTGCATGAATACTTGTGAGAATCATTATCAATGAGTTCAACTTGTCACGTATTTTCACATAAATAGATCACAGATTTGCACATAAATTGAACACGTATTTTCACATAAATAGAGCACGTGTTTTAACATACAGTAACTTAAATAGAACAGACCTGGAAAAGGTTGATCCTCAACGTTCCATCAATAGTGAGTCCTGACTCCGGAGCCTACAAGTGTCCCCCGTTGTCGGTACCAACTATGGAACTGTAGTTTCAATCGTTTCGCCAATCGCCACATTTGGTTATTTTTATAATAATAATTATTATTACTATTATAGTATAGTATCTTGTTAACTTATTCTACTTGCAGTAAAATTATTTGAACATAGAGATAATTGTCAACTAAAAACGATTGTCAAATGAAGGGTTAACCTCTAAACGGCCCAGGGGACCAAAAGTGTCCTCACATAGTTTCAAGTCCAATTCAAACTATTGTAACTTTTGCATCCGATGTCCAAATTCAATAAAATTTGTTGGAAAAGTTGCGCTCTCTTTTCTAGTTTGTGTGGTAAAAGTTTCAGATCAATGAAAGATGAAATGATTTTTTGGAAGCCAATCGAAGTTCACAAGTTCTATTTGAGTTCACCAAACTGCATTTGATGGCTTCAACTTCGGGGACTTGTGTCTCCTTCATCAAATGTTTGTTTTCAATAAAATTTGTTGTATTTTGTTCCCCTTGAAGTCTATTTATTGTAGTAGACTTTTCATGTCAATCCAAGATGTTTTGAATGTTTGGAAGCAATTCAAAATTCAAAATCCCAACATTTTTATATTATAGTGAGCTTCAGTGGCTTGTTTCTTCTTCATTCAATGTCCATTCCCAATTTTTTTTTGGGAAAGTTGCACATACTAGTCTAGTTTGTGTGTCTAAAATTTCATTTCAATCCAACAAGTTATGAGGAACTAAGAAGCATTTTAGTAGAAGGAGGTTGAGGTTTTGATGTGATTTTTGCAACTTTTCTTGCTATTTTTTGACATTTCAAAGCTAATTTGCAAACACAATGAGTCAATTGAATGATATTTTTTTTCACCAATGTGTTTGTACAATGGTTTTAAATTACTTTATAGCTTAAAATTTTTTCATTTGAGTAGGTTTAGAAATCGAATTTTACCTCCAAATGTGTTACTAGGAAAATTTCAACAGCCTTTTTTAACACTAAAACATTATAATCTTGCAATCTATGTGGCCAAATGACTCCAAATTTGATTCATATCATCTACAACATGTACACTACAAGATTGTATGGTTGAGATTTCTATACATAAGTGGCATTTTGATCTATAACACTTCAAAAGCAATGATGTCTTTAGACCCCCCAAAACCTTGGGCTTTTAGGGGTTAATCCCTAGGAGCATCCCCACCCATCTTGCAAAACTAATGAACTTGTTAAGAGGCCAAGCCAAAAGCCTTGGGTGGCTTGCAAAATGGGGGGATTTTGCAAGCCAAAGAGTGGCTTGCAAACCGGCTTGCAAACTGTATGAGATAAGAGCACTAGCACTTTCCCCCAAAGCACACACCTTTAGTGTTGTAGCCCATTGGATGGACCTTGCAAAGTGGTCCAAATTTGGGAACTTATAGCATTCTGTGGGTGGGGCAATTTGGCTTGCAAATTGGATGGCCCTGCATTTTGCAAAATGGGTGGTGATGCTCTAAGCGCTCCGATGTCCATTTTATGGACAATGAACAAATTGAAACTAAAGTTTCATCCTCGTAATTGCTTGGGTGAAAGTTATTTTAATTTATGGAGATACTTTATCAAGTTGTTGTCCTATCTAACAGTTAGATTTCATGTTACTGAAGTACACTATGTTTCTAAAATTACAGATGTGCAAGTGTGTCAAGTGGTTGATGGAGCCAAAATTGCATTGACTTTAGTTCATAATTGGATTTGACAAAAGTCACAAAACAAGGTCATAGATTTTAAGAACACAAAAATTTCAAAAAATCACCATGTCAAGAAAACTTCATTCCAAATCCATTCCAACAAATTTTACTCCAAAAATGATAACATTTTGCTTGTAATTGAATTCAAAAGGAATTTAGAAATTTTCCTTTCAAAAAATTCATAATTTTTTTGGTTATAGTGTTGTTGAATCTAACCATACATATGGAATCTACAATTCCTAGTCTACAACTTTTAATTGAAATCACTTCCAAAATATGCTTCCAAATAGCACTTATAAAGATTCTTTTCAAATTGCCAATTATGGAGATGAAGCTAGACAATTAGGGGTCAACTAAGAATAGTCCAAAAGAAACACAACACCAAACTCAATCAAACCTGAGTCTTGGTGCTCCAAGGAGTTTCATCCTGTGTTTTTTTTCCAAACTCCATCTCTAGGTCCTACAATGCACATACTTTACAAATAATTATAATTCCCTCTTGGCAATTGGCAAATCAAAGATTTATTATTTTGATGATGGATTAATTCACTTGTTTGTCTCTATAGCTCAACTCACTATTTCGACTTTCAATCAATTGCAAGTGTCCTAGTGTGCAAAAGCAAAAGAATCTCCACCATTTCTAATCCAATGCATTATTTGTATGAGAGCAAATTGTTTTTACAGTTATCGTACCTCAACAACAATGTAATTCTTCAAAAAGTTCATTTTGTACTATTTGTGCATTTTTCATCCAAAAATTGGAAAAACAACTTATTTGGTGTATTTTTTGGCCATGCTCTTTGTGGTATGGTAATGAGGTTAATTCATATCCCATTGCATTTGCTTATTGATGATGTAAATTAGTTTTATAAGGTAGTATCACTTGAAGCAAAGAAATGTTAATATTGTGTTTTAACAAACTCCTGTTTTATGAATCACATAACGACAATATGGGACTAAACTTTGGTGAAGTCTAAGAATATTACTCAAATACAAAGTTATTTGAGGTCTAAATTAAGTTGGAAAATTATTCAAAATCATGCTTTATTTTCAATGTCCTCATCTTGAAGAAGGTGCAAGGAACTACTATCTTGTCATTTAGTTTTCTAGCATGCTTTCCAAGATATGTTCAAATTTGAATGATCTTACCTTGATTCATGGATATAAAGAGACGGCTTTTAAATAAATACATATGTTTTATACCCTCTTCTCATAAGTGCCTTAAAATTTATAAACAAAAGAACGTATAATATTTGTAGTTTGAAATTTTATTTTTTATTATATATTTATGTGGTGTCTCAAAATACTTTCCAGAAGAATCAAATACTTTCCAGAAGAATCTAATATCTTCTTCAAATTCTAAGAGGATGCAATGAAATTAGGACAATTCAATCCCTAAATCATTTCATTAATTTTTGAATTTTGGGCAAGTTCTTATGGATGCAATTTCTATTAATATTTTCTAAGGATTTTATATAGATTAGAAAGCTCTTTCAGCTTTTCTATGCCATTTTGCAAAAGGATTTTCCTTTGTGATTAGAGATTTATATTATTTCTTTGTTTTCTGTAATATTTGGACAATGGAAAAATCACATTTTTAATTTTTAAAAATATTTTGATGATCTGTTAGAATAGATTTGGATTAATGAAAATGATTCTTATTTCATTCTAAGAAGTGAGGTCATAAAGATGAAGAAGTTTGTTTTAGGCAGATGCTTAAGAAGTAGAGTTGAAAATTGGTGGAGAATAGAAATATAAATTAAGTATAAGATTGTATGGTTAGAAGTTGCTAAAGAAATTAAGAATTTTTTTTAACCCCTAAAGGACCAATGCACGTTTGGGTAGAAATTGTCAAAAACTACCACTTTGTACGGCAACAAGAAAAAAATGGAAAAAAAGTTTTTTTTTCAAAATTCAATTGTACAAATTTATACTAGACTTCCTTGGGAACATGTGGAAATTTTTTTAGAAAATTGGAATGCACGGATTGCAAGATTATAACATTTGAAATTAGGTGAAAAAGTTTTTCTCTAACCTTACCTGACACGGCTTGCAAACTTTAACTCCTTTTAGAATGAGATTCTTACACTAAACATGGTTATTTTTTTTGACATATTGTAATCTAAAATTTTGCCTTTCTCAACAAAACCCAAGACTATAGTATAGATGTATAGGGGTTCAAAACCCAAGGAATGATCAAAAAGTCTAACGCATCATGACTAAAGTCACTTTTCAAAGTAGAAATGCCTTATAAATTGGATTTCAATGGAAAATATTACAAAAATAACTCATTCGTTTTAGGGAAAAAGACATCTCTCTCTTATCCAAACACTAATTTCCATCTAACATATGGATTCAACAAAACAAGTTTGCCGTCTTCTTCATATTCTAGTATGGGGACAAATAGGAAATATGCTTAAAGCTTGGATAAACTTGACATATAGCTTTAGGCACAATAGTTTCCATTTCCTGATGCATTTGCTTAAAGGTGATTGCAAGAAAACCTTCATGATTTTGAATCAAAAACACAATTTTTGGCCATAGGACTAACAATATTCTGTAGAACTATCAATATTATGTGTCTATAGTACGCCGACAGATTTGTACCATCTATTATGTACTATGTAGTACTATAGACTATTGTAAGGTACTACAGAAACTATTGGGAGTAGAAAATAGCAAAATAAGGGTCTGTGGACCTTTTCATTTTTTTAATCTATTTTTTAAAAATTCCAGAGAAAAGTCATTTTGCTAGAGAAGATTGCGATCACATTGCACCCAAAATTGATGAATGTAGGAAATTTTTTCCTTCTTCATAGCCTTTCCGCCAAGGATGATCACTTTGACCCTATGTGTGCAACTGACATGTTGCTATTTCATAAAAACTCATTGTCAATCCTAATAATGCTAGTATACATCCAACATTTCCAATTTGTAGCTTTAAAATTTCATTTTTGGATCAAAAGTAGGACTAAAAACCCCAGGGAGATCACTTAGTGTATCCATAACAAACCACGTGTGTTAAAGTGATTTTTTGACCCCCTATATACTTTTTAATAACTAATAATTTCAACCTATAACTTTGAGCTTTGTTTCATAATGACCATATGTTTCTATTGCCCCAAATTACCAACTCAAATAACATATGAAATGATTTCTAGAATAGGTTGAATAATGGACTAAAATGGCATGTTTTTTAACTCAAATATTTATAGAGAATACATTTTAGATGACCATTGCATCATTATTCAAGAAAAATGAACTTTCAATATGGTGTTATTTTTAGGAATTTTTTGCTCATTTTTTAGACAATTTTTTCTTATATAAAATAGGGGTGTGAAAGTTATTTTTAGCTCTGCAGTGTATCTTTTTACTTCAAAAATTTGTAACTAATTATAATTATCTAACAAAAATATCAATAATTCACAACATAAACTTTCAAAGTAGGAAAATCTAGTCATATTTTTTTCTTTTCCTTTTATTTAAATTTTAGAATATAATATAGGGGGTCTAAAATCTTAACACACATAGTTCCTAATGGATACACTAAGCGATCTCCCTAAGCTAAAAAACTCCGAAATGGCCAAAATAGACATCCAATTGGAGTCAATTTAAAAATAGTAAACTAATTGTGAAAAATCTCAATGTCTACAATCGTCGCATGTACCTTCATGCTAAATTTCATGACAAATGGACAAATGATGTGAAAGTTACAAGCAAAAAACCATTGGTCGAAGGACAAGAAGACAAAAAATAGGACAAGTGTTTCTTGCAATCACCCTTAAAGCATAGGCTCACATAACTACTTAAGCATCACTCAATTCATTCAACAAGCCATTGTTAGTATTTCCAACTTTATTCAAACCATCACAATCTCAATATTGCTTATAGCAAACTTTGTTCTGAATTGCTTTAAGCAACTACACAATACACTCCCTTAGTAATCATCTTTATAGTTTACCTTCAATCTAAACATTTGCTTGTAGCATTATTATACTAATTTGGTTAAAGTCATTTTATCTAAACAGTCTAATTGTAACATCTCACCAATACATTGTTGAACTAAGCAATTACTTTAAGCTTACAATCACAAGGCTACGAATTACTGAGACTCCTTTACATACTCCATATCAATTTAGATTTAAACACAAGAATATAGATAAAGCTTTAAGCTTTTAACTTAGAGCTCATTTATCAAATCCTTGGATACACTCACAAGTTCTTACCACACCCAATCTTTGGGATTCACATATAAACACAACAATTATACACTCCATAAATAATTCTCTCCTTTGGTTACAACATGCTTTAAGCCATTAAATAATCTCCATAAATATAACTTCCAAACTCACTCCCAATACACACACATGACATTATCTTGAATTACATACACTTCTCATAAAGTTGCTTTAAGCATAATTATTACACATAACAGCCAAAGCTTTCATAGACTAGTACAACCATTCAATAGAATTTCTCATAGGTCTTTGCTTAAAGCTTCAACCTTCAGACACAAACAATTGCTTCAAGCCTAAGTAAGATCACACACTACTATAAGTTTATACAAACAAACAAAATGATTTAATCAAACACTCATACACATGGTTGTTCGGCCGAACAACTCGACAACACGATAAACATGATGTTCAACATGTCTAGTAGACCCCCTTGTCCATCTAATAAAGTGAACTTTAAGGTTGACTTTCAAATAAAGCACTTTCTATTTCCAATATTGACATATTTGAGTTTCATTTTATTGAAGTGTGTCAATTTAATAATCACTTATTACATTCAAAATTATGGATCATAAATAAAGGGAGATTTCAAATTGTCTCTACTGCTAGAATAAGGCCTTATGCGACAAAATTGTCTATTGTATGCGACACTCGTCTTATACGACATGCGACGTCAGACGAACAACTTGACACCCGAACCCCAAAATGTGTTCGACAGAACAACCCTGTCATACACCAATAATTGCTTTAAGTACAATAAATAATAATTTCTCTTACAAGAAAATTCCACAAATACAAACACAATGATGCCCAATCATTGGGACTTACAAAAAATTTAAAATATATACATAAAGCTTCTTATTACAAAGATTATCAACAAAATCACACAATCGTTCCGAAACTCACACACTAGGAAAAGAGAAGAAGAGAGAGAAAAAAAGAGTGAAAATCACTCATCAATGTGGCTTAAGTGTTTGTTCAGATATTCTCTAGTCTAATCGTAAGAATTCATCTACAATTCACTTTAATCTCATCACAATTCCTCATACTACTTGGCAATTTATCACTTATTGCCTTGTATTCCTAAAACCAAAGATAAAATGATCTCCATTCACACCTCAAAACAAAAATGAAATTTTGATTTATATATTCTCGGGAATCTACACATTTGCATCTTGTATAATGTAAGCTAAGGTTAACCAACCCATGACATGCAAACTACCTAATGTTGTCACCTAGAGAGGACCACTCATTAGAGTCTTACATCAACCTATAACAAACGTTTTCTAATAAATGGGAATAGGAATACATTAGGCTGATTTGTAGCCATAATCGGTACCTTGGGAGATGGTTATGGAGTTATTAGTGATTGTCATAGGACACTTACACCTTTCTAGAGTAAACTCATCACAAAAATTCTTTTTTTATTCCTTTATGTCATGGCCATGTTAGGAAATCTTGTAGCTATGTTAGCAAATGTTGTGCCTACTTTAGGTGGTAAGATGACCATTATAGAAACATGTTTTGCTAATTTGAGGTAATCTATAGACTCTTTTAGACAATTGGACCAATTGGGTAGCACACTTCAAAAATTCTTCAAAAATTCTTACTTTGTTTAAAAAATGAACTTCTGAATGCTTCCTTCATTTCTAACATTTTTCTTTGCATGGAAAAAAATCTAAATTATTTTGCTAATGGAAATATGACAAACCGCTCATTAAGCATGTCATAGGTAGGTTTACCTTATATACCCACCAAATTTCAAAATCATAGGAAGAGTTTTGCACATGCTCCCCAAAGTTGCCTGAGCTACCCACAAAGTTCAAGGCAACATAACTTTTGATTTGGGCACTTGAATGACTTGATTGGAAAAAAAATTAGATTTTCAGGAAGGGATACAGAGTTACACATTTTGTCCAAATTTCACGAACATCCAACCAAAAATGACTTTGTAGGAACCTACCCAGGATTTCTTGTATATGTTGAATGGACACTTGGTCCTTCAGGGGTTAAATCTTGTTTTCAAAATGTATTGTTTTGTTACATTTTTGGTCAAAAAGAATGGAAGAGCTTGAAGGACAAATAGTAAGAACTATGTTCAAATGTTTATTTAGACAACTTCACATATAGTTAACCTAGCTAAGAGAACCTTGAATGGACACATTTTTCTCTTAGAAAATTTAATCAAGATTGATAGAAATATATCTTATCTTTGCAAATTTGAGTACACGTATTAAAATAATGCATTCGAGTGTTGAGAATTAGGACTTTGAAGGTGCTCAAATGGATTTATAGTTTCAAAGCTCTTAAATCTAATATGTTAATAGAGCCAATCTTGGACATGTATCCTAAAGAATGTGACTCTTCTTTACATTGAAGGTGAAAAAAGAACCACTTGTAGTATTTTATGTTAGAATAAAAAATTGACCTAGCTTCCATGGATTTTGCTTGTTGTATTTGAAATTCATATTGAACAACACATTAATTGCCTACGTCAATCAATATTTTATGTAATTTTAAAAAAGAATCATATTTAATATTCAATTTCTCTAATTTGTCACACTTGAGGTTTTAGAAATTTATAGTGTTTTTCTGAATCCTAAATGATGATTTCCACTTCAAAATTTAAATCCCATGTTTTGCTATTAAGGTTCAAGAAGAATCCAAAGGAGTTCTAAGAAAAAGTTTATTGTCCTCTACATAGATGCAAAAAAGGCTTTGTTGTGTGCACATTTCTAGACATCAAAATGTACACTTTTATAAAAAAAACATTGGTAATATATTATCTCTATTAAGTTTCTAAAAATAAATTATTTTTGTTGTATTTTAAAAAATATACTCATTATTTTCTAACATTAAAAACAAAAAAAACAAAAAAAAAGATGCCGTTGACTTTTTGGTGCATAACTTTTGGAACAAATATTTTTGCAACCCAATTTTGGGGAGTAAATTTACTGTAGTATTCTTCTCATTATCCATATTTTATTTTCAAATACTTTTAAAAAAAAGTTCTAATACTCTCAATACTACCCCTTGAATTCAACATTATTAATATGTATTTCTTGCTTTCACACTTGACAATCAAGTTTATGAATATGAATTCAATTCAATTTTTGATGTAATTGCAATTTTGCTAGAGAGTAAGGAAGATTGTGTAGGGACTAGTGTATTTGAGTCGATATGAGCAAATCAATGTGTCAAAGCCTCAATTAGCAAACTTGAAGCAAGTACCCTCTTCTAATTTTATTATTACTTTTTCCAAAATTAAGGAATTGAAATACTAGTATCAATTCAAATTGTTCCCTAAGACATGAGAAAATTTTCACATATATCAACAACCATATTTGCATTTGTATCTATATGTATTCCTTTCTATATTCGTACAAGTACAAGTATCCCTATGTATCTCCATATATACATGTGCATAGATTAATATCCACATTTGTACCTATATATGACAGATTCATCTAGCTAAACCCTCCTTTTCATATTATTTCTCTCTAAGTTGGCCTCTAGTTTCTAAGTAGCTTGTGGTTAGTGTTTTTGAGGGATAATAAGGACTAGTTGTGATCTCCATCTTGTGATATGGAAAGTATTTGGATTCACTTAATTGCATTGT
The DNA here is from genome assembly GCA_963920665.1 of Straminergon stramineum. Classification (NCBI taxonomy): domain Eukaryota; kingdom Viridiplantae; phylum Streptophyta; class Bryopsida; order Hypnales; family Calliergonaceae; genus Straminergon; species Straminergon stramineum. The sequence continues at coordinate 16,644,073 of OY987272.1, forward strand.
ACTCTCAATTTTTCTCTTTGATCATTCAAAATAGTAATATTGTGCTCTCAATAACTCTTTTTTCATAACAACTATGCATATTTCTAGTATATATCCTAACTCAATTTTTTTGAAGTGTCCCATTTATTTAATTATTTTCTAAATAGAATGAAAATGGCCTTGTCTATGATACTGATGGTAATTTACCTTTTTTCAAGGGGCAGTCATTACCATTACAAGTAGGAAGTACACATGCACATAGGAAACTTTACCTCTTCTATAACCATATTAAAATTATATTCCATGATTAGATGTGATTGATTTTATTTTTTATTTTTTTGAAAAAAATGAAGTGATTGATGTTATGAATGACAACTAATGGGCAAAAAATTCCAAAAGAAAATAGATAACTCTTAGGGAGATGACTCCTTGTAATTTTGAAAATACACCTAAGTTAAGAGAGTATTTGAAGTGGGGCTATTTACCTTCATTATTGCATTTACGATGATTATATTTTTACATAAAAATCTATAAGGGTGTATTTTCAATCCCCTATGTTTTTTTCAAAATTCATTCTTGTAGTCTTTTAAGTGAGGCTATCTTACATACAAAAATTAAGTGTCCAATTTTTTCCTTTAGCCACCCTTCTTTACAAATTTTTTCTTCCCTCTACTATATGCATATATAGGGTATACGTCGTAAAACCAATAACAATCAATTCACTTCAAGCGCCATTGAGTAAGTGACAATTTAATAAAAAGTTTAAAAAAATTTAAAATCTCCACTAAAACTATCTTGCGAACATCCCATTCAAGATAAGTGTGTTTAGAAAATATGACCTCAAAGATTGAAGTTCAATGAACTATAAACTCTATCCTTGTATTGTACAAATTTTAGGTCATTGAATCCACTAAAGTAAACCTCCCTATTTGTGCAATGTGACAATTTCTGCCAATTATGGTTAATTTCTTGCATTTATACTTTCTTTTACATATATATATATATATATATATATATATATATATATATATATATATATAATGTGGCACAATTTCAATCAACTATCCTTCATAGTAGATTTTATTGATTATGTCCATTTTATCATCTACAAGAAATTATCTATCCTTACCTATATTCACGGTACTATGAAAAATTTGCACCGCCCCTATCTATTAAGGCTAACTTATTAATGAAAATTCTACTACATGATGTTTTTATTAATCTAATTTTTACATGTTAGAGTATGAGGAATTTCATGGACCCTGTATTAGTCCTACATATTATAGAAAAAAATTCATTTGAATTAAATGGGCCCTATCTTTTAACTCGCGCAGTTTTCTAAAAACTCAAGAAAGATTTTTCTAGGAGGTAATTTAAAAGAAACAAAGAAGAAATTGAAGAGTTCAATGAAGGTTCATTTTATGGACAAAAAGCTAAGGCTTGAAAACTAAGTATGTGGAGTTCAATGACTTGGGACAAAACTAAGGACATCCTAAACCATATTGTTGTTGGACCCCTAGAAAGTCATCTAGCCTCTATATTAGAATCTTTTGCAATTTAGAGTATCATTAGTGGTTCAAAAATTGTTCATATTGGCAAAATATAGGATAATTGTGAATATATTAGATGAACTTCTTGTTTGTCTCACCCATACAATTCATTATCTTGTTTTCCAATCAATTAAAAGTCTCCTAGTGTTATAATTGTAGGACAAGTTTGGTAGAAAATAATTTCAAAATAATTTCATAAGGAAAAATTGTATTGAAAAAAAATATTCCAAGAGAAATATGTAGCATCTAGCAATTTATATTTTTTTAAACCCCTAAAATTCCTTGACTATGTTATCACCAAAAACTCTCAAAATTGCCATTTCTAATACAAGTACCAAATTTTTGAAAAATATCATTTGGGGACACATGTAACCCTTAGGATCTTGTAGGAAGCTAGATTGAGAAGATGTTGGAAAAATTTCAGAAATTTCCACTGTGTAGATTGCAAGATATTAGCATTTGAAGTGACAAAAATCCTTTTCTTTGGCCCTAAGAATAACCACACAACTACACTTCACAAAGTCACATTTGTAAGAAAAAATGTCCAAAATTCTGGTTCTTCTTTAGATTCATTCTTCAAGGCAAGTTGGCTACATGCTTGAAAATTTTCAGATCATTTGGAATTGTGTAATATATAGGAAAAAAATAGGAAGTAGAATGATGTAGAGAATGATTGAAAATACTAAATTGTTATCAATTTATTAATGGAATTGAAAAATCCCAATCCCAATGGTGGTAATGTTTTAATAAACAATCTACATCTAATGTTTTTATTTTTTTCAAAATTTTTTCAAAATTAAGTTAAAAAAAGGACTTCAAAGTTTGTTTTAGAGTAGAGAATCCATACTTGCCCGCAAACTAAAACATCTCATAACCTTTGATTCACTAATTAGAATGGAACGATTCAAAGCTTTCCATGTATATATAAATCTAGAAAACTAGTTTCAAATTTTAATTTTGAAAAAGGTATTTTTGAAGATTTGCTTGAATTGCCCGAGTTGAGAAACAAACTACATATTAGGCCATAACTTTTGACTCCTATTTCCAAATGTCCTCAAATTTAGTGCACATGAAAGATATTCCTCATGTACACCTTCTCTTTAAAGTTTTGGCCAAAGACATGGAAATCTCTAGTGACAAGTACCTGCCCAAAATTTCTATGTTGCCAAAAAAATCACCTTGGTCCTTTAGGGGTTAAAACCCGCAAATATTTGGTAGAGATTTATCAATCTTGTCCTTCATTTGCAACGTTCTAAAGCAAAAAAATCTCTATCATTATTATACCAATGAACTATTTGTAGAAGAAAAAATAGTTGTCAATCTTGGCAAGTAAAGAGATAATGTCTCACTTTTCATCTAAGAAAATTTTAGAACAGGCTATTTGGTGGGTGATTGCAAGAAACACTTCATGTTTTTGGCTCAAAAATCCGATTTTTGGCCGCAGGACTAGTAGTACCATAGACTACTCTCAATTTCGTGCATCAGACTATACCTGCAAATCTCAACTATCGATTTCGGGCGCCTATAGATCTTCACCGTTGATTCAGTACTATACAGTATTATGTAGTACTATAAACTACTATGGAGTACTATAGAAGCCACTGGTAGCAAAAAATAGTAGAAAAAGGGTCTATGGACCTTTTCATTTTTAGTAATTCAAAAAAAATTCAAAAAATTCCTAGAAAAAAAAGCCATTTTTGTAGACAAACCTACTCTCACATTGCACCAAAAATTTCTTCAAAATATTTTTTTTCGTGCCCAAAAAATGTGCGCGAACAATGGTCACTTTGTCCCCATGTAGACACCTCCTACAAAGGCTTTTTTGCAAAAAAACTCTTTGACTCTCATTGGAACACAAATACACCTCCAGCTTCTCCAATTTGTGGATTCCAATTTGCATTATTGGGTACAACTTCGGCTCAAAAACCTCCAAAATGGCCAAGGTAGACACCCAATCAGGGGCACTTTAAAAATAGTAAATTAATTTTTTTAAATCTCCAAAAGATACAAAATGTGTGAAACTTTTATGTGTACCTTCATTCCAAAATTCAAGACAAACGGACTTGTGATGCAAAAGTTATGACCAAAAAACCACATGTCCAAGGGCAAGGGAAAAAAAATAGGACAAGTATTTCTTGCAATCACCCATTGGTTGTATATTTTTTGGCAAGAGGTATTTTATAAAATTTGGATAACATTGCTAGACATTACCAGATTTGAGCAATTTTGCGTTTGGTCCATAAATCCTTGTTGTACTAGTGGGCCAAAATTCAAGAGAAGTCCATGCTTCCAACAAAAAGGTAGTATAATCTAAAACCATTAGAAAGTTTTTGGGCTCAATGGAGGGCCCTTATGGATAGATGCTGTGAGGAGGAAGTATGTGAAGACATGTTGATAGATGGGTGTTAGTAGTGGTGACAACCGGTTTGGTTATTTTGAATTGAAGATCGTGCTGCCCATCAATGTCAACCATTAGTATGTCTATGTGTGCACAAATGTACATAGGAGATGAGTGCACTTAAACACAATTGCATGAAAATATTGTTGAGAAATATGAGTTGGAAGCTCAATTCAGTGGAGTAGCAATATTAGCTTACAGGGATACATGTTTATTTTAAGTATTCTGTTGAATATAATACTATAGAAAACTATGCAAATTCCAAGGTTTTCTATCCTAATGTGATATTGGCTTTTCTCAATGTGATATCCACCAACAAAAGTTGGAATGCATCTTAATGCTCCAGGATTCTCGTCAATCAATTTTTAATTTATTTTATTGGCATGTCTATTGATCTAGATGGTTTGTTGAATAAAATACTATAGAAAATTGTGCAAATTCCAAGATTTTCTATCCTAATGTGACATTGGCTTTTCTTGATGAGATGTCCATCAATGTTAGTTGGGATGTGTCTTGATGCTTCAAGATTCCTGTCAACCAATTTTTAATTTATTTTGTTGGCTTGTCCATCAATCTAGATGATCTATCCGTCACATCGACAAACATGCTGTCCTGGTTGACGAACAAGCTATCAAAATTTTATTTAATTATTTAATTTCAAGATCTTGACAAATGCCAAAGTGAATCCTAACGTTTTGTTGGTCAACCGTCTATCTAGATGTGAAATAATGTTGAAAACCTGAATGGATTGGGACTTCATTGCATGGGAAAAATCATTAGAAGAACTCTGGAATTGGGGAGAGGCCCTAAGTGGTCAAGGCAGTTTTGCATTGCCCATGCTCACATGTTGGTTTAGACAATTGTTACTAATGGTGCCATGCTTGTTGCCAATAGCAACAGGGAGGGGTGCAACCAATAGAAGTTCATCAATTGTGGGCATACTTGGAAGTAGAGCCATTGTATATGCAATACTCAAAAAATAAAAAGTCAAAAATATTAATCATTAATTCATTATGTATAGTGACTCTTGAGTGAATGTATTCCACGCCATTGGCAATTCAATATAATAATCTTTGGTTTGTATATTTTAATCTCCAGTTAGAATATTTTTATGGATTCTAGGACTTGAAGGGGGGAGCCCTATTAGTAGAGATAACAACATCAAGTGCGTCCAGAAGTCAATGGCAATCATGATGTTGATGACACCACTACCCTCCAACTTGGGCATCTCTTGCCATTGTGGCATTCCAATAAGCATCGAACTAATCTTGCGACAATGACATGCTGGTATACATGGACAGCATGTCTGGTTGAAAATTCAATGCACAAAGTCTACTACAAGCCCCTTGCAAGGCCTCTTCCAGACCCCAAAGTTCTTGTAATGGCTAACTTTATTAGATGAAGGATTACAATTAGACAGATTAAGGCAAAACAACAAAGTTTGGTGCCATTTTAGTTTTGATCAAATTGATTGTGCATTTGCAATAAGCATTCCCCAAAGTTATGGGATGGGTTTAAGATGTGCACTACAAATGGAGGGTTCAAATTAGCCAGACTATAAGGCACAAATAGTGCTTTACAATGATTAAGATGCCCTTTGTTGTTTGCCTCAAGGTTTGGCGCTCTTAGACCCTAAGTTTGAAGGCACTCATGTAACTACCCACAATAGATACAATTCATTTTACTAGAAGGTCCATGTTGCAACCTATTAGTACACTTTATCATCTTTATGTTTGTACTTAGGTGCTACTCAATTGAAAAACTACCTCGCCCAGTCACTTCAAGTTTTTGTCCTTCATTATGAGCCTTAATGACTTTGAAGAATTTAGTTTGTTCAAATACCCAATTCAAGATCTCATATGACTCCTTCTCCAACTGAAAGTACCCTACTGGCCAAATTTCTTGTTCTGATTGAACTGAAAAGTATCTTTCATCACTACTTTAGGGTCTAGTACATGATTCATTAAAGTTAAACTCACACATTCAAACTTCTTTTGTTGCTTCACTTTTGCCTCATTCAGCTTCAATACAAAGACAAGTGGACCACTATTGCACTTTGCAAGCATTACGATGGACAATGGTTAATCACATACAATTCTTAGTCATTACATACTAGGGCACCCAATTTTAGAAAGTTTAGGGTAGAAAATGATTTACCTTCAATGGTCATGTTATAAAACAATACCATTGAATGCTAGACAACTTCAAGTTCAGCAAACAAGTTATTTTTACTGTCAAGAATGACTTCCTTAAACCCTCTAATGACCTTCTTCCCAACTCTAACTTTTGTAATTATACGATAGATTTCTATATAGTAGTACTCTAATGAATTGTCAAAGCTTCTCGTTCATTTGTCTTTGCACTTGGGCCACTCTATTACTTGATGGCAACATGCTCCTTTTGAATTATAGCATAATTAACTACACCCTATGATTAATGACCTTGGACATTGCAATGTAACCTCTATAAGTCACCCTTGATCCATCGCATGTACCTAGCATAACGTCCTCTATAATAGATCTTTGTATCTTCTTTAATATGCCAACTACTACCGCAGTGATTGCTTGACTCATTTTCAACTCTTCATCAAGCTCCCTAGCCTTACCTATAGATTGAAAGCCAGAAAAGATGGCAATAGTCTTTTTGTATGAGAACCATCACCTCCCAAACTCTTCTTTCCCCCAAACTACTTATTTTTTTATTTGTACTACATGCAACGCTAAGGGATGAATTGAAGCCCTGATGTGAGTTCTTATGTAATTGAAATGGCCAGAGCCTTGTTTTAGCTCATCTAAATTCTTGAGCCTTTTTTTTGGTGGACTCATTATCAAAAGCCTAGTGGTGTCTCCACCATCTTCTTCATCTTGTCTTGAAGCTTTTCATAAGCAAACTTCCATCTTCTTAATTCAACTTGCTCTCCTCGGTGCAACAATTCATCTCTCCTAAAGTCACCATTTTGCTAAAGCACTCTCAGTTCATCGCACGTGATCTCTAGGGCCTTAACATCAACCTTTAGTTGGCTACACTCCTCTTTATGCCGAATTGCAACTTAAAAAATGCTATCCAATTCCTAGACTAGTGAATCACATTGGGCCCTTAACTGCAAGATCACATGCTCTTGATTGGAGAATGGAGACCTTTGCTTGAAGCCTCTTAACAAAGCCCTCAAACACCTTCTACCTTCTTCATCAATATTTCCATCAATATTATTAGCAAGACGTTTGGTATAACCCATCAAATCATTCTCTCCCTTGCATATAAATTGCAAACATTCTTTTATGGTGCGGAAGCTTGGTATGTGACAAGTTGGAAGCCAGGTCTATAGGATATATTCTACCATCAACCTACAAATCAATATGTGTCTCACTAGTAGCCCTCCTTGCTGGAAAGCTTTATGGATGAGCTTGGTCCTTTAAATCTACCCTCTATATATGAATGAGTAGAGCATACTTGAAATCTAGCCTAAGTCTGCAACGCGTAGCTTCCAATAATATTAGTAACATCCCTGAGCACTATGTCACAACACTACTTGCAGCTTAGTGACCCCCCAACTTCTAGTCAGGGTTGTTATGTTGAATGCATTTTGGGGTCGGGGGTTGAGTTGTTCGTCTAATGTCACGTGTTGTTTAAGACAAGTATCATGTATATGTGACAATTTTATCGAATAAGTCCTCCTACCAACAGAGACAATTTGAAATTTTACTTTAGTTATGATCCATAATTAAGAATGTAATAAGTGATTATTAAATTGAGACTTTTCAATAAAATGAAACTCAAATATGTCGAGATTGGAAATAGAAAGTGCTTTATTTGAAAGTCAACCTTAAGGTTGACTTTATTAGACAGACGAAGGGGTCTACTAGACGTATTGAACATCATGTTCGTCACGTTGTCGAGTTGTTTAGGCGAACAACCATGCTTGTGGCCACTCAACTTGATCTCCTCTTCCCACTCATCTCATCTAAAGTCCACACCCCTTTTGCCCCGATCCCAAGGGGCACATGCTCTCCCGCCTAATAGTGAATGTGTTGGCAAACCACATTGTTAAACTTGAAAAATTCCATATCTATGCAAAAGATTAAATAATTACTTGTTGTAAGGACAAGTGAATGCAAAAGAAGAAACAATTTGTATTGTAGGGATGACTCATTTGTTTTCAATGATTGATGCTACTGGAAGTATTTGCCACCTTTCCCACCAACTAGGCACCACATCAATTGTTCAAGGACAATACCCTAAGATACATGATGGCATTTGTTGTTGCCCGGGCAAATTTACGTGCTTGGTATGAGCATGCCTGGCTAGAAAAGCTAGTATAATGTTTTTGCCCGTAGGCCTCTTGGAGGGACTTTATGAGACCCCAAAAACTTTCTAATGTGAGCAAAGGTATCATACAATTCCTATTGTATGTTGGAGAACTAAGTACAATTATTAATGATAAAAAGATATTCAAACTGTAACTACAAATGGTTGAAGACTATGAATTATGACATTCAAATATGATATACAAAGTTATTAGATGTCATAGTTGAATTGATAGATTTTTTAGGATTGTGCCTTTCTTCAATGTCCTCATGTAGAACATTTTGCAAAAAGAATCTTTGAGTTTCATTAGGAGAGATTTGAGGGCTCTACATGCCTGCGAGTTCCCAAGTTGCGGAGAACATAGGAATTGCGCCACTGCTGCAATCTGACATGGCCAAGACTGTGCCACGTCAAAAAAAAATTGAATTTTTTTCAACTTCTTTTTGCATTCTAGAACTAATCATTTTATTTTACTAACAGTAACCGACCATTCCTGGACATCACAGGGAACATGCAAGGGAATAGCCCTAAAACCGGCATGTAGAGGCCTCAAATTTCCCCTAATGTTTTGGATTTTGAAGAGCAAGCTTGGAAACATTATGGGTTTTGAGTGATCCTACTTTGAGATCTAGAGGAATAGTCTAAATACTCAAAAACAATCATGATGTATTATAAAGTGCATATTGGAAGGAGGATTCAATTATAACCTTCAAAAAGAGGTTGTAAATATGATTCATGAATTACATCCATACAACTAAATCTACCATTATACAAACCATATTTATCAATAAAATTGAAAAAAAAAAATGAATATTCCACGTAAAATTGAGTGTTGATTGAGTATCAATAATTTGAATATTCTTATGACATCCAATGCATTTTATAACACACCTTCACATTCTAGTTTATTTGTCCTCCATTCCTAGGATCAACGATCTTTTTCACTAGATCCACTCCAAAAATGCTTGAAAATTGAGAATTTAATGTAAGTAGCAAGGTGACTTTCTATTGGTGTTTTAACACAACTCCCAAAGTCAATTTTAAGCCATACAAGACAATTGTATCTCAAACAAACAACCAGTTGAATAGTCTAAAGAGGTTCCTATCAATCAAGCACCATATGCAAGGTAGGAGACAAATCCATAAAGCGCTTAAGCTCTAAAAAAATCCACCTCTTGAAATGTACACTATGTTTACATTTTGATTTCTCATTGTACCAACAAAGTACAAATAGTGTACATTTCAAAAGGTGAACTCTTATTGTGACTATTGTGTTTCAACTTCAAAAATTCACAACTAATTCCACACAACATCCAAAAATATGAAATGACTTATATTAGATGCCAATTCCTTTTGCCTTTCAAGGATAAGTCACTGGAAAATATTTCAAGAAGTTTCACCTCCCCAAATTAATGTTCATCTCTTAGGGTGTGCTTACATGCAGGTCCGGTGGGCAGCTTTCTACCCAATCCAAGCAATAGGACAAAACAGGCTCAACCAATTGTCTTGCTTGGGTGGGTAAACAAGAAAGGAGGAATAGAAGTTTCACCAATATGAGTTGGGAACCTCATTGGTGGAAACTAGACAACCTTGAGGGAATCCAATATGTGTGGATTTCTTATTGTATCCCTTCCCACGCATTGGGTCCACATGAAAGTGCAATTGCTATTTTCACTTGTAGCACTACCTGTGAAGTTTCCCTGATGACCAATACATGTAAGAAGGCCCTTAAATGGAAGGCTTTTTGAACCTCTGCTACCTTCATCCAATGATTGGAAAAAACGGTGTCTAGTTCAAAGTTAGCTGGTGGATTTGGGAAAAAAAACGATTGCATTTTGAAATTAAAGGATGCTAAACCGGGAAGAAATTTTTAGAATTGGAAATCAACCAGTGCCACTCAAAATTTGAAGGATATTTGATCACTTCCTCAAAACATGTAGGGGTGTTCTAGTTGCCTTGCCAAAAAAATTATTGGCTAATACCCAGCTAATGAAGGTCTAGTACCACTGGATATCAACCTCCACTTTCAAGTTGCAAGGAAATACAGAGTGGATGGATAGAACTTTTGGAGATATATGGGCTCCAATTAGTTGGAGTCCATCTTTGAAATTAAAATACCCTAACCTACTAACTCTTATTGAAATTGCTAAGTGTCAATGTATGAGCACTGCAACATGTGAAAGGGCATTTTCAATGCATAATAACATCAAGCAAAAACTTTGAAATCATATGACAACATCCAATTTGGATAGTGTCATGCAATTGGCCTTGAAAGGACCTAGCAAAGACTATGACAACATAATAGAAGGGGCTATTGTCTTGTGGAAGAATTCTTCTAAGTTTCACCATTTATAAGTGAATCTTGAGTGGTACCTTACAAGAGCAACAAAAAAAAAATTTGAAGAACGTAAAGTTGGTAATTCCTAAACTCTTTTGATTTCATGCAACCTTTTCATAACCCGGGGAGATTACTCTTGAGTTTTAAAAAACTACATGAGTTAAAAGGATAGGGTCCATTTAATTCAAAGGGGGAAAAATTTAGATAATATATAGGGCTACTATAGGGTCGATGAAATTCTACATACTCTAATATATATAAATTAGGCTACATAAAAACATCATGTAGTAGGAATTTTTATTAATAAGCTAGCCTAAACAAATAGGGCTATGAAAATTTTTCATAGTACTAGGAATATAGATAAGGACAAATAATTTCATGTGGATGATAAAATAGACACAATCAAGAAAAACTGCAAGAATGAAGTGTGGTTGACAAAAATTGCGCCACAATACTAATAGCTTATATATCCAAAAAAGTAAGTGCAAATGTAAAACATTGACTACAAATGGCAAAAATTGTCACATTGTACAAATAGTGAGGTCTACCTTAGTGGATTCAATGCCCCGAAAACCATACAATACAATGATAGAGTTTATAATTCAATTAACTTCAATCTTTGAAGTTGTATGTATTAAACACACTCAATCATATTAAATGGGATATTCACGAGTAATTCAATAGGGATTCTAAAGTATTCAACGGTAAATTTGTTATTAAAAACAATCACTTGGTCAACGACACTTGAATTGAATTCATTGTTGTTGGTTTCATAGTGTATCCGTAGTCTATATATGCATGTAGTGGAAGTAAGCAATTTTTTTGTAAAGATGGGTAGTTTTAGGAAAAATTTGGACACTTAAATATTCTATGTAAGATAGCTCCATTTTAAAAACTGAATGAATGAATTTACAAAAAAACATAGGGTATTGTTAATACTCTCTCGTAGCTTTTTATGTAAAAATATGGTCATCTTAAATGCAATAATGAAGGTAAATACCCCCACATCAAATACCCTCTTAACACATGTGTATACATTAAATTACAAGGAGTGATCTCCCTAGGTTTCATGACCATCCTCAACTCAATATTGCATGGGTTGGGAGGATCCGAGGATCCTTGGCCTTCAAGTGGTGAAGGGCTTTGCTAAGTTCAATTCCTACTAAGGATGCAATATTAATTAGTACTTTCATTTTCAAATTGTTTTTCTATATTTTATTGAAATTTTGCAATTTAGTCGGTGCCAATTTCAATTTGGAGGAAATTTGCCGGTGCAAAATTGAAATTGGAGGAAATAAACCGGTACTTTTTGTAATTCAAAGGATGTAACCGGTGCCCATTGAAAAAAAACTGGTTCATTTTCATGGAAGGAGGAAATCAGCTGGAGGACCTCAAAATTTTTCCCAAACACTACCTTCACCTTCATCTTGAATAGAGTTTCTTGTCCCCCCACACTCTTAAAAAACACATTATTCTCCTTCATCTGATCCCTACACTAAATAGTGAAATTAGGTTGCCTTAAAAATTAGGTTGCCTTACCCCAAGAAAGTTACTTTACAAGCCATCGAAGTCAACAAAAACTTCTAAAAATATTTCCATTTGTACACATGGAGGTTCATGAGTCCCAAATACAACGATATGAAATTCAAAAGTAGCTCATTCTCGTACAGTAACTGTAAATATTTATTTAGTGTCAAATGTCGAGAAATTAGTGAGGGTCAACCTAATTTCACTATTCAGTGTAGGCAGCTCCCGCGGCAGCTATGGGCCCTGGCTAATAATAAATCCGGGAAACCCAAAGTCCAAAACGTTCCTACCGCCTCCTCCGCCGCTTCAGGCTGTCGGTGACGGGTCCAAAGAGTCCACGGGCTTGTTGACTTTGTGGCGAGACCGTCAATAATTTCAAACCTGGGTTGAATGTGTTGCAGCCGGAATCTCCACCCGGCATGAGTGCACTGGAGACGTCATCCCTCAGTGCGTGTTTGAGCAGTGGACTCAGATAAGTTCTATTATTTCACACATAGCGGGTAGTCACAGTCCAAAATTTATTCAACATCAAAATTTGTTTGTGGAGAATGAGAAGTCGTAGAAATCAATGGGAAGCATTAACTTAGCAGGTGAAGAAACTGTGACACTCCATATTTGTTTAGAGAATGAGTGTGGAGAATCAGTGTGGAGCCAATGGGGAGGATTAGCGTAATCCAAAATAGAATATTCTTCTTGGTAGGAATTTTCTCAACGCCCATTCTTCACTTCTAGAGGAGAAGAATGGGCGTGGAAAAAATTCCTACCAAGAAGAATATTCCCTTCCGAAATGCATGCAAAAAGTCAATTCCAAACTGCCACGTCCCCATTCTCCAAGGAAATTTGAGATGGTGAAGAAATTGTGACTACCCCTATTATTAGTTATGGACTATATCAATGCAAATGCTATAGCATATCCATGCATTATACAATCTTCAAGGAACCCATAACTCTTGAAAGATCGACTCTGTGTTAAATTGTCTTATCTGTTGTCTATTAGGAACTATTGGGAGACACTTGGTTCATTTATAATCTGAATTTCAAGCTCCTTGCTAGGTCCAATGGTGATCCTCTTAGATGTGTCCATGAGAAGCAAGAGCCTGAAACAAAAAGTAGTAATGACACTTAGTTTGGTCTTGGTGTAAGCCTACTAAAGACAATAGCCATACCATATTTACTTATTATTAGGTATAACGTAGTCAACCACAAAATCAATTAAATAGACAAAATCTATGATTGTGAGATTTTAGCCTGTCATAGTCTGTAAGAAATTTGTTAGGCTTATTACCTCAAAGTGAGGGGGTCAAGAAAAAAGCTCTTAGAAAGTGAAAAAACATTATCTACTTTGACCATGTTGATTCTAAGTGTACATCTCATTCATGAAAAATGGCATGGGCCTTGGCCAAATTGAAAATCCAACTTGAACCTAGCCTATTTCTTCACCAATCACTACTTTGATAATTTAGGAGGGCCTTAGTCAATCCAAACTTAGTGTAAAGCGACCCTGAATCATATTCTAGGTAGACCCTTCCAACTTCCCCCCAAAATAATTCTAGTTTCTAAAGAAAAAGAAACCCAACTTCCAAAGTTACTAAGTGATAGTGTCTTTTGTAATTTCAAATGACATTGGATTCTCTATACTAAATGAAAAGGTCTCTAAATGATTCCCTAAAGAAAAACCTTAACATGTATTATTGTCTTATTTATTAATATTCATATTCATGAATGATGTTGCTATTTTGTCACTTTGAAACATTGTGCACTACATCTACCATGTTTGTTATCTTGGAGTAATTTCATAAAATTGGAGTATTTGGAAAAGGGTCATTGACTTTGAATCAATGGAGCAGTTTGGAATATATGGAAGTAGATTGAGTATTGTACCCTGTAGTCATAGTTAGAGAAAAACATTTTTAAAAACAAATATATAATTTTGGGGGGGATGTAGTTTATTCACAAATAAAATTATAGCATGGAAAAATATACATTTATATTTTTAAGCATCTACCAAATGACATTTTTTAGTGATAAATAATTATTTGATAAAAAAATGTCAACCATGAATGACCAGAGAGTACACAATGACAAATGTACAATAGTTTGACAAAAATTATTTGAGACATCTATTCCACATCTCAAAATCAATGTAATTATGTTGTAGATCTAAAACTTTGTGTACACCACTTCTAATAACAAAATTGGCAATTTGGACTTGATATATTTGATGATTCATTATCCTATAATCCCTATTTAACTAATTATGGACAAATCCTTGGTATGAGTCATGAATTGTCATCCTTCCTCTGAAAATTTCATACCCATCTTTCAATTCTTATTCTAGATTCCTAAATCCATTCCATTCATTTCAATCCTACCTACTCAATCCTACAATTCCATTCCATTTCCAAAAAATAGTTGACTATCCATGACTCATGTCAAAAAGTCATACACCTGAAGGTTGTAGCAGCAACAGAATTTTTTTTGTCTCCTAGAACATTTATCAGCCTTCAAAACCAAAATTCTCTCAAGGGTATGACCAGAAAGTGATGACATACTTGAAAAAATGAGCCATACATGAACCAAATGCCTGTGAAGGAATTTCTTTTTTAACACATGAGATTCCATTTTTTGGTAGCACCAAAATCCTTCCTGCATACCCACTTGTTTGACCTGATACGTCACCCAATTTTTCACATCATGTGTTTTAACAAGGCCTTGAGAATGCAAGTTGCATCATAAACTTACAATTCCCAATGATAGCTGACTTTGATTCTTTGGTGGGTTTTTTTGACACATTTGATTCTTTGTTGAAAATCTGATTAGTATCAGCCCACAAAAGCTGGAGAGCGATGCACTTGAACCATTATCCCAAGAAGGGCCTGAAAGCCCTTTGCGGCCGTATAGTATATTATGTATTTGGTGGTATATGATCAGGAAAACATTGATCAAATATTTTTCAATGCAAAGTAAATTAATGATCATATTAGTATGTATTATGTAAATATAAATGTATCATAACTCATCTACTAAACCACAATTGAAGAGTTATAAAACAAAATACAGGTCGTATAGAGACCCCAAGGGCCTTTCAAGGGTTAATATGTAGCCAAGAAACTGACTTGTATAGAATATACAAAACTGCTCCAATTGTTAGCAAAAAGTTCAAAGAGCACAAGATGAATATCATGACAATCAATTCTTTTACAGATTGTCAATTGCTTAGATTTATTTTTTATTTTTTAACATATGGCCTTCAAGGAGTGTAGCAAGGATTAACTTGACACTACCATGGAAAACCATGGACCAATCCCTATTTGGAATAAGTGGAGAAACAAACCCTCTCCCCATGCGAACAAAACTCTCACGGCATGGAGAGCAATGTCAGCATGGGGAGTTGAATCAAGAACCTCATGGGTTCCATTGAAGTTCCTCACCTGGCCATCACCCAGGGTAGTTTAGGGTCATTTTGGACCCAATTGATTAGACTTTAAAAAACTCATGGAAAGTCTCTCCTCAAGTCAAGTCCCCCACCAAACTCCACTTATCCACTGCTTTGTGTGGCTCCTGCCAGGCCACCTGTGGCTGGTAGGCTTGTATTTTTTTTTCCCTTGCAATGAAATTCCGTTTCATTTGTGTCAAAAAAAAAACAAAAAAAACTCCACTTATCCAAACTCACATTGGAGATTCTCAATTGTGCAGGATGTTAGACAACAAACTCATCAACTTATGATTGTACCTTAACTTACCCTGAAGTACAGCATACTTAACTTTAATTCTTTAACTTTTTTGGAAACAAATGAAACTAAATTTCAGGCATACTGAACTTTGGAGCAGCTTTGTGGGCAGCCGACTTTCTCGGCTTGATCTATTCTCACATTGAGCAAATTCTGCAATACAAATGTTTTCACAAAACTCATATGTTGAAGACATGTTCAACAATCGATAGTCAATTATTTTACTCCAGTATCTTCAGTTGGATCCCTGTTGTGGAGTAAAGTGGGTACCCCCCCAAAACCAACACTTTTTGCCTAGTTACTATTGTTGGACTGGTCAAATTTTCATATTTTCTTGTTGGCACATGAATGGAGGTTCCAACACACCATAAAGTGCACAAATTAGACACCGTATGCAAAAGTTACGAAGGATCAAAGCTTTTTTTGCTAGATGTTCCAAATTTTTTTTTCAACATATGTACATATTGATTTTGGAGATGTACATAGAGTGATGATGGTGGTTTTAGGTAGGGTGTGATTTTGAGTATAATCATCATAATGCTTTTAGTGTTGCTCCAAATATTTCACCAATAGTAAAGTGCCAAAGTTGCTACACAAGTTGATTCAATTAGTGCAAGCCCACCCTTTCACTAATCCATACTTTAACCCCTAAGCACTCCAACATCTATTTTGTGGATGATGAACAGATTGAAACTAAAGTTTCATCTTCTTAACTACGTGGATGAAAGCTATTTGAATTTGTGGAGATACGTTGTGAAGTTATTGTCCTATCTAAGGGTTGGATTAGATGTTACTTACTAGAGTACATATTTTTCTAAAATTACGAATGTGCAAGTATGTCAAGTGGTCAAATTGCATTGACTTTAGTTCAAAATTGGATTTGCCAAAATGAGGTCATAGATTTAAAGAACACAAAAATTTCAAAAAATCACCATGTGAAGAGAAGCTCATTTCAAATCCATTACAACAAATTTTACTGAAAAAATGATAATATTTTACTTGTAATTGAATTTTAAAGGAATTTTGGAATTTCTCTTCCAAAATTTATAAAAAAAGATTGGTGATAGCATTGCTGAATCTAATCGTACAGATAGAATCTACTAATCAAAATTTACAACTTTTCTTTGTATATCAATTCCAAAATATGTTTCCAAATAGCACTTCACAATGATTTTTCTATAATCGTTAGTCTTGGAGATGAATCTAGACGTTTAGGAGTTAAGTTAGGCTATTTGTTTTGTATTATTTACAATTTGTTTGTTATGATGAGATCTCTAAGACCCTACATCCCCCAATGGTGTTTTTGGTACAATGGGAAAGCCCTTGGCAAGGAGGGGTGCATGGGGTTTGTTTTGTGGTGTTTGCATGTACAGTGGAAGAGTTATGGATTTTTGAGTTATTTTTTAATCTTAAATTATCCTAAATTATAAATCTTTTGGACTATGCATCTCCTAGTTGCATTTTTAGTACTATTAGAAAATTCTTTGTCAAGAGGGTTGTATGGACTTTGTTTTGTGGTATTTGGACATATAATATGGAAATTATAGATTTTGGAGTTACTTTTTAATCTTCAATTATCTTAAATTGTGGATCTTTTCTTCATTTCTTTATCATGTCCCTCTTGCTTTTTGTTTATTTTGCTTTGTAACAGAGTTCTTTTTTATTTTTTCTTATACTTTAATTAAATTTTATTTTGTAATATGTTTTAATAATCTTTTATTTTGTACTACATTTTACTTTGTCCATACCTTAAATTAGGATGTTTTGTTTTGTTTAATTTGTTTGTTACTGTCGAAAACGTTCATCACCTGGTCATGTTTTTTGTAATGATGGAAAGCTCTTTGCGAGGAGGACTAGAAGGCTTTGTTTGTGGTGTTCCAACACACGATAAAAAAGATATTGAATTTAATTTTTTTTTATGAATTAAAAAATTAGAAAATTACTTTTACTTTTATTTTATAATACTGTGGCAATGGCACATAGCACACTAGTAGTTGGATGAAATTCAAAGAAGGAAGATGAAATGAATGAAAATCACAATATTATTTTGAGATAATATGAAAATAGTGTACACCATGCAATATTAAATTTATTTAAAATATCTTCAATTACCATATAATTAGTACATCTCACTATGAATTAGGTACTAAATATACAATCAAAAATATTAAATTTCTACATAAAAATATCCCCAATTTTACGTGAAACATGATAAGTGCAGGGGTTCTAGTACTATTTCAAGCCCCCTTAAAAGAATTGGGAGTTGAAATTTGGAGTACATGGTTTTCTAGTAGGAGCTACATATCAAAAGAGCTCTAAAAATAGTTAATCATATGTTGTGTGGAATGTGAGTTTCTTTCTACTCGCATTTTGAAATATGGAAAATATATTGTGATGGTTCTTTTGATCTTTTGGTGAATGACCACCTCCATAGAATTTTTACAAATTGCCAATTTTTTTAAAATTAATATTTTTCCTATTTAAAGAAAATTAAAACATTAAAGTACCTATTTTCTTGAAATTTTGCCTTCTAGAGTTCTTCTATTTGAAAAAACTTTCTATGCTTTATTTTCCTAGGGTACAATCTTCTTAAAAGTGTCTACATTGGCCATATTTAAAATTTCAAAAAATTCTAATTTTCAATTACTGTACTCAAGTGTTTCTATCTCAATCACCCCAAGATAATGGAATATCGAATACCCTCAATTTAACGAAATTGACGTCACAATGATTGAGTAAGCTTGCTCAGTAACATACGGTACTCTACTGCAGAGTATAGACAACTCCATTTTCCACCTTCAATAAGTGAAACTTACTGGAGCATTGTTACGCAACCTCCTGATTTGTACAGGACGCGAAACTGGGATCCCGCCCCGAGTGCCCAGCGTTTTACTTATTTATTTTTTTTCCACAAGCGTGTTGAAGAACACACTGCAAGGGTTTCTGCAAGGGTTTCCGTCAGGGAGAGTTTCAGAACAGCAACGGACGTGCCGATTCTCTGGTCCGGAGCGCTCTCTTCTAGCTAGCCAAGTAAGCTGACTATTAAATCTTTGACGCTACGCATTGACCCATGAATCTAGACCCCCAACGGCAGCCCCAAACGGTCAAAAGTTAGTCCAAAAGTCCAATCCCCGGAAGAAAAATCTTCCACAGTGACGCTACAGGAATTAATCAATAATGCCAGGTCATGCCAGCAATAAGCTTAACTTACCCGTAACAGTGCCGTGGCAACACCCTCATGTCAGATACCCAGTTTCCCAACTGCGAATATCCCGGTCCAGGCAAGTACGGTTCCGGGTTTGCCTGTACCCGCGCGACTAATATATATGATTAGTACCCTCGCTGGCAGTGTTGATCAATTCGATCCCAAACAGAAGTAAGTTACAAGCTCCTTGCTGAACACGGGAATCATTCCAATTATTGCACAAGGACGGAAGCGCTGGGTTTGACTAGCTGTGGAAATCGCGAGTTATGGGGAACTCTGGGATGCTGTTCTGGTGCTGTCTACTGGCTCTCCAGAGTCTCTTCCAGTTGACGTCGGCACAACTGCCGAACTGCTCGTATCCGGCTGTTTACGCGTTCGGGGACTCGCTCTCCGACACGGAGAACTCCATTGCTGCGTTTCCGGAGAAGTTCGCCTATGCGGAACAAGACCCGAATGGCGAGGAGTTCCCCATGCACGCCGCGGATCGGTACACCGACGGAAAGCTCGTCGTCGACTTCCTGGGTAAGCTCGTCGATCTAGCTCCTCCTTCCACTGGAATGAAAGAGTGGCTGGTTCATGCGATGCTTGTCAACGAGCTTTGGCTCGCTGTCGATCGATCGATTTGCGCTTGAAATTCTGTGAAGCTGGGTTTGTATGATATTCGATACTTATATTGGTGTTTGCATGGTATTTAACTTGCGCGACTAGCCGAAATCTTGGTTAATTCGAAGTTTTTGAGCTGAATTTCGAGGTCATGAGCGAAATTTGAAGTCGATGCACTAAACTTGTGTGCGTACTCGAAGTCTTGTGTCGTTTTAATCAGTGCTTCGGAAATTGGAACTTGGAGGGCGTTGAATTGCGAATCAAAATTTTGATCGATGTTGTTGTTGAGGTGCACGTAGTTTGGGATTGCTTACCTCCTGATTGGAGACGGAACGTGAACGGGTTACAGCTGTGATCGATCCTGCTGAATTACCGAAATCTGGTTTTGAGGTTGAATTTTGAGACTGAGGTGGTGAAATTTGGGATTGATAGAGTGAGCTGATTTGATGCATGTCCGCAACGTTTGGCGTGAGCTAGAAGGCGGCCGATCTATCCCGTGCTGAGAGGCACTGGTGGCGATTTTACGTACGGCACCAACTTCGCGGCTTGCGGCGCACCGGCGCGAAAGGTAAAAGTGTGGATCAACGATGACAAGTTCAACGTGCCGTTCTCTCTGGATGTGCAGCAGCAGTGGTATGAGCGCTACAAAGTCCGAGTATGGTTCTACGAGAGCCCCACGGCTGTAAGTGCATTACTTCCACAGTACTCTACAGCTAGTACTCCCCTGCTTTGAACTGAAACGCCGGCCGCCATTCCCAAGCTGACTTGGAAAGATTATTCGCTGAATTGCTGAACTTTGAATTGGTTTCGCAGTACTGGTGCAGATCTTGCCGACATTGGCCTCCGTGAACGAGTCGTTGTTCGTGGTGTGGTCTGGATACCAGGACTACTTCTTCAGTCTCTACGACTAGGCCCTATCTCCTTCCAAGACGAAGAAAATCGTCCCGGATGTCGTGGCAGCCATTGAGAAGTTCCTTGCGGTGAGCTCGTCATGCACTTCATGTTCGGTAACAGAGCTCAATTTCTATAAACTCTTGCTAGATTGCGTGGAGTCCCTTCTTTACAATGATTTGGCAGAAGAGGACCGGTTTGGCCTAATTGGTGTGACTATTCCTGGTGGCGTCGCAGAAATTGTTGACACCCGTCGTATACACACCACCCAGATTCCCCTCACTAGTCATGCCCACGGCTTCGACGGTGATGGTGGTGAATCTGCCTCCCTTGGGTTGCATCCCCGCCATGCTCACCTTGGACGGCGGCCCCAATGAAGACTACGACGATCACGGTTGCTTAAAGAAACTCAACAAAATCACCCGCAGTCACAACACGCTGCTGGGTGAGAAGGTGTCTGCCTTGCGAACCAAGTACCCTGAGGTCACGGTGGTGTATGCAGACGCCGAGAGCGTGTACTTCGGCATCCTGAAGTCCCCCTCGACCTACAGTAAGCATCCCTTCCCCAGTTGCTCCAACCCAAGAATCCTGGAGCCATGAATTTAGGATCCTTGAATTCAAAAGATTTGTATATTGTCGTAATAAACAAATTCTCAAGGTTTTTGGATTAGGTATTGGGCACTGCAAGAGTTGCTAATGGATTTGACTGGTTGCAGACGTGACGTTGCCGTTGAAGGCGTGCTGCGGCGTGGGCGGCGACTACAATTTCAATACGGGAGTCACTTATGGCCACGCCGGCACAGTGGACGGCAAATTCGTGAACCTGACAATGACTCTGTCGTTGACGCCTTGCCCGAATCCCGCGGGTCATCTGATCTGGGACGGCATCCACACGTCCAACACCTTCAACAAGGCGGCCGTCCCGGCGTTTCTTACTGGCCTGCACGTCACTCCTGCGGGCGGTCTGAACTGCTCCCCAGATTTCACCTTCTGGAATTCCAGGTTTTAGGATTGGGAAATGATTGGTGCTCTTTCGCTTAATAGAATTTTGAATCTTTCTCGGTGGATCACCTTCAGTCCCATTGATAGTGTTCGGTTTAATCTGACCTGTCTAGCTTTATGTTATGAACTTTAGACCTAGTTAAAATAAGAAGGGTAGTGGAGGGATTTATTGGACGGTGGTTTGTTGGGAGTGGGATATATATTCCTACCGAAAAAACATTTTATGGGGTGTTTCTTGAGAAATAATCATATCTTTATGTGATACGTTGTTCTGGTTTGTGGTTTCGTCGCTTCTTGTGATTTGATGTTTTATCGGTTATAGATGTTTGGATCTTTCTCGATGTATCACCTTCAGTCCCATTAACAGCCTTCAGTTGACAGTGCACTCTAATCCGTACTTGTCTTGCTTTACATTTTGTATTTTAGATCTAGTTAAAATAAGGATCTTGTTGGGATTTATTGCCATTGGACGGTGGGTTTGTTAGGTTCAGCGATTAACTTTTGTTGGTTTAGTTCCATTGTTTATTTCTGACCGCTACATCCAATGCTTGTCTCTGTGACTCTCTGTTGTTGTGGAGCTTGGCCTCTAGTATGCTAGTTCTTATTTTTTGCAGATGAATATGATCATTCAATCAAATTCGTTATTCTTAATTATATCTATTACATTCTTTCATAGTTTTGAGCTTCAGTCTTTGAACTGGTGCAACTTACAGTAGGATTTGTTTGAACAGACTAAGCCTTAAGAGTTAAACCAGTTGTGCAAAATAGAAGGATTCCATTTGACTTTCGTGCCAAGGGTTGTGATGCATTTAACGAGTCAGATTTGTGACTACCATGTCAATTTTACTGTCCATGTGTTTATGTAGCGTCTTTTATTTTTTTGTTTTCAAAGTTTTACACGCATGGAACAATTGTAAGGAAGAAAAAACAGATAGAACCGTAATATCTGTTCTATGTATCGCACAGGATCACATTCCGCACGAGTTCTGGGTCGTTGACATATTCGGAGATGACTAGCTTGCCACCGTTATCCTCGACTTTGATGGCCGTCTGCTAAAGTTTATTATTCCGTATTAAATTTATTCTAGCCCTTTGTGACAGACACTGTGATCGAACAACCCAACCCTGTGCAGGATCAAAGTATTTCCCACCCGGCCTTTCTGGAGGTTTTATCGGCCACTTCTCGTTCATAATTTATTCTCGCGTTCCCACACATTGCTTTGCATGGACCGAGCCTAGCTGGAGTATGAGGTGGCGTTGTGTAAAACGGAAATGCTTTGCAAATTTTGGAGATAATGACAGTACTAGTATCAGTGAGGTTTTCTTAAGATGGAGATTTCCATTGATTGAGGGCGGTACTAAGTTATGTATCATTGCAACTTTGTGGGCATTACATAACATGGCCTCTGCTGTTAACGCAGTGGGCATGCGACTGTCTGATTCTGTGGATGGGAGCAGACCTGATCGAATTCACAAACCCTTGCATCTTTGGTTTTGGATTTCTCAAACCCTTACTTATTTGGTATGGATATTCTCAAACCCTAGCTTCTTCGGTGTTGGGGTCCGCCTCTCTCAAGTGAAGCTGCCTTGCTCAATGAAGTCGCACCATGACCACAAATTACCAGCCCGCACAAGAGTCATTACACACAGCAAAGAGGAGGGTTTTGCAATCCTAGTTACAAATCACAATGTAACAAGTAAAGTATCTCTATTTCAGGCTTGAGTTGTCTTAGCACAACTGAAGAGGTTTGAGAAGAGCTCGCAAGCAGAGCAAGACGAAGTAAATCCAAATCGAGCACATGAAAATTAAATTTAAGACCCCAAGGTTTGGAGGTAGCCGCAAGAGGTTACGAGGAAGATCTCGGAAGGAATTCAACAAGGCGGTTAAAGAATTTCACAATTGTGAAGCTGCAAGTGGAGTCGGATAGTGCAGGATGAAAATTTTAGTTGACGTAAAGTACTGGTATTTCAGATTCATCAAATTGAGCCATATGAGAACTGTCTACAGATAAATGTTAGAAGTCATAATCTCAATGCAGGAGAATTTCGCCGCAGAGGCATGTTTCGATTGATTGAGGAGAGACAGATTAAGACTAATAATGCTCATTGTTTTACTTGTTTGCAAATTTGCAACATGGTGGGTATGAATTAGAAATTTCATTGATCTAGCAGTGAGCGAAATCTGAGCGAAATCTCTGCTATTACCAACCAGTATTAACCCCTAAACGACGCAGCAGACGTTTTTTGTCCGATGAATGACAAGGAATTTTCCCTTGTAGGATAGAATTGCAACTATTCATCCTTGAAATTATGGGTGAAAAGGGAAGATCTTATACAGTAATTTGACTCCCAATGTGTATTTTTTATTTTTTTAAAGATGATGATGTCACACAGTTCTAAAATGGCTGATTTCCACGGTCACCATCCCAATGTTCAAGGGTTAACTTAGTGAGTGTGGATCCACCTAACATAATCTCAATGTAGGAGAGTTTTGCCATTGTGACATGTATGATTGGTTAAGCAATTGAAGAAGTCAAATGGTTCAACTCTCTTACATTGAGATTATATCTAATAATTATAGAGTAGGCCAAGTCATCAAAAATAATCGTCAATTAGTACCAATCTTGCCACCCACAACTCAGTAGATCATAACTAGTGATTACTTTTGATACTATGACCTACTTTGCAATTACCTAGTTTATAATTTTGCCAAGTCTAAACCAACAACTGTTTAGCAAATCTGGCATCTTTTCTAAACTAGGTGGGACTATCGGAGTAATATGTTATTATATTAGTTTCCAAATGCCCAATGGGAACTGCCCTTCATTGACACTCATTATATCAAAAAAAATTTGCTAGAAATCTAAAATGTGAAACAAGTGTCCCTTTCTTATCACATGGAGATAAAACTTGATGGTAAAATTTAGGTGAAGTTCTAGAATTGTATTTGAATATTATTATATGCTTGGAAAAGTTATGAGAGATCAAAGTTCAATCGGTATAACTTTTTATATCTAAGTGTTATTTTCAAATTTCCTTGTGTTGAACATCTAGTATTGATTATTAAGATTTAATTGAATATATTTCGGGAAATACTATTTACACTAAATAGGGGTATTAAGGGGACCAAAAAATTAAAGGGACTTACTGTAGAAAACTGTAGATGTTTGAAGCATGATGTACATCCCCTGGACACTTCAATAACTATTGATGTACAATGAATGTAGATATTTATATAGTGTGGAATGTCGATTAATTAGTATGGGTCCCCTTAATACCCCTATTCAGTGTAGTTTCTATTTTAGTGATGCTACCTTGATATTCTTTAGCTTCAAATTTGTTTTTCACCATGTCTTTACAGTTGTTACAAATATGGTCAATTTCATTAAAATGGCAGTATTAAGTGTGCCATTTTTCAGACCGTGCACTCTAAACTGTAAAAAGGACATCTAGGAATGATGTAGATTTTGGATATCTAGGACTCATACAAATTTCATAAATCTAGAAATGGTATAGATTTTAGACCACATGGTCTAAATTATTTATGGTGTCTCTAGATTTCAAACATCTAGGACATGTCTAGATTTCTACCATCTACGACAGGTTTAGATTTCAGACCAACGGTGCTAGTATGTGAGCCCAAGAATGAAAGCTTGTGAGCATTGAGCCTACATTATAGGTACCTATAATATAGATACCACACATTATAGAAGGTGTATGTATCATAAACACCTATAATATGGGTATTTGTAACATATATACCCTATAATCATAGACGGTTTCTATAGTATATACACCTATAACATGGGTGTGTAGTATTATAGGCTCATGGGCTCACACTCCTATGCTCACATCGTAGCAACCCTCGATTTCAGACCACACAATCTAAACTTGCAAAATGCCAAAGTAGTGAAATGGCCTACGATTTCAATGGAATAGCACCATTTTAATGAAATTGACCATAAATGTACAATTTTTATTTTATTTTATAAAATTAAATTCTTTTTTCAAATTAAAACATCAAAGTCCCTATTATTTGTTTTTTTGAAATTTTGCACTTTTCTAATTTTCCTACTTAGAGAATTATTCTATACTCTATCTTCCTAGGATAAAATCTTTTGAAAGGTCTTTATATTTGCCATATATATTTTAATTTAATTTATTTTTAGAATTTTAAAGTACTCCAAAAAATACATGAGTACTATTGCAATTGCCTTGAGTGTGTTGGGCATTATTAATAATTGCACATTCTTTCATTAGAAGAGATTCAAGTCCTATGGAAGGCCATTTTAGCCTTGTTCCCCTCCCTACGAACTAGAGTGCCACTATCAGAATATTAAATAGTATTATTAATGATAATAACAAAAAATTAAATTTTAAAAATAATATTTTTAAATAAGAATTTTTTTTAAATTAATTAATTAATTAATATTATCTGATGTGGCCAAAGTTTGGCCACATCAGAGTGTAGATGTAGCGCAGTTTCCAACATTCACCATAGTCCGAGAACGCAGAGGAACTCACACTCTTCCTTACCACCTATATTAAATCTCTTCCAATGTATGTATAATTTAGAGTGGTTGCAAGATATAATTAATAATTTATATCAAAACCTTGTTTTGGGCCACATAAGTGGAATTTTTGTTCAAGTACTTTCACTACTAGAAGTTGTAGAGGATCACATTATCACAATTGTTTATTTTTGGTGAGGTTATTAATAACTATATAACAATCATGTGCTCAATTGACAAGTATTTCTAGTGGCTAGATATCTCCAAAAATAAGGATTAACACATTTCTATATTTGCAAAGTTGAAAAATAATTACATAAAGATTAATTGGTCATTACATCCCACTCAATGGCATCCAAAAAAAATTCCAAATAATTACAAGTGGTCAATTCCAAGTATCTCTATCCAACTGAAAAATAAAATGTAACTTTTCTGTGGCTCTTTTATTATGATCTTTAGAATGATTTTTTTCTTAATAATTATTACTTCAATTCAAAAAAAATTGACAATTCAGAATGCTCTTGTTCATTAGTTCCTAGAGCCACAGCTCACAATATAATTATGTTAAAGATCAATATGAATTCCTAGGAACATGAATTCTTCTACTAAAATAAAGAATTGAGGTGACCTAAAAATTAAGGAAAAAGACTGAAAGAAAGATTCAAGGTAGAAACACTTAGAATGAATAACTTAAGCATTTGAGTATGTAAGATTTGGAGAATTCATTGAGAAATTGAACTCTATGTGTGCGAAAATAAGGATGAAGAAGAATGCAATAAAAGTGATTTTTTTTCTCTAAAGAATGAATATTTTATTCAATATAAACGTGTATTTTTCATCTGGACCAATCATTATCTTATAGCTTCACCTAAAACAACTAAATTTGGAACTTGTTTCTAATCAAATGTGAGCAAATCAAAGTCTTTATCAATGAATGATACATCCAACTATTGTCCATTATAGGGCACCCTATTGTGTCATTACAAGGAGCTTCTCTCTTTTTGTTTTTTGTTTCCAAACAAATGAATCAAGGGAGGATGCTAAATCCTACAAATGAAGTAGGCCCCGTAGGGGCCAGATTTACCATGGGGAAAACGCAGGAATTTTTTATTTTTTGCACATTATTTTTTTTGCAAATTCTGAATTCATATTTGCAATCAGAGACCCCAAAATAATATGGAGAGGTCTAGAGCATACCTCAGGCACGGCCCAAAATAGGGGTCAGGTTTTACTTTTACCCCCGAGTAAAACACAAAATGCCCATGCGGGGCCCACTTAGTTTGCAAGATTTAGTGTCCTGCTGAATCAAGTGTCCAGAGGTTTTTTTCTCCTTTTTTTCCTGTTTTCCCTTTTTACCCAAATGAAACAAGTGTCCAGAGTTTCATCATATCTGCAATTGGATATCTTTAATTTGCAGAGATCCAAGATTTCCCTGTAAGAATACCCACATGTGCACAACACTGCTGCCAAACCCCTGCAAGAAGAAACTCAGAACAGAGCAACTTACAGTAACTTAATTCTTTTTTTTTTTTACACAAATGAAACGGAATTTCATTGCAAAGGAGAAAAAAAAAAGACAGTAACTTAACTTATCTTAACTTCCAAACCAACTCTTTTGACCCTGAAAATTGCCTGGAAAGCAAGTGCAAGCTGACAGACGGAGTGACCTCAAGTACAAGAATTTGAAACATCACTGCTCCACAGAAAATGCATGAAAAGGTTGGCAAGTACTCCATATAACTTAAAGGAGCATAAGTTATTGTGTTTTGTTTTGTTTTTGAAGCAAAGGAAACGAAATTCCATTGCGAGATTGCAAGGTGGAGGCAGGCAGATCGAAACTGCTAAGTTAGACAAAAAAAGGAGCAGAAGTTAACTTAATATTGAAGCTGCTACTCATGGATGAGGGCCGGGGTGGATTGACCCCCTCACTCATCCCCAAGGGAAAATCCTGAAATTTTTTATTTGTCACGCAATATAACATTTACAAATTTTGAATTCATATTTGCAATCAGAGGCCCTGAGTTTGCAGCAAGCAAGGGGTACAGAAGATAAATTAATGAAGCACAAAATAGGGAGGCTTTCTTTTACATGCACCCTTGGATTGACTTAGGGGGGACAAGTGAGGGGGTCAATCCTCCCCAGCCATGCATGAGCCAGTGGGCCATCTCATGTCCTGAAATTTGTCTGTGCATGGTGGTAAGCTACACTGAATAGTGAAATTAGGTTGCCTTACCCCAAGAAAGTTACTTTACAAGCCATCAAAGTCAACAAATATTTCTAAAAATATTTCCATTCGTACACATGGAGATTCCTAAGTTCCAAATATAGCGA
Organism: Straminergon stramineum; assembly: GCA_963920665.1. Lineage (NCBI taxonomy): Eukaryota > Viridiplantae > Streptophyta > Bryopsida > Hypnales > Calliergonaceae > Straminergon > Straminergon stramineum. The sequence goes on from OY987272.1 coordinate 16,672,444, forward strand.
TATGAAATTCAAAAGTAGTTCATTCTTGTATAGTAACTGTAAATATTTATTTTGTGTCAAATGTCGAGAAATTAGTGAGGGGCAACCTAATTTCACTATTTAGTGTAGATAGATTTATACAAGTAAACTCAGTGGCATTTTCAGCCTACATCTTTTGAAATATTTTAGAAAAAGGATTTTGACTTTTGCATTGCATGATTTGGATACAATGAACATGGAGTTTATGGTGTGACTCGGCTTTTTGCCATTCTTTTCACATGTTATTCAGTGGTTCTCCATGGTAATTCAGTTGTTGCCTAGGCTTAGTCATTTAAATCGGTAAAAAATCTAATTTTTTTTGGCATTTCTGTCATTTTCCATAAATTTGCAAAACCAATCAGTTAAAAAATCAAAAAATCAAATACAACTCAATTTAAATACTAGGTTGAAGGCAATTCATCAATTCAAGGCAATTTATTTGCACACTACCATACTTGGATAGCAAGTTCGGTTTAAATTATTTTTTTTAAAGTTTTGAATTCTTCTACAAATTCTAGGACTAGATATGTGAATCTATAAATATATGTAAATATGATTGGTCGGAAATCCAAAGAATTCAATAATAGTCCATTGAGTCAAATATCAATCTATCATTTGACCATCTACTATCAAAAAAAATTTTATGGAAAAATGAAGGAATTACTTCATTGACATTTAGTGAGTGAAGAGTGGAGAGGTTATATTTATAATGAAATTTATAGTCCATCATGAATCCTCATAGGGTATGGCACAATTTGAAGAAGAGAGCTTTGACCACTTGTTGTCAAAAACACAGGAATTGTATTCAAAGCTGAATTTCAGACTTGATTTAGACATAGTACAATATTTGTTTTCAAAAAACTTTGAACTAAGTTAATGTGATAGATACAGTTAAATTTCATCTCCAAAAATCCGTTTGTGATTTTGAGAATCCAAGAAAAATTTATGAATAAAATTCAAAGAGGATGTTTGAAATTGTCAAAGAAAATGTCCCTTTTAACCCCTCTAAATTTTGTCCATAACTTTTTCTTGGAGTCTTAAAATCTCACACAGATTTTTGGAGATGAAATTTAGCTTGATTTTTCACATATATCTAGTTCAAAATCTTTTTAAAAGAAAAATTATACTATGTCTAAATGAGGTCTGAAATTTTACTTTGAACACGATTCTTGCTTATGACTTAAATATAAGTGATTGAATTTCAACTAATCCTATTGATTTACATATCCCACATGGGTTGTTTTACCTACTACTACCACACTTCTATAAAGAGTTTGTCTTTACAGCCTTAGATACTTATTATTGAAAGTACCTACAACAACGGATGGTAGCTCTTGGATACCTTTTATTCATTTAGAATTGAATATTGCCTTTTCACTAGGGCTATCCATATAGGAACCGATAGGAGCTTCTGTATGGCAAATGAAATTCGATTGTACTTGATAGAGAAGGGATGTAAAACCGTCATTTATATTTCAAAAACGGTTCATTTCCTGTACACCTAATTTTTTATTCGGATATACGACCTAAAATTCTGAAACTAAGACGGTAATTTGATGATTTTATTCGGCTGATTTTCTATTAAATGACGGATCTCACCATTCATTGTTTTGACATCTCCAATGATAAACAAGGAGCCCAAATCTTCGCTATTATACTTTATATAATGAATTTTGACTACGGTAGTCTACTCTAACTCCACCCCTCTTCTTTAGACCATCCCTAGCCAGGGTCTGAAATGGACATTAACCCCTAAAGGACCAAATGGTGTTTTTTGGCAACATAGCGATTTCGGGCTGCTCACTATGGATGGAATTTTGATTTTTTTTCTTTGAAATTTTCACACAACATTTTCCCAAGGAGTAGCTTTAAGACTGAACAATTTTCATAACTTTTGAATACATGGTTAAAAAGTTATTGTATAATATGTTGTTTTCATTGCTTGGCGGGCAGCCCGGGCAGCAAAAAAAACTTCTTGAAAAATCACTTTTTTTTAAAATAAAAATTTGAAATTAGTTTTCTACATTTATATATACATGAAAAGATTTGAATCATTCCATTTTGATTTGTGAGACGAAAGTTATGAAGAGTTTTAGTTGTGGGTAGTTTGTGGGTAGTAATGGAATCTCTACTCTCAAATAAACTTTGAAGACCTTTACTTCACTCAATTTTTAATATTTTTGGAAAAAAATAAAAACTGGAGGTGTAGATTGTTTATTACAATATTACAACCATTGGGATTGGCATTTTTCAATTCCATAAATAAATTATTTACACTTTAGTATTTTGAATCATTCTCTACTTCTTTCAACTTACTATTTTTTTCCTATATGTTGTACAATTCCAAATGATCCAAAAAATTTCAAGAATGTAGCCAACATGACTTGAAGAATGAATCCAAAGAGTTACAACCATTTTGGACATTTTTTCATAATGATTTGACCTTGTGGAGTGCATCTGCCCGGATTTTTGCAGGGCCAAAAAATGGCTTTTTGTCACTTCAAATGCTAATAACTTGAAATCCAAACGGTGGAAATTTCTGAAATATTTTTCACATCTTCCCAAACTAGATTACTACAAGATCCTATGGTTACATTTGTTCAAAAATTTATTTTTTCTAAAATTTGGTACTTGTATTGGAGATGACAGTTTTGGAGTGTTTTTAGTGAAAACATAGTCAAAAACCTTTAGGGGTTAATATGTTGTAAAGTGGATCCGTTTGTGTAAAGCATTGAATGTCTTGTCAATGATGTTAGAGAGGTTTAACATTTGTCAAATGTTCCTTTATACTTTGCTATGGATGGAATAAGAGCCAAGGTGGGTCCATTTCTGAAATGTTTACCTGTATTCAAAAAAACTTTTCACCCACAACTTTGAATGCTAATGTTTTTCAATTTGTACAGTCAAACTTGATAAAAATTTTACCACATGATCTTATACAATTATAGTACAAGATCCTATGGTTAGAAGTTTTAATTATAATTTCTTGAATGAATGAATGAACACAACAAAAATGGCAATTTTGAGTGATTTTTGTCAAAAAATAGGCCTTGGCCATGTAGGAGTTTAGTATAGTAAAGATCGCATTGTGGAACCTTGTCTTTTACTTTCTACATGTTGTAGTGCTTGTTCTTGGTGACTACGCATGTGTAGGATTTGTAAGGCCTACAATCAAGAAATAGATACCCATGGCGGAATTCTTTAGAAATTCATAAGTAATTCAAAAATGCTCCAAAAAACTATGAAACCACTTGGATTAGATTCCACATCAATTGTTCTTCAAGTGAAAAACAAGGAAAAATAATTTTGTGCATCTAAGAACCATTGAAAAGGTTGACCAACCTTTAGACATGCACTTTAAGAGCAAACTACCTTACCGTATGTTGGGGTTAAATTCATTAAACCCCATACGAAATCATTTTTTTAAGATTATTTTTCTTTGGTTAACTTGATTTAGAATTTCTAGAATTTCATCTTACAGGATTCAAAATATTTCATGACCTTTAGCAAAGCTAAGAATATTCTATAACCTTTAGTAGTTTCACAATTTTATTGGCACTTAGGGCTTTATCATTACCCATGACTTCACCGATATTCACAACTTTGGTTTCATAGATTTTTTGAAGATGAATATTTTTTTCAATATTCAATTATGCCAAGTTATGATTTTTGAAAATTTCATTAGATGCCATATTTATTTATATTTTGAATTAATTCTTAACAAATATGACCCTAGTGTAGGATATTGCATGGAATGATTTTGGCATCTTTGCAATTATACTTTTATGTAGCAAATTTTGACTTTTACACGGCATGGTTTGGACATCACGAATGTCAAACACGAGCCTATATACATGTTTGCAATACTTTACATAATGAATTTTGACTTTTGCATGGCATGGTTTTAATATCCATGAGGTCAAATTGGAGAGTAAGGGGCATCACAAACTTAATGTTTGTCATATTTGTGAGAAAGAATTAGGACTTTTGCATGGCATGGTTTTGACACCTCCAAGGTTTAATTAGACAAGAAGGGATATTACAAGTCTACATCTCTAAAAAAGAATTATGACTTTTGTAGGGCATGGTTTTGACATCCTCAACATCAACTTGGAGACAAAGGTTCTTTGTTATTTTTCATTCACTAAATAGAGCTTGAAATTTGATATTCAAGCAAAAAAATTCCATTTAGAGTTACACCGTGAAGTTGGATCTATGAACTTTTTGAATATTTCTCAAGTGAAGCATTTTGTTATCAATGTGAATTGTTTTAATGGTGATAGGTTTGAAAAGCAAATTGGCCATCATGAGGCCATCATGAAAAGACTTTACAAATAGATTTTGTGACTTCAATTGGTATGGCTTAGACATCCCAATGTCAAATTGGAGACAAAGGTTTGTTTTCATTTCTAATTCTTCTTGTCATGAAGTCTTTTTAAGCCTTCCCTTTGTTCCAATCCTACTGCAAGCAACCGTAGAATTTCCAAAAGTCCATCAAAGCAATATCATGCATAGTTATGAAATTCTTGACTACTAGAGTATGGAATAGAACTTGAAACCCATTGATACTCTAAGACAACCATGAAACTCCAAAGTTGTATTGTATTGTAGAATTTGGTTGTAAGTTCAAAAGTTAGTTATGATGAAAGCCTTGCAATGAGTTATCCCATGAATTTTAATCAATTTTGTGCTTGTAGCCACACATGGGGGATTTAACCCTAGAACAATGCCGTAGACTAGAGTGGTCCAATGGATGACTTCTATGTTAACTATAGGAAACAAATGCATCTATTGGTTCAATAGCTAGAGTATTTTACTGACTATCTTGTTCTTAGAGGACCACATCATTCTAGTGTCCAAGTGTTTTCTCATTGCAATGAAGGTATAGGTATCCTTTTTTGTTTTTTGCATTGGTATTTGGTAGTAATGTCCTTTATGAAAAAGAAAAAGAAAAGGTGTGCAAAACAAGTACTTGATTTGTGAAAAGAATCTATAAGGTGAATTGATACAACCTCAGTATAAGTTAGAAGCACCATATGAGACTTTTTTAGTGCAATGGAAAAGAAAACCCTTTGAGTTGGCTGGTGGGGAGAATGTTGGACCTAGCATTTTTTTAGTGGCGAAATATAGCCAAAATTCACCCATTCCTTGTACTTCCATTGTCTACAAGAATCACAGGGGTAGAAATTATATTTTTTAGCCTAATTGCACTATCCGCTAATTATATTTAGCCATCTAACCTAGTGCAAAAAGCTCACATTGCCATTGAATTGAATAGCACTAGGTTGTGCTCACTTGTATTACTCTCATTGTGGCTATATATTATGAACAAGGTTGCCAAATCTTAGACATTGGATGATTTTTTTCTTTGCTTGCCCTAATATGTAAGTACATTAAAGTCCAATATTCTAAGACACTTTTCCCAATGCACTTTTGTATCGCCATATTAGTCTCTTATACAAATAGATTAGGAGCCAAAACCACTATCAAGGTTTGGCTCTTGTAGCTAAGATTTTGAAAGTTTCTTTATTTTGTAGCCAACATCACAATCCACCTTGAATGAAGGATTTTGTAGTTTGGATTTCGAACTTTGAAATCCAAGTTTATTGTGCTACTTGTGCAAAAGAAAGTTCAATTCAAGATGGAGTGGGATTTTATAGGATCCATCCGAGCTCGATTGTGTGTCTGTTTCAATTGCCCTATGCAATTTTGGCACTATAGAAAACCAAAGTTTTTTTATGTCTAAGTTGATGGCTTTTAGGTGACATCAAATGTAACAAATCGTGTTTTTATGTCAACAATAACATCCTAAATCACATCGAGATGTTACATTGGATGTCATTGTTGATATAAAAACATGGGTTCTTACATTCGATGTCACCTAAATTCTATCACCTAAAATCTGTCACCTAAACACAGGGTTTTTATAGTGTGGATTGTATTTAATCGGTCTTGCAAGATCTAATGACATCGATGTTCAACATGAAGAGGTATATGAATCTCTTTTTCTACATTTGTATTTTACAAACTTGTGATTCATCTTAGTATCCAAGGAGAAACCAACCTTTTGTATTTGTTGTATGATTCAAGTTGTAAAAATGTAGAGTGTAAGATATTAACAAGCCCCATTTGACCTAACTTCATTGGAAAGACGTTGTTTAGAAACATTTTACAAAGAGAATGAATCTGATCTCTCATAATGGAATTGCCTCAAGCTATGGGAAAATAAAAAATCTAGGAAGTCACATGTAGATGGTGTCAATGTCATTTACTAATTGTAATTTGATGTCATGCTTGGGTTCAAAAAAAAAATTCGAGGTTGCCTTCTCAAGCTTTGTAGGCTCAATTTTGGTAAACTCAATAAGGTTATTGATAACTTGTACTTGATCGTCCTCCATATATAATTCATGTATTGATGCTCTATAAAATTTTAGGATTTTATTATTATTAATTTGTTTGTTTGAGATTTTGATTGCAAGAATTTGAATTAGAATTTCATGACAAATCAAACTACTAGGTAGCTATATGGATATTGACAACCACAACTTAGATGATAAGGTGCAAATAGTGGTTATAGTGTGGAGTCAAATAATACTAACTTCGTTGAAAACTTTCCATTATAAGATAAATTGCATTTGAATAGATGTGGAAAATATAGATATGATGTCGAGGTTGTGGGTGATGTTTGCACCTAGCACTGTAGATGTCCAAAAAATTGTATCCAGATCAACATAGCAAAATCATCTAGAATCTCAAACAACATGCCTTGATGTAGAGATGGTTTTAAGCTAAGTAATTAAGTAAATGTTGACAAAAACATGGTTTTTGAGGGTGTTAAAATCTTGCCATGTAGCTACCATCTTAGTGTCACATAAATGCCACAAGGGCAAGGAAAGCTAGATGTGAAATTTTTTCATCCAATGCATCCATGATGTGGCACCTAACGTGGCAAGTGGGGAAAGTGATGGGTATCTAATGAGGATGCATGACATGGCATGCCTAATTAGTATACTTTTAAGACACATTAATACAATTTTTGCATACTATACCCATGGGGCATGAGCGATGAAAAATAATTATTTTAAAGAAGTCGAAAACCAAATAAACAAGATAGAATTGTCAAATTCAACAAGAATGAAATGACCTAGAAGTTCTAAATAATAAAAAAATATCTGGTGTTATTTGGAAAGTCAAAAGTCAAAAGACCATCTAACTTCAACAAAAAATTTGATGGCAAAGTGAAGGAATTACATCATTGACATTTAGTGAGAATGAAGGGTGGAGAGGTCATTTTAAAAATGAAATACATTGTCTATCATGAATCTTCAAAGGATATGAGATAATTTGAAGATGAGAGTTTGATTGTTGGACATCTGAACATTGTTTTAGACATCTAGACATTATTTTAGTTATGTATTTTTGTGTTTGTTATATTTTGTGTTTCCTATTATTTTGATTCTAATTTCATTTTTCTACCTAGTAGTATTTTGGATTTTGTTTATCAAAGTTTACCATTTGACTAATTTGATTACTTTACCAAATTTTGCTTGAAGTTTATTTAGCTTGATTCCCCTATTTTTCTCCTAAAATTTTTCCTTCTTTTTTTAATTGTATTTTTTAGATTTTTACCATAATAGGTTGATGCATGGTTTGATGTCTCAATAACCTTGTCACAAGGTTGATTTCAAGGAGGGGTATGTATTCCAAAGTGAATATCTTACAAAGTATAATAGTTCCTAATGCTATTTTCTATTAAAGAAAAACAAAAAAACATAAGAACTTGATTAAGCAGACATCTATGTAATTTTTTTGACAACCAATGTCTATTGACATTGATTTATAGACTCTCAAAGATAAATGTATGAACTTGTTACAATAGTTAATTTTATACATATGGATTTTTTTTATAACTTAAACAAATAGAAATATTTTATAGTGACTAATGTGAGCATAAATGAAAACATTCTTCATCTAAAAAATGAATTCTTTGGTGCGAACATCATTTTATTTCATATGTTAATGGATTCTTATAGAGTGAAAATTAGGTCCAAGATTTGGAAGTCATTTTCTTATAGATTTTCTTTCTTTCCTTCTTTTTCTTTCCTTTGCACAATATATTTGAAGTTCTAAATGGGAATATTTTGATTGTTTTCCAAAATAAAGGAAAACGCTAGCGAAGGCTCAACTACTTATGAAGGGTATCAATAGGGTGTTCGTTGAGGAATCAACTTGTGACAATATTGAGACAAGGTCAACCCATGCATCCATCCTAACCTCCCAAGGTTCATACTGCCATCTCATAGAAAACTCCCAAATTGATGGTTGTGATTTACTTTAGAATACTAATACTTACGGACTTGCAAATCTACACACATTGTTTATATTTTTTGTTCTCTAAAAGCTGAATCAATTTGGTGGTTCACACTTGCTTGTTGTGAGATTTCCCTTACTTGCCTCTTTGGTCACTTCAAAATGTTTCTAGGCATTCTTATGCAAATGTACACTACACAGGACTAAATGACTAATATGAATTATAGCAATGCTTATTTTAGTGGGTTTTCTGAAGTTCTTGTAATTTCAAATATACAAAATTTGTAGAATATGGAAAGGACACATATTAATGGTGAAAACTTAATGATCTATGAAATACAAAAGAAATATTTGCAAAATAATTTATGTTCTATTTGTAAAGGACTTTGAAATGTACTCTTTATATATTGTCAAAGCCTATAGTATTAAAGATAAAGACTCATTGATCTATTGGAAATTCAAATATTTTACAAAAGAAAGAATCATATCAATAGGCATATATGTAATCAAATGTTTTGATTTGGAATATGTAAATTTGTATAATTTTATTCCTAAACTTGTAGATATGGACTATTATATATTCAAAAGTATGTGCAATTAAATAGAGGGGCTTGATTTGACAAATTTAAAGTTGGAATTTGGAAGTGCTATCTTCACTAAATGTTCATAGAAGGTGTTCATCTAAGAGGGTATGTTCTTAAAATTCCTCATCACCCTATTACCCCTCATCTAGCCAACTTAAACCATGCCACTTGAAAATGGACTCAAATGGAGCCACTTTTGGTCCAATTTAGTATGCATTTTTTCCCTCTCCCTCTTTGTGAGATTTTTTTTCTAGTGTTTTCCTTGTCTTTTCTTGTGCCACACTTGTTGCTTCTATGTGGTCTAGGTTGCCATTTGTGGGCCAGATCAATCGTCACGACTATTATTAGGTCTTATTGGCTCCACTTTCTCATTCCATTATGATTATATATAAGTTGGTTTCCTTGTGGATATGTCTCCACTTCAACCTTGGGCCACCTCCTCTTGCATGTATTCTTATTGTCTTCAACAATCTATTGGTTGGGAGTAACTTCCACCTCCCATTAGATGAGATTTGGCCCCACTAGAAGACTGTGAGTTCCCCGCAGTGTGGAACTCGGTGAACTGTGCCACTTCAGAATGTTGATGTGGTCAAGAGGCAACCACGTCAGATTTTTAAAAATTTAAAAATTAAATTTTTTTCTATGACTTCTTTTTCAATTTCAGGGCTAAATAAATAAATAAATTTTAGTCTTTATGACAGCTAACATGAGTCAATTGTTCCCTCATTGTTGCGGGAATAACATGGAGAACAAGCCTAAAATGGCCCTCTAGAGCTGCTGAAAAACATCTAATGCCATTTGTTGTCTAACTCACCCTTCGCCATGTCATTTGTTTCTTCTTGTATTGCTCACTACTACTCATAATTGTTGCCCCAATGGTTCCCTTCTAGGGTCCTAAAAATACATTGTCCCAATATCAATCCTACTAAAATGACTAGATTCCAAGCAAATAGTCCAATTCTTCAGAACTAGTGACATTGGAATTACAAAAGCGCCCCCAAAACACACAACCCTCCCCAAACCAATAGATTCATTTTTCAATTTTTCACCAAGGAGAAAATCCTAAATTTCTTGACTAGTTTCTATACTCATTCCTCAAACCAACTTAATCATTTTGTCTAAGACAAGCCCTAAAATTTCTTCACCAAACTTCCAACTCAAATTCCAAAAAAATCCTAATTTTTCTTTCATCAATCCCAAAGCAACTTCTAATCTAATATAAAAAACCTACCTTTTCACCCATTTTTCTCTATAAAATGGTGAACCTATTTGACAAATTATCCTACCATTATTTTTTCACTTAATTTCTAACAAATCATGCCCCAAATGCCAATAATTCATCAATAATCCTTGAAAATCACCATTACACCAAATCCACACAAAAAAAAAATAGAGAGAAGAGTTTCAAATACTAATTTTTCATATTTAAAATTCAATTAATAGCCCAATTCATATTTTAATTTTGCATAAATTAACTATTAATACTATAAATTACTGTAGAATGCACCAATTGGGTGTCAAAAGTGCTAATTTAGTGTAAACGCGCTAAATTAGTGTAAAATGTGCTAAATTCATGTAAAACCATTAATTTCTTCTTTTTTTTCTTTCTATTTTAGTGTTCCTATTTCTATATGAGTTTACAAGAAGTTTTGATTAACTAATTACTTTTTTGTTTTTATTTCTTATTTTTAATTTATTTTTTAATTTCCTACAGTCCTACCCATTTCCAATGTCATTTTATGTCTATATATTTTTTCTGAATTTACTAATTATATTTTTTCTTTTTATATTTTCTATCTTTTTGGTTTCTAATTTATCCCTAATGTCATTTTTTACTTGTAGTATTTTGTTTTCAATTTACTTTTTCATTTTTTTTATTTTTTATTTTTCTGGTGTGCAATATAGCCCTAATGTCATTTCCTATAGTTGTATTCTATTTTCATTTTTTCACCATTTTACCATTTTCTTAATTTGTTTACTTTAAAGTGTGTGTTTTTTAACTATTTTTTTTCCTAGAATTTTCCCTACATTTTCATCTAATTACATTTCCTAATTTTTGCACTAGTAATCTCCCAAAGTTTTCATGGCTATCTCATGTGAAACTCCTTAAGTTATAGTTATGGCTTAATCTTCTTTTCTAGTATGACCTAATATGCAATTTCCGGGGCGATTTCACCCACTTTGTTTCAATTTTCCTCATTTTTCTCAAGGGGAACCAATTTGTTAGTTCATGCACTAGAAACCACCACTTTTTCTACTCCTCCTAGGTAGTGATGCTTTAGCTGATATTTTTTTGGTAAGAATATTAGTCTTCTACAAAAATCAACCCAATTTGTTTCATAATTTCATGACTTATATACCATATATAACTAAGGCTCAGTTGCTTTTTGTGCTATCAATGATGGTTCTAGGGTGTTGCATTTGGCTAAGGAGACCTTAGTAGTGAAAATTTGACCCTCACATGGCCATTACATGGATTTGGAGAACCCTAAAAGAGTAGTCTTGAGAATAGTTTGTCTTCCTACTTGTATTGGAACAATGAACTCAAACAAAGCATGAGGTAAAAGCCACAATGGTCATGAAGATGGATGATCACATGAGCCAATGGGCAAAGCAACTTTTATTATAAGTAATCACTATTGAAGGTCCAATATTGCTTTCCTAACAAAACTCTACAAACACTATGTGCAATCATTTCTTGATAATTCTAAATAAAACATTCAAAAGATAGTTATTACAAAAATCATAAGAAGATTATTTCAATTTCCATTTGAATATGGTGATCTTGGTCAATATTAATTAAAAAATTCAGTAAAAAAATTCAGTAAAAAAATTCATTAATAAATTAATGTTTGATAAAAAAAACTTTGTTTCATACTATTTTGATTAACCCCAAACTCCTAAAGCCCAAGTGTTCCCTTTGAAGACAATTGAAGGTTTAAGTTAGGTTCAAATCTTGGCATGAATATTTGAATTTTTTTTAAGATAGAAAAATAGAAAAGCTTTCTTGGAATATAATTTTTATTTGAATTGATGCCCCAAATCAAAAGCTTTACCAAACAAAGCTCAAAATACTCAAGTTATGGCAATAAAAAAGAGACAGAATTACTTGAAATGATTTTTTTAAATTTATTTCTTATAGAATATATTTTTATTTATATATGGCATGATTGATTCATTTTCATTAATATTTCAATTGCTCTTGGAAGTATGGTGGCAACCTTGATGCCAATTCCTCATAGCATGGTCCTTATAGTGAAAATCTGAGGCAATTTCTAAAGATCCCCAAATTGTTGTAATATTGAGCTTTGATTTGTGATGTAAAATATCCAATTTAGAATGTGCTTTTGCCATCTATCATAGTTGGAAATGAAGACAACAAGCAAGCAAAGAAAAATCTTTTGTATAGGTAAGGGTTTATGGTTTCAAAATGATGAATGCTCTCATGTGTGAGTACTTAGGGATTGCTTAAATCTTAATAAATAAAACACTTGTATTTGTACCATTCACAATAATACAATATAAGACAATTCTTTTTAAATATAATAAATAAATATGGACATAAAACAACTCTTCAACTTTCAAAGGTCAAAATAATATCTTTCTTATTTTTCTTATATTTATATTAAAATATTACAATTGTGGATGATGTGGATGAAGGGACACACAAATTATACCAAAAATGGTTGTGGTTACACCCATATGACTATTGGCATGTAGCATCATGATTCCATGGCCAAGTTGTGGCTTTATTTCATCACTTTAGTCATTTTGCTTCATGATTCTTCACCCCATATTTGTCAATACAAAAATTTATATCACCTAAACGGCTAAACAATCTGAAGCTTGTCATTGGAATTTATGAATTTTTTGAAGTTGAAAGCATAGGGTGGGGATCTAGGTAACTCCGTAACTAATCATACCACTACAAATGCCACCCTTAAAGTAAGAAATACTTTAATTCCCATTGGTTGCCTCAAAAAAATCTTCACTTATCATTGCTTGCTCTTGAAACCTTGTGGTGAATTTTGGTGAAGGTCAATGGCCATTGATGTTCTAACTTTAGATGATTTGATCTTAAGAAGTGACACAATTATTTAAACGTTTCTACCATAGTACTTTATTACCAAAAAGAATCCACAATCCAACCTATCTTCTCATACAATGCGGCTTATGATGAGGCATTCTTACAATAGATTGAGAAGTAATGGAGAAAGCTTTTCAAGGTCCATGACTTGACTTTGAGAGTCTAGTCTTTCAAGGAGGTAGTGAATGTAAAGTGAAAGGGGGTCAAAAAAGTTTCATCCATGTCTATGGACACAAAGAGCTTAATGACTCTAGTGAAGATTGTTTTTTTGCACTTCCTATAAAAATCAAAATAAGAATTCTTCATTATTTAGATAATTATTTATTTATTTACCTATGAGACTTTTGCCTTACTTAAGGGGTCTCCAAATTGCAATCAAGTTCATCTTTTTAGATGGGCTTAACAAGGTTCAAAATTCTACAAAGTTAAATCCAAATGTTAGAATATTTTGTTTTTTTGTCATGTCTCTACTCAACATTCAACAATCAAGAATGAATTGAAATTAGTATTGATAATAGATAATAAGATCAAAGAATAGATTAGTAATATATTGGACTATAATTTAATCTAAGTTATTGCAATGCGAGTCAATTTAATTTTTTATTCATGTTCTCAAATGATACATTTGATACATTACAAAATATGGATAGGTCCAATGTGATTGTAATTGTTGAACATGTTTCAATAAAGAGGGTAGGAAAAAATTAAAGATGACGAAAGCATTTTTTATGAGTGATTTTACCAATGTAAAGTAACTTTGCACTAGGACTTAAGGCAAACTCACATTTGCTTTATATTGGTTTGGCCAAGAAATGGAGTGGTTCATTCTACAAAAGACTTGAGAGAATTACACTACTAGCTTACACTAATTTCAAGTGGCTTGAGCTTTTGTTATGTATTTGAATGAAATCATGTGTAGTAGGCATTACTCAAATTATATTAGTAGTACAATATTCTAAATTCTTTGTGTATATTGAATTAGCATTTGCAAATAAATTGTTGAAATATAAATTATTTGAAGATAAGGTCACTACCTACTTTCACCTCCTTCAATTTTGTATTGTTTACTAATTTGGTTTGTGGAATTGCTAGGATATCTTGCTCCACTCTCCATTCACTGGATTGGCAATAAAAAAAATGGACTAACAAAAAAGGCCCAAGACAAACCTACACTCATTAGTGTATGATATGAAATGAAACTTGTCTTGTTACATTGTCTTGTTAGTGCATGATATGAAATGAACTTACATATGAATATAATTTTTCATATGGGAGGACAATTTTATTCATTGTATATGAACTAGTGTTGCTCATATTGAAGAATCATCACAAGTATTATTGGTAAAAATATTCCTTGTAAAAAAATTGTCACCACATTTAAATTCATTCTCTAATATGCACTAATAGGATGAATCAATTTAGTCATCACTACAATATATGATTTAGAGAATGTTAGATAGATTGACTAAGTTGGACACCCCCAACTACCATATTTTTCTATTGTGTCTAATTACTAGTATTACATTGCTCAAATTTTCATATTTTCTTATTGGTAAGTGCAAGGAGATTTCAAAAACCAAAGATTGACAAGCAACATTTGGATAATGTATGCAATAGTTATGAACAATTAAAGTTTTTAAAACAATTTTTTTTTCAACATATGTGCATAATGATTTTAGAGATGTACATAGAGGGATGGTGGTGGTTCTAGGTAAGGTGCAATTTTAGATGCCCCTACCTTAGTGCTTCCAGTGTTGCTCCAAATATAATGCATGAATTTATTAATTATCAACAATGATCAAATTTGGAAGATGAGAATTCATATTAGGAATCAAGATACTCTAAATTATTTCGTATTTAGTGGTAGAACCATAGTTTGCATAGACAAGGAAATGAGCTTCAAGAAGAGCCACATGATGATTTAGATCAATTGCAAGACCAATTGCAATTGTGAGTCTCTTTGTGGTCATTTTTTTAGTCTACACATTCAACCCATATTCCTATTAGTGTATTACATATACTAAATCAACTTCAAAATGAGAGGCACGTTTTTATCTTTATATATTCTCATATAATGGGAGAAAAAATAAAAACAAAAATTCTCCTTAATGAAAGGTCACTAAGTCTTTAATACCTAAAGGACCGAAGGTGGTTTTCAAGAAAAATTGTCAAAAATTGCTATTTTTAGTGCATTGTCCAAATTGAAAAATAGAAACTTTTTTTTGGAACTCCAATAGAAGTACCTCGAGAGGGTCAATGTGTTAAAACATGAGGATATAAGTGCGAACAACCACTATTTTATAGGGGGGTATGAATTTTTTTTCACATGCTATCATTATGTAATTTTCTAATGTGACCTATTATTCCATACCGTATAGTATTTTAAAGACGTCCAATGCCATTTTTGATACCCTATATTACTCTAAACCCATTTATAATTTTTAGCCCCCATGTTTTTAAAATACTCTATCATTTGTTTGCACATATGTTGCTACTCCAACCGCTCACTAGCACACACACACCCCGAGAATAGTATAAAATTTTGTAGACTACTATAACAATTATTGAAAAAAAATTCAGCCCATTTGACCACATAGATTGAAAGATTATAATGTTTGAAGTATGAATTTTCTATCCATTCATGGATCCAGGTTAGAAAACTTCGATCCTTCTTAGAATAAAATTTTTCTCCTATACAAGAATGAAGATTTTGACCATCCATAAGTAAATGATCTTAGGTTCACTCATGAAAAATTTCAAAAGAGTCTAGACTGCACTAAATCAACTTGGAATGCAAGGAGTCTAGACTACACTAAATCAACTTGCAATGCAAGGAGGTTGAGTGAATTAGCAATACACTAGTCATTTTTTGATGGTGAAAAGTTAGTGACAAACATTCTAAATGTGTGGGAATTTTTTTGAGAACTTTGATGTTGATAGCTAATAAAGTTTGACTACATTAGATGTTTTTCAGGAGCTTGGGATGCCCGTTTCAGGCCTGTCCCCCACGCTGTTCCCGCAGCAGTGAGGGAACGGCTAACTGTTGTCAGCCGTCATAAAGACCAAAAAAAAAGATTTTTTTTTCTTTTTTTCTTTTTTCTTTTTTAAGATTCCATATTCAAGTGTTAGAATCTTAACTAAGAAAGTATCTACTTATTACTATATGTGGGTTTTTTTTAAAATGGAATAGTAATGATACTCACACACGCTGATTTTTATTACTTGATGCTCAAGATGTGGTTCTAGTCTATTTATATATGACTATGAAGACACCCATTTAAAATTTATGATGGTCTAGGTATTTTTTTAAATAGTGAAAACTATTTAAAGATGCTGATTTCCTACACTTGATGCTCAAGATATGATCCCAAGTCCAAAGATATATGACCAACGAAAAAGCTACTTATTACTATCTCATGTTTTCCAAAATGTGACAGCAAAACCGTTTATGGACAGTGATTTAGCAGCACTTGTGATTCAAGTTATAGTGCTGGTCCATTTATATATGTTTAATTAAAAGCATGTTTGGAAGATTTAAGCCTTATGGCTTAACATATTTGTTGTTTGCAATTACTATGTTGACCTACAATAAGTTCTAACATGCATGAGTTATTAAACACAAATCTTGAGTCAAACATTCTAAAATAGAGAATGGGATAAAGTAAACAACAAGCCTTGAGGAAATGGAATATAATAAATAATTCCATTGATTGAACTTCTTGTTAACCCCCCCCCAGCTCATGGGAAGTTAAGGGTGACCTGTTCCCACACGCATGGGTACCACCTCCAAACTGAATGGGGTACAGTTCTTTGAAGGGAGATAAATGGATGACCATAAAGCACCAATCACTCCTAAATGCAACAAAGTGTGGAATTTTTTAATGCTTGTTTTCTGACTTGACTACTAGTAGTGCTGCACTCAATTGACTGAGTTGTGCAAACACATTACTTTCGTAAAACATTAGCATACTTTTGCAAGACTGTTTGTCTAAGGCAGTTGGAGCTTTTTCTGGACATTTGGACGAAGCATGGCTTCTTCACAGCGGGTTGGCAACAATCAGGTTCAGAGGACTGTTATTGTGGAGTGATTGTTTGTGGAATTTGTTTTTTTCGTTGAAATTGTGCCTTGTGAAAGCTATAGCACGCGATGTGGTCTGTAGATACCTGTTGCACCTCACTAACAAGACATTTGTTTGTTTTTTGTTGTTGGGATGGGCACATGTGAGGGCCACATCCTCTTGAAGCAACTAAACGATGTAGCAAAACCACTTCTTCCACATTATTATGAGAGAATTTGGATGTTTGAACAAACTTTTGGTGTGAGCTAGCACATATGGAGACCTTGGTGATCCCTATGTTTCAAAAGATAAAATAGTATGTTACTTAAGATATTAGATCTATATCATTTGAAAAAAATGGAGTGCTATTTTAGAACCTAGCTCCAATGCTTTAGGTGTCATGACTTTGTACTACAAACCAAACTCATATGTGAAACTGATGATTTGGGAAGAAAAAATATGTGAGTATGAGGTTAGTACAAGTAGCTCTTTAATCTCTTCTCCTCTCACAGGAAATAAACTTAGAGACTTGTGATAAAAATATGGTAGCAAGGAGATTTGTTCAGATGCTTTTGAGACAGAAAGGGGTATGATAGGAAATGCACATCACTGATAAACTTGAAACTACGTATTGAAGAATAATTAGAATAATGCCCTCTAGTAGGGATGTTCCAGAAACAGGCCTTTTTTTTGGACATGAATTCTAAGGATACTTACGTATTCTCTGCTAAATGTCTATCGCTGCTTCAAAGGAAAAATATAGGGATAAATATTTCTTTTATCATACTATTTTAAAAGCTTATTTTTTATATGTGCATATACTATGCTAGCATATGTTCACATAAGCTGATTTTTCCATATTAGGGACGAATTAACCAAGCTATAGTTCCATCTTCATTCGTTTTTCTGAACGGGCTAAACTCAAGGACGGCAGTTGATCAAACCTTGATCCTCTGCATGCTCCTTATACGGTGGTCAGAAACACCACATTGTATCTTTTCACTCATCCATATTAATATTCTATATTTGACGGTTAGTTGGGGCTTGTGCCTTAACTACTAGTTTAAAGCCGATTATCAAGGGTGTCCACAGGCTGCGTGAATGCACCCAGGCCGCCTTGCCTCCATGTCCCGCTAGGGCTTTATTTTTTTTTTGAAATATTACACAGGAGTCATGGTGCCTTTGGCATTCTGGCTGTTTGCTTCCTATTCTACTAAAACTTTGGGTGTGTTGGCCTTACGGGTTCATATTTCGAGATTAGCATTTCAGATTTGTGTTTGCTAAACATGGTGCTTGGTTCCCAGAACAGCGGTCAACAGGTGTTGTTTAAATCCGTGACAAAACTATGGTTTGTTTTGGATTTGCTTACATGTTTTAACGTTGGTTGTGAGTAGGATTGAAATTATTTCTAGTGATTTTAAGATAACAAGTAGTGGTATTCTGAAGACACCTCGTACATGTTAATTGGCACACTAACTGTTTGTTGGTTTACATGGGTACAAGTGAGGACTACCACCTCTCGGGAATTTTTTTAGAAACTCCTATTTCACTCTACAAGCGGTTGAAGATACTAGTTGTTGGCAACGTTTTGTGTTTAAATCCCATTTCGAGTTTTGCTCAAAAATTCATTTATACACATCTCTACTTAGTTCACTTCTGTTGATTGTGGGTCACTGGAGATCCATCTGGTTTAAGAGGTATTGGTATTTCGACCTTGGCTACACTAGTCAAGCTTTTCCTTATCGGCCGACTTACAAGCTGGATGGTTATTCTTCCGGATTTTTTTATAAAATATTGGCAGGATGGGTTTTTTTCCATGTTTTTTTTGTTGAAACCATGTCGTTTCAATATAATTACACTTGTCACTTGTTTCTCAGTTATTGATGTACTTTAATTCCTTTCTTATGACCACCTAGAATAGATCATTGTTCTTTGATCTCCAGTTTTGGTGTCATATTACAAACCTGTGCAGACATCTATTGATGTTTTTCACAGCATATTCTCTTTTTAAGTAGATTTTTTACATCATAGTCTCTCTATAAGTTCATATTTTTGTTCTTAACAAAAATATTCTTTATCTATAATACATAAGTACAAATTTTGAAAGGGAAATAGAATCTACTCTGACTCTAGTAGGGAAGAACCGAAAAAACCATTTTTTTTTGCGCCCTGAAATTGCAAAAGAAGTCGAGCAAAAGTTTTTTTTTAAATAAAAATAAAAATAAAAATTTGACTTGGCCGCCTCCCGACCACATCAGTGCGCTGAAGTGGCGCAGTTCACCGAGTTCCCCACTGCGGGGAACTCACAAGCTTGTAAAGCCCTCAAATCTCCCCTGATGCTTTTAAAATTTGAGTTGAAAACCAAAATTTGTTTTTTAAAAAGAAATTTATGCCATATTCGATTAATTATATACATGCCAAATTTCAACCATTGATAAGGGTTTTAGCAAAAGATGACCTAAAGATGCCTAAATTGCCCAAGTTGCCTAATTTTTGGGGGATAGAATAACTTTTATTTTAGGCATTTGATATGATCTTGATCAAGGGTTTGTAGCAAATATTGCAAGAAAATTCATTATTTTCTAGAGGTTGTTGCCATATATCATGTTGTGATTGGATCATTTAGATGGAATCTATAATAAAGCATAAGTTGCACTCAAATAAAAATATATTACAGTAGAACCTCCCTAATTCAGTAAAGCTCTGTTAGACCACATTGATTTTTGGTCCCAACTTAACAATATGAACTACATACAAAGATCCTGCCTTCCCTAATGCAATAACCTCTCTTATCTAATGTATCAAACCGGTCCCAATCTTATTGCTTTGGAGAGGTTCTATTGTAGGCAAGTAAATTGCCAAAGTTGCTACACAACTAAATAAGTTGATTCAATTAGAGCAAGTCCCCCTTCCACTAATTTGGATGAAAATGATTTGAAAATGTGAAAATTTGGATGAAATTTGAGGAAAAAAAATGAAGTGAATGAAAATTACAATATTTGAGATAATATGAAAATAGTGTGGACCATGCTATATTAATTTTATTTTTAATATTGTAAACAACCATATTAGTACACCTCACAAATTTATATAACCTTGGAATTAGTTATTAGTGTGTATTTACTATTAAGGGTGATTGCAAGAGAGACTTCATGTTTTTGGCTCAAAAACCCAATTTCTAGTCATAGGACTGGCAATATTGTGTAGTACTACCAGTATTATATGTTAGTAGTCCTCCACAAATCTAAACCGTCGATTTAAAGCCCCTACAAATCTAATCAATCCATTTAGTATTATGTAGTATTATTGATTGTTGTAAGCACTATAGAAGCCAGTGGAAGCAAAAGATAGCATAAAAAGGGATTTTGGACCTTTTTATTTTTAATTATTAAAAAAAATTCATAAAAATTCCATAGAAAAGTCATTTTGCTAGAGAAGATTACACTTGCATTGCACTAAAGGATTCAAGTAGAAAATATTTTTCTTCTTTGTAGCCTTCATGTAAAAGAATGTCACTTTGACCCCATATGCACAACTAACAAGTTGATATTTTCATAAGAACTCATGCTAGTCCTTGTAATGCTAGTAGACCTCCAACATGTCTAATTTGTGACTTCAAATTCACATTTTTGGGTTAGAAATAGGACTAAATTCCCCCCAAAATTACCGAAGAGGTTGAATATATTAAACTAATTTTAAAAAAATTTCAAAAATTAATCAATGAGTCTAACTACCTCATGTACCTTTAGGTCAAATTTTATGCCAATCGGATAAACAATGCAAACGTTATGAGTAGAAGACCACCTGTCCAAGGGCAAGTGAATAAAAAATAGTACAAGTGTTTTATGCAATCACCCTTTAGCACTTGACACATAATGCCAATTTTGTTAAAGTGGTGCGATTTTGATGCCCCAAATTGTGACTTATATATACTTGAAGAATTGAAGGTCTAAAAACTAGGATACATTTGGATTTATATTTTAAAACACATGTTTGAAAAGTGACATTGAATTGATTGAACAACAATTGTAAAAACACTTATAGGGTCATTGCAAAAAACACTTGTCTTATTTTTTGTCCCTTTCCCCTTAGACACATGGTTTTTTGCTTATAACTTTTGCATTGTCAGTCTGTTTGTCTTCAAATTTGGAAAGAAGGTACATATAAAAGTTTCACACATTCCATAATTTTTTGGTATTAAAAAAATTACTTTACTATTCTTAAGGTGTTCCTGATTGGGTGTCTACCGTGGCCATTTTGGAGGATTTTGGTCCAATGTTGTATCCAAAAATGCAAATTAGAAGCCACAAATTTGAGAAACTAGAGACTGTGCACTTGTATTCTAATGATGGTCGAAGAGTTTTTCACAAAACACCTTTGCGTGAGGTGTGTACATGGGGCCGAAGTAACCATTGTTTGTGCACATTTTTTGGGTAGGAGAAAATTTTCCTTGAAGAAATTTTTGGTGCAATGCAAGAGTAAGCTTATCTACAAAAATGGTTGTTTTATGGGAATTTTTTGAATTTTTTTTAAATTACTAAAAATGAAAAGGTCCTTAGACCCCTTTTCTGCTATTTTTTGCTCCCAGTGGCTTTCTATAGTACTCTATAATAGTCTATAGTACTACATAATACTATATAGTACTGAATCAACATTTTAAATCTTCACACTCCCCAAATCGACGGTTGAGATTCACAGATGCATGCTGATGCGCAAAATTGATAGTAGTTCATAGTACCACCAATACTATAGCTAGAAATTGCATTTATTAGCCAAAAACATGAAGTGTTTCTTGCAATCACCCTATAGTATTTCTATCATACATTGTGTGTTCATTTATAATTTGGCTATAACTTTTGCATTATGGATCTAAAATATTGAAAATTCATAAGGTATTTATGACTATTATATATGGCTAATGGCTTAGTTAATTCTTTCCCCTTTTCAAAAATCTTTTATTATCTAAAAATAGCCCTAATTATATGTCGCACTTGTTAATTTGGACTTTATACTTTCTAATACTTTTCAAACCCCATTAAAAGAATTTGGAGCTAAAATTTGGAATTGATGGTCTTCCAAAGTTCTAATAGACTAATAGCTATAAAAAGAATTCTAAAAACAGTTAATTATATGTAATTATATATTGTATATAAGTCCGTAATGTGAGCTTCTTTCTAGTTTCTACATGCATTTTGTTATATGTAAAATATTATTTTGATGGTTCTTTGGGTGAATGACCACCTCCATATAGTTTTTACACATGGCCAATGTTTATTTATTTTTTCATTTTTTTCCCTATTTTTTGCAAATTAAAACATCAAAGTAGTTATTTTCTTGAGATTTTGCACTTTTCTAGTTCTCCTATTTGGAGAATTTTTAAATGCTTTATCTTCCTAAGACACAATCCTTTTAAAGGTGTATACATAGGCCATTTTTAAAATTGATAAAAGAAAAAGGAGTACTCGAGAAAAAAGATCACAAATGCTACGAAAACGAAACAAAATCAGCATGCGTTTCTCAAAATCACCCCAGGTTAGATATTGAACTACTGAATGCAGCCGATTTAACGAAATTGACGACGTTCCAGTGATTGAATAAACTTGCTGAGTATCATGCGGTACTCGGTCTACTGCGGAGTCTACTGGAGACAACTTCATTTTCGACCATTCAATAAGTGATCAAGTCAACTCCATTTTCGACCACTCATTAAGTGAAACATCGCCAGGGGCATTGTTAAGCAACTCCTGACTTCTACGTGACACTGCTGGGATCCCGCCCCGTGTGCCTAGAATTCCAGAACAGTAACGGACTCGTCGATTCTCCTGTCCGCAGTGCTCTCTACTAGCTAGCCGAGTATTGAATCTTTGAAGCCACGCATTGACCCATGAATCTACAGCAGCCCCAAACGGTCAAAAGGTCGTCCAGAAGTCCAATACCTGCGAAGACAAAGTGACAAACCTTCGAAAGTGAGGCTACAGGAATTAGTTAAAAAAGCGAGGCCATGCCAGCAGTAAGCGCAACCTCATCAGTCCTGTTCCGAAGAAAGAGCACTGCAACCGTACATCCCGAGCATGTTCCCGCGAATGCTTTTGTAAAGGAGGCAGACCCCGACTGTCCCACCCCAACCCTTTACACGTTCGTGACGTTACCGGGAATTCTGAAGCATCGGATGTCCTACCCGTGGACACTATTCAAGTTTGTAATATGAGAGCCAAAGATGCTTAATTGCCTGGAGGAGCTGCACGAGTTTGGTGGTTGTCGTTATGATTACCTTTTACCACAGTTGCTGGCTTGCCGTGCTCCGCATGAAAGAAAACACTACTGTGCAAGTGCCAATATATAACGTGCCCTTAAATCTGATGATGGCCTGATAGAGGTCGCATTGGGGGACAATCATAATTTTGGTTTGCCTTTGATCTTGCGGTTACTGCGTCAGTATACTGTTTCCATTGAGGATGCTCAAAGTCAACTTACACGTCATTGTTACAGTGCCGTGGTCACCGTAATGCTACCAGTAGCACCGTGGCAACAAACCTCATCTCAGGTATCCACTTTCTCAACTGCGAATATCCCGGTCCAAGCAAGTATGGTTCCGGGTTCGCCCATACCCGCGCGACAATTATATGTCGTTCACCCCGCTGGCTAATATATATTGTTGCTAACACGAGATTCATTCCAACTATTGCACAAGGACGGAAGCGCTGGGTTTGACAAGCTGTGGAAGTCGCGAGTTATGGGGAAGTCTGGGATGCTGTTCTGGTGCTGTCTACTGGCTCTGCAGAGTCTCATCCTGTTGACGTCGGCACAACTGCCGAACTGCTCGTATCCGGCGGTTTATGCGTTCGGGGACTCGCTCTCCGACACGGGGAACTCCATCGCTGCGTTTCCGGAGAAGTTCGCCAATGCGGAACAAGACCCGAATGGCGAGGAGTTCCCCATGCACGCCGCGGATCGGTACACCGACGGAAAGCTCGTCGTCGACTTCCTGGGTAAGCTCGTCGATCTAGCTCCTCCTTCCTCTAGAATGAATGAATGAACCGATCACGCGACGCTCGTCAACGAGCTTTTGCTAACTGTCGATCGTTTGTTTTGAGCTTGAAGTTCTGTGAAGCTCGGTTTGTATGGTATTCGATACTCACCTTGGTGCTTGCATGGTATTGAACTTGGGCGACTAGTCGAAATCTTGGTTAATTCGAAGTTTTTGAGCTGAATTTCGAAGTTCATGAGCTGAATTTTGAAGTTTTTGAGCTGAAGTTCGAGTCGACGCATTGACCTTGTGTGCGTACTGGAAGTCTTGTGTCGTTTTACTCGGTGCTTTAGAAGCTAGAGGGCATTGTGAATCAAAATTTTGATCGATGTTGTACGTTGTTGAGGTGGACGTAGTGTGAGATTGCTTACCTCCTGATTGGAGACGGAACGTGAACTAGTTACTGGTGTATGACCGAAATCTGGTTGTGGGATTGATTTTTGAGGTGAGCGTGGTGAAATGTGGGATTGATCGAGTGAGCTGATTCGATGCATGTCCGCAGCGTTTGGCGTGAGAAGGCGGCCAATCTATCCCGTGCTGAGAGGCACTGGTGGCGATTTCACGTACGGCACCAACTTCGCAGCGTACGGCGCACCGGCGCGAAAGGTGAAAGTCTGGATCAACGATGACAAGTTCAATGTGCCGTTCTCTCTGGATCTGCAGCGGCAGTGGTATGAGCGCTACAAAGTCCGAGTATGGTTCTACGAGAGCCCCTACAACGGCGGCAGTAAGTGCATTACTTCCACAGTACTCTACAGTACTCCTCTGCTTTGAACTGAAACGCCGGCCGCCATGCGCAAGCTAATTTGGAAAGATTATTCGCTGAATTCGCTGGACTTTGAATTGGTTTCGCAGTACTGGTGCAGAGCTTGCCGACATTGGCCTCCGTGAACGAGTCGTTGTTCGTGGTGTGGTCTGGATACCAGGACTACTTCTTCAGTCTCTACGACAAGACCCTATCTCCTTCCAAGACCAAGAAAATCGTCCCGGATGTCGTGGCAGCCATTGAGGAGTTTCTTGCGGTGAGCTCGTCATGCACTTCATGTTCGGTAACAGAGCTCAATTTCAATGAATTCTTGCTAGATTGCGTGCATCCTTTCTCTACAATGATTTGGCTGAATAGGCCCGGTGTGACCTAATTGGTCTCACTGACTCTTCCTGGTGGCGTCGCAGAAATTGTTGACACCCGTCGTATACACGCCACCCGGATTCCCCTCTTTCGTCATGCCCACGGCGTCGACGGTGATGGTGGTGAATCTGCCTCCCTTGGGTTGTATTCCCGCCATGCTCACCTTGTTCGGTGGGCCCAATGAAGACTACGACGGTTACGGTTGCTTAGAGAAGCTCAACAAAATCACCCGCAGTCACAACACGCTGCTGGGTGAGAAGGTGTCTGCCTTGCGAACTAAGTACCCCGAGGCCACGGTGGTGTACGCCGACGCCGAGAGCGTGTACTTCGACATCCTCAAGTCCCCCTCGACCTACAGTAAGCATCCTTCCCCAGTCGCTCCAATCCAAGAATCCGGGACCCATGAATTTGGTATCCCCGAATTCACAAGATTTGAATATTGATGGTGTCCACAAATTCTCAAGGTTTTTGGATTAGGTATTGGGCACTGCAAGAGTTGCTAAAGGACTGGTCTGGTTGCAGACGTGACGTCGCCGTTGAAGGCGTGCTGCGGCGTGGGCGGCGACTACAACTTCAACACGGGCGTCACTTGCGGCCACGCCGGCACAGTGGACGGCAAATTCGTGAACCTGACGATGTCCCTGCCGTTGACGCCTTGCCCGAATCCCGCTGGCCATCTGAGCTGGGATGGCATCCACACGTCCAACACCTTCAACAAGGCGGCCGTCACGGCGTTTCTCACCGGCCAGCACGTCACTCCCTCTGGCGGTCTCAACTGCTCCCCAGATTTCACCAACTGGAATGCGAGGCATTGATCGATGCTCTTTCGCGTAATAGATTTTTGGGGACACTTGTAGCAGTCTCAGGTCTCCCACAGGGGATCTCAGGTCGCCCACAGGGGAGGTAGAATGTAATTCCTCATGGGATTCAATGAATCATTTCATGGACTTTCCCTGAATAACAGCGGAATTCCTTGGAGGTAAAAATTTGATTATTACCTCATGGTAATGGCCAACTTCATGGTTTAGGATTACCTTATGGTATTTTGGTAATGAATTACCTCAGGGTAACGGGATCAAAAGGGACTAATCACGATGTTTAGAAAAGGTGAGAATATCATGTGAATTATCAATATATATTTACATTATTGTACATTATACTATATACTATTATATTATACAATATACTCATTTATTATATAATATGCAGCACTGTTGTATGTCAAACTTTCTAAGTAGATGAAGTATGAACTGTGGACTACCAAGAAAGAGACTTGTGTCTCACCAAAGATAGTGCTTATGAGATAATGTCCTCAACCAAGAAGCACATAGTAAAATCACATTATTTTTGGAAATGTATTATCATGTAGAAAGATAGAAGACTTTAAATGTTCATGTGTTAAATGTTTGTTGAATTCATACTTTACCATATGGTGAACTCTTATTATCCTTTTATGAATAGTAGAATGTGGGAAATGTAATATGCTTTCCCTTTTGTTCGCACTTTACCACACAATGAACTCATTTTCTCCTTTCAAGAACAATGCAATGTGGGAAACTTGATATACTTTCTCTTTTGTTGCATCATGTAAGGCTTGCTACCTTCCTTGTGGCCATTGCGGGAAGGAAGAGTGCATGATAGCCTCCCACCCCACCTCTTAGTCAAAGAAATAAAGCACATCCATCCCGCCTAGAATTATGTTCACCCATCTAGTTTTAAATATTTTGTATTTTTTTCATACAATCAAAAGATCCTAGTCAACACTAGAGATTATCCCTTCATACTTATCCTACAAGGCAATAGACACTAAGTTACTATAGCTACTTGCCTAATGGTGCTTTCCTATGCCATATACCCTACTCTGAGCTATGTAGGGTTTAGGACTTGAGGTGCTATATATAATACAATAGAACCTCCCTAAGTCAATACTCTCTAATTCTATAAAGTACTGTCAAATTGCATTGATTGTTGGTCCCGGCTTAACAAAATGAACTACATACAAAGATGATGCCCCTCCCTAACGCAATAACCTCTCTAATCTAATGTGTCAGACCGGTCCCAATCTTATTGCTTTAGAGAGGTTCTACTGGATTGTTATAATATGGGAAGGTAATGAAAGGCGATGGAAGTTGATGGACAAGCGATGGAGAAAGAGGTTGCCCGACTATTCTGCCGACAATGCCCGTGAGGTCACCGCTGTTACATTCTACCTGATTTTTGGATCTTTCTCGTTGGATCACCTTCAGTCCCATTAAGAGCCTTCAGTTGACAGTGTACTGTTTAATCTGTACTTGTCATGCTTTACATTTTGTATACTAGATCTCTCAGTTACAATAAGGATATTGTAGGGAAGTAGGTATTTAATTGGAATTGGACAGTGGGTTTGTTAGGTTCAGTGTTTGACTTTTGTTGGATTGGTTCCAATGTTCATTTCTGACTGCGACATCCAATGCTGGTCCTCTGTCTCTGTTGTTGCGGAGCTTGGTCTCTAGTATGCCAATTTTTAGTTTTTGTAATATGATTCTTCAATCAGGTTGTTCATCCTTAATCATATCTATGATTGCTCAAGTGGTTCTTTCATAGTTTTGAGCTTCAGTCTTTGAACTGGCGCACTAAGTTAGTAGGATGTATCTTCTAACAGACTTAAGCCTTGAGAATTAAACCAGTTGTGCAGAATAGAAGGAGTCCATGTGACTTTTGTGCAAAGGGTTATGATGCATTTACTGAGTCAGAATTGTGATTGCCATGTCAATCTTACAGCCCATGTGTTTATGTCTTAACCCTTGAAGGCCCAAATGGCGAGAAATGGCCTATGGTTTGTGTTATGGTTGCATTTACATAACACAAATGGAATCAACATGAAATGTGTTGAACTATAAAGTTGGGGGCAAGAGTAAGTTGAAAATTTAGCAATTTTAAAATAAATAAAATCAGCGAAATTAAAGATTTTGTGCCTATGCAAAGCTTGTATTCTACCAAGAATACAATACAAGGGTTTAGACATACATAGGGGTGAGGGAGAATACTTGTCAGGAGCTGTAGAGGTTGCACGGAAGGTGACCAATGCAGCCAGTATGCAACAATTATAGCAACTCCATTGCAGTCCTAGTCTTCAAATACAACTTGAGTGTTGGCCTAGTCCTTGAGTCCCAGTGATTTTTTTGAAACAAATGAAATGGGTCCAAATTTTTTTTAGATTTGGTTGGAAATATGAACTTCGGGCCTAGTTTGTTGATTTTCTAATTTTAGAGTAGCATGATAACTTTCATTTATACCATGCTCTTATGCACTAAAATATAATGGTACATACATGGTGAAAATTTCAGATTTTTTGAGTCTATTCTATATTTGAAATGAGTTTTTTTCATTTTTCTCTAAAGAAATTCACTATAATTCCAAATAATCTCTAAGAAGAATTTCAGACCTCATTTGGGCATAATAGAATAATATTTTCCAAAAAACTTTGAACTATAAAAAGTTGCAAAATCAAGCCAAATTTCATTTACAAAAATTGGTTTGAGATTTCAAGACTCTAATAAAAGGTTATAAACAAATTTCGAAGAGAATGTTTTAAATTGTCAAAAAAAATGTCCCTTCCAACCCCTCTCTGAAATTTGTCCATAACTTTTAGTTAGAGTCTCAAAAACTCAAAATAAATTTTAGAGATAAAACTTAACTTAATTACCCACTTTTTTGTAGTTCAAAGTTTTTAGAAAAACAAGTATTCTACTATGCTAAAATGAGGTCTAAAATTTTACTGTGAGTACAATTCTTGCATTTTGACAATGAGTGGCCAAGCTCTCATCTTCAAATTATCCCATACCCTTTGAGGATTGATGATGGACAATTCATTATAAGAAGTTGTTCCCACACCCATAATGAAGAAAGGGTCATTTAGAGACATTTCTAATGAAGTTGATAGGGACCTCGACTATGATTAGCTATGACATAATCTTATAGCATATCAAGATGTTTTGAAGACCCCAAAGTTGAAGCCATGTTTCTAAATTATAGGGTAATGCCTCAATTGAGTGTTGCTACGACAAACCTTGTAGCATCACAAGATGTTTTGAAGCACATCCTAGCATCATACCTTTTTACATTTGGATGATATGCATGTCAATGCTTTCACTTACCTATACATGTGAGAACATTCAAAAATGTTTGTTGCTGAAATTACTCTTGTAATTAACGTTTGAAATTTTTTTAATTGATATTTTTATTTCTAATTGTAGGATGAGGAAGAAGTCTCGGTCCTAGGTGAAGAAGAATAAAACAGAAAGGTGGAAGGATGCTGGGATTGAAGATTCCAACAAACATGAATGTTTGTTTTGCAAATGTATCATACTCTACTTCTAATGGTACATATATGCCTTAGAGGACCTCTTACAAATTAAATATTTACCATTTTTTAGTGAATTTTTTTTTAAATAATAAACTTCAAAATTGCCTATAATATTTTTTGAAATAGTCAAGGGTATTTTATTGCCTACACAATGTCAAGCTTGAAATTTTAGATCAACCATGTATAGTTGATTGGGCAATTAGGGATAAATAGAAATATTCATTTGACATTGGAAATTCTATGCCTAAGCACAATTTGGTCTTTCAAAGTTTATCTCTAAATCTCACAACTAACACTCAAACCCTGCAACTGACACTTGGATTGTGTACACTGCTTAGTCTTGTGAGTGATGACTAGAGGCCATCAATTTTGTCATAGTGGCCTTTCTTTGGGTACACTTGACTTGTTCTCTAGGGTTGTATCTCACCACCCAATAATACGGATTTACTCCATGGTATACAAACAACTTATTTTAGAACCACCCTAAACTTCCCAATTTATCAAGTTCAACTTTTCTTTTCACATGGTGTTTTGACATTTGAAAAATGTACTTAATTACGATATATATGATAGGAAATTTTTTTCCCTTCATCAAAAATATAGTGAAGTAGATGGTGAGTCTCTCCAAACCCTCAGACATTAAGGGATTAAGGTAGCTACACCTTAAATCACACAACTAAGCAATTATGCATGGTTTCCATTATAATATTGCAAATTTTTTTGTAGGCTCTTGCAATCTTGTTGGTAGTTAAAATGATATTCTAGATTCTCTTAGTATGCATTTTTTGGACTCCATATGAATAATCTAATAATTTTCAAGGTATTGAATATAGGTGTTTCCATAATTGACCATAGACTCTCGTGAATAGTAGGAATACATTTTAGGCAAGAATCCCTAGTGGTCAGTTTTAGAAAGTAGTTGAAATTAGATGTAGTTACTTTAGTGTCTACTATTCTATTTTAATTTTTTTTTAAAGTTAACATGTATGGAACAATAGCAAGGAAGAAAACAAAAAGATATATAACCATAGTAGGGTGATTGTAAGAAACACTTCACATTTTTGGCTCAAAAACGCAATTTCTAGAGTTAAGACTAGCATTCCTACGGACTACTATTAGCGATGCACCTACAAATTTGAACCATCAATTTAGGGCACATGTAAATCTAGATTGTCAATTCAATACTATGCAATATTGTGCAATACAATAGACTACTACAGAATATTATTGAAGTCACAAGGAGCAAAAAATAACAAAAAAGAGGTTTGTGGAACTTTTCATTTTTAGTAATTAAAAAAAATGAAAATAAAATCCATTTTGCTAGAGAAGATTGCACCAAAAAATTCATGTAGGAAATTTTTTCCCTCTTTGCAAACTTTGCACAAAGGAAGGTCACTTTGGCCCCATGACCCATGTAGGCAATTGACATGTTTCTATTTTCATAAAAACTCATCAACAATCCTTGTAATGTTAGTAGACCTTCTACATGCCCAATCTGCAACTCCGAATTTGCATTTTTGGGTCAAAAATAGGACTAACACCCCAATGGCTAAAATAGACACCTAATTGGAGGCAGGTTAAAAATAATAAAATAATTTTGAAAAATTTGAAAAAATTACACAATGTCTAAAACTATTGCATGTACCCTCATTCCAAATTTCACGCCAAATGGACAAGCGATGCAAAAGTTATGAGCAAAAACTCACTTGTCCAAGGACAAGTGTTTCTTGCAATCACCTAGTACTTGTTCTATGTATCACACAAAATCACTATCCACATAAGTCCAAAGATGATCCAAGGTGGCGACTCACAATAAACACAATATTTATTATATTGAGGGAATTCTTTGAATTTGAGAGGTAGAAGAGCATGAAATAAATTGACAATGAAAAAATTTTGTTGCAAAAACAACAATTTTCATTAAAATGAGAGTAAGAATCAATCTAAAAAGTTTGAAAAGACAAGATGGATTTGTCTAATTAGTTTGAATCAACCTAAATAGCTTGAAAAACAAGCTTAGATTTGACTATTTAGGTCGAATCAACCTAAATAGTTTGTTTGTCTTTTCGATCTATTTAGGTCAATTTGACCTAAATAGTCTCAATTTCAAAAACATTTTCACTCTCATTTTAATGGAAATTGTTGTTTTATCAATGATGTCACCTAAATCAACCTAAATGGACATGGTTAATTTGAGAGGTCCCTAATCTCTCAAAATAATGAATAATATGTTAATATTGAGGTAGGTGCTTTCTTGACTTTTTTAATCTATAAGAAGGAAAGTAGGAAACAAGCCTTCTTTTTATTATATAGGTTATGAGATCATATTAGGATAAAAGACATCTAGAAAAATCAAATGGTATAATTTTTATATCAATTGTAATAGTTTTGGGGAGTCAAAAATCCATTTAAAAACCTATTATAAAAAAAATCTCATAGAAGGGGACCAATTAGATCCCCTAGGATTTCTTTTAATTATTAGATTTTCTTACTTCTTAATTATCTTCTAATAAAATCCTTCTAATAATGTTAGTTGTCAATCTTCATTTTTATCGCATACAACTATTCACGCCTTAGGATTTGTATATTAGTATTCCTTACCATTTGCCACCTATTCACTTTCATGGAGCATTCAATCAATTGGCATGAAGGTTGCATATGTATTGCAAGAATTAAACTCACCGATTATCATCACAAAACTCAAATTGGACAAGAATAGTATCATGGACATGATTGAGCATGGGCATTGCAAGAATTAAACTCATTGATTACCATCACAAAGCTCAAATTGGATAGTAATAGTATCATGAACACAGACATGGGCATTGCAAATCTAGATCATGTTGATACCCTTGCAAAACTTGCTATGCATCAAAAGTACATGAAACTCTATCATGAAAATCAATTGGCAAAATTAAATTTTAATAGAAAATATCTCACTTTTAAGATTGAAGTAGAATACATATTACTAGGATTGGGCTTTCCTAGATAAGGTATTGAAATTTTTAGAATATCAACCCTAGCTTCTCATTGTAAAAGCTTTATTAAAAGCTCTTGTAACGTTATAATATGTTGTCAAATTTGAAGAATTTAGTTTTGTTTTGCTCTTCCCAAGACAATCCCCCCTACACATTATATAGGAGTTGCTAACCCGGGGAAGATGATTACCACCCTTATTCGCGACTTTGATGACCATCTACTAATGTTTATTATTAAATTTATTTTATTCCTAAGTAACATACTCAAACTATTCAACCCTATCCACAATTACTCACACTTACCAAACCAAAATTCTTTGCCAAGATCTCCAACAAG
Organism: Straminergon stramineum; assembly: GCA_963920665.1. Lineage (NCBI taxonomy): Eukaryota > Viridiplantae > Streptophyta > Bryopsida > Hypnales > Calliergonaceae > Straminergon > Straminergon stramineum. The sequence goes on from OY987272.1 coordinate 16,705,317, forward strand.
TGTGTTTTCCTCATCACATATAGATAAAATGATGGTAAAATTTAGGTGAAGTTCAAAAATGACATTTGAATATTGTATGGAAAAGTTAAAAGAGATCGAAGTTCAATTGGTATAAATTTTTATATCTAAGTGTTATTTTCAAATTTCAAATGTTCTTGTGTTGAACATGATTGTGCTAAGAGAATTTCTTCATTGATTATTAACCCGTAGTGTTTCATGACTACGTTTTCACTGAAAATGCTCCCAAACTACCAATTTAGTACAAGTACCAAAATTTTGAAAAAAAATCTTTTTTTGACACAAGTAACTTTACCGTAGAATGTTGTAGTATGTTGACTGGAGAACATGTGGTAAAAATATCAGAAACTTCCACCGTGAGGATTGCAAGATATAAGCATTCAAATTCATTGAAATCATTTTTTGGGCCCTTCGAAAAATAGGGCAGCTGCACTTCTCAAGCTGTTTTTTCTATGAAAAAATGTCCGAAATGGTGGTGCTTCTTTGGATTCTTTTTCCTAGACAATTTGGCCACATGCTTGAAAAATTTCAGATCATTTGGAATTGTCCAACACATAGGAAAGAAATAGTAAGTAGACAATAGTTGAGAATGTTTCAAAATACTAAATTGTTAAGAACTTAATTATGGAGTTGAAATATGCCAAATTGCCAATCCCAATGGTTGCAATGTAATAATAAACAATTTACATGCCATGTTGGGTTTTTTTCCAAAAATATTGAAAATTGACTAAGATAAAGGACTTTAAAGTTTATTTTAGAGTAGAGAATCCAGAATTGCCCGCAAACATAAAATCCTCATAACTTTTGACTCATTGATCAAAATGGAATGATTCAAAGCTTTCCACATATATATAACTCTAGAAAACCAATTTCAAATTTTTGATTTTGAAAAAAGTGATTTTCCTAATATGCATGGATTGCCTATTAACGAAAAAAAATATTATATTGGGCCATAACTTTTGACTCATATTTTCAAATGTCATGAAATTTAGTGCATATGAAAGATATTCCTTGTTCTTAACTTCTATTAAAATTTGGACCATAAATATAGAAATCTCTAGTCACATGTACCTGCCTAAAATATCTATGTTTCCATAAAACACATGCTAGCCCTTTAGGGGTTAACCCCTCACCGCCGGAGGGGACGAAAAGTGTCCTCTCATAGTTTGGCAGTAAAATTCAAAGTGCTGTATTTTTTTCAATCAATGTCAGAATTCAATAAAACTTGTTGGGAAAGTTGCGCATATTAGTCTAGTTTCAGTGGTAAAATTTTCAGATCAATCCAAGATGTACTGAGTTTTTGAGAGCCACTCGAAGTTCACAGGTTCAATTTGAGTTCACCTCACTGCATTCTGATGGCTGCAACTTCGGGGGTTTATATCTTTCTCATCAAATGTTCGTTTTCAATAAAAAAAAATTGTTGGGCTTTGTTCCCAATAAAGCCTAGTTATTGTAGTAAAGTTTTCATGTCAATCCAAGTTGTTTTGAATGTTTGGGAGCAATTCGAAGTTCAAAATCCAGACATTTTTGAATTACAGTGAACTTCTGCGGCTTATATCTTTTTCATACGTGGTCTCTTTTCAATTGTTTTTGTTGGAAAAGTTTTACATACTAGTCTAGTTTTCATGGTTAAAATTTCATATCAATCCAAAAGGTAATGATTAACTGAGAAGTATTTTAGTGGAGGGAGGTTCAGCCACAGATGTGATTTTTTACTACTTTTTTCACAGTTTTTTGACATTTCAAAATAATTTTGCAGACACGATGAGTCAATTGAATGATATTTTTTTCCACCGTAGTGTTTTTCTTTTGGTTTTGAATCACTTTGTAGTTTAAAGTTTTTTCATTTGAGTAGGTTTAGAAATCGAATTCACCTCCAAATGTGTTTTTAAGAAAATTTCAGCATCTCTTCTCAACACTTAAACATTATAATCTTTCAATCTATACGGTCAAATGACCCCAAATTTTTTTCACACCATCTACAACATGCACACTACAATATTGTACGGTTGAGATTTTCATACCTCACTGAGATTTAGACTTATAGGACTTGAAAAGCAAGTCAGCTTTTACACATGTTTGGACTTCAGGCGGTGAGGGGTTAAAAGTTATTTGGGGAATACTGTGCAATTTTTGTTTTAGTGATGCTAAAATATGCATTACCACATTTCCATATTTAGAAAGTTGAAAAATAATTACATAAAGATTAATTAAAAAAGAAATTGGTCATTATATCCCACTCAAAGGCACTCCAAAAAACACATTCCAAATAATTGCAAGTGGCCAATTGCAAATATCTCTATCCAATTGAAAAATGCCCAATGCCTAATGCTTGTATGGCCTTTTTTTCCTAGGAACACATATACCTCCACTAAAATTAAGAACACTCGTAACCATGAAATGAAGGAAAAAGCAAAAAAATTCTTAATTAAAGAAAAATGTAATGATACAATTGCAGAGCTTGGATTGAAGACCACAAATCTTGTGCATGGGTAAAGTATAGACCACTATTAATAGCACAAGGAAGGTAGGCACCCCCACAATGCCATTTTTTTGCTACGGTTCTTAGTTACTATAATTAGATTATACAAATTTTGAATTTTGTTTGTTTGCAAGTCAAAGGAGGTTCCAATGCACTAAAGAATGTGACATGTGGATACGGTATGCAAAAGTTATGAAAGATCAAAAAATTGTTCCTTCCACATGTATGCATACTGATTTTGAAAATGTACACAAAGTGATGACCGTGGTTTTGGGTCAATGGTACATTTGAGGATGGCCATTTTATGTCTAGTCTCATCATCATATGCAATTGGACAAGGTAGAACAATCCAATAGCATAAGTCACCCAATTTTTGCCATCTATTGGACCTTTCCATTTGCATCAATCACCCACCCATTACTACAATCTCAACAACCTTTAATTTAGCATCATGACAATGCACTTGAGGCAAGGACAAGTTAGTGTGTAGTTTAGCATAGGTCTACCCACACTTAATCCTTAAAGGACGGATTGGTGACCATGGAAATCATTCATTTTGACACCATGGGAATCATTTGTTTACAAAAATCCAAAAGCACTCATTAGAAGTTAACCCCTAAAGGACCAAATGGTTTTTTTTTTGGCAACATAGTGATTTTGGGCAGCTCACTACGAGTGGAATTTTTATTTTTTTTCTTTGAAATTTTCACATAACATGTGCCCAAGGAGTAGCTTTAAGACCCAACAATTTTCATAACTTTTGAATACATGGTTAAAAAGTTATTTTATGATATGTTGTTTTCATTGCTCAGTAGGCAGCCCAGGTAGCAAAAAAATTTCTTTAAAAATCACTTTTTTTTAAAATAAAAATTTGAAATTTATTTTCCTGATTTGTATATACATGGAAAGCTTTGAATCATTCCATTTTGATATATGAGATGAAAGTTATGAAGAGTTTTAGTTGTGGGTAGTTTGTGGGTAGTAATGGAATTTCTACTCTAAAATAAACTTTGAAGACCTTTATTTCACTCAATTTTTAATATTTTTGGAAAAAAATAAAAAAAATGAGGTGCAGATTTTTTATTAAAATAATTTCACCATTGGAATTGGCATTTTTTGATTCCATAAATAAATTATTAACAATTTAGTATTTTGAATCATTCTCTACTTCTTTCAACTTACTATTTTTGTCCTATATGTTGTACAATTCCAAATGATCTAAATTTTTTCAAGCATGTATCCAACATGACTTGAAGAATGAATCCAAAGAGTTACAATAATTTTAAACATTTTTATAATGATCTGACCTTGTGGAGTGCATCTACCCGGATTTTTGCAGGGCCAAAAAATGGCTTTTTGTCACTTCAAATGCTAATATCTTGCATTCCAAACGGTGGAATTTCTGAAATTTTCACCACATCTTCCCAAACCAGCTTACTACAAGATCCTACAGTTACATTTGTCCAAAAATGTATTTTTCTCTAAAATTTGGTACTTGCACTAGAGATGACAGTTTTGGAGCATTTTTGGTGAAAACATAGTCAAATACCTTTAGGGGTTAAACTACCATAGAAGATCTCTCCTTTCCACAAAAAATTCCAAGGATGAATAGTTGCACTTCTATCCCACACAGAAAGATACTATGTCATCCATCGAACACTAAACATCCATGTCGACGTTTAGGGGTTAATACCAGTTTTGTCTTAGCAAACTTACAAAAATTCATTTCTTGTCGAAATGTCTCCATTCTATTGTACTTGCAAATGGCTTCTCTCAAACTTTTCAATCTTTGGAAATATGTGAGTTACTCCAAGGTACTATTGTACTTACAAATTGCTACTCCAAGGTACCCAGATAGCAAATCTGGGTGTAATGGCTGTAAGAAGAAACTCGTAACCATGCAACCGTACATTACAAACCAACCCTCATGACCCTGAAAATTGCCTGAAAAAGCAAGCGCAAGCTGAGTGACCTCAAGTACAAGAATTTGAAACATCAATGCTCCAAAGAAAACTGAAGAAAATGCTTGCAAGTACAAAGGAGCACAACTTATAGAAGCGTTTAACTTACTCATGGATGAGCCCGTGGGCCATTTCAGTGCTTGTATTTTTCTTCTTGCTGTAAAGGAGTCCTTTATTTTATGTGTCCTAAAAAAATTGTCTGCATGGTTGTTTGTGGCCCTAGTCAGGCCACCTGTGGCTCATGGGTATGTATTTTAAGCCCTAAAGGACCAAACTACTTTTTTTTGGCAACATAGAGATTGTGGGCAGCTCACTATGAATGGGATTTTTTTTTCTTTCTTGAAATTTTTACACAACGTGGGGACAAGGTTTTTCTTTAACCCTTGAAAGGCCCTTGGGGTCCCTCTATACAACCTGTATTTTGCTTTATATCTCTTCAATTGTGGTTTAATAGATGAATTATGTTACATTTTTATTTACTTACTATCATGATCATTTATTTACTTTGCATTGAAAAGTGTTTGGTCAATGTTTCCCTGATCAAATACCACCAAATACATGATATACTATATGGCTGCAAAGGGCTTTTAGGCCCTTCTAGGATTAAGGCCCAACAATTTCTATAACTTTTGACTACATGGTTTAAAAGTTATTGTATGGTACGTAAATTTCATTGTTTGGCGGGCAACCTAGGCATCTCAAAAAAATTCTTTAAAACTTACCTTTCTATGAAACAAAAATTCAACATTTCTTTTTAAGATTTATTTATACATGGAAAGCTTTGAATCATCCATTTTGATTAATGAGTTGAAAGTTATGAGGACTTTTAGTTTGCGAGTGGTTATGGATTCTCTAATCTAAAATTAACTTTGAAGTCCTTTATTTAACTCAATTTTTAATATTTTTGGAAATAATGAAATCACAGGATGTAGGATTGTTTATTACAACATTACAACTATTGGGATTGTCATTTTTTGATTCCATTTAACTAAATTCTTAATAATTTAGTATTTTGAATCATTCTCTACTTCTTTCTACTTACTATTTTTTTCCTATATGTTGCACAATTCCAAATGATCTAAATTTTTTTCAAACATGTAGCAAACTTGCGTCAAAGAATGAATCCAAAGAAGCACCACCATTTTGGACATTTTTTCATACAAATGTGATCTTGTGAAGAGCAGCTGCTCGATTTTTTGTAGGGCCAAAAAAAGGATTTTTGTCAATTCAAATGCAAATATCTTGCAATCTACATAGTGGAAATTTCTGAATTTTTATCCACATCTTCTTAAAAACAATGTACTACAAAATCCTACAGGAGTTCCATGTGTCCGAAAATATTTTTTTCTAAAATTTGATACTTGTAGTAGAAATTGCAGCTTTGGAGCATTTTTGGTTAAAACACAATCCCAAACCTTTAGAGGTGAAATTCTTTGCAATGAAATTCGCTTGTTTCATTTGTAAAAATAAAAAAATTGTCTACATGGTCATAGATAAATTTATAAAAGTAATTTCATGGGCATCACAAAGTCTACATCTTTGTGTTTTCATTTGCAATACTTTATATAGAATTATGACTTTTGCATGGCATGGTTTTGACATCCCCGAGGTCAAATTGGAGGCGAAGGTTTGCTTTCATTTCTCATTTGCTAAGTAGAGCTTGAAATTCCATCCTCAAGCAAACAAATATTGTTTGGAGTTGCACCGTGAAGTTGGATCTATGAACTTTTTGAATATTTGTCGAGAGAAGAATTATGTTATCAATGTGAATTGTTTTCATAGTGATAGGTTTGAAAAAAGCAAACTTGCCATCATGAGACTCTACCTTTGCAAAACTTTACAAATAGATCTTGTGACTTTGGCATGGTTTAGACACCCTAGAGTCAAATTGGAGACAAAGATTTGTTTCATTTATGATTCCTCTTGTCATGACATAAGTCTCTTCAAGCCTTCCCTTTGTTCCAATCCCATTGCAAGTAATTGTAGAAATCCAAAAGTCCTTTGAAGCAATTTCATGTGTGATTAATTGATTTGATGGAATTTGTGACTACTTGAGTATGGAATAGAACTTGAAACCCATTGATACTCGAGGATAGCCATGAAATTCTAAGTTGTACCATGGAATTTGGTTGTAAGCTCAAATTCTATCTACAAGAAAGCCTTGCAATTGAGTTCTCCTTGGCATTTCAATCTAAGGTGGATACTCCCAAAACTACCACAAATTGCTATTGTGCCTAATTATTATTATTAGATTGTTCAAATTTCATATTTTCTTATTGACAAATCAAAGGAGGTTTCAACGCACCAAAGAACGCAACATTTGGATTTTGTATACAAATGTTATGAAGAAACAAAGTTTAGATCTAAAAACATTTCTTCTACATATATATTAGGTACATAATTGATTTTGGAGATGTATAGTAGATACATAGTGAAGATGGCGGCTTAGGGTCATTGGAGCATTTGGGGGGTCTACCGTATTTTGTGCTAATAGTTGCACCTCATAGATTTAACCCTAGGACATTAGGTTGTTCAATATGGAAATCATCCTGATTTTGGTATTATGTGAATCATTTGCTCAAAATATGTTGCCTTCTTGTGGTGAATAAATATGCATTGGAATAACCGGAACTCAAACAAAGTATGAAGTGAAAGCTACAATGGATATGAAACTGAGTTGATTACATGTCCCAATCCCGATGAGTGAAACAACTTCCATTGGAAGTGATTGTCATTGAAGGTCCAATATTGCTTCCCCAAAAAACTCTACGTCACATGCAATAGACTAGTTTCTTCACAATTCTAAATAAAAGCATTTTGGAAAGGTAATCATTATAGAAGTCATAATAAAATTCTTTCAATTTCAATTTTAATGCAAGCCTCTTGGGAAAAATATTATAAAGTCACGAAATTTTCAATTTTATTGGATGAATTAATGTTTGTTCAAAAATCTTTGATTCATTCTATTTTGATTAATCCACAACCTTGGCTAAAGTCCCCCAAACTCTTTGGGGGCCAATTAAAGGATTTAGTTATGTTCCCATGATTTCAATTTTTGGCATGATTTCTTAAAACTTTTATTTAAGATAGGAAAACATATTAGCCTTCTTGGAGTGTAACTTTTTATTTAAATCAAGACCTAGAAGCAAAAGTTATACTACACATCATGGTTCAAAATAGTCAAGTTTTGGTAGCCAAAAAAATATAAATTGAAATATATATATATATTTGAAATTATTTCTTATAGATTATATTTTTTCCTATACATAGAACGATTGATTCATTTAATTAAGATTGCAATCATTCCTAGGAGTATAGTGGCAATCTTGATGCCAATCTTTCATAGTGTGGTCCTTGTAGTGAAAATCTAAGGCAATTTCTAAGGAGTTCCAAATTATTGCAACATTGAGCTTTGATTTGCAATGCATGGAATCAAATTTAGAACGTGTTTTTGCCAACAATCATGGTCAAGGACTCAAGACATCTAACAAATAAGGAGAAGGTTTGGCATGGACAAGGTTTTATGGGTTAAAAATGATGCACTTATATGTGATTAGTTAGTGATTACTAATAATTATTTTAAAAAATAAAACATTCTTGCTTTTGCCATTGATAACAATGATATAAAATATAAAATAAAATTTATAAATATGTGTAAATATATTTGGGTCCAAAATTACTTCAATTTGCAAAGGTAAAAAATTAATTATTATTATATATGTATATAATATTTTTATTAAAATATTACAATTGTGGGTGATGCAGGTGAATGGACATACAAATTTTATGAAGAAATAGGCATTGTTGCACCTGTATGGCTATTGTCTAGTTGTCCATCATTTCAATGTAAGTTTTAGATAATTGTTTTCATGATTCCATATTCAAGTCGTCAATTTATTTCATCATTTTAGTCATTTGGCCTTATGACTATAGCCACGTTGTATCTAAGTAACTCTTCACACCTATATTTGTCAATATAATGCACCCTATATTTGTCAATACAAAAATGTCTAAATTAGTTTTGACCTAAAGGTTGTCACTAGAATTTATCAACTTTTTGAAGTAAAAAGTATAGGGTGAGTACCTAGATAACCAATCAATAAATACAAATCAATAGACATGCATCAGGAATTTCTACGCATGAGAACATAGTGCTACAATGGTGCATTGAAATGCAATTAAGTTAATTTGGTGCCAACCTCTATACCAACCTAGTGTGGAAAAATTGATGACCTATGTGCGGCCTTTGGTGTCAAAATGGCACCAAAATAATCTAGCCCAACTTTTTTGATGTGTTGCTATAGTCACCTTCAATGGCCACCTTTGAAGCAATAAATACTTTAATTCCAATTGGTTGCCTCAAAAAATCTCTTCAATTCCCATTAGTTGCTCTTAAAACCTTCTAGCAGTTTTAAATGAAGGTCATTATGTGGCCATTCAAGCTCCAAATTTAGATGACTGAACTTTTGAAATGACACAAGTATTTAAATGTTCCTACCATAATACCATACTACCAAAAAAATCCACAATCCAATGGATCTACTCATATAATGCAACTTATGATGAGGCACTCTTACATTAGAGGTGAGAAGTAGTGAAGAAAACCTCCGAAGGTCTATGGCTTGACTTTGAGAGGCTAGTCTTTGGAATTAGTGAATGTAAAGTAAGAGGGGGCCACAAAAGTTTCTTTCATGTCTATGGATACAAAGAGCTTTATGATTCTAGTAACAATTGCTCTCCCTAAGAAAATCAACATAAGAAACCTTGATTATTTTTATGATTGGCAATGAAACTTTGCATTAGGGGTCTCCAAATTGCATTCAAATTCATCTCTTTAGATGGACTTTATAAGGTTGGAAGTTTTGCAAAGTTGAATCCAAATGGTTGAATATTTTTCTTTTATCTTGTCTTTACACAATATTCAATAATCAAGAATGAATTAGAAATTAGCATTGACTATGAAGAATAGTTTGGTAGTAGGTTGAATTATAATTTAATCTTTATTTCAATGTAAGTCCACTTAAATTTTTGTATTTTTCATGGACTCAAATGATATGTTTGATACATTATCAAATACTGATAAGTGTAATTTGATTGAGGTTGTTGACTATGTGTCAATAAAGAGGTTAGGAAAAAATTAAGATAAGGCATTTTATATGAGTGATTTTATCAATATATGGCAACTTTATACTAGGCTCAAGGCAAACTCTCATTTGCCTTACATAGGTGTGGTCAAGAAATGGAGTGGTTTATTCTACAAAAGACTTGCGTGAATTACACCACTAGCTTGCACTAATTTCAAGTGGCTTGAGCTTTTGTCACCCATTTGAATGAAATTATGTGTGGTAAGCATTACTCAAATTATATTGGTAGTACAATTTTCTAAATTCTTTGTGTATATTGGATTAGCATTTGTATATAAATTTTTAGGATAAGGTCACCACCTACTTTTACCTCCTTCAGTTTTGTATTGTTTACATGTAAATTCCATTATGCATTATGTTGCTCCACACTCCAATCAATAGATCAACAATAAAAAAAAATGTACAAATGGAATAGGCTCGACAAAGCTATCCTAATTTGTCCTATTAGTATATGTGACAAAATCAACTTTCAACTAGTTACAAGGAAAGAAATATTTACCCATTGTATATATACTAGTACTATTCATGTTGTAGAATCATCTCAAGTATTATAATTGGCAAACATATTCCTTCCTTGTAATAAGTTATAACTATATGTAAGTTCATTTTGTAACATGCACTAAGAGGACAAATCAATTTAGTCATAAATAGAACACATGATTGAATATTAGTGAACCTCAAATAGATTGACTAAGGTGAAAACATCTAAAACCATCCTTGTACCCATTCTTGACAAATAGGCCTCCATTGAAAGTGTCCCCCAAAGTGCCATAAAATTGTTCCCTTACTTAATTTCTATTAGCCAATTGTTGATTATCTAAATTTCGGTTTTATGACCAAGTTATGTGATGGTTATAAAGGCCTAGGGAGCTTCCATTTAAAAATCCATAATAATTACATGTCTTATCCCCAATTTATTTATTTATTTATTTTAAATTCATGATTTTCAATTGCTAATACCATAAGATATTTTTTCTTGAAAAAGGTGCCTCCAACCATGCTGAATTGCTTATTATGTCAGTTTTGGGTGTTTTCACCTTAAGTTTTTTCTTTCAAAACAAACAAACTGATTTACCTTCTTTCCAATAATGTCACTGGACTTCAACACTGGTGCGCTTCCTGATACAGAATATACATAAAGAACCATTCTGATACACGTTCTGATACATTACTGAGTGGATCAGTACAACATAATCTACAGTGGAGCATTTAAACAGAGAACAAAACCAAAACGCTTACTATCTAGCACTTCGAATCCATCTGACGTTTACAGCAAAATAATGCTTTGAATCATCAAGCGTCTTTGGGAGAAAGTAAACCAATTCGCTTGAGGTCTTACTGTAACTTTTCCAGTGAACTTGCATTGAATTACATACTTTTGAATGCCTTAATCCATGATGCCAATTGAAAGAGAAATCTCCTTCAACCAACTTCTGTTGCAATGTCTTCGTCTCCGAGTTGGCCTTCAGGAAAACGGATTCTTCGTTCGGGTTCTGCGAACACTTGAAAGGTAATGGTCTCCCAAATTTGCAATTATTTGCACGTCATTTTAGAATTCCTTCCCAATTATGAGATTTTATCAGTGTTTCTTCCTAACGATGCTCGATTCTTTTGCAGCCTGCAAGCAAGGATTTTCAACCTTGACACAAACTCTTGATCAAATGCGGACCAAACTCTGGGAATGTTGTACAGAATATTACTTTCTGGTACTCAAGAGCAGGAATGGTGAAAGAGAAGGGGAAGTGGAAGAAGAAGATGACCTCGGAAACAATCACCACGGCCAAACTTTTACCAATTGTGAGTGGTTGTCTGTTTCAGTGGTCTTAATCTGATGGCGACCACTGCATTGCAATGCTCCTGTGCTGCAAGAACCCCTGCTCTTGCTTCAGGTGCTTGATTTCTTCTCTTGCTAATCGAGGAATTTCTTGTGTTTTAGGTTTAGGTTTAGGATTTGCGTTTGTTTTGTTCAATCCATGGGTGGCGAATGTCGTGATTTTCTGGGAATTTAATTGTTTCAGAAACTCGCAATATATGGGCTTATTGTGGTCAATTCGACATTCATTTCTATAACATTTTTCCAAGCACTTGATGTCTCACGCACCAAACCCTAATCCTGACGAGTGCTTCGTTGGTTTACAGGTGCAAGTGCCGCAAAGGAATTCCGCAGGACAGCAGTGAGGATCTCACAAACACGTCCATGGTCATCACATGTCTCTGATCGCCGAGTTTTGATGTCGTCCGAGTACAGGTGAGCATTGTTCATGAACTCAGTGGCTTAGTGTTATGCAATTAGGGTTTGAATTCATTGTGTTAGCAAAACTCATGTTTAACAATGCGTGGTTCTCAAACGAATGGTCACCCATCCCTTGTAGGTACTGATAATGTTGCGACAATGATCCAGTGACAGGCGAGGAGGAAGTGCAGCTGCCTTCGGTGCGGTGGCTTACATTCTCGCACCACAGGTGTGTGCTTCAACTTGCTTGAAGAACTTGCATCACTTTTTGCGGTTGAACATATGTAGAAAATTTCTTATTCTAAACCTTCAATGTTTGAATTGATTAAAGACTGAATCCACAGGGTTTCAATGAGTCCAAAGTGGTGAATGTGCTCCATAGATTATAACGTACACGTATTTACAAGGGTTCAAAAGAATGTGGTGTTGTGTGTTAACAAGACCGGCGCTGGAACCTTTAATTCTGTTGAATAACCTCGAGAAATGTTAGCCTAGCTTTGAGTTTAGTCCAACTAGCAAGATCACTTTGGGTACAAGAGCCGAACCTGCTTGAATCAAGTGTTACATCACTACGTTTGATTTCTTATGGAATCATATGGGAGTTTTAAGACCACTCTAACCCTTAAGAGAGCTGACATCCACTATGTGGACGAGGACAAGACACTTTCAACACAGCACTGTGTTCATTGTTATTCATGGATTTTGTTCATGTGAAAGCAATTGAGGTTTTACTTTTGCATTGGTGTTATTGAGTTGCAGTGGTTGTTGCGCTTCTGAAGTGGTTTTGCCTTGCAAATTCCATTTCTATACCCCAGGGTCCATTAAGAGACAAGTGACAGTAGACAATCTCATTTGCATTGAAAGGTCAGTGGACATAGATATTTAGTCAAGTCATGCTGACAGCACTTGTTAATTAGTTGAACCAAGTATATGAATAGATGAGTTGCTGCTGTTTACAGGGTCAGTTTAGGAGCCGAGATCAAGTCCCTGCTGGTTTTTGTATACTCTACCGTATGGAAGAGTATCCAATTTATCTCAAGGAGGATTGAATAAATTAGAAACATAATTATTTAGGTTGCCAATTGACTGGATTTTGTGCCGGGATGCCAGATCTTGAAGTCCATGGACAATTTGAGAGCAGCAGCAAAAAGGGCAACATGGTTCTTGGAGGAGGATGAAGGCCTCGAGGTTCAGCATTTCTGTTCAACCCTAAAAAACCTGTTGTTGAGGTTTCTTATCGATGATTCCGATAGTTTCGCTTCATTGGTGAAACATGCTAACAATGGACAATAAGCTGGAGTGCTTGCAAGCTACTAATCACCACTTTGGATTGCATACGTCAAAGCAACAAGCTTAAAATTTTCATGTAAATTGTGGGTGGGGTAACAAGCTTAACCCCTAAACGTCCAGATTCATCTCCAAAATTGACAATTTGAGAAAAATCATTATAAAGTGCTATTTGGAAGCATATTTTGGAATTGATATAAAAATGAAAGTTCTAGATTATGATTTGTAGATTCCATCTGTACGGTTAGATTCACCAATTCTATCACCAATATTTTTTTATAAATTTTGAGAGAAAAATTCCAAAACTCCTTCAAAATTCGATTGCAAGCAAAATATTATCATTTTTTGAGTAAAATTTGTTGTAATGGATTTGAAATGAGGTTCTCTTCACCTGGTGATTTTTTGAAATTTTTGTGTTCTTCCTATCTATGACCTCATTTTGACTAATCCAGTTTAAAACTAAAGTCAATGCAATTTGACCACTTGACATACTTGCACATTTGGAATTTTAGAAAAACATGAATTCTAGTAACAACAAATCCAACCCTTAGATAGGACAAAAACTTGATAAAGAATCTTCACAAATTAAAATAACTTTCATCCAATTAGTTAGGAGGATGAAACTAGTGTTTCAAACTGTCCATCGTCTAGAAAATGGACGTTGATGCGTTTAGGGGTTAAAATAATTCATTTATATATGACACCTCATGGTACATTCGAGTAGGTGTCTAATCCATTTCGAAGAGGTACCTGGAAAACCTTCTTACCTCAAATAGTTTTAACATGCCACATCAGAGCCATGGAAGTGTCACCTCTTCATGCTCATTCTTGTCACTTAGACTATTTTGAAGTATTGAAGTTGATATTAAACGAAATGAGCTAAAACAAATACTCCGGAGTACAAAAATGGATGTTGCGAGAACCAAGCTGTAGGGTCTCTTGTTTTCTTGCTTCGACCTTTGTAGTCTTCGATCTTAAAGCCGCCCTAAGATGTTTTAAGGATTGTCTCTGAGAAACACCAATATTTATGCTGCAATTTGTCACTGGGGAGAACTATCGAAATTTCGATTGCAGGCCTACTTTTTGTCTGATCAGCAGAGAACTCTGAATGAGACGATAGCCCAGTTGAATGCAGCAATTGACAAAGTGTCAGCGCAATTGAGAGCTAAAGAGAGTCTCAGCACCTCAAGTGGCAACAATCTTGAGCTTGAACCAGCTGCTTGATCTGTTGGTGCATTTTATGATGAGAATGAACTGTCTTACAAGAACATGGAAGAAGCTAGACCCGTATTTAAAATCCCGTTGTAACATGTTGAATAACTGTATATTTGATTTTGTGAAGATTCCCAGTTGGGCGGACAACTTTGACCCTTCTGATTTGATGAGACCCTCTGCCGCAAGTGGGCTTCTAAGAAGAGGACTTGCAGTTTACTGGATTGATTTCGTTTCTGATGTGGAAATAGTGAAAGTTTACGTTCAGCAGAGCGACAATATTGTCTTTTCCTTTTTCCTTATATGCGCAAATGCATTAGAAACGTCATTTTTCATTGTTTTTTTGGTGAAACATTGTCAAAGAACTATTGGGGTTGAGGAGCTCAATTTATAAATTGTAAGGAAGTCAATTTTAAAAATTCAATTCAAGATTCACTAGGAGTTGCTACTTGTGAATGGACCTCAAGTTTGGTTGTAAAAAACAAACATAAAAATTGTAACATATCTAAGAGGTGTTCTTATGATTCTAAAATCTTGATGTTATCATATTTTGTGTTGCAATTAGTTCAACATCCCAATTAGGTAGGAATACCTTTATGGATGTGAGCAAAAAGCATCAAAGGAGTGCAACTCCTCTATGATGTGTAGTAAGGTAGACCAGCCCATTTCCGCTAGTTTCCTATAACTATCATCCTATTTTTGGCCCCATCTCCACCATAGAACTCACCCAAATCCATTCACTATTTTGACAATTTCAGCCCATTAATTCCAACTTCGGTAATGTGTCAGCCTTTGATTGGTGTATACTCAAGTGTTAACAGGTACATGGAATGAGTGTTATAGATTTAGGATAGGACATTTATGACTATTGTCTAGTGGTGGTTTTGAAATTTCAAGGTAGAGCACTTTAGAAATTCATAGAAATTACAATTTTTATTGGAAAATTATAATTCCACTTGGGTTTGATTCGTGAAACATGCACACACCTCTGAAAAATATGTGTCCCTCCTAGAGTTAGTCCTAATATACTTAGATTGCAAATTAAGGTGGTAATAGGTTGGTATACCTTAGTGAGTGTTGATCTTGAAGTTGCTTTTGAAGATGTTCTAAAATAAAGTGATTAATAATACAAAAAATATCCTATCAAGAATATCTCATATTATAAAATATTCCATCATTATAGGATATTATAAGAAGAAGAAATAACTCCAATCACTCTAAGCAGATGTTGCACATGAAGAGTTTGTTTGTTGAAGGTCTCTTGTTGGGCTCCAAATAGCTAGTCCAAGTGACATTTAAATGATTCTAAGATATTGTGTTCTATAACATTTTTTCTTTTAGGAAAAAATAAATTAGAGATTCTTGGTGCTCATAAGAACTCTTCTATAGTACTCTATAATAGGTTCTCATTTCCACATATGGTTTTATGAAATCCATTATAAAAAATCTGAACCCTATAGAAGGTTGCAAGTTTGCATGGCAATGGTGCAATTACAATGGAATTATTATTTTTTAAATAATTTTATTTAATTTTTTTATAGAAATTTGATGGGGCACTACTAGTGCCATGTCAGATTGACAATTTGAAAAAATAATATTTCTCTCTTTCTATTTTTTTTTTCAAAAAAAAACATTATTTAAATTTTATTTTTTTATTTGTTCTATATTTGCACCACGGGGGTACCGAAAATGAAATTAGAATAGCCTTTTGCAGGGTTCAGATTTTTCGTAATGTTTGTAATCAGAATGAAAGTAGTGTCAATAGATAACTTCTGTTGTGCTTTTTTCAAAGCTCTTTAAAGAAGACAACAATTGTTGATGTGTTTTAGAGTGTGACACATTGGCACTCTTATATACACTCATCCACATATCCAGACCTTTATTGTCATCATCAATGCTTAACTCCTAAACATCCAAAGTGTTCTCCAAAATTTACGATTTGAAAAAAATCATCATAAAGTACTATTTGGAAGAATATTTTGGAATTGATATTCAAATAAAAGTTGTGAATTTTGAGTTGTAGATTCCATTTGTACATTTAGATTCACCAATGCTATCACCAATATTTTTCTATAAATTTTGAAATGAAAAATTTGAAATTCCTTAGAAATTCAATTACAAGCAAAATATTATCATTTTTTGAGTAAAATTTGTTGGAATGGATTTGGAATGAGGTTCTTGTCACATGATTTTTTGAAATTTTTGTGTTCTTAAAATCTATGACCTCAATTTGCAAATCCAATTTTGAACTAGAGTCAATGCAATTTTGGCTTGGTCAGCCACTTGACATACTTGCACATTTGTAATTTTAGAAAAACAATGTGCTCTAGTAACACCAAATCCAACCATTAGATACAACAACAACTTGACAATGTATCTCCACAAATTAGGATGACTTTCATCCAAGACATGATGAGGATGAAGCTTGAGTTTCAATATGTTTGTCATTGAGAAAGTGGAAGTTGGAGCGCTTAAGGGTTCACCCTTTAACAACAAAGCAACCACTTTGGGGTTGCTAACTTGAGTTTTGGAGAACTCCTAGGCCATGCTTGCAAAATAGATGACCTTGTGGGAGTTAGCTCAAAAAATTACCCCACCAAACCTCCAAACTGGATGACTTGTTTAAGAGACCAACACGAAAAAAAGAATTGACTTGAAAATAGAGGTGTGTTATCATGCTTGCTCTTGGCCTGCAAAACAACTTGAGACAAAACAATTTGATTTTTTGCAACTTTTGGGAGTTGCTACACAACAACTGTTTTTCACCTCTTGCAATGTGTTTCACCTCCTAAATCTTAGCCAAAGAATTACAATCAATTGTTGTAATTTGAATGATCAACACAAGGGAGTTTATGTATAAGGCAATGCCCTTATTGTCAAACATTGGGCCAAATAATTAGTCAATGAGGAAGGTGGAGCCTAATGAGGAGACTTGATTATTTGGTGCAATGCCCACAGGGAGAACGGGAGGGTGCTACCGCCAGGGGTATAATTTCTACATGTAACTATACCCCCCTTTGACTTTCTATTTTAGAAAGTCAAAGAGGGATATAGTTGCATGTGGAAATTATACCCCGAGGGATCATGCCCTCTTGATCTCCATGTAGCCTAAAGATAAGGGCCATGGTCCCATGTAAGCTACCACAAAAAATTAAAAAAATTGGATGAAAAATAGGGATGAGAATTTGATGTTGGATGTAAAATCCGTAATGCCCGATTATGTGGACAAACACGCAAAATCGGGCATGACGGTACAGAACCCACCCAGGAAAATGAACGGCCATTTCTTGCGAGTGGTTTACGGTGGGTTTGCTGTGTGCTGTTCATAGCATTCCAACAAAGCTGTCACTTGCTTGATTTGGCCCAGAAATGAATCTGCTTGTTGGCTTTCTGTGTAGAGTGTAATCAATTGTCATATCCCTACGCACCTCTGATTTTTTACGTGAAACAGAGACCGGTCTTCCTCTTTGGCCTTTTTCGGTTTCTCCTGTCG
The DNA here is from genome assembly GCA_963920665.1 of Straminergon stramineum. Classification (NCBI taxonomy): domain Eukaryota; kingdom Viridiplantae; phylum Streptophyta; class Bryopsida; order Hypnales; family Calliergonaceae; genus Straminergon; species Straminergon stramineum. The sequence goes on from OY987272.1 coordinate 16,723,147, forward strand.
ACAAATGCAATGCAAGTCTCGTGAGTTCGGAGGAAATTTTGTAGCAGGGTATTACGTCTGAGCATTTCGTTTCATGGGCTGCACAATAATAACCCGTAACTCAGAGCTTCTCAGCTTGTTATCCATGATTTAATTTTTCTCGGAATTGAACACGATTCTGCGAAGTCATTCAATCGAGCGAGCAAGTCCTTCAGTTTTTTCGCATGGATTTATGGAGGCATTGTTGGATCTCGGAAGGAGCAGTACGAAAAAAATCCACCATATTAATACAAGTCTGAATTGAACAGCTCGAGTCGGAATTCAATCTTTGAATCCGTCTGGGAATCAGATGCCATCTGCAGGCGACTCCAATTTCAGTTGGCACTTCTGATATACATGATCTTGATTTTACCTCCTTTGCTTTTACCTTCTTCAGTCAATATTTTTCCTTTCAGTTGTCCTCTTAGGCTCTTAAGAGGTCATGAGTAGTGGGGCTATCCACTTTCTTGCAGCCTGAAAAGTGGATGCCCCACCCATTTTCAGGCCAGAAATTGGTCACAAAACCCAAGCTGGGTGGTGATGCCTTTAGGGTGGCTCCATTGTTGTCGCGCTCCTTGCAGCGCCGCGACCTGCGCGCTTGGATTGCACACAGACGATCTGGATATGGATAAGAGACGTACGCTCGGTGGCGATGATTATGCCCACAACAATGGTATACGGTTGGAAAGATTTAAAAAGATGACGCCTGTGCTTCGTGTCACATGGCCGTACGGCATGTGAATCACCCACCTTGCCAGAATGCTCGTTGTGGATGGAGCTCAGGAACGCGGGTCTACTCTTCTACCGGCTATAGTAAGCGGGTCTTCAACTCTTCATACTTAAGCTTCAAGGTGGAAGGGCGATATGTGGCATCTGAGGCAGCGACAACGACAGTGAGTTGGTCTCCACTTCCGCCTTCCAGCCATTGTAGTCGCCTTTGATCGATTTGCGGTTCGTGTCCTACAACAGTCTTCGTGATGTCCTTGTAGGAGTTGTTGTAGGTGGGAGTTGTGCGATTTTTGGAACAGCATGTCGTGCAAAAAGGGAAGGGAAAGAGTGCATACACTCCTCTTTGGTAGTGATGGCGCAGTTTGTTGTATCATTGTGGGTTGTTCACATCCCACTTCTGAGCTTCCTCGCAAGGATTTGGAAACAAGGGCGTGCTCAATCAGGAGTACTCATGCGATCAAGCAATTGATCATTTATGAGCGTGCGTTTTGCACTGCAATGCAAGGTGACCATAGAAGTGGGCAAGGTGGTGTGGTGGCGGATGCAATGGTGGGAGGAGCGACTAGTCTCGTGCAACGGAGAAATCATGCTTTCCCAATAGCTGCAAGAGCACTTGAATTGTGGACTAGATGAAGACGATTGCTTGCAACACGGCTACCCACTGCTTCTCGGATTATTGCGTTGCGACTACCTTTTTCTTTCTACCAGTGCCTCATGGTGTGCACAAGGACGAGGTCCCTATCATAGTATCACCGGGCCCATTCTTCATTACTTATTTAGACACCAAGTTGCATATTTGCTTTAATGGGGAAAGGTATTCACTAGAAGAAATCTCATTTATTGAAAAAAATCATAATGGGATCTTTCCCTAGGTGTTCACTATGGGGTCTTTTGACCACAATGGGATGTTCTACCTTATATCCAAAGATTATCTCAAGCATATTCTATTTCTATGAGTTAAGTAGTATAACCAAACAACCATTTCAATCAAGTCATCAATGAGATTTGTTCTTTAAATGCACAATTGCAAGCTTGCAACACGTACATAATCCTCTCTTGTCATCACCACAATGAATGCAATTTGATTGGAAAAAATGAAGGTTTCAAGTCATAACCCCATCCTCGTCACATTCTCTGAAAGAACCATAAATCTCTAAGAACTTAAAATCTTCATCTAATTTGGAGAAGAGGGTTATGTCCAAAACCGACTCTGAACTCCTGACCTTTGTCTATAACTGTCACAAGGGTTGGACCCTAAACCCTATACCGTAAAACCCTAACCCTAAACCCTATGACCTCGACTATCTGGAGGATTTCCCAATCGCTTCGACATCCTCCTTCTCTGCCATGTGCACATCTTTGATAATCTTCTGCGACTCCCGAACCATTCGTTCGACTTTGCGACTACAATGCCTGGCCTTAATCGATTTCAAAGCTCCAACAATCTCCGACAAGCTTGGCTCCCGCATGCTGACACACCGCAACCCTAAACTGAGGAGCTCCGTGGCTCCCTTCGTGGGACAACCGCCTTTCATGCGCGGGTCCACGATCTCCACCACCAGCGACTCTTCTTCTTCTTCACCATCTTCTTCTTCTTTCATGTACTGTTGTGAATGCTGTGCCCAGTGGACGAAGTTGGAGTCGTCCCCGAAGCTGCTGGCGTTACGGCTGTTCTTGCCGGTGAGAAGCTCCAGCAGCAGGACTCCGAAGCTTCGCACGTTCAATTTTGCTTGGCATTGGCTCCGGATCAAAGTCTGGAAAAAGAGTAGAAGAAGCAAGCTGTTGATGTCAATACGAGTGGGAGTTCATTTGTTTTTTGTTTGCTCACCAGATTGAAAGTGATAGCAAATAGCGACATGGCGTCGTTAAGCAAGTGAAGATTATTCTCCAGAGCGAATGGCAAGGGTAGATTAATTTGAAGTCGACAGAGTCTTAAACTTAAGGAAAAAGAGAACATAGCTTGACTGATCACCAAAGACACCCCGCAAATTGCATGGGTGAGCAAGACACCCTATAATTCCCATGGATTAATAATGTTGTGGACTTCAAGACTGGACATGGTTCGATTCATTATTAAAGAACCGAAAATGTGGCATTCAACTGCTCAAAACTCTGAATACTAAGTTAGTACTTCCAAGTGCTAGAGCTTTGGAAATTATGACTTTCAAGTGCTCAGATGGTTGTGAGGTAGCCAAGTGAGACATTGAGCTCTAAAATCTAGGAGAGGAACTCGTTTTCAGTTCCGATTGGAACTCAAAACCGTTCCAATTTTCAATTAGGCGATTCAAAATAGCTCAGATTCCTCAAAATTCAGTCTTCACTATGCTTGCCAATTTCATGAAGGTAAACCGAATGAACCAGTAAAGGCCAATTAAAGATCTCTAATTGCATGATAGTTCTTATTTGTAATGTCCTTGTGTCTACCAACTTCATAAGAGATTCATTGTAATAACAAATAACAACCTATAAGGTATGCATGTGCACCCAGAATCGTCACCAAAAATGCAAACAGAGCATTCATTTCAGGTGACGATTCTGGGCACACATACCTTAGAGTGGGAGGAAAGATGGGCATCATGTGTACACAACTTCATACTGTATTAGCGCTACTCAATTACCATGTCTGAAGTGGAAATTTCCATGCCCCTAATGAACCGTGCAGTCATGTAAGGGTTGTAAGTGAATTTAGGTATAGGGTTTAGCCCTAATCGTACCGTGGCGAACGACGAGTTTCGGTGAACGAGCGGCACGGCTACTGACAAGCCATAGCCAGCCAACTTCGGCGTGTAATCATTCTCCAGCAATACCGTCGACGCTGTGAACTCCTTGCAAACTATCTGCATAGGCGCACGATCTTGTAAGTAAAATAATCCACGCGCTGCACCGAGGGCGATGTTCACTCTCGTGGTCCAGTCCAAGAAACTCCGATTTCCGAATAGATGGTCGTCCAAGCTGCCATTCGCCGGTTGCGCAAACACCAGGAGCCGCTCCTGTCGCCTTCTCGCAGTCGGACTTAAACTGGAGACTGCCTCGTGCGCACAGTAGCCCTTCAATGCACAGACGTTGCGATGCGAGACCTGTGCCAGCAGATGTACCTCGGATTTCCATTCCGTGGCGCCCTGGAAACAATTGCAACGCCGATGGGAAATGTCATGAACGGCCGTTTCAATTAGATTGGCAGTTTTGTTCGATTGCCAAAGATGGGATGATAAATTAGGACAGACCTGTATAGATTTAATTTAGTAGTACAATTGCATTAAGCTTTGCTAATTTAGTGGAAATTCGCTTTCATTGATTTCAGGTAAGGCATTGCGATCACAAGAGGAAATGCTTATACTTTCAAATTTGATGATCACTATTCTTTAAACTAACAATTCGTTTGATTGTTTCCCAATTAAGTCTTGCACAATTCTTAGACCACTGGTAGAAACTTGAAATTGCGATGCCTGAAATTTGTCGCCTTCGGCACACAAGTCTCGCACTCTGACATGCGCTTGAGTTAGAGTGTGAGACTTGTATTTTCCAAGGGGCAATTCTAAAGAAAGAGTTCAAAAAATTCGGGAAAGGATAATACTTCTAATTGGTGATTCAAAATCACACCAGTCTCTGAAAGAGCATCATGCACCACTCCAAGCCTCTTAGAATGGAACTATAGCTAGAGGAATTTCTTCACAGACCTTTATTGGCCACTAATGCAATCACAACTAATGACTTCCAAATACAACTAGTACCAATTTATGGCAACTCCCTGACAATACTTTGGTTTCTTCTACCACCTCTCAAAATGACTCGGGATCCTGATGTATGGAGCCTCGCCATATTGCCCTTTCCTTGGGTAGAGTGCCCTCATTTATTTATGAAAGATCCTCTCTGCTTTCGAGGAAGAGAGGCATTGGTGGGGAAGGTGCTAATGCTGTTGTCGCGCGAGGAGCATTGGAGTTAGTAGGCGATAAAAGGCTCTTGCGCATTCTCTCATAGTAATAAAAAGATAGAGCAGGGTCTTCCATTGAGGTCGAAAATTCTGATATCTCTAATATGAACGGGTATTAGGGTTTCGATTTGGGCAACGTGATTTGAAAATCTCTACAAGCTAGGGATCGCGTACTTTCAGACGAGACTCTTGAACTCGAAAGAAAGATTATACAGATAGCCAGACTTGGCGGAAACTCAAATTTCAAGAGTTTCGCGCCAAACAAAAGGGATAATCACGTCACAGGAGTCGCGAACATCGACACCGCGCGCTTCTTCTACCCAAGCAATGAGATGCATTGCCTCCTGAACCCGCGATATCATTAATTACCCGGAGGAGACCATACCGACAGATACCTGCTGAGAGTTTTCAGGAAGCCGAAGCACCGCCACGTCCACTCTCGCACGAAACGGAGCAGCGCCGCTACAATCCTCAACCTTGGCACGAAACACATCCCCCGCGGCCGATTTGACCACGCATTTCGCGACTGCAAAATCGTCGGTAGCGACCACGAGCTGACGGAACTCGAAAGCCGCAAGGCTAGGCTGCAGCACTTTCGTGGCGAGCGATGGCGGAGGCAGCGGTAGCCCTCCCGTGACGCCTGTCACATGCGCACCTCGTGGAGATTCCAATTTGAATATCCTCCCGGTGGGTTGCAAGCGCGTCGTGAAGTCCTCGCGCCCTGGAAGTGGCAGATTATTCACCCGCAGCTGCTTTGAAATTGGAATTTGGGGTGCGTCCGCGACGGGAAGAGGAAGAGGCTGCGGTCGCCCTCCGAAGCTCGCAGCACGTCTGAGCGTCCGCCTGTTCCTGTTTCCACCTTCGACGTCGCTGCAGGAGACGAATTCATTGGAAAACTGCAATCCGGGCTGCGATCGCGTCTGGAAGAAGATCGCCTCATCGTTTATGGCGCTGTGCACCAGCGGACCCGAGAACGCCGCTCTCGTCTCGAAGGGCTTCTCGACACGGATTCTCGTGACAACGGGCGCTTTGGTGGTCCAGTGCTCGTCGTTCTCGCGCGTTCGACCAAGCAATTGATCGGGGTCGGGAAGCAGTACAGGCTTGTTGGACAGCAGGATGTGGGAATCTCGCGTTGCGACAGTTTTTCCGAGGCGCGCGGTGGCGGCTCTGGAAGCGCATTGCTTCTCCGCCTTCGAATTCGACGCCGCGAAGCAGCCCATTAGGTTGAGGGGCATCTCCCGATCACCGGTACCGCGCTTCCGGAAACATCAATTGGTTTCGCTCTAGCTTGTGAATTCAAAGAGGTCGACAAACTTCGGGGAACTTAAAACTCTACCACGCATAGTTAATCAGGCGCGCGTAATTCCCGCTTCTGTGGACCAATTAATTATCGACCTTCCATAGACTAAGAAAGTGCGTGCAAACGAACTTCTAAAACTACTCCATCTTGTTTATGAGAGATGGAATGCAATGCGCTTGCGTGCTTGCTTGCCAGATCGGCATGCTAACTATGTAGACAGGCTGACCACTCAGGAATCATGAGTACGAGACGCATCGAATCAGAACTTCTATGTAACCGAGCTTGCAACTCAATGGAAAGATCGATTGATCAACAACATGTGATCCAGCTCCAGCCTTTAATTCATTGAACATTCACTACAAACGTACTAAGTGATATTCAAAACTTCGATTGGTGACGATCGACAAAGCAGTCTCCATCAAAGCTTCGATTCAAGCTAGCCCCAACTGGTCAAAGCTTCGGCGAATCGTGCCGTCTACGCCTAGTGCCACCGAAAAGCTCTTCAGACTCCAAGTGGGGAATTTCCTAAGCACGACCCCCGCCAGGCCGCTACTCCGTAAACGCTCACGTGCGTGCACCGCGGTCAACCGCCGCTTCCAGGACCAACCGACCAGTTCAATCGGCCGCCCTTGCCAGTACCTGCAATTATGTCTGCAACTATCCAAACTCTCACTAGTTTCAACTCGTATCGAATAAACTAGTGCAAAGTACAATATTCGTATCTCCACAGAACCTCATATCTGAGACGGAAAAATGGCGGATTCAGTGAAACTTCCAATCGATCTACACGTCCGGCCAAGTCCTCGGTTTAAAACTGAAAAGCGCTGGACGTACATGCATGCACTTGAAAATGAATCGATCACAAGCTCTGACCAATCATCTAAGTTAGGATTCTCCCCGCAACAACTTACACACCACCTCACTCATCAACGAAAGCAATTCCAGTCAGGAACGTAACGCGGAAAGAGTTCAATTCGACAAAGATAAAATACGATTCTGTGAGCTCCGATTCGAATATTCTGCCCCAACTTGAACACTTTCAAAGTACGACGGAGACTGAGTGAGTGACTGCAGAATGAGTGAGTTTGTTTACTCGGCAGAAAACTGGGACTGTTTGATAGCGATGGTGCTTCGCTCTACCTGCCAGGAAGGCGAAGAATCATCAGAGATACTCCGTAATGTTTAGTTTCGTCGACATCCGATCGGCGAGGGACAGCTAAAGTGCATCGTATATACGAAGAATTTCTTCGAGAGTCTAGACGTCATTCAAGAGTCGTCACTGTCGTGTGAAAATGGTGACCCACTTCCATCTAGAAGTCAACCCCGGGCACCCGGAGTCGTGTGTCTTCTCTGCATTGTCATCAGGGTTTTCTCGGGGGAGGTGAGGAGGTCCTTCTTCTACTTTATTTTATTTTATTTTATTTTTAAAAAAATATTCATTTTTCGTATTTTTGGAATAAAGGAGTTTGTTATTATTGGCCAGGGATAGACCTCATATGATCTTGTGGTTTGCAAAAACTCCAAAATAATTTTTTTCTTTTTGAAACAAATGGGAATCCATTGCATTAAAAGTCTCATATTGTCTGGAACAAGAGACCTCCGCCTCCCAGACTGAGTTCATTTTTTTGATTTACTTTATCTTCTGTCTGTGCTCGCTTCTCTTCACTGTCCAGCCCTCTGGCTTGGCTGCTTTGTATTCTGGTTCCTTTTTTTTAATGCAATGGGTCTCCCATTTGTTCCCAAAAAAAAAAGTCACAGTACAAAGCAGCCAAGCCAAACCGGCTGGACAAATGAAGAGAACAGAGCACCTGAAAAGTAAAGAAGAAATGAGAGCTTTGTTCGCATGGGGAGGGGGGGCCTGACAGGGATTGGTCCATGGTATGCCATGACTATGTCAGGTCAGTTCTTGCTGCGGTCCTTGAAGACCGTATGTATAAAAATTAAAAAAAAGGGGAAGAAGAAAACGGAAAGAAAATTAGAAAAAGGAAAAAACTCCAAAGTTTCATATGGTTATTAGATGTCCTCTATTACGTAACCTTTAGAACTAATTTGAGGTTCTGGATTCCAAAGGTGAAATACAAAATTTCCAAATTTTATCATCCTTGATAAATGAAAAAATTCAAGAATTTTTTCAAAGGTCAGATTTCCACATGACCAATAAAGTTTAGCCTTGGATGATAATATTTTCTTTCATTTCCCTTCATTAGATTTGTTTTGGAATTTTTTTTTCATTTTTTGTGATTTTCTAAAAAAAGTCTTTTTTTTGGAGAGCTTATTGGGCTTATTTACATGAATTACATGAAGCTAATGAAACACATCCAAATTTGTTCAAAAATCAATTTTTTGTTTACTCATTAGATAATTATGTGAGTTTGTAATCTTCCTAGGGATCTTCCTTGATCTGTGACATACATAGAGTCTATCTTTGAGAAAGGAGGCAACAAAAGTAGCTAGACCTTGCTTGCCATGTCTGCACAAGCCACACAACTAATTGAACTACTTCAAATAGACTCTTCATTCTTGATGGTCTCCAAACCAATGTTTTTCAGACATCATTTAGGCATAGTAGAATGATTTTTTTTTTTTAAAATTTGGACTAAGTTGATGTGGAAAATCAAACCAAATTTCACCTCCTAGAACCCATTTGAGATTTTCAGCCTCCAATCAAAAGTTATGGACAAAGTTCACATAAAGGTTGGATGGGACATTTTCTTTGACATTTTCAAACATCCTCTTTGAATTTTGTTGATAAATTTTCTTAGAGACTCAAAATCACAAACAAGTTTTTAGAAATGAAAATTAGCTTGATTTCCCAACTTTTCATAATTACAAGGTTTTGGGAAAATATATTCTACTATGCCCCCAAAGGCTCTAAAGTTCTTCTAAGAACACAATTCTAGTGTTTTTGACAATAATCATTCAAACTCTCATCTTCAAATTGTCCCATACCCTCCAGGGTTTCATGACAAACGATGGGTTTCATTACAAAAACAACCTTTGCACTCTTTGTTCCCACTAAATGTCAATGAAGTAATTCCTTCATTTTGCTATCAAAACATTTCTTGATGATAGATGGTCAAATGATAGATTGATATTTGACTTAATGGATTGTTATTGGATTCTTTGGACTTTTGGCAAACCATCTTTATAACTATTTGTGGATTTGTGTGTTTGGTTCCAAATAAGTTGAAAATTACTCACTTTTAGAAAAATTTAATTTAAGCTAAATTTGCTATCTAAATGCCATAGTGTGCAAATTGCCTTCAACTTAATATTTGAACCGATTCATAATTATATTCATTAGTTTTTTAACCAATTACTTTTGCAAACTTATAGAAGATGACTAGAATGTTTTTGTTGTTTCCAACCAGGCTACTTGTGATTGGTTTGTTTGTTCTATTCCTTGGCAATGAAATTTCATTTAATCTATTTCAAAAAGAGAAGACTAAAATGTTTAAAAAAATTAGTTTCTTGTACTGAATTAAATGACTAAGTTTAGATAACAACCAAATGACCATGGAGAACCTTTGAATGACATCTTAAAAGAAGGGCAAAATTAAACTTGTGTCATCTCCTAAACTCCCCATTCAGTCTAGTGTTTTTTTTATGCATGATTTTTTGCCACTTGGCTATTTTTTTGTAAAGGGAATTTTCATTTTGGGGGGTCAAGATAGCTAGATTATTACTGTATTTTAAGGTCCACAGCCAAATTTGATCTAGATATCACCTAGTTTTCATATAGATATCACCAAGTATTACCCAAATATGACATGAGAATTGAAGAAATAACTAGCTCCTTCTCCAAAATGAAAAAAACAACCCACTAGTTCCGTTAGTGCTTGAACACCCCCTATCCCAATGGTTCTCCCTGGCCAAACCTTCGGTTAGAACCATTTTTTGGGGAAAAATGGCAGCTAATTCAAAGTTAGTCAATGGAATTGGGAAAAAAAACCAGTTGCAATTTGAAAACAATGGCCCAAAAACCACTGAAAAAATCTATACAATTTCTACTTTGAGCAAGAAATAGAGAAAATCAGAAAATAATCGGACTCCAGACTTGAAAAACCGGTTCAATTTGGGAATTGAAGGAAATGAGCCAATAAAACTCAAAAAGTTTCCCGATTTGTGGCTGGCTGTTTTGTAATTTACTCGTGCAATGAAATTCCGTTTCAATTGTGTAAAAAAAATTAAAATAAAGTTTCCCGAAAGGTAGTTAGAGCTGACCTCCCTCCTCTTCCAAACACATGTGCAGGTATGTTTCTGCGGCAGTTTCGGCGTGGGCTCCGAGGGAATAATCCAATTGGCTTCGGGAGGACCACTCCGAGGAACGGACCAACAGGAGTTGCGGTGAGTTCATTTTTAGAATCCGGGGATCTCGCAGACTTGCTTTGAATAAGCATTCTGTGGATTTAACGTGTCACTCCGTGGTTTGTGGTCAGCCAAGCTCCGTCCGTCCACTGAATTTACGGTATGTTTATTTTTGTTGTTATTGGCGTTGGGAACTGCATAATGGAATTTTACTGTATTTTTATAGGTAATCTTGTTGGCTGGACTTACTTCCAGTGGGTCTTACTGACCCATGTTGCTTGCAGGGAAAGGAACCGTATTCTGACTTTGACGCGGGATTGAGAGTAGGATCATTCGAAACCGGCCGAGCATGTTTTCAGAGCAGTGTGTCTGAAGAACTTCAGAGAATGAATTGTAGATGCTTGTTGCACAATGCTCAAGTAGCAACTAGCCACTGAGGAACATTCATAACAGTCTTAACTTTTGGGTGGTGATGGGGGTGCGGGGTCTTTGTCCTTGGAGGTGCGCTCGCTACTCAGTGAAATGAAAGTCAAGTGTGGCAAGCTCAAAGTGGATCTCTTCTTTAATGTTAACTCCCCTTCCCAATGCTAATGAGAGAAGCTTTGGATTGGGAAGACCAGCCAGTTGACTAGGTCAAGTTTGTCATAGTTAAGCATCCGTACATTAAGACAGTTTGTTTGCTTGTTACGTTGAGATCTCCCGGACCATGAGTCCCCCAACCACGTGTTTGGTACCGTCAGAAAGCCCTTGGTGAGGAGGGGGTGCACGGGCTTTGTTTTGTGGCGTTTGAACCTATGATGTAAAAGTTATTGAATTTCAAAGTTTTTATGAACCAAAAAATTAAAAAAATACTTTTATTTTTATTTTGACTGTGGCAATGGCATAGGCCACACTAGTCTATTATAACTGATTAAGTTTATGATAATTTCTTGCTTCACTAAAAGCATTACACCTTGCAATGAGGTGAAAATTTTAGCAAGAAAATGTACAAGTAATGAATTGGAATAGAAGGTTGTATATACATTGTTATGTAGAGTAACCTATGTACAATATTAGACCAATACCATAGGCAAGAATCAAACCTATATCCCCCTTGATTGAAAAGATAGACTACTATGGTAGTGACTAGAGTTTGAGTCCTTCTATCTTCTGCACGTGCAAGTGGATATTGAATTTTTATTATTGGAGTCTATATTGGTCACCTTTACAAAATGTTGTATGGTAAAAATGCATGCGTCAAATTCCCTACAAAAAGGTGTAGAAGAAAAGATGTTGGTGTAAGCTATAGTGTTCAACTATAATACTAGAATTAATTGAATTGTGGTTTTGATAACAATTACACTACAATAATTTCAAGTATAACAATTGAGCTAGAATAATGTAATAACTAGTATAGTGTTTTTGATTGGATTATTGTAGTGTCAATCAAATTAGATTTGGGTGGCTTTCTAGACATTGTTTGACTTGATTTAAACTCTAACTCTATTTTAGTCATATGAAACCTATTTGAGACTAGATTTTTAGGAGTCAATTAAATTGGGTTTTGGGTGAGTATTCTAAATATTGTTTGACTTGATTTAAATGTCTAATCCTTGATGTAGTCATGTGAAATTTAATTGGGATTAGATTTTGTAGTCTCCTTTAGGGCACATAGAAATCAAAAGATTGAATAATAGGCACTACCTTTTTTTTTAAATGACTCTATGGACTTCAAAATCGACTACAAAGTGTTATGTAGTCTTAAGCTCTAGTTGCCAAAGGCCATCATTCTACTAGTGCAACTATCATGTAGGAGATACTTCTCTTCCTTGGATTGGGGAGGGTTTGAGAAACATGTAGTTTAAAATGTTATGATTCACAATTAGAGTACAAATTTCGAAACAAATCTATCCATTCAACTTTGACCTCTAATTATATTTGCATTTCATTTTTGGTTTGCACCCAACCTTCAATGCAATTTTCTTTTGTGATTAAAAATGAGAGCCATTTGACATATAATAGTAGTTGAAATGTTAGGAAAATTGACTCAAAGTCCTCTTTGATATTAGAGCCAAATAGTCTAAATTGCACATGTGTGATTATCTAGAATAACAATATAGCTTTGGAAGTAAAAGTGGTATTTAAAATACAATCTAAAAGAAGAATAGAAGGGCCAAATGAAGGTTATTTCATAGTTTATAAAAATGAGAAATAAATGCAAAATAAGTTGTGGTATTCAAAAGTTAACCTCTAAAGACCCAATTGATCAAATGTAATGAATTATATCAACTCTAATTATGCTTTGCATATTTGAATGAATTGGATGATTTTCATTGGTTCAAACGATAATATATATACTATCAAAAAAATAGTTGTTTTCAACAAATTTTTTGGCACTTAAAAATTTGAATTGACTTTTGACATTGGTGTTTGAATTTATATTTTTTAATTTTATTCCACAAAAAGTTCAAACAATATGAAACAACTTGTAATTGTGTGGATTCTTCTTCCATTCCAAAAGAAAGGGCTTCAAAGGTTTCAAAAAGTTTACAAAAAGATTCTAGCAATGAGAAGGATGACCTATGAACATTGTAACTTGTATGAACAAGTTACAACAATTACATTAATTACACCCTCCCAATAATTTGTTGATTATGAAGCAAGGGATTCAAAATGCTTGTCCACATGCATGCTAATTGTGCAAGGGGTGGACAACTTGAATAGGGGGCAAGCAACTTAAGGCCATGTCAACTTCAAGCTTCAAACATTCCTTTCAACATGTGAATTTCAATATTCTCTTTGACACATTTTATGACACCATAGTATCAAAAAATGGGGTTTTTTTTAAGTAATTTTTTTTCCAACTTTTAATGTCAAAAACTATCAATTGTTTTTTGAAAACAACACCCATTCCATTGCAATGAAAACAACACACTTCCTTAGGATTGTGGTATAAAAATCAAGGTAAGAATTTGATTATCTTGTGGCACAAACAAGTTCAAATATCAATTAACCCTTAAAGGACCAACTATCCATTCAACGTATGCTAGAAATCTTGGGTAGGTTCCTACGAAGTAATTTTTGGTTGGATGTTCATGAAATTTATACATAATGTGTATCCATATGCTCCCTTCCTGAAAATCCATTTTTTTTCCAATTGGGTGCCTGGATCAAAAGTTATATTGCCCTGAACTTTGCAGGCAACTTAGGTAGCATGTACAAAACTCTTCCTATGTTTTTGAAATCTGTTGGGTGTATAGCTTACATGATACAAGATACAAATGTCAAAAAAAGTAACCATGTTTAGTGTAAGAATCTCATTCTAGGCCAGAGTTAAAGTTTGCAAGTCCTATCAGGCAAGGTTGGAAAAAAACTTGTTCGCCTAACTTCAAACGTTACAATCTTTCAATCCATGTAGTCAAAGGTTACTAAAATTTTTTCCACATGTTCCCAAAGAAGTCTAGTACAAATTTGTAAGGTTGAATTTTGAAAAAAAACTTTTGTTTTCATTTTTTTCTTGCTGCCCTAAAAAGTGTCAGTGTTTGACAATTTCTGTGCAAAATGTGCCTTGGTCCTTTAGGGGTTAAGGTAAAGACACCTAAATTGATTGACTAAGCATTTGAGAATGATTTCTATTAATAAATTGTCCTAAACATCTATTGGGACTTGTTGGAGTCAAAAGAAGATTCTGAATTCTCTTTAGCATCCATTTTTTTGACACCAAATGTACAAACTATAAATTTATAAATGTTAAAAAATGCGTGTACACAAGCTCTCATAAATAGAAGCTGCACATTTAAGGCAAGAATTTACAGAAGTTGGTTTATAGATGGAATGGAACTAGGTGGAGCTGAAGGTCTGCATGAAGTGCATTAGGTCGAGGACAGGGACAATAGTCACAATAGTGAAGGACTCCCTCGCACAACAAGTCTTAACAAGTCAAATGTAGAAAGACCGCATTCTGCAGTCCTTTTCTCAAGGACCGCTGCCGTTATGAAAATCCACAAACAACTCTACCTAACTAGGACTTCAACCTCAACCACATGTCAACTTCAGAACTTCAGAATTTCAATAGCAAGAAGGTCCTACAGGAAAGGAAATTTGACAATCAGACTGCATGTTCGGTACAGTAAACATCAAATGTCCACCATATCATGACACTAATATTGACGAACGTTAGTGGGCCTTTTTTGTTGAGCAGCGCAGGTGAGTCCAGATAACTTCCTGGTTTAGCCGGAATTATGGATCATATATCCAGGTAGAGTGTGATAAGACCCTAGTCGTTAATTATATTACTAGGGTCAATTTCCAGCCAGAGTAGTACACCATTCAAGAATGAACAAAGACTACCTTCAGTATTGATGACAAATGCAATAAGATAGGGAGAAAATTCTAATTATGATCATCAAGAGCTTACAAAAATGGCAGAAGAAATAGCATGGTCTGTACAGTACACCAACACCTTGCAAAGCTCCAGACAATCGATGATCTATCAATCAATCAAAATTGTTACCAATAATCATTACAAGAACAAGTACCATCTCTGAAGTGATGAAAGCGATTAGCATCCCTCGCCACAATCTCGTGTCCGGTCACCTTAGAGATAAACTTGGTTGCTACATGACAATCTGGGCACACCTGAAGATTCTTATATATATACAAATTGGTTCTCCAAGTGGTGTTCGCAGCAATCTGTAGGCTATAGCCAACTTTTCACTATGGGAGCAAAGAGAGTTCTTTCTTTTCTTCATTAATATCCCGGAACACTAGTTGGGTATCAAGAATGTAGCCTTTTGCTTTGATTTTTTCAGTCACTTTTTTCAGCTCAGCATAGAACTCCTTCGCTTCTGGGTGATGTGGATCCCCTGCAACAAAAACATGGATAATACTGTCGAATTCAATACAGCTACGCCCAAGCTCCTTGTGTATACCTTTTTCTTGCATCATACTGCACACCAATGACACCTGCTCACATTTGCCAGCTGC
Source organism: Straminergon stramineum (assembly GCA_963920665.1). Classification (NCBI taxonomy): domain Eukaryota; kingdom Viridiplantae; phylum Streptophyta; class Bryopsida; order Hypnales; family Calliergonaceae; genus Straminergon; species Straminergon stramineum. The sequence continues at coordinate 16,738,398 of OY987272.1, forward strand.
AGCATAGGTGTTGGAGAGGAGAACATATGTAGCTGCATTCTTTGGGTCCAACTTGATACACTCTTGGGTAGCAACTTCAACCAATTTCACGTTCCCATGAGTTCTACAAGGATCAAGAAAGGCTCCCTAAGTTACTCCATTTGGCTCAACTGGCATGTTGCCAATGATGACCTTTGCTTCCTCCAAGTGTCTTGCACGCCTAAGGAGATCCACCATGCAGATAAAATGCACCACAGTAGGTTTGATGCCATACTCTTGAGTCATTGCCTAAAGCAATTGACGACCTTCATCAATTAGGCCTGCATGACTATAAGTCAACAACATTGCCACAAATGAGCCCCCATCAGGCTCAATATTCGTGTTCCTGAAAAATTCCAGGGCTTCAAGCCCCAATCCATGTTGTGCAAGTCCACCAATCATCAAGTTCCATGTGATTATTTCACGGTTCTCCATTCTGTCAAATACTTGTTGCACATCATCAATACTGCCGCACTTTGCATACATGTGAACAAGCGCATTGTCCATACGCAAATCCAACTCTAGTCCTCCTTCAAGGGGATCGCTGTGGACCTTCTTCACCCAGTCCAAAGCCCTGGGACTTGCAGATCCATTTAGGATGCTCAAAAAAGTGGTTGCATTTGGTTTGAAGCCTTCCTGTTTCATTTGTACAAAGAGTCGATATGCTTCTAAACCGCAACCACTTCCTGCGTAAGCCCAATCATCGTGTTCCATGTGACTACATCTCGTTCTTCCATTCTATTAAAAACTAGACACGCATCATCAATACTACCACATTTTGCATACATGTGAGCAAGCGTGCTGTTCAATTGCACATCCGATTCAAGGGCTGCTTCCAAGACATGTCTGTGAACCTCCTTCACCACTTCTGTACTAGCACATCCATTCAAGATGTTTCTATAAGTGATTGCATCTGGATTGAAGCCTTCTTGTTTCATTTGTAAAAGGAGTTGATATGCTTCCACACCAAAACCACTTCTTGCATATCCTCCAATCATTCTATTCCAAGTTATCACATTGTGTTCCTTCATTTTGTCAAAGACTAGTCGAGCATCATCGATATTGCAACTCTTCACATACATGTGAACAAGCACGCTGCCCACATGCACATCCAACTCAAGTCCAGCTTCGCAAGCATGCCTATGAATGTCCTTCACCCAGTCCAAAGCCTTTGCGCTTGCACATGGATTCAATATGCTTAAATTAGTGATTGAATTTGGTGTGAAGCCTTCCTGTTTCATTTGTACACAGAGTCGATATGCTTCCACGCCATAACCACTATTTGCATATGCACCAATCATTATGCTCCATGTAATCACATTACGATATTCCACTCTGTCAAAAACTAGCCGAGCATTACCAATACTGCCACTCTTTGCGTACATGTCAACAAGAGCGATGCTCACATGCATATGGGACTCAAGTCTAGCTTCACAAGCATGCTTGTGAACATCTTTCACCCACTCCAAAGCCCCTTGGCTTGCACATGCATTCAATATGCTCACATAAGTGATTGCATCTGGTGTGAAGCCTTCTTGTTTCATTTGTACAAAAAGTCAATATGCTTCCATACCACAACCACTTTCTGCATATGCGCCAATCATTGCAGTTCATGTGATAACATTGCGTTCCGCCATTCTGTCAAAAACTAGTCGGACATCATCAATATAAACACACTTCACATACATGTAAACAAGCGAATTGCCCACCCGCAAATCCGATTCAAGACCACTGCGTCTAATATAAGCATGAACTTCCTTCCCCATTTCAAAGCTGATAGGTTGGCACATGCCCTCAGGATGCTCAAATATGTAATCTCATCCAGCTATACACCTTGCCACACTTGATTGAAAACTTCCATTGCATCTTTAGCATAATTATGTTGAGCATAACCTCCAATCATGATGGTCCAAGTAAAAACATTCTTCACAAGTTCATCAAACATTCTACGTGCTTCCTGTAATCTCCCACATCTTATATAAACACTCGTTAGGTTGTTTGCCACACAAGTTTCTTGCTCCATTCCACTCTTGATGATGCAATTATGAACCTCCTTGATTGCTACAAGGTCTTTCCGCTTTAAGCACTGCCTTAGGACATACATGGACGAGCCTATAACAATGCCTTGTTCTAGTTTATTCCTGAGATCAGCAATTGCTTCACTCGTAGGTCTTGCACTTTGCGTGTGCATGTTACCACTACCTCCTTGAACAGTTTGATTCAAGCCTTTTGCACTAGTGGATGTAGAGTATTCATTCCCATAGCCAACTTTAGATAACCTAAATTATTAATAATTGCTTCACGAGAACAACAATTAAAATCAACATTGCTTCAAAAATTGAAGGGTGAAGATTCAATCATGCTCAAGAGTCTAAAATTTAATATACAAATCTTAAATGCATCTTCACAATGTCCATCTCACTTCCATACATAGTGTTTCTCTAAAAGCCATCCACCTTTTGATGCACCTATTAACCCGTGAAAGGAAACTATCACAAGCGAAGAAAGACAAGCACAAGTTGCACAAACTTAGCCTCAAACTGACTCATATCCCAAATTCTTGACTGCACATAAGCACCATTTTACAACATGATTATTTATCATCCACCTTCAATTTGTAAGGTTCATCATTAGCAAAGAAGTAACTCAGACCTATTTTGTATCATTGAAGAAGGGAAACAACTCAATTCCTAGAGATACATGCTAATGCAAGTACCTAATTCACTGTGCAGTGTCTTTAGAATCATCGGCATGATAGCCTACATCACATTGCAATTTGCCTTGAGCCAACCTCGACTTCACCCAGGATAGTGTTGACAACCCAGCTAACCAAAGCGCTTTCTTTGTCACCTTATGTTTAAAGTCAGGTGATTTGGAATTCCTCTGCAGGCACCACAAGTCACAATTAGGTCTATGAAACCTAACTGATTTTTATCTACAATAAAAAATCAAGGAAATACTACACTGATCTAACCAGCCCTCACTCCATTTTAGGAAACAAAAAGAGCAAATTTAATGCTTGGTGTTTCACAGAGCTGTAAACCAAGGATTACGCTACTTGCTTGTATCACTATCAATCGTCAACTATATGTGTTTCGAACTGATACCTTGTCAACTCTGTTGTCCCACCACTGGGAAGGATCGGCAAAGTACTCCTCCCAAACTTGTTCAATCGCCTGCTCTTTGCTTGAATCGAAAACGCATCCATGTCAGTCACAGTCTTTCCAGGAGACACAGTTTTCTTGCAATCAGGACACACATCTGATACATACCCGAAGAATTGGCAATTGGAGATGATCTTCTCCAAGCTGATGATGCTGGACACCTGAGATGTCGCTTCTTTCTCCATGAAAGGATAGCGAAGAGTGGATAGGCCGCAGAGACTTGAAGCGTGTGATCGCACAAACATCCTGGTCACACCAAAAAAGACCATTAACCCTCAAGACCAGGTTTTTAAATGGCAAATTCGGTTGACCATATTGTGAAAAATATAATTCAATTAGGGTCAAACTTTATATCACTAAAGCCAGTGAGAAAAATTGCAAATGTTGATTAGAAAGAAAATGAAACTGGACAACAGAAACGTCCCCATACGACCTACTCAAAACTGCTAGAAAAAATAGGAGACCTAATCTTGGTTCATTAGGGGTTAAACAATTGCAGTCTGTTCTTCCCACTCTTCTTGTTTAATTGGATGCAGGGTCCAATCATCCAAGTTAGTGTCCCGTTCAGAGAAAATGTGTCAACCCAATTATCAAACATAGCATTTTGATTATGTGAAGGAGACCTTGTACTAGGACGACAAATGTTACAAGCATGAGTTCGACACAAGTGCTATCTATGACACCAATTCACTTACCTGTGCACCTGCTTCACACACAAACAAAAAGCTCCGACATTCTCGTCCATAGAGCAAATGCTGTCTGCTATCCAGCTCCCACGACACCAATCGAGCAGGCAATCCCATCGTTGCCTCGGGAACTTAAACCTTAACTTCTTTCGAAACCCCTCTCATGTCTTCGATGCGTGCCAGTGTTCGTGACTCAACCGATTAACAACATGAATTCTACAATCAACTGACCATGAAACAAACAATTGAGACAAATTGAACATTTCGCAAGTGAAAGAAACAGCAATGCTCGTGACCTCTCCGCCGACTACTAAACATCGAAATGGATGATTTGGTGAAGAGGAGATCAGAAAAGGAAGACAGACCTGTAGGGGTAGCGAAGACGGTGCTGGACGTGAGTGAAGATTGCGGAAGGGATTCCATCGAAACTAGAAGAAGAGGAAAAAAGATGACGAGACGCGAGTTGTGCAGAAACATGCAAACAAGAAGATGCAGAACTATAACCACAAAATTATCACCTTCTTTCACAGCCCAGGGAAAACACCCTAAACCCTAAATCCTCCAAAGCCTCTCACGGCAAAACATGGCTACTTCTAGAAAATGGAAATAAACATCCCTGGTCCGGTGGTCCCAGAACAACATGTACCGGATGATACCTCGTTGTTGGGATAATTGGATGATATCCGTTCATTGTACACTGGAGCGGACCTAGTAAGACTGGTTCCGGGTATGTGTTCGAGGACGGTAGAATATTTCGGGAAGACCAGGTGCACCCTTGCAGCAGATCGCGAGTGAAGCGGAGCAGGCCTACACTTGCGAGCAATTCGAAGCTCGCGTTTGCTGGAACGATGACCTCGTCTCGCAATGTTGTGGTGTGCGACAATGGCACTGGGGTACGTTCTACTGCATTCATTCTATGGCGTTTGCGCATTCTTCTCAGCCCTTCAATTTGATACTCTGTCTCCTGAACCATTGTCTGTGAATTTGCGTTTCTTACTTCGTTTCTCCCAATTTCGGTCCTCCTGCTCGATGGATAGGATCATGATCACTTTTTATCTATGATTTGAGAATTTTGGTGTATGCACATGTGGGGATGGACACTGAGGTTGCACTTGATATGAGAATTAGGTGTCTTAGGGTTTTCAGGTTCTTGAGTTGTGAGCCTAATTGACGTGCGGAGTTAGTGTGGAAACTTCGATCTGTCCCGAATGGTTTTGTCGTTTTTGCCAGTACTGTGGACTTTTTCTTTAGGATTTAATTTGAATTGTGCTCATATGAGGAATTTGCACTATAGTACATTTTGAGGTTAAGTGAATATTGGTATTAATGATTCATCTCGAGCGCAAATTGTTTATCGAAACGACCTTGAAATTTTTGAGCATTTCCTTCAATAATTTCTGTTAGAGGAAACTTTGGTATGCGGAAGAGGAGTTGAGGAGTGACGTGCACTTGACGAGAATTAGGTATTATCAGATTTTCAGGCTCCTTGTTGAGTTGTGAACCTAGCGGAGTTGATATGGAATCCTTGATATCCCTGGACCTGAATGGATTACTTGGTCGGTGCATTGGACTTTTCTTTGGGACTCAAATGGGATTTATATTTGTTTGAGGAGTTATTACCATTGTACATTTGGAGGTTAAATGAGTAGTGACATTAATGATACATCTCAAGCTCAATTTGTTGTCCGAAACGGCCATGAAATTTTCTAGCATTTTGGTTATTTTGGAGGGTGAGTGGATAATTTGTGAAGAATTAGTAACGTCTCATCTGTCCTGATTTTACCAGTCCAGCTGAATGTGGTGTTCGAATACTAGCGAAGCTCCTTCCTTGTTGGCTTTCAGTAATCATCTTGATCACTCTGTTAACTCTGAGATATTGTAGATGTACGTATAAATTGTCACTTGTTCTGATAATCTGATCTTTTCACGTCTATAAATATTTAGAAGTTGGTTGGGAATTTTAATTCATTCATTTAGCATTCTCCATCGTTTTATTCTTTTGCACTCCTTTAATAATCCGTTCAAGCTTATTTGATGTTTGGACTTCCATGGTAATCCTAAATGGAAGCTCAAAATCACAGCAGTCATGTCTTTGTTTCAGTCTCAGTGGCAAAAATGTAGAAAAGTAGAAATCAGGTTTCATGGTTTCTTATGAAAGATTTTCACTGAGTTAATCTATTGTACTTGTTTTTTGTGGTGTGCAGTTTGTTAAGTGTGGATTTGCGGGGGACAACTTTCCAGCTGCTGTATTTCCATGTCTCGTCGGTCGACCTATGCTGCGTTACGAAGAAAATCTTGGAGATCGAGAATTGAGTGTAAGCTCTTCAGACCTCCAATGCAATTAGCTTGTACGTCTAAAATTAATGGACGTTCCCTCGATAGGACCGCCCTGTTATCTGAATTCTTCTGTGGACGTTGTATCCTGCTTCATCCTGGCATAACAAACTGGATATGGAGGAGTTACCCCAAGTGACAGTTCGGTTGATGATCTTAGCGACTGCGTGTTCTTAGAGTTGATGATATTGGCTTAGAAGGTTCTTCTGTAAACTAAATGTGGTTACCTCTTCATTCTTAAGAGATTTTGTGTAGTACAAACATCAGAGAATGTGTCCAAAGTTCCTTTGGATCGTCCCTGTTCTCTGACCTGAAAGGCATGAGTCTTATTTCTCTGTTTCGTTGATCTCATCCAGTGGGTCAATGTGCATACTCTTTTGTTCCTACTCTTATGGTTGATATTCCTATTGGACAGGACATAGTTGTGGGAACAGCAGCTTCTGAACAACGACAGCAACTCGAAATTACTTATCCTATTTCCAATGGAATTATACAAAATTGGGAAGATATGGGTCACATATGGGACCATACGTTTTACAACGTCCTTAAAGTAAGTTTTCTTAGCTTCATTTGAGTTTTGAGTTTTGAGTTTTTACCCGACGACTAATCATTTCTAGTGCCGCTGATCCATTCTCTTATCCACTTCTCATCGCACATAAGCTCATTATTCTATCTACCTCAATACCCCCCTACCCCGTGTTTATGTGCCCTGCGCATATTCGTTTATCGATTTTGCAGGTGGATCCCCCAGAATGCAAAATTTTGCTCACCGACCCACCTTTGAATCCTACAAAGAATCGCGAGAGAATGGTATGCTAAGTCTATTGCAGATCCTTTTGTTTATTTTCAGATTAGGCTTTGTGAACATGCTTGTTCTATGGACCCATTTTGTGCTGAACACTGAGCACGAAACTCATTTGACATGAATAGTGTGGTTATCTGACAGATTGAAACAATGTTTGAGAAATACAACTTTGGCGCCGTATTTGTCCAGATTCAAGCAGTGCTGACCTTGTATGCACAAGGTAAAACCGTCGTTCTGAGTAAAAACTTCTGAGTCTCCAAGAGTTTGAGTTTACGTTAGTCGAGTAGAAATCGCAGATTTCTCAGATTTCTCAGATTGTTCAGTAAATATTTGAATGGAGTGATCAAACTGTTCCGGCTCCACTAACTGCCTGTGCATTTTGAAGGAAATGAAAATTGATCATATACTTTAAGATGTTAAGCAAATTAGAAAGTTTGTTGAAGCCACTTGATCATTTATTCTTGTCATTCAATCTTATGGCTTAATTTTACACGCTTTGGTTCTCAGTTTGTAAGACACTGCCTGAAGGAGAGGGTTTGAATACCGAAACGTTTTCTTGTGATCGAGCTTTGTCTCGCAGATCTAGCACGCATGTGACAAGAATTTGAAAGTATGCTCTCCTATTCACAATTGACCGCGTTTTAGTTGTGTTGGACTGTGTGGCGGTGCTATAGCATGCTACATAAGGTCGCTTTCATCGTAATCATCACTTGGTGGCTTGGTTGGCAGGATTACTGACTGGCTTGGTTGTCGATTCTGGAGATGGTGTCACACATGTGGTATGCGTCACCTCTATCTATTTTGGCCGAAGACTTTCAATATTGTTGATTCTCTTTCAGACGAATGTTTCATATTTTGGTGCCGTGAGGCCTTTCTCATTGTGCACTTTAGGTCGCAATTTCGTAAGTTTTTTCACTGTATTTGTTGCTTTGTGATGTGCTGGATAGGTACCGGTGGTGGATGGGTACTCATTCCCACACTTGACTAAGCGACTCAATATTGCAGGGCGTCATATCACTTCTTATCTCATTGATCTTCTTCTTCGGCGTGGGTGCGTTAAATCTCCGTTTGACGATGATGGTTAATTGGGTTTGCATTTATGTAGAATGATCTGATGAAGTCCTTGTTTGTTGCTATGAAGTGGGTCGCTCATAAACAAAACCCGCAGCAGCTGATAAGCGTATGGTCTTAATATACGACACAAAGTCTTGAAGAATCTTGGAAGGTAGAAAAGGATGATCTATTTTGACGTTCCTGGTTATGATATGCAGATATGCTTTTAGTAGAACAGCAGATTTTGAGACAGCCAGAGAGATCAAGGAGAAGCTTTGTTATGTAAGGTAAGCTCAGAATTTGTAATATTTTCTGTCACGGCTATGTTGCTTTCGACCATAAGTTCCTCTTGTATATGAAGATCAATGCGTGTTCCCATAATTAACAACCATAAAATTGACGGAGGTTTCTTGTTTCTTGTGTGATGCATACATTTCACTGTTCCAGGTTATTAATATTGAGGCAATCGTTGTAAACTCTTCATTCTGAATCGTTTGTGGCTTACTGGTATACTCGTCGAATTAATATTGTTGAACCTCCGTTTAGGTGTATATCTTCCTGAACCTACGTTTCGAAGAGAGTCTTTGTTTGTTTGGAATAGTATTGAATTGGCTGGTAATTTACTCGCTCAAGTGTATATAGTTGATGTGTTTTCTCGGAGGCGGCCATACCATCTCTGCTCTCAAGGTTGGGCGTTTTCTGAGATAGTCGTATAGATTGTTCATCTTGTTTGCCCCGTTACAATTCATGTCTATATTGGACTTGTGGAAGGCAGAAATGATCTTCCAGCGTTTCTAGAGTTGTTCTGGTCATTGTACAGTACTTTCCAAACAATCTTGTGGTTTGGCTTGGGGTGGCAGTATCGATTATAAACGTGAGTACCAACTTGGTCTTGAAACGACAATATTGGTTAAACAATATACGGTAGGTTTGCTAAGCTCTTGCTGAGTATGGACTTGCTGGCCTCTCGGGAGAACAAGGAACAACACATACTTGTTCAGTAATCAAAATTCTGGTCGAGGGAATGCATAAAATTCATATCAGTTATAAAATCAGGAAAATGATCAATCGAATAATCTTATTATTTGTTGTTGTGGGTTGCGATTCGTATATGGTAATATGTGATGTTTTAAAATTCCTTCACATTGACGTTCATATTTTGCTGTGATTGCAACGCAGTTACCTGATGGGAGGGTGATAAAAATTGGCCCGGAACGCTTCCAAGCTCCTGAGGCTCTCTTCACACCGGTATTCCCCATGTTTAAGAAATTGTATTTTCAAGGCATTTGATTCACGAATTGATGGTGTAGCACTTCAATCTGTTGGCCCGTGGTATTAATGTTAATTGAGGAATTCGCTCGTCTTAGGTGTCCTCACTTTTGTTGGCGTTGCGCTCTTGTAGGAGTTGATAGACATGGAGGGTGACGGACTGGCTGGTGCTGTATTTCGCTGCATCCAAGAAATGGATATTGACAATCGAATGTCGGTCAGTAAAAATCAAGAAACATGTGACTTGTTAGATCTTGTCTTTAATTTTAGGACTCGAAGTTATTGAGCTATTTGTACTTCGCGGTTTGTATACCTGCTACCTTATTTGTTTACTCTCATTGCTGACGAATATGGTTGATGTTATGACAGCTGTATCAACATATTGTTTTAAGTGGTGGAAGCACAATGTATCCTGGCCTTCCTAGCAGGTAACCTTCGCTACTCGTGCTTGTTTTACCATCTCCAAGGGTTTAGGAGGGCCCGGAAAGATGCTTTATGGCTGCTTCATGAAATTAATAAATTGTCGTCGTTAACCTTACACATCGGCAGTATCTCATTTGAGAGGATTTACTAGGCAAAGTATTTTAGTGGTACAGAACGAGATACTGGTCCGTCCATTTCCAAGAATCGCAGGCCTTTCCTTCAGAGCCCTGACAATTGCATGATGACACTGAACAGATTGGAGAAAGAGGTGCGCGAGCAGTATGTACGTGTAGTTCTGAAAGGAAACAGAGAGGGTCTGAAGGTACAAACTCTACGGCTGTCATGCTGTTCCCTCTTCATTGATCATGGTCTTACATCTGCAGAGATCTTGACATTTAGTGTGATGCAAGTGCACTAATTTGTTCATATGAAATTTTGCTCTGGCATTTCAGAAATTGAGACTACGAATTGAGGATCCACCAAGACGGAAACATATGGTTTACTTAGGTGGTGCTGTTCTTGCTGGTATTATGAAGGTTAGTCCCATCTAACTTTTTCCTCCGCATGTTATCTTCTTCGCATTACTTTGACTGGCTAACACTGATCGGAATGACAGGAATTATTTACGGGTTGTTAGTATTTCTCTTCTGATGTAAGCTTAAGCCGTGTTTACAGCTGGTTGAAAGTGTTGTTTTACAAAGTGCCTGGGGAAGGGGAGCTAGTTCATTCTCATTCACAAGCTAGGCATTACTAGGAGACTTAGTGCACCTTGACAATCGTGTTTCAGGATCAACCGGACTTCTGGATCACCAAAGAGGAATACGCGGAAGAAGGCGTGAACTGTTTGCGAAAATGTGGGCAAGCCTAGTTGTCGACTATCAGAATTTCCCTGCTTCGTAGAAGTACTTTCCGATCTCAAGCACATCTCAGTGTTGCTGTTCATAGATGTATATGTCACAAAATTAAGGCAGAAGTTGAGTAGTGCTGCAGACCCGCAAATCTCATATCGATCAAGTGTTGCTCATCCAGGGTCTTCTTTTCGCTGCATAATGTCATTCAGAGTTGACCTGATGCTCTTAAACGTTTGAATCGTAGGCAGGATAGGCGCTAGTAAGCACTTAGCTGAGTTGAGGTCAAATTACAGGTCAATTACTGGAAGGAGTACAGAGGTCCTACCACTGGCTTTGGCCTTTGGGGCTTTTCGATACTGTCACCAAAACAGTTTTGTGCACAATGGAATTGGTAGGGAGCTAATAGAAAAGATGAGAGTGTAATTCTGTTTTAATTACCTGCACGCATCGTAAAATGGATGGTGGTGGATGGTTCTGGGGTATCGAAGCGCTTTGTTCCACCTTACGTTCAGATGGGAATTGTTTTCTCTGGTCCTCTGCTGCACCTCCTAGAGCTTGTGATGACAGGAGATCATGTGCAATTTCATACTGCCAGATGCTGCGATACGCATTGAAACCTTGTTTTACATTGTTTTACATTGTTTTACATTGTTTTGTATTTTCAGTTTGGATTGATTGGTCATGGGGACGCGTCCTTTCAGGGTTAACCCTTGTGGGGAGTCCTTTGCTCTCGTGACAAGCAGGTATCCCCCAATAATAAAGTAATAAGATGTATGGTATTAAAATTAGATAATTGATTGTTTAGTGGGTACTACCGGTATATTAAACTAAATGCACCGCTGGGTATCTCGAAAAAGGATATCCCTTCCTTCTTGGGATCATGGTGCAAGCTATGAATGTTATTGGGATGAATATGGCTCAAGTGAAGTCATCATAAGTAATATAGAAACAAATCATAAGATAAATGCACCTTCACTTGTTAGTATTAGGATGATGGTGTACTTCTAGACATGAAGGATTGAAGGGCCAATATTGGATTTTTTGGCATACAACCAAATACATTTTGATATGACTATAAAAGAACAAATGATTTGAAGTGTATTATGCTAAAGATATAAATGGTCAAAATGTGATTCCAATGAACACCTTAGACCAATACTTTTTGGAAAATTTAGATGTATATATTTCTATAATTGGCTCAGGGAGTTGGTTTGGAAAATAGACAAAATAAGAATTGAAAAATTTTGTTCACATGATTTTAGAAGGAATCTTTGGTTTTGGAATAGTGATAACTAGGAACTTGGCTAAGATTGGAAATTGACTTTGATTTGTAGTAGGTTATAAATAGTTTTGAAATCATTGTATCTAACATTCAAAATTGAAATTCAACTTTAAAGGTAGACATATAATATATTATTATAAAGGATTTCTTGAAAAAAAATGAGTAGGATATCATAAATTCAATTTTGATGAATCTCTATTTTGAGCTTGAATGACCTTTTAAAAGTCTTTAGTAGTAAGGAAAATGTAGATCCAAAATCTTTTTAGCAAAATAAATTATAGCTTTAGAAAAATCTAGACATGAATTATTTATTTTATAAAAGTAACTACAAATTTTCAAAGTGATAAAAACATGTGTATATAAAATCATCCCTAAATTCTCATATTCATATGATTTACATATCACTATATATATTCATAAGGGTTAATTTGGCACCTAAGTGCCGAATTTGAATCTCCACATCAGATTCTCAAGGATCCATGTCACCTCAAATCATTCACAAGATGACATATGGCACTTTTTTACAAAATGACTTCATTTTTGTTGAATCTGACCTTTGCATAGGATAGTCAAGAATTTAGATGGGATGGTAGTTAAAACAAGTTGCTATTACCTTATTAAATACTTTGCCTACTCACTCTTGCTTTTTGCCCTTTAAGGACAACAAATTCATGATTTTAAATTGCTCATTTTAATTGGTCATATTGTAAAAGTATAAATTTCATGTAAAAAACTTCATTTTAATAGATTGATTGAAGTAAATAGCATGTATTGACTCAAAGAATTCATTATTTGATTAGAGAAAAATTTCAAAATTGCTAAAATATATCAAGCTAGAAAATAGTCTCCTTCATCCTTCATCCCTAAAGGATCAGGCATTCAATTTTTGAAGAATGGATGAATGCAAATACATTCCAAGGATACAATTTTTTTTTTTCATCCATCAATTTTTTGGAGGATACTTGTATTAGTTCTTTAATATTTGTATGGTGTAGATTCTTAACCCCTAAACGCCCAAACTGCGTTTTTTGGCAACATAGCGATTTTGGGCAGCTCACTACGAATGGAGTTTTTCTTATTTTTCTTTGAAATTTTCACAAAACATGTGCCCGAGGAGTATCTTTAAGGCCCAACAATTTTCATAACTTTTGACTTCATGGTTAAAAAGTTATTGCATGATATGTAATTTTCAGTGCTCCTCGGGCAGCCCAAAAATTTCTTAAAAAAACACTTTTTTAAGAAATAAAAATTTGAAATTGTTTTTCTAGATTTATATGTACATGGAAAGCTTTGAATCATTCCATTTTGATTTATGAGATGAAAGTTATGAGGCGTTTTAGTTTGCGGGCAGTTTCGGATTCCCTACTCTAAAATAAACTTTGAAGTCCTTTATTTCACTCAATTTTCAATATTTTTTGAAAAAAATAAAATGATAGGGTGTGTATTGTTTATTAAAACATTACAACCATTGGGATTAAAATTTTTCAATTCCATAACGAAATTCTTCACAATTTAGTATTTTGAATCATTCTCTACTTCTTTGTACTTACTTCCTTTTTCCTATATGTTGTACAATTTCAAATGATTTGAATTTTTTCAAGCACTTAGACAACTTGCCTTGAAGAATGAATCCAAAGAGTAACCACCATTTTGGAATTTTTTTCATACAAATGTGGCCTTGTGAAGTGCAGCTGCCCGTTTTTTCACAGGGCCCAAAAAAGGATTTTTGCTAATTCAAACACTAATATCTTACAATCTACACGGTGGAAAATTCTGAAATTTTTTCCACATCTTCTCAAATAAGTTTAGTACAAGATCTTACGGTTACATGTGTCCAAAAATGTTTTTTTCCTAAAATTTGGTACTTGTTCTAGAAATGACAGTTTGGGAGCATTTTTGGTGAAAACATAGTTGAAAACATTTAGGGGTTAAGACTTTGTTTTGCAAATATTCTATTATTCTATAGGTATTGGTAGGTCTAGCTTCCAAAAAACACTTCTCAGTTTAAAAAATGACCCTTCAAAAATGACTTGAATGAAAAAGTAAAGTAAAAATCTCCAAAAGTCATTATGATTAGAACTTAACATTTTGAACTTCAATGAAAACATTCTTGTGAAACTTAAAAGTATTCAATCTGTAATCAATCATAGGAATTTTCAATATCTAGCTTCAAATTTGATTGAAATTTTTTGGCTTAATACTCGATTTTTCTTAAGACTTGATTTTGACTTTCAAAATGATTTCTTTTGTTTTGAGAAAAACTAACAAAATGAAGCTTTTGAAGTGTAGTTTCTACACCACTTGAAAATTTTGAAAAATTCCTTAAAATAAGCACTTTGTAAAGTTTGAAGTTGAGGATCTATAATCTCATTTCTAAATATGGAGTGCCAAGGAAATTTTCTTTACAGTGCAAAGTTCTACACTAGAGTTGAAGGGCTTTTAAATTTGACTACACAATCATGGGTTCTATCCTTTAGGAACTAACCTTGTAAGGATACTATAGAACAAAGTAGTTTTATGGATGACATAGAAGCCTTTAAAGTAAGACAAAAGTGCATATGTTCATCCTTGGAATTTTGTATGAAAAGGAAAAGTCTTGCACAATAGTTTGACAATGAATACTTTGGATTTTTATTAAGTACATGATTTATAGTGTATTCCAAAGGACGATTTCCATGGTGAATAGTCAGTCCTTACAAGATTAATCTTTAAAAGCTAGTTTCCATGCTAGTGACCATGGAAATCATCCCTTTTGGTATTGTACGTGATACTTCATCTACTTTAAAAAAAAAGAAGTACTCATTGAAGGTCAAACTACTATGTAAGATCTTTCCTTTTTGTACAAAATTCTAAGGATGAACATATGCACTTTTGTCTTATATAGAAAGATTTTTGTCATCAATTAACTAAGAATTGCCTTGGCATTGTTCAACCTCTAAATGTTGAAGGCACCAAATTTTAGTGTCAACAAAACTTTGAGGTTAAGTAGAACTCTATCAAGTTATTATTTTTAGTAGTAGTTATTTTTTTAAAATTCTTTTTGAAGTCTAGTTTTAGCATCAAAATTCTGATTTTGAAAATCAATGATTATGATTTTTCTAAGCAAGATTTTGTGAAAGGGTGTTGATTGCAAATCTTCATTTTCTAGTGTTGAGGGCTCTCGGAAATGAGCTTCAAATACACTAGAACTTGGAGAAAAAATCACATTAGAAATTCATTTCAAAAAATTGTATATTGGATTTTGAGAAGCCATAAATTGATTGGAGTTATGCATGTTTTGCCCTTTAACCTCATATTTTTTTGGTGACCAAATTTTTAGTTTTGACATGTAAAAAGAGGATTGAAAGACTTCAAATCACTTTCATAGTTTTTACACCCTCATGGGCAGTTTTTTAATATATTTAATATTTTTTTGAGAAGTATTGATGGAAGTGGCAACATACAAGAAAAGGATGCAGCAAAATAATTTAGTGTTTTGGATAGAACAATCTTTTCATCCACATATTTTGATGAATTTCATTTAAATTTGGCAATTTCATCCAAATTATTTAAAAAATTGGGAACAACTTGGCATCATCATCCAATTTTTCTTCAAGTTTTTCCTTAAGGCTTGGTGCTCTCTAATTATTTTATGTGCTTTTAGGCATTTAAATGCCAAAAAATCCATTGCTCATGATCAAACATTATAATCTTTCAATTTGTAAGTGATACATTGTTGTGTTTTCTTTTCCCATATGATCTCTAGTATGTCTAGTTTGAATATGTATGGTTACAATTCAATAAAAATTGATAAAACTTATCAAAATGTTGGTTTTTTGTTCAATTTAGAGCAAATTCCAAAAAGTTCAGAAAAGGCCTTGGGCATTGGGATGTAAGCTTGTGGAAATATCACATTTGGTGGGTAAATTTCTTAGTAGATTAAGAGTTAAGCTCACCTTTTGTATTTTTGGGATGAAAAGTTTGCTATATATTGTGGTCCTCCCAAAAGATTTAGCAAAATACCGTGTCCGAGATTGACAGACCACTGGAGATGCTCCAAGTGTGTCCCAAGTGCCCCTCTTCCACGCAGCTGACTCACCTTCAGCGCTAGCCGGTACCCGCGCAAGCCCCAAGCACGTGTCCAAGGTCCGGGACTCGGGAGAAATCGCAATGGCAGTCAGTCAATTTTGCACCGACGTTCTTCACATCATCTCTCGACCCACCCGCGATCAAATTCCGTCAACTTCGATCGCAGATTCCCAGGTTTGCAGCTCCCCTAATCCCCAATTGCAGCCGATTTGAGCTACTGCAAATTTGAATCAATGCTGTTTCAATCGGATTCAGGCTCCTGATTCTAGCTAATCGTCGCTTGATTCCCCTCTCGCAGATTGAATTTTGGCTTGCATTTCAGTTGGTGTGATTTCTTTGAGAATGACCGACTGAGAGTGAGAATGGAGGAGGCCCGAGCCAGCTCCAACAGCAGCAGCAGGAGCAAAGTAGCAGTCGTTGCAACTGCTGCTGCCGTGTGTGTGGCTGCTGGAGCGATTGTTTACACTCATCACTGGCATAGGCAGAAGCAGAAGCAGAAGCAACTGCAATGGGATGATAAACCTCAGAAATGGTTTAAGCGCGTGTTGGCGGATAATTCCGATGATCCGTTTGAACATTTTCCCTCGCCTGTCACGGGTTCGTTTCATTTGAAACCCTAATTTCTTTCGTTCGGATATTGGAATTCTGCTGTGAATCAGAATGATCGCACTGCGTCATAGAAGTTTGAGTGGTTTAGGGTTTAGGGCGTGGTAATGAAATTGGTTGTGTGCATTCCTTTTCACCATTTCAGCACCTTATGTCTCCAATCATTGGTTCGTTTCAACTGAAGTTCTAATTACCGTGAGGAGTGGAGTGTTCGGGTCTTGCAATTCTGGTGTGAATGTGAACAATCGCTTTTTATTCGGCGAACTTGAAATTCCTGATTAGTTATTATTGGTATGATCACAATTTATTGTTCGTCAAACCCAAGGTGCCTGGGGTGACCAGAGAATCACTGTGCATTACACAATGCAGAATGCTCCAATGTAAGGTGCCACCATAGGTTTAGGGTTTAGGTAGTCCAGTCCAAGCATGCCACTAATCGAAAGCAACTGTATGGTCATAGGTTTCACACTGTGTTTAAGAGAAATTATAGCCAGGAAGATTTTTTCTGTCTGAAATATTACAACCATTTTTTATTTTGACACTCCTGAGTTCTACTAGGTTTTATATAAATACCAATCTTGTTCTTATATTTAACTTTTGTCTGATTGGTAAGCCTGATACTTCTCTCTATGCTTCTTCTTTAGAAATTTGTTCTGTCCGAGTGACAAGTCTCTGTGAGGATTTCACTTTTGATTTGATGCCATGGAGGCTCTGAATCTCTTTCGTGTTCAATCTCTCGCTCTATTTCCCCCCCTATCCTTATCTATTCTCTCAAGTGGTATCAACAATTGGACTTACAGAAACTAAAGCACCTACTCCATTCATTTTTCTCTATTTGAATGATATGAATGGCGCTTGTGGTTTGTGGTTTAGGGTATGGTAATGAGATAAGTTGTGTGCATGTCCGTAGGGTTGCAAGAGGGACATCCCTATGAAGATGTGATTCGAGCCCTTGCTGAGGATCCGAAGCCGTCGTTGGCACAGTATTATGGCGACAATGTGATGCCGCCTGGCATGACTGGGCCTTGTGTTTGGGTGCAAACGAGGAGTCAGCTAGAGGTACTTGTGGAGGTGCTCAAGGAGGAGAAACAAATTGGAGTGGACATTGAACATCATCATGTGCGCTCATTTCGTGGCTTCACATCTCTTGTTCAGGTATCATCCATGACTGGACACTCCTTGCTTTATTGTCCAACATTACTTAGAATGGTTATTTGGGAAAATAACTCCTAATTGCCGGGCTTGAAATAGAAAGTCTACTTAGGATGCTAATGGTCGGCATTTGTAACTTTCAGTACATGTTTCTATTGATAGAATAATGCAAGATATGATTTCTTCTTGTATTGATTTATTTTATTACCTTGAAGCTTCCTGTATATTTTAATTCAACTCCTAGTAATATGGCTTTTGGCAGTCAGACACTTTTGGTCATTTGGACATTTAGGGATTGATTGAAAATGTCACTTTGTAGGATCATTGCTACCTTTTGGTCGCCGTAAATGTCAAGGAGGGCTGCCAAATTCGCTTATATGAATTTGATGATGTATTGGAGTTGTTGACTAGAGACGTGATGTATTTTGCCGGGGATTAAACAGATCTCGACTTATTCGACTGACTTTCTGGTGGATGCAATTGCATTGCATGATGACATGCACCTTCTTCACCCGATATTTGCTAATCCATCTATTTTAAAGGTATTGAGACGTTATTATGTCGTGTTTTGAGAGCTCAAATGAAAATCACAGCTATCTTTTGTTACGTCTGCAATAATTTTGTTGATATGAATTGTATTTGTCAGGCCATTTGACTTTTGAATTGGGGTGTTGAATCTGTGCCACCTTTGTGCCTGGTTCGCAGGCTGGACTTACATTCGGTGCTGGGATTTGACAGGTCTTCCATGGTGCGGATAGTGATAGTCTTTGGTTGCAGCGGGATTTTCACATCTATATCGTCAACTTGTTTGATACTGCTCGTGTGAGTATTTCGTGACTATGATTTTTCATTAAATACTGATATCCTTTTTGTGTACAGTATATGTACAGTTGTTTTCATGACTTTCTAGAGCAGTCTCCTCATCATTGTAGCTGCACTGTTGCCGGCAATTACTACTATTGCCTATAACAGTTGGCTTAGTTTCTGCACTCACTCTTGATCTCAAGATGTGAGGATTCGCGCCTAAGAAGATATCAGAGAATCAGAGCATCTTAGAATTCTGATTCTTCTTTGAATTAGCAGGTGGGCCTAAGGTGTTTGCAGCTCCTTTCAAGAATGTTCTGTGCCCTAGCTTAGGGTACATTTCAAGTAAAAATTCAAAGAAATGGTGTGTTTTGTATCTTGGTGCAGGCTTGTGATGTTCTAGGGAAGCCACAAAGATCTTTGGCATATTTATTGCAGTTGTATTGTGGTGTGTCCACCGATAAAAATTTTCAGGTACTGGCAGAAGGATCTTTATTTTCTACCATATTAGTTTTGTTTGTGCTTTAATGGATCTTTCATTCCAGCTGTCTTGAGTGTTGAACCTTTTCTGAAACAAGCATGATGATACTCACGGGTGACCAGAGGGCAGACTGGCGAGTGCGGCCATTGCCTCCGGTGATGGAGCAGTATGCACGCACAGATGCGCATTACTTACTCTACATTGCTCAACGCATGCAATCCGAATTGAGTCAATCTTGTAATACCCAATCCTCATAGTAGACCATTTCAATTCTGATGTTCGAGAGGTTCTTAATGTTACCCGTGTGAATTTATGCAGTGTTTCTGATTGTAAAGCATTTTGCATCAGATTGTCTATGGGTATTCATCAGAAACTACTGTCATTTTCATTTCAACGGGTCCTGAACAGTACTCATGGTTATGATCAATTGATCACGGTGGTTGCATCCCGGTTACTATGAAGTGAAAATAAAAATCTGTTGAGTGAATGATCGTTTATGTGCTTTCTACTCCGGGTGTTTCTCCTTGCAGCAAAGAATGGCAATGGTGGAGCATGCAATGACGAACTTTTATTGGAGGTTCTACGTCGGTCAAACACAGTTTGTTTGCAACTCTATCAGAAAGGAGTTGGGGTCTCCTCATCTACAGTAGTGGCATCCATATTTGATCGATTGTGTAATAACTCAAGTTCTGCAATGCGAACCGAGGTTGGCAATATACTCCTGTTTGATGCATAGTGTGACTGACACCACTCAGGACATGTTTATCATTCACATCTTCCTATGAGTGTTTGAAACCCCCCAAAATTGATTGGTTTTGTTGTACAGGAGGATGGCTTTATACAGAGGTTGGTCCAGAGACTTGTTGAATGGAGGGATGAATTGGTGAGTATCGATCCATGCTTCCACACTTTCATTTCTGCTAAGCTAGAATTGTCTCACACTGAATTTCTGTGCAAGTCCTGATGATTGAGCATCGAGGTTGTGTGTACAGGCTCGCGCAGAAGATGAGAGCTTGCGTTTTGTGATGTCTGATGCAGCTCTGCTTGCATTGGCTAAAGAGAGACCTCTCACTGAGGAATCCATCTTCATTACAATCAGGGCTGCTGATGAATTGTCACGAGCATCAGAGACAGCAGTACCAGGGTTACCTCCCGTACCATCCCCATCTCCAGTTGTGCAGCATCATGTTGCACTTCTTCTTGATTTTCTGTGGGACTCTGCCCAAGACCTTAAGGATGATGTGAAGTCCAGCACAAATACAAGAAACTCTGCTGATTCCCTTTATGAAAGAATCCTCGGTATGCTGGGCATTCCTTCAACGTGGATCTTTCGAGCTTGTATGACCGGCTCAAATGGCAAGGATGAGAAGTTTGGTGGAATCAAAGGGCAAGAGAGTTGGGTGCGCAGAACCATTCCTAGGAAATGGCGCCTCGGTAATGCTGAGCAGGCACGTTTGCAGTTTGTGAAGAAGTTTTCTTGCAAGGCACCAGTTTATCACAACTGTCGTATATATTCGGGTGATGGCCGCCTTCTCTGCTTTTGTGACCGCAAAAAACTCGAATGGTCAGTGGATTAATTCCTTTTCCATATATCTCAGTACTTCTGTTCGGATACATGATATGGGTTTGTGCGTGTAACTGATTGTATTCATGACCAGAGTGTTCTGTTTGGTACAAGGTACATTAAACGGGGTTTGGCAGAGGACCTGAAGGAGGAACCTCCAGCCATACGGTTGCTGTTTGAACCTAAAGGACGACCTGAAGACGAGAACAATCAATTTTATATATCGCGCAAAAGTAACCGCTGTGTGGGCTGTGGAGAAAGTAGTCACTACCTTCGGTACCGGATTATACCCTCATGTTATCGTCAGCATTTTCCAGAGCATCTTAAGAGTCATCGGTCCCATGATATTGTGCTCCTTTGTGTGGACTGCCACGAAGTTGCGCACAAGGCTGCTGAGAAACATAAGCGCGAAATTGTTCTTCAGTTTGGGGTTCCTCTTTTTGCCCAAAGGGTGGTTGATTCCGGTAACGAAGCTGCCGGTGAAAACGAAGTGTCTTTTGTGGCGGAAGGAGATTCAGGCGGTGTCTCGCCCTTGCAGCTCCGAACTGCTGCTATGGCCCTCGCTCGTCATGGGCCAACAATGCCTGTGGATCGCCGGAAGCAGCTGGAGGAGGTAGTTTATATATGACGACTCTTTTTTGGTTCCTCCATGCAAGTAGAGTATGTGCAGCCCCCCTCTAGTCTGAATTAATCCTTAATGGCGCAAATTGAGTCTCACGTTTGTTTTAAGCATCAGGAAATTAAGTTGCCAAAATCTTAAGGCTTTCTTGTTCCTGCAGGTTCTAAGAACATATTATGGAGGCAGGGATATCACCCCAGAGGATTTAAAAGCAGCTCTTATAGTTGGAATGGGCCCCCGTGAGCATCGCCGTCTTATGAAGAAAAGATTTTCTAGGCAACAACGTTCAAGTAGTTCTAGTAAGAACGAAGATCTCAACATCACTGATGCCGGAACGGCAAGATCGGCACAATGCAGCTCACAGACATCAGATGGCGACATTGCACAGGTCGTCTTGGAACTTGAAACTTGTATCTTAAATCTGGGAGACGATCATGGTATACTCCCGGTGCCTTCTGAGGACCTGGCGAAGAAAATCAATGTACCGTATGACGACCATAACGCGGATGTCTCAGGTAGTGATGAGGATACCAAGTCATCAGTTGTTTCTGTTGAACAAACCGCTCGCAAGCATTCCAGGAGGTCGATCAACAAGGAATCTCTCCTTGGCCATGGTCCTCATGGCAAGCAGGTGGTGGACATGATCATTGAGAAGGAAGGGGATGAAGGCATTCGTCATTTTTGTCAAGTTTGGAGGGCAGTGTTCGTGGATGCTTTGCAACCGGCATTCCTTCCACCCGGATGGGACGTGACTCACAGGTCTGCATGCATCCCTGTCTGTTTTTTCCATGATTTTCCTTGTGTGTGATCGTTTGGTTTTGAGATGATTCTAATTATGCTTAACATATTTGATTGTTGAGTGAACGGAATTAAAGCAATCAATGGGTCTGCTGCAGTGGGCGTCGAGAATTTGGCGAGTTTAGTGTATACAACCCAGATAAGCAACCGGAGCAGCATTGAAGTCTTTGGGAGGGATCCCCAACTATTTCATCTGGAGTTCAGTTACCAATGTGTGCAAGTGGTACTCTATCTTCATCGTCAGTGCCGGGTTTTTTTGCTATAGTGATTATTTCAGTTTGCAGGCTTTGGCTTTGATTGCCTACTATTGAAAGCGATGACACTAAGGCACAGCTATTTTGGCTTTGACAATGCAGACCTTGTGATCTTCCCAGGCAAGCACCGTTTGTAAAGTTAACTAGAGTTGAATGAAAGGTTCAGGATTACTGAAGACTGGATAATACATCATGGACCAGGTATTCACCAGCATCGATCGTCTTACTCTTGGCCAAGATAAACTGAAGTTAGGCTGGGGCTGATGCTGCAGCTTGTGAAGAATTATTGAAATCTCGTGCTCCTGCGTAGATAGATGGTATGTTAGCTTGATTTACTGTGCGTCTCAATCCCTCACGTTTACCAGATGCATTCGCCATTGTATCTTGACTTTTTAAGTTTTAATCCATGGTTTGACAACATTGTCTGAAGTATTCTACACGATTACACGAAATGTGGTGAACCCCACTACATTACACCAAATGTTATCTCAAGAATTTCCAATTTTCGTTTTCCGTGTAATTTGGTGTGTCAAAGTACTTTTTGAAAGAATTACGAGGCACTTGGAATAAACATATTAATATCTTCAGTTGTTTGTAATCAGATATTTCTTGGAAGCTATATAAGGGAGGTGCTATGGGTGCATGGGATTCTTGCTGCTAGGCCAATGGCAATGCAGATGAGTTGCAATATTTCAATCAGTCCTAGCGGAAAATTATCCTTCTGTCCTCCAGAGTCACTATCTGAAAGCAATCCACACGCATTAACCCCTAAATGCCTAAGGCCTTTTCTGAGCTTCTAGGAATCTGCTCTAAATTGAACAAAAAGACAACATTTTGATAAGTTTTATCAATTTTTTTTAATCAGAACCATACAAATTCAATCTACACATGTTAGAGATCACGTAGGAAAAGAAAACACATCAATATCAGTTATGGATTGAAAGATTATAATGTTTGATCATGAGGGTGTTAAAACTACAAAAGTGATTTGAAGTCTTTCAATTCTCTTTTTACATGACAAATCTAAAAAGTTGGTCACCAAAACAATGAGGTTGGAGGACTTGACATGTATAACCCCAATCAATTATGACTTGGCAAAATCTACTCTACAATTTTCTTAAATGAATTTCTAATGTGATTTTTTCTCTAAGATCTAGTGTATTTGAGGTTCATTTCTAAAAGCCCTCATTACTTCAAAGTGTCAAGATTGCAATGGACACCCTTGCACACAATCTTGAATAGAAAAATTGTAATCAATCAATTTCAAAATCAGATTTTTAATGCTAAAGCTAGAGTTCAAAAAGAATTCCTCAAAAAGACAAACTACTAAAAATAGCAAATTTGTTAGGTTTTATTTAACTTCAAAGTATTGGCAATACCAAAATGTGGTGCCTTGGGCATTTAGGGGTTAACCTTGAAAGGATGTTGAGGATGTTTTTTTGTCCTTCCAATGACCAAATCTATATTCTATAGGATGGAAAATACATTTTTTCATCCAATTTTTTTGGAAGTTGCTTGAATATATTTTCAGTGAATAGTATTGCAAATTCCCTCACTATGGTATTATTGATTTTTCTAGAGAGGAAGATGCTTAATCCATAGATCATCCTTGTAGTGTAATGCAGATATATCTTGCTATTTATTCTTGATGTGAATTTTAGCTATAAAAATTACTATTTTTGAATTTGAGTCCAATATGAACTTTAGGCCTATAAA
Source organism: Straminergon stramineum (assembly GCA_963920665.1). Classification (NCBI taxonomy): domain Eukaryota; kingdom Viridiplantae; phylum Streptophyta; class Bryopsida; order Hypnales; family Calliergonaceae; genus Straminergon; species Straminergon stramineum. The sequence continues at coordinate 16,762,345 of OY987272.1, forward strand.
CTTTAGGTTCCCATCTCTAAAAAATAAATATAAAAAATTTCATTCATATCTAGTTGCAAAATGACAGCAATCAAAGTGATGGGCAATGAAGCTTCAAATCAATGGTTATGGGCCAATCCTTCAAGGGTTAATCTTGAAAAGACAAGACCTATCACTAAGGTTCTTTGCCAAAAATGATCTGATTTATGGACCAATAGCATAAATTGATTTGGTTGACTCTCAAATAACATTGCTAGCCCCTTGTGTTGGTTACAAGAGAACCAAGCTTGCTGAGAAAATAATATCCAACTAGAGCTTGGTCAATCTATATTATTTTCTTTCTCCTTCAGGAACATCTAAGGAGGTATAAGGTAGACCAACCCATTTCCACCAGTTTCCTATGACCGCCATCCTAGTTTTGGCCCCATTACCACCATGAAACCCTCCCAAGTCCATTCACTGCACTGACAATTTTAGTGCATTAATTTCAACTTGGGTAACGTGTTAGCCTTTGATTGGTGGAAACTCCAGTGTTAATAGGTAAATGTAATGGCGGTTATAGGTTGAGGATAGGACATTTATGACTCTAGTCTAGTGGCAGATTTATAATTTAGGGCAGACCACTTAAAAAATTCATAGAAATTACGATTTTTATTGAAAAATTATAATTCCACTTGGGTTTGATTCGTGAAACATGCGCACACCTCTGAAAAATATGTGCCTCTCCTAGAGTTGGTCCTAATATACTCAGATTGCGAATCAGGGTGGTAATAGGCTGGTCTACCTTATGTATTATAATTCGAAATCTCTTTGTTGCAATCTCTTTGAGACTGTCGAGGATTAGAGTAAGGACGAATCTTTGAGAGTTTTCGAGATCAAGCCATACAAAACAGTCGCTGAAAAAATGCCATGCCATTCTAGTGGTATTATTGTAGAGCTACAATCACCTTATCAGTAACACAAAGAGTTCTTCCTCCTGCAGTGGTCCAACCAATAAGTAGTGGCCATGATTGTAGACTAATTCATGTTCTTGTGACATACCGGTAGTTCTCAAACTAGAAAATCCGGAAAATCTGAACATCTATGCTCCAGTATCACGTATATATCTACATCATAAGCAAATAATGGATCTGGAGTCCGGTTCCTAATCGGTTGAAGTGCCTCTCACTTTTGCTATTCTTTCAACCTTGGATTGCCTGCAATGTAAAATAGCAACAGGTTCAATTCAAAGCACACATGATATCGAGCGCAGAAAATTTGCTCACGGTTACGTGAAGGAGACTATAATGTGATGAGATAATCCACTGCTTCCTTACTCGGCTTCTATGAGATTTCCAAGAAATTTGTTTCGAGACAATAAAATTCCCTGTCCACCAGATGAAGTGATGGACAAGGAGCTACTACAAAAAATGGAGACTCCAAAGAACTGGTGCGAAATGACATTACCCGCGGATGCAAGCTTTGAATTGTCGACCTCTTCTCAGATCAATCTCCCCTTCCTCCAGCTGCATCAAAAATATGACCAACAGTGCCAACGCTTAGCATCAACATCCATCAATCGTTGTGAGCTAGCTCCCTCCATGGTTCAGTCAATACTCATAACAGCACAACGTACACAGTCCAAGCGCAAGCCGCAAAGCGAAATAAATAAAATAAAATTGCACAATAGAAGAAAACTTTACAGATTTGGTCCGTGAGTGTTATTTAAATCCCCAGTAGTTGACCATCCACGAGTCAAAAAGTCATACAATCGAAAAATAAAGCAAAATTGCATATTAGAAGAAAACTCTTTAGATTTGGTCCGTGAGTTCCATTCGAATCCCAAGTAGGTGACCATCCATGCGACAAAAAGTCGTACAAGATTGAGAATGTATGTTAGCAATGCATGTTTTATCATGTATTGTCATGTAGTACATATGTCATCGTTCCAATCCAAAGTTCTCCAGATGTTGTGCACTAGTGAATACAGGGAATTTAAAAGTCTTGGAGGCCAAATGAATATGGATTACTTCGAGGGTCATGCAATGGAGACTCAAGTGAGAGACAGAGAAGTTAAAATGAAATGTAAAAACTTGATGCAACGCTATCAGAAACCTCAAAAATAAGACGCTACAGATTCCCTTGCCACAAACATATCGCTACCACGACAAAGAATTCTAACCGCTTCACATTACAAAATGATTGTTTCAACAGACTTCAATAGCAAATCAGTGGCAGCAATATTAAAGGAAGACAACTGCTTACAGGGTCAACGCCGTAGACCGAGTCGTAGCAGGGAGGGGAAACACAAGCTAAAGCACAATTCTCCTTGTCAGTTGCTGTCGCTTTGCAAGCCTCGCCCCAAAGTCCACTGCCACAGGCAATTGTCGCTATCATAAACACCGACAAGCAATTTCACAATTGCCCACTGACGTCGTCATATTTATTGCAGTGAGGAGCACAAAAAATTGGATTCTACAGACAATGGGCTCAATTTTGAATGCGCACACGAGAGTTTGACAAGTAAAGACTACAGCTGCAAATGACAACTATCTCATACTTGTCGATGTCTTGATAGCACTGCACCTTCCGTTCTGCTAATTCCCTATCCTGCACAGAAACCGCAAAAGCCCTCTTGCTCAACAGGAATCCGTTTCACTTCCACACCCAAACCCTAAACCCTAAACCGTATACCAGAATTAAGGCCGAGGTAATCAGAGATGATGTAGTCAACAGTTGCCCTCAAGATTTTTGTTCTCAAATAATAGCCAAACGTCTTGAGTAAAATTTTGTGGAAAAGTCACTGAAAATGCACTTTGACTGAGCAATAATACAACTCCGAACTCATAATATCGAGATCACGGCAAGCAATTGAAGGTGAGCAACTAATATGAAACCTGACTATACAGAGAGCCAATAAGCAGTTCAATATTTGAGATCTTCTGCAGATTTCTCGTCAAATCTTGTGACTGAGAGCTTGTTAACAATCTATGAACGATGCACTTTCTGACAAGCCATAATCCATGTTCAGATTACTGAAACTGCAACAACCAATTGAAGTTCGCAGCCTAGGGCTTCAAACCACATTAGCAAGTTTGTTATACCCGAAGTTCCGAAGCAAGCACATCATCGACCAAAGCCGATCTCCCCAAACCCACAACACGAATCCGTTCTATGTTCACTCCGAGACACAAAGCGCTAACCACATTTACGAATCAAACGTCAACTACAGTTCCAAACAGCACGCAACAGCCAAAAAAAATGAGAATTATGTAAACAAGTACCGACCGACGTGCGCATGTTGTAAACCGTATCGACAGCCGCATCGACGGAACACAAGCAGAGAGACAACAGCACCACGATCGCCACAGACGCCATAGCCAAGCCTCTCGGCAGCCCACGAAAACACCAGACAGCAGACACTCAGCCTTCTGCCGCAGTGCCTAATGATACCCTCACCCGCAGCCGGGTATAGGGTTTATCAACCCCGGATAAACCCCAGGGTTTAAGCGAAGGTTTTGCAAGCCAAGCTTGGTTCACGTAAGCTTAACTTAGTTATTCTACACGAGATGCGGCTTGGGTTTTGACATTTTGGGGATGGTTTATACAGCTATTTGGGCGCAGAGACTAGGCTTACAGATTGATATTTCAGGGTTAGTTCGTGTAGTTGCTGTGCGGCTTGCGGCTTGACATTTGAACTGTGATGGAGATGGGGGTGGGATTGAATTCTAGTGTCGTTAGAGCACGGTCGTGTGGGGCGCCCGAGTTCTGACCCTTAGCGCTGTCAATTTGAAAAAATCTAAGCCCGTTTGGACCACTAAATGGAGTTCTGTGTGCGGATGCAAGTGCATTCGACGTGCTACCCCGGGAATGTCGCCGGGAGTGTGCGCCCTTCGGTGTCGTGGTTGGGTCTTCCCAAGCAATTTGCGCTTAGTGTGGGCAGTATCCGTGTCGCGAGGACGACGACCTCCACTCCCTCCTTCTGTTGTGCGTCTGCGAAGAGTTTCTCGCCAGTGATTCTTCATAAGCCATTCTTCAATTCTGGCTCAACAGAGGCTGTGCCGAATTCTGAACGAGGAGGTAATGGTAATGGAAGTGATGGTGGTGGTGGTGGTGGAGATGGTGATGGCGGTGGAGGTAATGGCGGTGATGGTTGTGAACCAGAACCCCGTGAGAATCACAATGTGTTCGCTATTGCTCTGGCAGGGGTTGCCTTCTTCTTGCTCCAACAACAAGCCGCTCTTGCGCTATCGGGCCGCTCAGGAAGTGGTAAGTTTTCACAAGCACCACACTTGTTTTTTCTTGACATGCCCTTCCAAGCTTTTAATATCATGGATTGTTTTCTCAAATACTATACTGGTTTTTTGGTATGTCCTTCCAAGCTTTACATATCATGGAATTTATTTTTAAAAACTGCGCTTGTTTTTTTTATGTGTTGAATCTGTTGTGTCTTCATTAGACGTGTGCCGGGCAAAACCTTTGTGTGCACAGGGATTTGGGAAGTGAAAGGCGGCCGATGGAAGTACCTGGTGCCCCACCCGGAGCGAGATGAGTATGTGGTGGCGGCCGTGAAGAACAGCGAAGAGGAAGCGCTGGCGTATGAGGAAGAGGTGAAGGTGAATGGGGAAGCTAACGGAGGCGCTAGACCACAACAACGACACCATGTGCAACTGGGGTTGGAGAGCGTTGTGGCACAGTTTGTAGAGCTTGGGAAACAGTTGCTGCTGCCTGATGGTTACCCGCAAAGCGTGACGGACGATTACATGGATTATACGCTCTGGCGCATGGGTCAGGTCATCGCTAGCCAGATCAGTGGCGTTCTCACCACTCAGGTCTCATTTCTAACCCTGAACCCTAATTATTCAAATCCTGTGATTTTCTTGTCTGTGTTCTGATGAAACTTTAGCTTTGGCTTCAATTTGAACATATTTATGAAGTGCAAGGTTGCTGAATATAACATACTTTTGGTCTTAAGTTGTTGTCTGTCTTTGCTGAATTTTTGAATTTAGAAGTTGTGTTTTTGGCTTTTGTAAGTGTGTTCCATTTAAGCCGATGACATAAGAGCTGTAACCCCAATTATTCAAGTCCTGCTATTTTCTTCATGTTTGTGTTCTAATTCAACGTTAACCTTAGCTAGAATTCGAGCATATCCATGAAGCGCATGTGTTTTTCACCCAATTGCAAGCTTGCTGAATACAACGGCCGTTTGATATTCAGTTTTTGTTTGCCATTGCTTTATTATAGATGATGGTTGTGTGTTTTTGCTTTTGCAAGTGTTTCCCACCTAGACGATGACATGAGAGCTGCACCTAATTATTCAAATTCTGCAATTCTCTTTGTCTGTATTCTGATGCAATGTCGAGAATTTGAGCATATCCACGAAGTGCATGTGTTCTTCACCCAATTGCAAGTATGCTGAATACAACAAGATTTTGATCTCCAGTTGTTTGCCATTGATAGCTTTTTGAGTGCAGTGATGTGGTTGAATTTTTGTTTGCTTTTGCAGGCTTTGCTATATGCGGTAGGGTTAGGGAAGGGCGCTATTCCAACAGCAGCTGCAGTGAACTGGGTGCTGCGGGATGGCATTGGTTATTTGAGCAAGATAGTGCTTTCCAAGTATGGACGGCATTTCGATGTTCACCCCAAAGGATGGAGGCTTGTGTCTGATGTGATCGAGAATATGTCATACGGCTTGGAGCTTATGACACCCACGTTTCCCCATCTCTTCGTGTACCTGGCAGCAGCTGCTGGGGCTGGTCGCTCTGCTGCTGGTCTCATTCAGGTATGGAATATGTCCCTCGGAGTTGAAATTTGGAGTTTGAAATTGTGGTCATTTTGAAGTTGTTATACCTGGATGAAGAGGATGAAGAGGAAACAAAGAAAAATGACTGTTTTTAGTGGTGGGGGCTGCACTATGGTTTTCAGTAAAATTAGACTATTTCGAGAAATTTCTCACATCACAGGTAGATTGATCAAAAGTTGTCGAGATAAGTGCAATGTAGGTTTATGGAGAGACCTTATGATTCCTGGGCAGATTTATCACCTAATTGTACCTACTTCCAAGCTTCTTATACCGCTTTTACAAAATTTAATTTTCAAATACTTCAATGAATGGATATGTCTCAACATGACTGACCTACTTAATGATCATCCCTCCAATGGAAACCTCCGTACGATCGACGTCCAAATTTCCCTGAAAAGTGAAGTTTTATTCTATCTTTGATGGTGTTCTAATCATATGTAATTGGTTTGCACAGGCTGCAACTAAGAGTTGTTTCAATGCCGGCATGGCCGCGAATCGAAACTTTGCTGAGGTAAGCGCCACTCTCTGATAGGTTAATCAGTTTTCTTGTTATTTCTGTAGAGTTGCGTTTGTTTGCGTGTTCTGAGAGAGTAATACTGCGAATGGGACGGCGAGGTTGTGAATGTTACATCACAATAAGGTGTTTGCACTTTGCTTCTGCTTTCACTCAGGTGATAGCCAAGGGAGAGGCCCAAGGCATGGTGAGCAAATCTGTTGGAATTGCTCTCGGTATCGCAGTGTCTGCCTATGTTGGCAGCACGGGTCCACTCCTTGTGTCCGCGTTTTTTGGAGTAACGGCACTTCATGTGTTCTGCAATCTCAAGTCATATCAGGCGGTGCAGCTGCGAACTTTGAATCCATACCGTGCAAGTAAGTAAAATCTTGAGCCGTACCCTTCGTTGTCTGGAATGTCTGAATGCCCCTATTTGATGATGGTTATATCTACGCATATTTTTTCATCATTGTGTTTGGTAGAAATGTGATTGAAGTGTTAAAAAAAATTCGCTTTAGTATAATTTCAATGGCGATATGATGAATTCAAGAACATTGGAATGCTTTTTTACCGAGGGTTAGAATCTTGATGAGGATCTCTGCTGACTTTTGAATTTCTCCAAATCAGGTCTGGTTCTTGCTGAGTATTTCCGAAGTGGGAATGTGGTGTCTGTAAGGGAAGTCAATGGGGAAGAACCTATATTTCCAAAGGTTTCATTCATCAACGTGAGGCTGCGAGGATCAAAGGTACTTCTTCAAGCTTCATAGCATTCCTGTTGAGCACCTCTGAATTGGCATGAAAAGGAAAATCCTTCTCTCCTTATTTTGCAAAGTTGAACTCAATTGTACAACTGATTGCTCCTGAAGCCAATGAGCCATTGGCTTCACATGTGAGACATGTCAGAGCTCTAATCTTGCTATGTTTTGGCATGACTTTGCTCTATATAACGCTGAGATGGCACCATTCGCAAGAGTTCTCATGCCACTACTACTCAAGAATGTTAGGTTATTGGTTCGTAAGTTGTCTATAGTTGCGTAACGCAATGATGGAAGGGTGATATTCTTAACGAATTATCGTAGCTCTACTTGAGCGTTTGCATTATCCCTGATTACATGTTTCTCTTTGTTACAGGGAGAAGGAATTTCATTGTCAGAGGAATCAAAGGCCGTGGCAGGCTCTATAGAAGACCACCTTGTGTTGGGGGCCACATTTGGAGCTGCAGTCAAGACTCGTGAAGAAGCAGATGCTTTACTTGACATTTACAAAAGTGAACACTATCTCTTAGCACAGCACGACGATCGCCTTCTGGTATGATCTACCTATCTTTATTTACTCTTGTGCATTACCAAACACCTAGACCCTCCATGCTTTATATATATGTAGTTAAGTATTTTATGTAAGTGGGGTGTGTTTCGTAACTGAATGGTCGGATGTTCATGAATTAACTGCATCTAATTGTGAACCTTACTCAATAGCAACCCCTAGAGTTTCTCACCTATACATTGCATGGTCTAGATATGAGAGCCTAGGGCCGATTTCGGGTGATCCTATAGTTGATACTTTGTGAATTCATAGTTTATTCATACAGCGTTCAAAATACATATTCTAGGATGCGTAGCAATTGCCAACAAGACTGAAAAGAAATATAGTCAGTCTAATATTAGGATCCATGCTGAAGTGCTTATTTGAATGCTTGTGGGCGTACATATCTCCATTGTTTCCAATGAAATGTAGCTGCTTCTACGATCTCTTTTTTGACGTATTCCTGTGCACTTTACACCCCTTCATGCCTTTGAACCGTGGCTTTGTTTGCAGGTTGTCTTAAAGGAGGGTGCTACACCACGTGACATGCTGCGAGCCATGATGCAAGCCGTATACCTCGATCACTTGAAGGGGACAGGGTTTACATCGCAACGCAACCTTGTGCATGACTCAGGAAATGGAGGTGTGCTTCGGGTTTCGCACGATTTCATGGCACAGAAGTTTGAGCAAGTTCAGCAAGACATTGGAGCTGCTGGATGGATCTGCGAGGGCTTAATAGCTCGGCCTGCACCAAACCGGTTGCTTGAGAGCGTGCAAGCTTCCTCCTCGGCGGTTGCTTCATAACTCTTATTCCCTCATTGCACATTTCTACACTCTGATCTCTTTAATCTGATATGACCCCAAAATGACTATAACATAGTTTGAAGTTGGTCACAATCAATGATAGTGCAACAGGTATGTGGGATATCCAGATTGTCATTTTTGAGGTCATATTAAAGAGGTCTGAGTGAGGTAGTTTTTACATTCATTAGTGGGTGAAATTTTCCCAAAGCTTGCAATTACAGCTTACGTGAGCACAAGCTGCTCCTATCTTGTATGTACAAAACAATATTCTCCATCTTTTGGTGATTCCACTAGGGAGGCACCTTATTGAGCTGATGAGTCATAGATCAGCCATCCGGAGTGCTTTTAGCGAATACGGTCGTATCTGTTATTCAGAAGATCATTGTGTCTCTGATTTTGGATATGCTTCCTTCATTCACAGGCTATTTCAGATTTTTTGCAAGGCACATTTATGGCATGCACGAAGAGGACGGTTTCTGTGTGCTATCCAGTTGAACTAAGCTGGTGCTTGAATAGGTTTAGTGTGAGGTAAACTTGTAATATTCATTTTCATCACTTCACTTGAATATCAAACCAGACTAATAAAGGTATGTTCCCACTTGGAGTTTGCTAAATCCTGGTTTTGAAGGTAACCTCCACGAAATATGGAGAGATCTAGTTCACACAGCAATGCATTTTTCATTCTGGTTCGGCAAGTTAAAGTTTGAGCTTAGTTACTCTGTGTTCACACATGAGCAGAGATTTGAGGGCCAGCACTTGCAAAAATAGATCCTGCTTCGAAACCTTCGATGTTCAATTGAATCGGAACCAATCCAATTCTCCCATGTCCCAATAGGGACTACAAATGCGAAATCAGATCCTGCTATGATGCTACAGAAGTTTCGATGGTCAATTAATTGAGTAGTGAACCAGTTCAATCCTTCCATCATCCAATACAAATTTTCGACATTCAAAATAGGCAGAGCTCTACCTTTAATCCCTCTAAACTATGGGAAAACCTATAAATTCTTAGAGAATGACATTGTAATTGTGGCACTCAATTGTCAGCACATGAAGATCAAAACTAGTTTGCAATTATGGTTGTCAATAATGAATTGTTGGTAATCATTATCAAAATGTGCAGCTTCTTGATCTGAAGTAGTTATTCCCTTGAATTGAGGGAATCATAGACTTGGGTTGACAAGATTTTCAGTGTTGATAGGAATGGAAGGCACACCAAACAAATTCTTGCACATTGTGCACCCATTGGCACTCACCTACTAGATCTTGCATTATCAATTTTGAAAAGCAGTTGCAATACAAGGAGAAATAATTATGAGAGGTAGGGCTTATAACCAATACTGCATAATTGGCTTCAAACCACAATCTAGGACTAGACTTCTGGGGTTGTCAACAAACATGAAACATTGCAATCAAGAACTTCAAACCTTCATTTTTGTATGATTCAATATTTTGAAATACTGGGTTAGACTTTCAGGGCCATCAACAAATAGTTTGCCAATACCTTGTTGTGAAGGCTTGCTACAAGTTTTGAAATGTGAGCCTTGCAAATATGGTAGAACCATCCATTACCAACTGGGCCCCATGAACAATCTATATGTACCAAGAAATTCAATAGAGATATGATTGATTTCTAACCATTAATTTCTTGGTTTTAGACCACCTTCTAGCCATCATTGTCATGACACATGTGCTTGATTTTGGGAGCCAAATTAGTCTTTGGATGAGTGGTTATGGAAGACTCTATGTGTTGGGTGTGAGTGTAGGCCAACTATTGACTTCCAAAATTCATAACAATTTGAATTTAAGAAAAAAAAATTATAAAAATTTGACAAAGCCCATCATTTCTATCTTTCTACAAGGCAAAAAATTAACATTGCCTTCTACTACTCGAGATCATTCACAAAATGCTTAAGTGGTTAGTAATGGGTGGTTTTACCATACAAAACATAGTAAGCCATGTGTGAACAAATAGATGAAGCAAATACAATTTGTAGTACCCCACCATGTAGAGCAAGTGGGAATGTACCTTAACCTAAGTGTCCAAACAACCATGTATAGTCAATCTAAAATTTCAGGCTTATTTTGTTATAGGTAGTCAAATTTCTTTGACCATTTTAAATTTTTTACAAATAATTTTGAAGGTTAACTATTGAAATCTTTTATTTTTTACTAAAAAAGGTAAATATTTATTTTTGAGAGGTCTTCAAAGGCATGTATGTACCATAAGTGAAGAATAAAGCTTGTTAATTATACTTCATTTCCTAGCTTTGAGCAAAGTTTGTCAATTTCACTTGGTTTGAGGGATAAAAAATTGTACAAGCTCATCCATTTGCTTTGAAGATGGTCCTAACGGAAGAATAAAGTGTTTTCATAATTTTCACCATTGGAAATTTAAACATGCAAGAGTTGATTTGGAGTTATTTTTAATTTTCACTTATAAAACAAATTTGCATTTCAACATTTGCAAGGTGGATTGTGTAATGACTTTGATAGCTCTTCATTTGAACTTAAGGAAGTGCATTTTAGTGTGCTCATACAATTTTTAGTTGGTCATGCCACCTTTAATCCCCAAAGCCTATTATATGCAAATTTTTGAAACATTGTGGGAAGGGACAACATACTAAAAATAAAAAACATAGATTTCTCTTATTATAATCTCACAATTCCTATACAATTTTGCACTCAAAATTGGTTTGCATACTAATAAGCAAGCTCTTTAAACATCTATATGGTTAAATTTTAAAACATTAGATGAAATTTGAGGGCTCCAAGAGCCTGCGAGTTGTCTTGAGTTCCCAAGCTATGGGAACTCACCACAACAACAATATAACATGGCACGATCATTGCCATGTCAAAAAATAATATATTTTTCAAAATATTTTTTTAATTCAGTTTTAAGTTTATCACTATTTTTTAGAAATTTTAGAATTTTTTTTTTTTTTAATTTTAATTTTTTCAAAAATTCGAAAATTCAACCCATTATGGGATGGTTCCCAATTTCTGACAGCACAAGGAACAATGCAGGGAACAGCCCTGAAACAGGCTCTTGGAGCCTTTAAATGTCCCCTAATGAAAAACACAATTTGCTTTATTGGGGATAAGTATAAGCCCATGCTCTTTTTTCATAATCAAAACACCTTCAAGACTCCAACAACCTAGTGTCAGGTAAATGAACCCATCTCTGCCAGCTTCTTATAACCACCCTCCTATTTATGGCCCCATCTCCAACATAAAACTCACCCAAATCTATTAACTTTTCTCACAATTTCAGTGAATTAATTCCAACTTGGGTTACGTGTCAATCCTTGATTGGTGAACACTCAAGTGCTAATAGGTACATGGAATGACAGCTACAAGTTTAGGATAGAACGTTTATAATTCTAGTCTAGTGGTGGTTTTGTAATTTCAAGGCAGACCACTTTAGAAATTCATAGAAATTACAATTTTAATTAAAAAATTATGGGTTTGATTCGTGAAACATGCTCAAACCTTTGAAAAATATGTGCCCCTCCTGGAATTGGTCCTAATATACTCAGATTGCAAATCAGGGTGGTAATAGGCTGTTCTACCTTACTGTACATATGTTTTGAATACCAGGTTTAATGTTTAGATGGGTTCTCCCTGAATAAAGATCATTTAAACATACAGCAATGTGTTAAGACTAAGAGTATACTCTTAACTAATTAGGTCTAGCATGACTCAAGTACTACAGACTCCCTGTAATATTTGCCTCCTGTATTGGAAATTTAAGATTAATTGTACTCCCCAACTGAGCTACAGAAAAGTTTATCAGGGTATACACGTTTGGACCTATCGCTAAATAAATTACGACGCCGTGTTACTCCTCCTATAATCCCTAAAACCGATTGATTGCCTGATTCAAGTAGGCATGTAAAAGGTATCCCAGTTCAGTAAACAAATGTTAGCCCCCCAAGTGGGCAATCTGTCACTCGCCTCTATTCAATATGATCTCATTCCTTCAAAAATGAAACTCACTTTGCTCTTGCCTGAAATTTTTTGAGGTTACACTCGGAGAACCTGAAGCTTGTTTGCAAAGGCAATGGCCACCCAATCGGAATGGGAGGCCGACCATTGAAGCTGGTTCACTTCTCCTCCTGCCGTGTATGCCAGAATAGGATCCAAACCTCCATCCACGGGCTTGGCTGACATGTCCCAAATCAAAGCCTGCAAGCAAATGGCCAGTGGAAACATTAATTTACATGAGCACAGAAATCTTAGTAATTGGTCAGGCCACAGCTCAAAGCAACACCCTTCAAACTTGAACCAACATCATGAGAAATTAGAGGTGAGATAACAAGCGTAAGAGAATTCGTTGCATTTGTGACACCCTAAGACGTATTTGAGGTAATGCGCGTCCAATTCACCTCCAAGTGCTTGAAACCTAGCCTATTATCTCAAATGCTTTTATCGTGCCACATACGAGTTATGAAAATACCATCTCTCCATGCTCATTCTTAATAAACTCAACCCTCTCTAGTGGTACTCAAAAAAGACACATTCCTTGTAAATCCAAAGAGCGTGTCTCATTGAGGACAGTCACATCGAATAGGACAACATCTAAACGTCAAGGCGCGAACGCGTATCACGGTGATTTAATTTAAAAGCCATTCAAGTCGTAAAGTGTCCCAAACAAAATTAAAAATGGTTCGTGCACCAATCTTTCTTGTAATCTCAAGCGTATCATGGAGACAAGATCCAAAAATTGCAGGCAGCATATATTCAAGCACTTCAGATTGTGATTGCAAGACCTTACAAACACTGAGAGACCGATCGATCAACTGGTTGGAGAATCAACAAAGACAGCCACACGGTGAGATACTTCAGTACCTGCGAATCATCCCCAGCGGAGCAAATATGACACGCACTATGCGGCGCCCACGCAATCGCATTCACCCACGCCTGATGCCTCTGCAGCTCCGACACCGGCACGGTCGGATACCGTATATCCAAAATCACCACCTTCGCCGAATCCATCATAATCGTCGCCATGAACCTCGGATCTTGCTTATTCCATCCTAATCTCAACAACGGCGTATCCACCCCCGGACTCTCATAAATAATCGTCGAGTGCTGCTTATCCCTCAAATCAAACACTCTCACACTCCCATCCGCCGATACCGACGCGAACACCCCCACTCCACCCCAAGCAATGTCATGCACAGCTTTGTCGTGCGCAATCAGCTGGGTGTCCACCACGCCCGTCTCGATGTCCCAGATGGTGCACGTGGTGTCGATGCTGCTGGTGCCGAGCCGACGGAGGTCGGAGTCGTTCCAGTCGAAGGAGGTGAGCGGGGAGCAGTAGTCGGAGTTTTGTCGGTTGTTGAGCACGGAGGTGAGGGAGACGTGGTCGGAGTGGATCTGCCAGATGCGGAGGTTGTCACCGGTCGTGGCCAGGAGGTCGGGGGAGGAGCTTTCCTTGTCAGGAATGAACATGATTTTGGTGGCAGGGTAAGGGTGGTCGAAGGAGAGGTGGGGGTCGGAGAAGAATTGGCCGGAGGAGTCGTCCAGTTGGACGATTTCAACCTGCAGGCCACGGATATTTATTGCCACGAGTTAAGCAGGTATGGGTTTCGGGAGGCAAAACAAAACATGGTTGGGTTTCCAAGCTTATGTATGCGCATTGAAGGACACTGTGGAGAATAGCAATCGAAACATTCAAGCACAACACTTGTTCGAGATCACCGGACTTGCTTGAGATGATCAATGCATTGATGAACTAGTTCAATAACCAGACGGAGTCGCTAGCTTATCGAACATAAAATTAACACTCCCCTAGAAACTAGATCAAGACGTACTGTTGAAAGACTGTTGAGAGTTTGGGAGCCAAGTTATATTGAGTTTCAAACCTTATGCCCATTGAAGTAACTAGACTGTAGAGTAGCAATCAAAACATTCGACCACAACACTTGCTTGAGGTCCCCAGAGTTGTTTTAAATTGAATATTGATGTACTACTTAGATAACCAGACTCAGTCACTTGTCGGACATATCCCTCACCTCAAAACTAGACCAAGACGTACTGTTGAGAGACTACTGGGAGTTTGGGAGGCGAATCATATTGAGTTCCGAATTTTAAGCGCATTGAAGTAGACTGTAGAATCTGTAGCAATCAAAACATTCAACTACAATACTTGTTTGAAGTCCACAGACTTGTTTTAGGTTGAACATTGATGTGCTAGTTTGCTAAAACCAGACTAAGACGCTTATCGGACATGAACCTCTCCTCAACACTAGATCAGAACTAGATCAAGCCTAGATCAAGCCTGTGGGGAGGACGGGGCTTAGGATTGTAAACCCTCCTCTTTTCCAACTGCATTGCATCATGTGGCAATGAGAGGGATATGGACAATGGCTGTAGTTACAGCGATTGAAGCCGAGGTGAAATGAGTGACGCAATGCCATGACCTACCTCAAGGAGATGGACACGTAACGCAATTAAGTTGGAGAATTCATCTACCACACGCAAGACTGCCATCTACACCTTCCTATTCATTGTTGAAGCGCTTCACAATTGCAGGCATAGTATGCAACAGAGTCCAAACACCCTAAATGTTCAATGTTGAGTGCTTCCAAGGGTGGTATAGGAGAATCAACACAGAGGACGCAATAGATTTGAACACTTTGAAACCCCATCTTGTCAACTCCTCCAATTAGAGGCAGATGAGTCTCCAACATAGGGTTTCACGCTTTCCAAATCGACAAGTTGATCAAACTAAGCAACAAATTATTCCCCCGTAAATTGTAGATCTAGAAAGTGTGAAACCCACTGTTAAATCACAAAACACGAAGATCAGACTTCAATGTTGAAAAGAACTGGCTCCAACTAGTTCCATGTTCATCCCCAAACCCTAAAACCTGCAATTGGAAGCATGTGCTTACCTTATTCCGGAAATCTTCAATGAAGCTACCCACCGCGAGACGAAACTTGCTTTCCGCTCGCACGCTCCAGTTCATGCCGTAAATGTTCCACGGCGCCTCGTAGGTATAAATTCCGCGCCGCTTCACATCGGGAGCGCCATAGCTTTCCTGCATCTTTCCACCACTCGTCTGCATCCTAACCTTTTAAGGTTTTCTCCAACAGCTGTCTCAACAAGAGTCAATCTCTCCTGATATTCATGGCTTCCTTGCACCCCATCTGCGCAAACTGAACCCACAAACCACTTCAATTCAACGCAAACACATCACAAAACTCTGACTTAATTCGTCACAGCAGCAGCTACTAACCTGCAACCTGCATGAACCTAATCTCTACATACGCTTTCGTCATGCTTTCATAACCCCAAGAGCTCAAGACACTGTCCCTTTAAAACTTGGCTTGACACAGCAGCTCAAAACCAGAAGCCATGTCCATCCATGTCCATTGAAAAATCACAGCAAACACACGAAATAGCCCTCCAAGCGGTACAAACACAACAACAATAAAAACATGCACGTCCACAGCCATTGCTGCAACCCAAAGACAAGCAACTTCAACAAGGAGAGTCGCAAAGTGTTTCGCTAGTTACCAGTCGTTCCTTGTCGGTGTCTGCGCGGTTTCCAATGCCAAAGCTATTTGTTTGGTGCACAACGTACTTTCGCAAGGAAGATTAGTACTCACAAGCAGGCCAGCAGGAACTAACTTACAAGCCTCCCCTCTACCCTGAAACTGAAACTGAAACTGAAACTTTGGTCGGTAACTAAGTTAAGTTAATAAGTTAGAGAATTGCTTCAGACACAGGCATGTTTCTGGTGGTGCAGACTAGACAGAGTTTGGTTCTGGAAGACTTGGGCAGGCACGCGGCGGGGCGGGCGTCACGCACGTACTGACAGACTCTGTTTCTGACGAGAACCCAAAAGATCAGTACTGAAGCCATTGTAGGTAAGAACTAACTTATTGTAGCTTTAAAACTGCGAAAATGGTTTGAACTTTGAAAGGGACTGACGGAAATGCCGTGACTGTGCAAGTGCAAATGGGCATGCATTCACTGTGAGTAGTGGGGTTGTCTGATTACGAAATTGCGTGAAGAATAATTTCGTATATTGGTGTGCATGTTCCGAGAATTTCTGCCGCGTGGAGGCTGTCGTCATGACCGACTCCCCCCTTCCAGATCCCCCGGATTTCCCCCCTTCCGTGACACCGCTAATTGGTTGAAGAATAATGCCGACTTTTCTGAAGTACTATATTCTATATTTAAAAAAATAGTCTTTTCTTCAAAATAAGCTTGTGCCTGGTCTGTCCGAATGATCCGAGTTGCAACTGCCTGTCAGCCAGTGGTCCCAAATGTGATTTTTTAATTCTTTTCTTTGGGGACCACATGAAAGTACAGTAATTTCATTTGCAAGAGAATAGTCATAGAATAGGTACATGAAACCCCAGTTGAAACAATTGACAAATAATGCCGGTGAAATAAGAATTCAATACCGGTTCAGGAAATGAAGCGGTCATTTGAATTTGGTTCAGGGTTTCAATTTGATTCCAATGAAGTCGAGCCCATAACTGACCTAGCAACATGTTGTCTTCGCACGTTCTGACGACTTCCTGTGATTGACTAGCAATGTGAACATCGTGCACTAGTACCGTCTGCAAAACGTGCCACATATAGCAACTCTGTTGAGTCTTTGGCCCTTTCCACAATTTCAGAATATCATACAGAAATACCGACAGACAAAATTACCGACACATTTATTGAAGGCATCCGTCTGGAAGTTCACATATGCATGTTTGGAATACATCTTGATGATCCAAATGTTCATAAATTTTTGTTTAGAACGTAGCATTTCGTGATTTATGTACGGAGTATTCAATTGGGGGTCATGTTTAGTAGCAATGGCATATTCAGGTCCATTGGAATTTAGTCAGTAACGTACTCTAGTAAGTTGGCCATTGGAGCTCTCTCTCTCAAATATTTACAGTACAAATCTCTGTCAACAACGACTGCTGAGGGTTTGGGGGACCAATTTGGACACGCAAGCTCTGTAGCCCCAATGATGATGATTTATCACCCACACAGCTTGCTTGTGTGTACA
Source organism: Straminergon stramineum (assembly GCA_963920665.1). NCBI lineage: Eukaryota > Viridiplantae > Streptophyta > Bryopsida > Hypnales > Calliergonaceae > Straminergon > Straminergon stramineum. The sequence goes on from OY987272.1 coordinate 16,779,734, forward strand.
GAAGAATCTTCTGTTTTTTCAGATGTAATAAGGTAGCTATTAACCCTGAAAGAACGAACCTATAACCACATTTTTAAATTTCAGAGTCCTTTACTTTATACTATACTCCCATTTTGCATCTATAGCTCATATGAATAAATTTTTTACATTTATTCTTCTAGAGATATGATTACATGGTAGGTCATAAGAAATAATTCAGATTCTTTTGTGAAACTTTTTCAATTATCATGAATTTTTGAATAACGCGTGAAAAAAATTCACACCAAATCCAAAATATGATTTTAAAATCTGAAAATTTCTCCATACATATTATTTTGTGCAAAATATAAGCTAAACTATGCAAAATTTCAAAACAAGAAATAGGGCATCAAAGATTCAGTTCAATAATCTCTACTCAAGTCAGTCAAATGCCACTAAAACTCTTCAACAAAAACGCCGCTAATCCACCGTAAAGCCAAACATACATGCCGGAATTTTCCCATACAATCGTGTCAAGATTCCGAGTTTCGAAAGCACTCATTCAAACAGCGAGCCTCCATTATCTTGACAGAGTGGCCAAGCCCACAGAGCTTTTTTCTTTGGAGTAAGTTATGCTTCGTAAGCCTGATTTGTACCACCGGGTGTGTGGGCTTGGGCTGGCGATGGCGATGGCGATGGCGATGGGGATGGGGATGGGGATCCATTAGCAGTCCCAACTATGTCGTTGTCTCCTTGCAGGACTTTGTAATGTCGCGTCCAGTCGAGCACGATGGGCCTCGTTAACTTGATCACGCGGAAGATGTAAACTCCGAGGCGAATGCTGGCCATGGTGGGGATGGGCGGGGGGAAGCACTCGAACACGCACACATCGCCTTCCTCCAGGCAGTGGCTGCGGGAGAAGTTCCGCCAGCCTCTGCAGTCGAGTTGAGATTGGGAGCCCAGCCACAGGGCCTTGCAATTCGTAGGCACTTCGTCACACACCAAGGTCACGCGCACGGCGTGGGAGGGCAGATTCGAATGCTTTGCGAAGTCCGCGGGGATGTCCTGCACAGGGCAACCCACACATTTGGGCCTCAAATGCTTGCATTGCATGGATGGATGCACATGCTTGCATTGCATATTACAGCAGAGTAGGTTTAGGGTTTGTGCAATCACTAGTTGAAAGAAACCCAGAAAACCTAGCCATGTTAAACCCTGCCAATTGGAATGCCACTGTTTAAACTGAAAACCCGTCCAATTGTACTTCGAATGCTTGGATTGCGTGTTTATTTTCTAATGATGTACTGTAGAAGAGTAAATTTAGGGTTTATACTTTCACTAATAGAATCCCCCAGAAAAGTTAGCTATGTTCAACCCTGCCAATTGAAATCCCACTGTGTTTAACGTAAACCCCTGCCAATTGGAATACTCCAGTTTTTAACGTAAGCCCTGCCAATGGAATTCAGCTAGATTTTCTGGAATACCTTTAGAAGTGGTATTCTCTATTTATTTGTGTCCATGAAACTATTATTCAACTTGAGCGTGGATAGACACACGTCAATACGATTGTACTTCAAATTCTTGCATGGAAGTGTTTTTATTCTAACGATATACACGAGTGGATTCAGTTATTGTACTACATGAGCATGAAAAAAAACCCATTCCGGGGCACACAATGAGAGGGAATTGATATTAATTTACCATGATGAAATTGGTGTAAACCTGGGAGCTCTTCATGACTGTCATGAAATTCGGGTTATGAATCTTTCTGACCCATACTTGAGCTGCTATGAGAGCTCTCTCTCGGTCTAAGGGAAATACTTGCCAACGTTTCGACTCCAGCACACAGGTATTGGTTGTTGACGCAACTCTGGCTTGGATGCTGATGTTCTTTTCTTTCTCAGGAGTTGTAAATTCTGGATCTGCAATGGTGGACTGAAGTACTGTTTCTTTTTCTTTCACATTTTCATGTAAAACTGGCATGTTTGGATTCTCCTCTTTCTCCGTCCCCGGCTCTGTCTTGGTCACATCCAATTCATGTGCCTCGAAGATGCTATATGAGGTTTTGCTTTCGATGAGATCTTGCTCATCATCTTCTATTTGTTTAAGATTTTCTTCGTCGCCAGCTTGTTTCAGGCCTTGCTTCAACGGATGCTTGCTGTCTGTCTGATCTCTATCAGCGGAGTTGATGACCACAGGATACTCGAAATCATTATCCGGTGATAATCCGAAAGAGAATCCTCCTTCCTCTTCTTGCATCTGTCCTGGACTAGGGTTTTCGTTGTGTTTTCCGTTGACATCCTCAGCCTTGCTGTTTTCAGTGCTCTCATACATCTTCGACATCTCTTTGATGGTTTGTCGAAGTGTAACTGGACTCGAATCAACTGCATTGTGGGCAGTCACAGGTTCATTGTCAGCAGCAGCTGCTTTGTACGCCAAAGGAGTTTTGTAGGATTGCAACACTTTGGCTTTCGGACGATTGTCACGGATTCCAGAATCCTGTCCCGTCCTTAGGAAGGTCGCCGTCTTCGTGGCTTTGTCAGCTTCCAAGTCCTCTTGTTTTTTTTCTACTTCTTTTGGAGTAGAGTCCTGCACTGGAACAATAGTTTCCAACTTTCTCTCCACAATCACACAAGCTTGAGGAGTAGTTTTGTCAAGCTCTGAGTGTTCGTCTTCGTCTTCCTCCTCTTTCACCATCATCATGTCCTCGTCACAAAGAGTCTGAGCTTCTCTTGAGAGTGGATCACTCGCATACTCAATTATTTTTTCCATTTTAGCTTTGACCACTGCTTTTTCAGCCGTGCCCTTCGTCGTTTCCTGCAGATCCTCAAGTAAATACTGACGCGTCGTGCTGAAAATATTTGAGAACTGCCGAAGGGGGTCATCACTGGGTCGCTGCTTCTCTTCTTCATCAAAAGACTCGTTCTCTTGAACAACATAATCGTCTTCACCATCACTAGTAATCTCTTGGTGGCTTTTCGCATCTACAACTTTGTGATCCTCACCCGCCTGGGTAGCAAAAGCCTTCGACCTTGGGGTAATGAAATCTTCGTCTTCCTCCTCCCCCACTTGCCCGAAGAAATGCCCAAGCAGACTGGATCTTACAGGAGCCTTCTCGTTGTCACTGTCGAGATCAATAGTAACCACTTGATCCTCTCTTCCATCCTTCTCTTCATGACTCTCCCACTGCTTGGTTTCCTCCGAGAATCTCAGCTTAGCTGCAGGCTCTTTGAAGCTGGTGACCCCTCTCTTAGCAGGTGTGTTCCACCTGTCCACGATGTTGGACATGATACTCTTGCCGATCCCAGCGAGCTCCGCCATGTCTACCTTTCGTTTTTTGGAGCGACCCTGCATCAGAGGCGGAGTACTGGGAGCTGCATACATCCCTGTGACTGTCGCCTTTCTGGCGCTTCCTCGGACATCGCCATGGCGGTTGAAGATTTCCACAATGAAGTGGGAAGGCTTGGTGAGACGGAAGCGAAGCTGATCGCCTTCTCGAAGGTGATGGTCATGTGCAAACGCTCGCCAGCCAGGGTGCAGAACGGATCTGTCGGAGGCTTCCACTTTCCATTGGTTTCCACTCGGCCCCACCAGCGTTATGGGCTTGCCCTTCGGGACTGAGTTAGGATACTCCTCCGCGAATGTGCCAGGAATGCACTGCAACAGGAACATGAAATTCCAATAATTAAGTCGTTATTTCCTGCATTGGGAACTGGATGAAGCTCTATCGTAGGTATTCACTCGCAAATGAATGATGTGTGCAGGTCTTAGTAGACCTGATTTGGGGTCATGTTGGATTTTATTACCTTTTTTTTCAAGACGTACTTGAACTCTCGATAGAGCATGAGTCTCTGGAGTAGGTAAAGGCAGTTCATTACCGAGATTGATTTTGTAGAGTAATTGAACTGGTGTGTTGTGCATGAAACGAATGTAGTTGCAAGAACTTCCCTGAGCATCAATCAAGTTTTCATGTACATTCGCATGCTATACTGATGAATGTTCTTCTGGAGCATGCTTGAGCAAAAGTAGGTGAAATTTTGGAATTTAACTGCTGGTGGCATGACTACTGATAGAATTGGTTAAATCTTAGGAATTGAGGCTGGAGTAATTGTGACTTACAAGGGCAGCATGTGGCGAATGGTGCAAGGCGAACTTGGTCACCTTCCTTTCGAAGTGTGGCCAGCTTCTATCTGGATCGAACTTCTCCTCCTCCAGATCTTGGTCTCCATGGATCAGGTTGCATCGGTGCGTGCATTTCGCACAAGCCGGTCGTATATGGACAACCTCCTCATTCTCCTGTGCAACCATTTTGCAGAATTTGGCTTTCCAAGGACGTTGCAGCTAGAAAGCTTACACAGCAGCACTAGCCTACCGATTCTGTTGCTCGAGACTGAAGGCTAACAATACTCTCATTCAGAGAACCTTGAGTAAGAGAGTATTCTGCTCAGACAGGTTCCACTATGACACCAACAGAACAACACTCGTAAAGCTAAATGGAGCTGAAGCAACTTAGCAAAAATGAGGGCCTGAATTGTCCAAGAAGTACTGAGCAGACTGAGCTGTGCTCACTCATTGTACAAGTAATGAGAGCTCCGCACACACAGACATGAACCTCATTAATGAAGAGCTTCCAGGTACTTCGCTTAAGATGTCACTGCAATTTCGATTGTTTACCGTTCATTTCGACAATCTTGACAGCCATGATGAAATTGTACCCAATACTGCTTCAGTACCAATTCCTAAGCTTCTGCTTCAAACTGTCTCATGATTTGTACAGTGATTATGTCCCTTACGGAAGGTTTTCAGTCGTACTATCAAAGCATGATGCTCATCCGATCTGACAACTTGGTAACAAGCAGTTAATTATCTCGTTTGATTTTTTCGGCAGTCAGATCTAGTATGTGGTACTGATCTCGACATCTTGTTCCACGGTGCCATAAATTAGTATTTAGTGAGGATATCTGGCATGGGGATACTGCTCAAGAGCTTCACCGTCGACCTTGTTACGGCAAATCAGCCAAACTGGGCCTCCCCTCGTGTAATGGTATGATTCTTGAGATTGTTTCAGCAAGAAAGCAGTTTTGGTCATGTACCTACAATATTGTTTCAACTTTGATGTTGTTTTCGTTCCTCAATCAGTGTGATATATCTTCGATTTTAAAGCTATCCGAAAACAAGCGATGAAGTCCAAGCGGCCAATACCACTGAGCAGAGAAGCAAGATGGAGGAACAAAGTAAAAACCTGGCCAAACATGAGCTCGCGGATGGCTGACAGCAGCAGTGACAGCACCAGCAGCGAAGAAGAATCTGAGGGACCTTCAAGGGAAGCATCTGAAGCTCCTGATGTGCACCCGAAAACATGGCAGGAAGATGACGTGAAACCGAATCAAGAGGACCTCAGCGAGGCTTTGAATGCAGGAATTAGAGTTCCACCCGAAGACAGTGCTACTGCGGTTTTGAATTCTAAGGTCTGTTACAATCGCATTCTTTACAAGTCATTTTTATAAACTCTTGTTCTTGATCAAATTGGTGGATCTTAATGGAGGTATATAGTGGTCATGGCGCTTGTCTTCTCACGTATAGTTGTGGATTTGAAATCCGGAATTAGAGTTCCTGCCGAAGAAGACAGTACTACTCTGGTTTTGAATTCAGAGGTCAGTTACAATGGCATTCTTTACAAGTCATTTCATGAACTCGTCTTCTTCTTCAAAGTGGTGACTCTTGCTGGACGTATAGAGTGGTCATGACGCTTGTTTTCTCAGGTATCCGGGTGTTGTTTTTGTGCTTGTTCTTCTCAGATTGGAAAAGCTGCAACATGTCTTTCGAGTGACAACCCTGGAAAGACTGCCTACTATTCAATGAAAAGTGAGCTTCATGATGGGACAGGGGTATCCGGTCCGACCTCTGGAGACATCAACCACACTGGAAGTGAAAAGCCTCCTCAAAGAAGAAGTTTCGATTGTACTGTCTGCGGGAAGAAACTCTTTTCGGTGTGGAAGATTCAGGAGCACCCGGACCTTGGAGTGGGCGTTTGCAGAGCCTGCTACACTTTTCTCTTCAGCAGTCCATATACCAAGGTAACTCCTCAATTTCGAACTTAAGGTTTTCAAATCACGTACGCTGTGCATTTGCAGAAAATATTTCAGAATTGGTTGCACTTCCATTACGCTGTAATGAGGTTGCAATCAACTTGCTGTTTACAGGGATTTGGTACAAGCTTTCCCTAGAGAATACTCTTGCATGGACCAAAGACTCATGGTTTGAAAATGACTAATTCAATTGCTCATCTTAAGAAAAGTCTAGTTCAGATGAGGATATATATTATATGGGTAGAACTGCTGCCCAACATTGCACGTGCTAGTTAGAAATGAAATAAAACGGAACCCAACATCTGACGCACTACAAACTGGTTAAAAAAAACATGAGGCACCTTGTAGGACATGATCGATTGCTCGGAGGAGCAATGCCGGTGGTGCGGCCAAGGTGGCCGGATTGTCATGTGCGACAAATGTGACAAATCATTCTGCGAGTCCTGCATCGTGCGCAACTACGGCCCCAAGACGCTGGCACTCATCGTCTCCAGCAATTGGAGCTGTTTCTGCTGCGATCCAGAGCTTCTGCGTGTTCCCATCGACGAACTCAAAGAGTTTCAAAATTCGGCACGCCAACTCTCAGGAACGAACAACTTCGCCTTCAAACGAAAAGGTGCTTCTTGGGCAGAACAACTGATAACCAGGTAATTATGGCCTGCTCCTCTGCTCAGGGGACTCTTCTTCTAAGCCCTTCTGCTTTGAAGATGACTGATGATATTGTAATTCAAAGGAGGTTATATTTTAGGTCACCAGAATCAGTGAAGAGCGTTGCTGTCTGGGTTGGTCAAAATTTTTTTAAATTGAACCTAAACGTGGTCCCAAATGGATTTGACTTCAAATGGATAAAAGAACATGAGGTCCAACTTGGGCCTCCTGATCCCTTAGGGCCTAGCCTGTTTCATCATCAAACATGGAACCAAATCCAGTGACCGAGTCCCTAATATTGCACAATATATATACACTAAAATAGGAAATGACTTCGAACATTGTATAAATTGAATATGCAGGGATGCAAGTGAGGACAGTATTCTGGGGACCGAAGGTGGAGGTGCAACTATTGCGGTTTTGTTGGATCAAGAAGAGGTTAGTAGTTAGAACATGCTTCCACTGTTTACTTGTTGTGATCTTTGCCATTCCCGGAGTCAATTTTAACTACGTATACGGTACTGTGGACCAAGGTAATTAGGACAGGTTACTGAAAGACGTAAACTTTGAAGCTTAGCGTATATCCTTCTTGACAGAATTGTTGTGGGACACATTATTGTTTCACCTCCTGCAATTGAACACCCACAGTACATAGTGTGTTCAGCTTCTAAGTAACAGAATAAATTCCAGAGAACAGACTGTCTGGAAAAATGCTGAATGTTTCAATGTTGGGGATGGCAGGAGCGGCGGAAACAACACAAGGGAATGTGGACTAACTCACGCAGAGTGAAGTCTATAGCTCACATTTCTCGCAGGAATAACAAGAAGGTTACCAGCTCGTTCAATCCTGCGTTGCACACGAAAGTCCACCGGCATACTGCAACAACCGAAGTAAAACAGGAGCCTTGGGTCGCAATTGATCAACAAGCTCCAGCTTCCGCTCCAACGAAAGTAAAACAACATCATTGGGTGGAAACTGATAAACAAGCTCCAGCTTCAGCAACAACCGAAGTAAAACAGAAACATGAGGTGGTAATTGATATACAAGCTCCAGCTTCTGCAACCCCTGCAACAAGGACTTGGATCCGACCTCATCAGGTTTGCCTCCAGTCACTTTAAGAGGACCAAGAGGCCCCAAAATCATCATTGTTTATGTTTTTCTTGGAGTTTAGAATCTGTCGTGTGGAACCTTTCTGTTGCCAACATGGTTTTTGTTTTTAGGCCAAAACACCTGCAGTGTTCTTTACTGGTTCTGGTGATGAAAAGTATAGTCTCATCTGAATTATATTTCTTACAATATGATCAATTGAATTTGACTGTAAGTCCCTGGTTCTCGGTCCTAGGGTTGATATCTCCATGTCAGTGTGCAAGGACTTCTAAATTCTTCATTGTCCAGAAATCCGTGAATGGTACACATCACGCAGCTTTGCTATGAAAATCTAGCTTTCAATAATGGTCCCTGTCTGTTTGAAATTTTGTTGAGTACTTGATTACTAATTGCAGTGGGAGCAAAAGCGTAAAGAGGCAGCCGAGAGAAGGAAACGGGCTGCTGAGGCTGAGCTTCTAAAGAACGTCGGCGACGATGGTCCTAAGCATACCAATTCAAACATTTCAGAAGATCACCAACACAATGCTCGCTGCAAAGAAGAAGATGCTCGTCCAAAGGTGCCCAGCGATATTGCACAAGATCTTTCACATGCAATAGTCGGTAACGCAGGCAAAGTGAAGGAATAATCTAATCCTAATCAGGTAGTAACTTAATTATGCGAATTTGAACAGAGATCCAACAACAGCACAACTCTTCATTCCAGTTTGTCATGGAACCATCTTTGAGCGCTCATGGACTTTCAATTGCTGAAGTTTCCCATGAGAAACTGAGGGACGATAGGGAGACACTGCCACTGGGTTAACCCCTGAAGGACCAAAATGTCCAATTTTTCCCTCATATATGTTTTTTTGAGCCAGCTTCAGACAACTGAAGGCATCAAATCAGTACTACAAAAGCAGTTTAGACTTATCATGAAACAACTAGTCGAGGCTCAACAAGACATAGTAATTCAAGACCGGGACTCACAATTACTCAAAAAGCTGAATTTTGGATGTAGACTAATGTGGCCAGTTCTATTATTAAACTTGTGAAATTTCTATATTTTCTCTTTGGTAAGTAATGGGAGCTTTCAATGCATCAAAGAACGCATCATTTGGAAGCCATATGCAAAAGTGATGTAGGATCCAACAAAAATTGGCAGGTTTTTCTACTCGAAAAGGTGCATATTGAATTTGTGATGAACTGCATTGAAAAGTACACAGCATGATCATCTCACACAGTGGCGTTTAAGGCATGGCACGATTTCGGGGAGCCTAGCTTAAGTCTGATTGATACGTACGAAAGTTTCATTTCAGACACTTGTTTTAAACCCTAATCCCAAAGCTGGGAATATTATTACAGTGCATGCTTCGGTTTCAGGTCATGTTATAAGCAGCCCATTGCAGTCCTTACACATCACCACATCCAATTTCAGTTCTGACAAGGAGGGAACTGAATTCCAGCAACGTAAACAAGTTCACTTGACAATTGTGGGGTGCAGCTACCTAGCGAGCCCCCTGAAAGAGAGAAGCGCATCAAGTTGAGCTACTTGAATCCTTGAAATCGTGGCTCAGAGACACTTGTTTCCTTGACTTGGCGTGGTCCAGTCGGGGCACGTCGATGGCCACTTTGTGCTCTGCATCGGTATCAAGATCGACGTCGCTCTTCACTGAAATGCACATTTTCTCACGAGGCAACTTGTTGCGCTTGAAGCAATCCTTCGGACTCCAGTCCGGATTCTTCTTCACCTTGCTGGCACACCAGCTGCGCAAAAATGTCAGAAAAAAAAGGGTAGTGAAGAACGACACCATGGCAATGATTGTAACGGTCGTGCTCGGGCCTCCACCGCCTCCTCCATCTGCTCCACCTCCTCCATCTACGAGTCTACCGCCTCTGCCACCACCGCCACCACCGCCTTTCAAAGAGCGTCGCCTTGGAACCTCGAGTGTTCCGAAGTGGAGAATCCCGAAAATACGATTCGAACCTTGCAATGAACTGTTTCCAGGAACTTCTACTGTGGAGTATTGTGGCGACGCCGAACTCGGTTGCGGACGACCAAGGACACAGACTGCAAGACTGAAACACAGAATGGCAAGTAGCACCCTTCCAGATGGCTCCATGTTACAAATCAAGCAGAAAAATTCACCGAGAAAACTCCTTAGCACTCTTCATTCGCAGAAATGTCCAATCGAACGCGAAATTGACAAAGAACTAATTCCTACCCAACGATCTTACTTCAGCAATGTCCTGAAACGCGCTCAGATTCTCAGTGGCACTCCAGTGAATGGTTCGTTCTAATGTTTGCTACAAGCATATATACCGAGCTGAGAAGACGAAATCATGTCTGCAGCAGCAGCTACGTGAAGAGGAAACACGGGTTGACTGTGGGTGCACACGATGGCAACTTACTGTAGCAGCGAAGAAACTCGCAGATAAGGGTAGTGTGCTCTTGACGCGACCATGTAGAACTTAAGAGCTGATTGCGTTTTCGGAGAAGCTAAACTCCTCGAAACAATTTTCAGTAAATTTTTGTACGAAGGGAAATGGAATTGGCATCTATAGTGGGTACACCCAAAATCGCGCCGAGCCTTAAATCACACTCTAGAATAAGTCCTGAAATGGTTCGAACACCAATTGAAAATCGACAAAGAGTGAGAAATGGCGGCTTTGGATTAAGTCAGTGCTATTATAGCTCACCACAAATTATAATAAAGTGTTTCATTAAGAGTGTTTAGTTGACGGCTGAAGGATTAAAGAGAAATGAGAAGACAAATATAGGGAACATTAAAATTGTTTTCAATCTTCTCAATTATGATTTAAGAGAATTGTACAACATTTTAATATGCTTTATGGATTTAATTTGAAGCACAAATGGCGCCGTTCATTATGTAGACGAAAACTACATAAAAATATGTAAGCGGCGCTTTTACTTCTTAGGGCTCAATGTGAAACCCTCAAAAGGGAACCAATCACATCCAAATAAACTTAAGTGTAAGCAAATTGGTACATCACAAAGAAAGAGCTTGGAGTGATAGAGAGTGTAGCTGTTGAATAGAACATGTTGTCTACATTTTTCAACAGCAAACTTCTATAGATCAAATCTAGAGATATGAAAGAACATGCAGTCAAATTGAGTGTAGAGGAACATGATTTGCATTTGAAAACAATGAGCGCAAGTGAAGATGAGGAGGTTCAATTCCTAGGGAGAGGCATTCCTTCACGCCCCAAGGCAACAGTAGGAGGAATTGACTTAGTAGCAGTGATCCAAGCAAGGGATGCAGTGGATCAGGTTCATGAGTTGCAAGTGCTTTGGTCGAAATCTACCGTGGACAAAGGTAGAGAGATGTAGTCATTTTGAGCATTTAGAGAAGGAAATTCTGAACTTCTCCCTAAGATAGAGCAATCGCAAATGATTAACGACATAGGAGTCCACTCGAGTGATATGGAAGGAAAGAAAGAACATAGCAGTCATGGCAACTTACACATGGTTCAAGTTCCAGCAGGACAGAGGCAACTGCATGCACATGAGAAGTTGAAGGAGCCTTTGAAACTTTGGCAGCTACAAGACAGCCAAAGAGTGGATCGTCCAAGAAGAGAGAAAAGGACACATATGGAGGAAGCACACAACAAACTAGCAAGTGAGGAGTCGACCCAACTGCCAAAGTTTGACGATATGCCTTCTAAAGTATGAGCCAAGAAGAAACTCAAGAAGAATGGTAATTGGACTGACTTTCAATTCAAAGCAGCAATGAGAGCAGTAGATAGAGGAGCCAGAGTGTGCTCAACAGCTGATTACTATGGCATTCCAAGAACTAGCTTAAGAGGTCATGTACATAGTAGAACTCTATCTAGAAAAAGAGGTCGATCCATTATACTAACATCTGATGAAGAACAAGAACTTATGAAGTACCTAGTGGATATGGCCAATAGAGGTTTCCCTCTAACTTGGTTGACACTTCGAATTAAGGTAGCAATGATGACACAACATCGCCCTACCCCTTTCAAAGATGGCATTCCAGGCAATGGATGGATTAAGTGGTTCAAAAAACGACATCCAGACATCTCACTACAGAAGGCTCAGCCATTAGAGGTTGCTAGAACTAAGGGGCTTTGTCCAAATAATGTGGCTACATTCTACAACAACCTGAAGATGCTCTATGAGGTAAACAAGTATGAAGATACCCACATATGGAATGCTGACGAGAGTGGAGCACAAGCAAGCAAGAGTGGAAGAGCAAGAGTTTTAGCCCAAGTAGGAGTGAGAAATGTACACATCATCACACCAAACTCATGAGAACATTTGACAACACTCTCATGTATCAATGCAGCAGGTGATAGCATTCCAAATTACTACGTTTTTAAAGGAAAAAAATATCAGAATGCTCACATTGGCAAATGTGAGGAAGGCGCTTGAATGAGGATGCAAGAGAATGCGTGGATGACAGCTTTTTTGTTTGAAAGGTGGATCAATCATTTCGTAGAAAACCTAGAGAAGAGAGGAGGTGTGTCACCATCAAATTGTCATCTTCTTATAGTTGACGGACACAATTCTCATGTGACCATACAAGTCATTGAGAAATGTCGATCTGTGGGTATAGATTTACTCACTCTTCCTTCCCATACCTCACATGCACTGCAACCTTTAGATGTTAGTTGCTTCAAAACTTTCAAACTGGCTTTCCGCATCTATAGAGACATTTGGACTATGCATAATAGAGGAGAAAAAGTGACGAAAGTTTTCCTAGTTGAATGGGTCTCCAACTCTTTAAGAAGAGCATTGACTGCTACAAACATCAAGAGTGGATTTCGAGCAGCTGGCATTTTCCCTCTGAACACTCAAGCCATGGATAGCAAATTCGAACCATCTGAACTACTTGTCGATGCTGAAGATGAAGATGAAGAGGAACAAGACTATGAAGACCTCATGCAAGAAGTTTTAGAAGAGCCCCAACGTACTATGGAGGAACCTCAATGTATTGACTATGACCCAAAAGGTTCTATTGCAAACGATGCCTTTAGGGTTGGCCAAAGTGACCAGCAGTCAAGCCAGGAGCACAACACCAATGAAATGGACAAGCCTTCTAAAGTCTCTATAGTAACCACACAACCATCAAGGAAGTAGAAGCTGCAACCTTACGTAGATTATTCTATGTCATTGTTACTAACGGATGACAACCATATTCAAATGTTGAAAGACTTGCAGGAGAAACGTGAGGCTGCAACTAGAGACTTTGAGGTGAAACGACAAGAAGGTGAAGCTAGGAAGAAGGAGAGGGAAACATTGAAGAGGAAAAAAGCAACTGAGCAAAAAGAAAAGAATGAAGAAAGGGCAAATGAGAAAGGGTGATTGCAAGAAACACTTGTCCTATTTGTTGCGTTTTCAGTTTTTGCTGCGTTAGTCCTATTAGTACTACGAGTCCTGCGAGTACTATGAAGGGTACGGGAGATGAAACGTAGACCGTTGATTGGAATCGAGATGAAACACTAGGAAGATGCGTGGCCGCATGGTAGTGGATGACAGTAGGAGATGTCAGGGAAGGCTGATGTTTTGGAACAATCCCTGTCATCCACGTTGGAAAAATTGCAGGCATAGTGGGCCCCGCCTAGTACTAAGGAGTCCTACACTATACCCTGGACTACTATTTTCTGACAGTGTCTTCGATTTACCCTAGAAAATGAAGCTAGAACTTTCCCATTTTGGAAAAATAGTTAATGATTTTGGAAAAATAAATTTAAAAGTGGCCATTATTGCCAATTGAGAGAACTACTGAATGGAGCAAGAAGAAATTGGAAAACATTTTGTATTACTTAGAAAATGTTGTGTAAACGTCGCACACATTGGAGCAATGCCAAAGGCAATTGAAACATGATTTTGCAAATCCCTCTCCACAAAAGTTGTAATTCCACTACAGCAACTCACTGTCCAATTTTGACGGTGTAATCCTTCAAAAAAGGTACTCGATAGTACTAAAAACTATCAAAACCGCAAATGTGACATGTAAATGAAATTCAATTTCACACCCTAAAATAATTTTGAAAAATTCAGATTAATTTGTGTTCATTCATCAGTGCTAGAGGAACCTACATTTTGAATTTCATGTTCATTCAATCATTTCTCCAATAGTTATGGCACAAAACAACCACCGCATTGAAAGTGTGACGCAAAATAGGACAGGTGTTTCTTGCAATCACCCGAAAAGGCTGAAGGCATACTATGATCATCAAAAAAGCCTAGGATGGGGAAACAATCTACAGAAGCTGCTAAAAAGTGGAAGACCTTTGCCCCCATCATTGTATCAAGCTCCTTATTGTGGGAAGGTGCCTCCTCTTTGCATTTGGAACCAGAGAGTGGCAAGCTTAAGATTGAAATTCAAAAGGGAAGGAAAAGACCCCAGATGTGTTATCCCATCAAGTACTATCCCATGGGCCAGAGCAACGTATTCTAGTTATGCACCTGTTCTGTAAAGGACTCCTCTCAACACTTCCATTAGAGAGATTATGTTGTTGTTGCCAATGCTGATATTGTCATTGGTACTCTCCATCACAATTGCTACTTCTGCTCCAGCTTGACGTTGATGGTACTACAACACCTACAACATGTTCATGATCTTGTCCACTGTAAGTTTCCAAAGCCTTTCCAACAGTAAAATATCTAGATATATAGGAATTATAATGCACAGGATATAGAAGTTTTGTCAATGTCCAATTTTTGTACAAAGATCAATCTATCATGTATTTGATATGCAATACATGTACCAAAATGGAGGAACAACGCAAAAGTAATGTACATATACTAAATAGAAGGTAGACTTGTTAGATCAGTGCTTTTCAGTGTTTTCAGGGAGATAACATAAGAAACGTAAACAATAACCTTGTCAACTTATAAAGTGCAGTCCCGAGTACAGTACTTTTTGTAAATGCTGCAAAACCTATGTTTGCATTTCTTTGGTTCTCATGGTGGACTTCATTATTTTTTTCATTGCCATATACCCTACTGTAAGTACAATGAGCACAAGCAACAATGGCATAGTAATTAGTCATAGAAAGTTAGAAATAATCTAAATAATGAGATTAGAGAAAATGTGCATGCATCCAAAGGAAGAAGAATGTGATAAAAAAGAAGGTGAACAACATTGCTAAGAAGCCATTAAATGTGATAGTAAACCATCCATATAACAATAAGAGAAAATCTGGCATTGCAAATGGATAATCTTGAAAACATCTAACAATATGCAACAAACAATTTTCAATGACGAATATTAATTACTGTATTATTTGAAGGAAATGATGTCAATCATTTTCTACAATCTGCACCGTAGGTGCCTTCACGCTTGGAGTAGGGCAGCGTATCGTCTATGTAAAGCAAGATCCTCAAATATGCTTCTTACAAACTGTGCTACACGTTGGCAACATTGTATGATCTTTCCTGCAACATACCCATCCACGGCACTTGTTTGAGTAGAACTTCTATATGCAAAAAGCGATCACTGCCACTAAGGAGAAGGCAATAGAATTCAATGAAGCTCAAAGGTCTTCCTAGTCTCATGAATTCTATGGCATGAATTTCACAAGTACATTTGGTGATTGTTACTAAAGACTTACTCTACCAATGATATAGCCCCACAAGCTGAACTTGCTCTTGGGGGGTCTTGTTTAGTAGAACAGGGTACAAAATCAGATAAAAAGGCAGTCTCTTTCCTCAACTCAATCATCTAAAAAATGCATCAAGTTTGCTTTGAAGATACACACATTACATGAAGTATCAACTGTCATTACATATTTGAACCTTTCCACACTTTTAACATTCTAAGCTTTGAAAACTGAGAAAATAGGAGGGACATTACTAATGAGTCCCCTTCTCAGATGGAATACAATACTATGCATTATATCATGTGTTGACAATTAACACATCCTTTGAGTGAAAGAAGCAGAGATTTAGTAGTTCAAGGAAAGAAAATAGACCATATGTTTGGAGGAAAATCATGGTTTCCTGTCAAATGAGCTTCTACAGCAACAAGTTTGTGCACAAGCCATTTCGAAAGGATTAGTAGAGTAACCAGGGTCTTGCATTTTGACACATTGGCATACTAAAGGAAGAGGTAACAATCATGGATTACATATCTTCCATCAAGAGACGTTCACTGAAGATGCAGTTAACTATGTAGAACGACTTTGACTTGTTACATGTATCTAAACACTAGATGTATTTGCTATCAGTTCTTTGCAATTCATTTCTAAATTCACATAGAGAAATGTGAAGCATTGGAAATGACACTAGTATCACATTATTGTAGGCAAAGCCTGAAAAAATACTTGTACAGAGAATGCAACCTCTCTTTTGCCATAGAGTACATAGACCCTAACCGGTTTATGACTTTTCCACGAAATTAATTGATGTATGGTGAACAGATATCACCTGTGTCCCTGGAATATGGACGAAATTCCGACATGAACTCCAATGTGGATGTTGTGATGCTTCAACTGCTATCAAATTCCAGACCTCCATTATCAATCAGGTTCTTTAGTTGGCTAGAGATGTCAGGAAAGTCGCCTTCATCATTGATTGACATACATTGAACTTTTGGCTTGTTGTAGGAAGTTTCCAAGGGCTGTAGCTAGGCAAGGATGGATTGGCTGCACCATAGTTCTAAATCAGAACAAATCAAACAGCAACATAACTTTTCTTGAAATTGAAAAGTTGGGCACAATGTACTGCAATGAAGATATCTAGGCTATGTCTATGCTGATCCAACATCTAATCATTAGCTACTGGCCCTAATACTTTCAAGCAACACAAAAAAGTTCCAAAGAAGATGGTGGAACGCAAACTAAACCCTAAACTCACTCACCAGCACTAATTTCTAACACTCAAGAGTGTCCTAAACCTCTAACACCAACACATACCTTGAAACTAAGGTGCAAACCTAAGATTTATCTAGAAGTGAGACAAGGTGCAGACAATGGAGCTCTTTGCTGCTGGGTAAAAACGTAGTAGTCGACTAGTTTTTAATTGTCACAAAAATGCGGTAGAATGTGATGTGCATGTCAAATGAAGGTGATACTCTTGTATTGTCTCTTCTCCATCCAAGAAGCTGCAAAAGTACAGAAACAACGATGTCATTAGAGGAGCACACAAAATCCTTTTTAAGTTCTGCATCCCTTACTAACAAAGAATAAAAAACTACACTCACCGCTTGGAGAGATGAAGCCCAACACCATTGAAGAAAACAGTGTAGCACAACTCTCAGTCATCACAGCAGAAAACCTAGCAATGTGCACAAATATCCACAACCACAAACTTCCAAACAAAAGAGTCTTCAACTTCAAACAAAAGAATAAGAATACAAATGGCACACAGAAGTGGACGCCTACAAATCACCGTCTTGACATGCGGAGAGCTGCTTTGCAAATGAAACTCAAGAGGCAAGGGAGGGTTTAAGTGCTTAAGCATTTCAAATGCAATGTGTGTTAGTGCACCTAAGATGAAAAGAGCAGGTGCTATGGCTATGCTTTCAATTCCTATCATAGGATTCTTCTCATGGCTTAAAGTGACCAAATTCTCCAACGGTCCTCTTCCTATTTTACTGCATTGGTAGCTCCATCAATTCCATTAAAAGGATGCTAAGGAAGATTTTTGGGTATTCTTGTGGGCGGTTTTCCAACGACACTTTGGTACTTCTACCACATGTGCCAAGCTTCAAAGCTAACATAACATATTGCTTTAAACCTCTGACAAACCTTTCCATTTGTAGTTGGTTAACAACATTGCATATTTTATTGAACTTTAGTAATACGATTTCAATGCCTTTTCTTTTACTTCTAACACTTTGGAAAGGGGAGTTTTCTAACTCTATTTCTCCATTTGAAGGCGGCCTATGAGCTCTTTTAAGTACCCTACTTTCATAACTTCGTACCCCTACTGTGATCTCAAATTTGTGAGAATCTGAAAATCGACTGTGCATTTCTTCATTTTGTACATGTCTCTTTGCTTTCTTCTTTTCATTATCATCTGTTGCACCTTCAAATTACCCATAGACCAACTTCTGACGCTTTTAGGTGTACCCACCTTAACCCAACTAGTTTCATATTTTTTGGACTTGAGTGGAACTGATTATGAATTTTTGAAGTTGAAATGCAATGGTCATTAAAAGCGACCACCTTCTGAAATGTACTTGGTTGGTACATTCAAGAAAGCAAAATGTACCTCTACGTTATGATCACTTTTAGAACATGGGCACTTTTAGAACAAACTACAGTAGACATTAATGCAACAAAACCAGTGAAGGACAACTGCTGTGCAAACATAGTATCATGGGCCGGGGTGAATTGTCCCCCCTTGCTTGTCCCCAAGGGAAAAACCTGAAATTTTTTATTTATCACACATGATCAAATTTGCAAATTTTGAATTCTTATTTGCAATCAAAGGCCCCAAATTGATTGAAAGAGCTACGGATGATAAATTAATGAAGTGCAAAATAGAGGGTCTTTTAGTTTACATGCACCCTTGGGTTGACAAAGGGGAGACGAGCGAGGGGGTCAATCCACCCCGGCCATATGATGGTCCAACTTTACCGGAGGCGTGTTGCTGGGCCTGGGAGAGGTGGCCCATTAAAAGCATTTGCACCCTTGTATGGTAAATCTTCATATCTATAAGTGAAGAAAACTCGAATTTACTTGTTCAATGTTTTGGGAGTGCCAAGGTTTAGTTACAAATTGTTTTGAAGATTTCAGAATGACATAGAAACATTGGGATGAGGTATTGACCTCCAAAATGCCAAGTTAGAAAATTGATTGGATACAGTAAAAAAGTTTTAGTTATTACACTGGCTACCCTAGCAATACTTAGGATGTTTACTTTTTAAATTTTTGTTTTTCCAACGAGTTGCCATAAGTGTTTATTTACCCACCCTTAGTAAATAGACGAGCACAACCAAATTCTTGTTTCACTTATGTTTTTTATACTAGATGGGTGCCTAGGTGTTGTCCCATGTTCCTTCCAAGGAACCTTGGTCTTTATAAAGTGCCTAAATGTACATGAACTTGCAAAAGACCTAAGATAATCTAAACGAATTGCAAAAAATAACCTAATCAGCCGAACTAACTAGGCCACTGTGGTGTCCCAGTGAAAGTGGTGATAGTCTAAATTTAAAATTTTGAAGTTGTAGAGAATCTCGTGCTAGTTCCAAAAACATAAAACTCGAAGCAATCCGACCTTACTAGTTAAAGATATAGCTAGATGAAGTTTAGCCTTTAGAAGGGCTATATAAATTTCATCCAACTTTTATACTTAGCTAATAATTCCAACTCAACTCGTGATTTGGGATACCTATTTAGGTTAAAAGCTACTTCCTAAAACCCAAGTTTGGCCTTGAATGGATGCTTATATACAAATTCTCATCTAACTTCTAGATTTTTGAATCTATTCTAGAATTCAACCTATAATTGGACTCCTATTGACTTCTTCTAAGAGTCTATAATTCTAACTTCTTCTTTTGATTAGCTTCCTAAGGCCATAATTTAGATTCTCCTTGATTATATGTCTTGGTATTACTTCTAAAAAGTTACTAATTTTAGAACTTTGATCATTTTTTTCTTGTAGGGGCTAAATCTATCTTTCTAAATTGCTAAGACCCTTATGGTTTGGACTTTCCTAGTGAAAGTTATGCATGGATGAAGTTTGACCATTAATCAATTCCTCAAACTTCATCCACAATTTTTGAGTAACTCACAATTTGAAATTGATTTCAAACTTCACTTTTGAGTTCTAGGTTTCATCCGATTTTAGTTCTAAACTTCATCCACCTATAACTTCCTTGTTTTAACTCTGATTTCTACGTATTTTATATTTTCAAAGACTTCCAATCTCCAACTATAGGATTCTAAGATCAAACTTGACCTAACACTTTGTCCTAATGGTCTAACTTGACCAAAGACCTCAACCGTAATTAAGACTTGCTAATTAAGACAATTTAAAGTGAGAATAGAGGTTCAATAACATACTTTAGAGTGTGCCTCATCATAACATTATTGCAATGCACTTTCAAAGTCCTCCACTTGTGTCATCTTGTTTTCCAAATTTTAATGTTTGTTCACCGCTCAATTTTTTGAATTTTTTGTACAAAGTTTGAAATACAATTAAGACTACTTCATCTAGGTCCTATACTACCTACTTCATCTTCTCTTTTCTTTTTCACCTCTTCCTTTTCTTTCAACACTATTCAATTTCAATTATTTATATTCCAATAGTTGACTTTGAATGGAATAAATAATTGCTTCAAACTTCATAATAAGAATTGACTTTGGAAAACCTCTCTATCTCCTATACAAGTCAATTATTGTTTATTCAAACTTCCAATGGTTGGAATTGCTTTTTTTATATTTCAACTAATCCTATCCTACTTCCAACTTCTCCTTCTTCAGTTGCCCACTTCTTCTTCTAATTGCAATTCTACTTCAATTGCAATTGTACTTTTCTTTCCCCTTCTCTATTTATAGTTCCAAGTCTCTTTGCAAATTTAAATTCAAGATTGAGTGAGGCAACCTCCTAATTAAGCCCTTCATCCTCTAATTAGCTACTAGTATCTTCTCTTGGTTGAGTTATGGAATTGAGGGTTGGTTTTTGGCAATATTGTAATATTTTTTCCAACTTTATCTTGTATCCTCTTCAATACTACTTCTACTCTATGATTTTTGGAAACATCTATCAACTTCTAGAAAATTTTTGGCAACTAATTTTGTTTTAGAAACCAAAAAAACTTAACTCTTTTTTGAAGCTAGAACACAATCATTTTGGAAGCCAAAACACAACCAACATATATAGCCTAAATACAACCCATGTTCAATCCATATACAGTGCCACATGGCACCTTTTTATTCATTGACCCCCTCAAGCTCATTATACACTATTGACTAGACTGGGATGATGTAGAAGAGACATATGGCAGCAAACATGTGGACACCCCTCCAAGCTTCTGAACTATATTTTGAAGTCCATTGGTTGTTTTGGACACTGGTTAACTTTGGATTATTGACCTCTTGGAGGTCCTTCAAGAGCCTCTTTCAAGTAAAAAACATTCTATGTTTTGAATTCTAATATTTCTTGGAAATTTGAAACCCCAATAATTAGTTTTTGGGATGCTAAGTTTTGGACCCCAAAACAAACTCAAACTTATTTAATGAGTAGGTGACAATCTTTTACACTAACTGATACTAACTTGGAACTTTGTCCACTAGTCTTTGGGAGACTAAACTTGGGTTTTCAAAATTATATTTGGAAACAAAATTAAGTGAATTATAGTAAACTTGCCTATGACAAGGCAAAATGAGTGGTTTGTCCTATTGCCATAAGCAAAAAAATTCAGATTTTTTTTCCATATAAAGATAAATGTAAGAAATGAAGGAAGCAATAGAAATTTTATTTTTTGGACAAAGTAAGAATTTTAAATTTTTTATGAATTTTTGAAGTGTACAACCCAATAGGCCCAATAGAGCCTCCAGACTACCCCAATCAACAAAAAGTGTTTCCATAATGGTCATCTTACCATCTAAAGCAAGCACAACATTTTCTAACATGACCATAACATGAAGGAATAAAAAAATAACTTTTTATGATGAGTTTATACTAGAAAGGGGTAAGTATCCTATAACAATCATTGGTAACTCCACATGTGACCTTCTCCCAAGGCATTGATTATGGTCACAAATCAATCTATTGTAGTCCTAATCCCATTTATTAGAAAAAAATTGTCATGCCTTGATGTAAGCCTCTTATGGGTAGTTCTCTAGGAGCTTGTCATAGAAGATTAGCTTGTCATAGGCAAGTTTACCTTAGTATAGGCTTGAAGCAATAAAAAAATAAAATATTTTTTGAGAATGTTTTAGGAATTTCTTAGGACTCTATAAGTTCAAAGTTTTGCCGTGATTTTGGACAATTTCTAAATTCTAACAACTTCTAAAACACCTAAGTTCAAAGCTTTGTTGTGGATTTGGATAACATTTAAATTATAACAACTTCTAGAACACCTAAGTTCAAAACTTTGTCATAATTGACAAACCAAAGAAAAACATGCTCATCACAATTTGAACAAGGTTAGTTTACAACATAACTTAAATGACACAAAACAAGTTAGTACAAGGTGGTTAGTACAAAACTTAAAATGCACATACACAAGTTAGTGAACTATTTGATGAGTAGTTTAGTACAATAAACTCAACAAAAATTTACATTAGAGTTCTCCCCGAAGCAATATTGCCAAGGTACAATGGGGGCGTGATCTAAGATTAATACAACAATAGAAACTAGTCTAAAAACTCAACAAAATTTTAACAAAACACTTCAATAAAGTATAAGATATTTTCACCACATGTGGCAAAAAACACACTTAGAGTTGGTCAATGGGGAGTGTATGGAACCTCCACCCAAATTGTCTTTTAAGCAATGGAATCCAATGATGTTTTTGGTAAATTTTTAATAAACGATTTTAGGTAAAAAGAAAGGACACACCCCTAAATCACCTAAAAGTGTGTCCTACAATCCTCCCTGAACCTCAAGACATACTCTAAAATAATAAGGGTAATCTCCTCGGGTCAAAATGTACCTAAAATTGACAATTAGGGCACGAAATGGGTTCTAATTGACCCCTTAAAAAAATTCTACACATGACACCATCACATGAATACCACAATTCCACATGCATTGATCTAAATGAATTCTCAATTCATCCTAAGTCTCAAGGTTTAAGACCACAAGATTCTCCCATTTCTTTTAGGCAAATTACACTTTCCTTTTTTCCATTTCATCATTCAAGCACCCAAGCCCTCATTCTTACCTAATTTGGGCAATGCTTTGGCACTTACCCTAAACCTTGAAAAATTATCCCCCTACCCATGTTCATAGTTAAGCATCTAATCATGCGAAATTGTGATCTAAATTCTGTCCAAAAAGAATTCCACGCATGCCAATTGGGACTACTCAACCAATGTTGTGAGACCAAAATAGATTGTAATTAGCATTAAAATAATTTTAGCATGATATTCACATAGATTACCTAGCAAAACAAACAAAAACAATGCAACATACCACTTCTCACTAGAATGGCTGCCACCGTCTTAATTTCTGTCCAAATGGCCCAAGACTAATCTTGTTGTAAGCCTAACTTGGCCTTGCACTTGCTCACCAATATTCAACTTCAAAATACTTGTGAAGCTCCCAGTATGCTTCCTCAAAGTCACTACTCCCAATTGCCATTGTAGCAAACCCTCCTCACACAAAACCAGTAGCCCCAACCTCGTCTTGACTCCAAATTGGGTGAGCCATATCTTTTTGGAAAGCTAACTTTTGAAGCGCTCCACCCTTCTAAAATTCAGCTCCATTTACTTCTCCACACTCTAGAAATCAATTGTTGAAGTTGGCAATTCAATTTCACTCAAAATCCTCCCCTCATTTTCCATTCACTAGAAGAAATTTGCATTTGCCTCAACAAAATGTACATGACGTGTTTGTTGAGGCAAACGCAAAATTTGTATTTTTTTGCGTTTTTTTAACAGATTTTGCCCTTACCTCAACAAATACATCATGTAGATTTTGTTGAGGCAAACACAAATTTCTTCTAGTGATTTGACCTAAAAACCTCTACTTTCTATCCTTCCTTTCCCATAAGAAGATGAAAACTTTCTCAACAAATTGTCCTACATAGTTTCTTCTCCTAATCCTTAACACTCTATGACTATGCTTGAAACACTTATAAAACACAAATTGCTCCCAAAACATACATGCACACAAAGTGGAAGAGAAATTGGAAAAGAGAGAGTTCCAAAACCTGATTTTTTCTTACATCAACTTCCCTAATAGACTAATGTTCATCACTACTTTCACCCACCCCAATTTATTGTTAATTCTCTAAAATAGTGTAAAACGTGCCAAATTGGTGCAAATTGCACTAAATTATTGTAGCTGCGCTAATTTAGTGTAAATTAAGCTAATTTGCTATAATACCCCCTAAAGTATTGTTTTTTGCCCAATTTAGTGTTTCTACCAATATTTTAGTATTCTAGTAGTAGTTCTAAGTTTACTAATTTCTTTTGTGTTTTTCATACTTATTACTTTTTGTGATTTTTAATTTACTTTTAGTTTCATTTCCTACTTCTAGTCTTTTGTTTGCATTTTAGTTTTGCATTTTTGGTTTTCATTTTGCCATCATTTTACAATTAGCCTAATTTGATTACTCTACCAAATTTTACTTAACATCTTTTTAGTTTTAAATCCTTGTTTTTTCCCAATTCCTTCAAAGCTTGACCCCAAGTCCTTCATTAGCAATTACAACAACTGGGGATGCTAGTATGTGAGCCTATGAGCACGTGAGCCTATGAGCCTATATTTTTTTTTCCATTTAGGGTTTGTAAATCCATTAGGGACCTACGACCGTGGAATTAGATATAAGGATGTACAATCCAAATGAACAACAAATGAATATGCTACTATGCAATTTTGTACCAAAAATTTGGACCAATATATTTCCAAAAAATGAGATATAGTCAAAATAAATAGTGTGTAAACAAACACACAATGAAAATAGGTACAGCGGTTTAGGACGTCTCACTATGAAGCATATAGATGTAAAATTGTAATACATCATAACACCATTATAGGGGTGACATTTATAAAGTCCAAAATAGAAAGAGCAACAAAAGTGGGCAATATAGGCTGGACAAAAATTTGGTGACAAGCAAAGGTTGTAAACATTACAAGCACTAAATCATGAATAAATGATTTTGAATGATTCAGTGTAGTCTTCATCATGGGACTTCATGTAAATTGAAATGATGAAAATGGTCCCCCTATTTTATTTTATTTTTATAACTATACTTCTAAATTTAAAAAAATTAATCATAGACATTGAATATTTAAAACAAACATAGTAGTCATATATTATGTACACCTAATAAATGTATTAATCTCCAATGACTTAAACAACTATATTTCTAGTTGATGCCCCTCTTTTTAAGCTATCCTATTTCAAATTTTATTTAATTTTTAAATAAAAATCATTTAATAAAAATAGACTATACAATGAATTGAATGGTAGTAGTTTAGGTGGATTCCAAGTTAAACTCTACTTTGTGGTATTATATGAATTTAAGTGTTGTAATGCAATTCAAGGCTCATGATTCATTGTTTGATTTGGGCATAGGTTGAAGTCTTAGGCCACCAAATGGAATGTTGCCACATCATACATGAACAAATTCAATTTGAAGAATAAGATAATAGAATTAAAATAATTGCACTTGATGACAAATGTTATGCATAGTAAAGCAAGATAATATTAATTCAAATTAATAATAAGAACAAAGGAAAGACCTCAAAATTGAAAAGAAATATGAAATGAACCTTGTATAATACTCTCGAGTTTAAAGCCTCAATAGTCAAAGTAAACTAAGTTCTTTGTTTTGACTTCTTCTTGCCTTCAATTCTAGCAAGATCTTTTTGGACACAAGTTTTTTAAAATATGAAAGTGGTTGCCTAGTTATATTTTGAATGCAGTAAAGTTTATAGACAAGATTTATAGAACCTAAATTTTTTGTTTTTTACTTTCTCTCAGCAAAACAAGATTTACTATGTTAAAATATGTGAAGTGAGCATACACTGAAAAAATGGTAGAATAGTGACAATTACAATGGTTCTAACCAAATAAGCTTTAGATACTAAAAAGTCAAATGAAATGAAAATTGATAAAGAAATTGAAGGGATTATCAATTGACTTTATGAAATGTTACCAACATAATTGCAATGTCACCCTTGACCTCCAAAACAATACTTTCAACTACATAATACTACATGAAGTTGTATGCTTGATCAAAATTGATAATAGGCAATTATGCTTGCAAACAATGTTTGCCATCCCACACTATAAACATCTTGTCATAGAAAACTTTGAGATCTTCATCATTTTTCAATTCTTTCTAAAATGAAGTATATGCCCACACAATATTGACACTCTACAATATAACCCCTAAAGGTATTTGACTATGTTTTCACCAAAACCGCTCCAAAATTGTCATCTCTAGTACAAGTAGCAAATCTTAGAAAAAATACATTTTTGGACAAATGTAACCGTAGGATCTTGTAGTGCGCTGGTTTGAAAAGATGTGGAAAAAATTTCAGAAATTTCCACCATTTGGATTGCAAGATATTAGCATTTGAAGTGACAAAAAGTCATTTTTTGGCCCTGCAAAAATCCGGGCAGCTGCACTTCACAAGGTCAAATCATTATGAAAAAATGTCCAATATGGTTGTAACTCTTTGGATTCATTTTCCAAGTCATGTTGGCTACATGTTCGAAAAAATTTAGATCATTTGGAATTGTACAACATATAGGAAAAATATAGTAAGTTGAAAGAAGTAGAGAATGATTCGAAATACGAACTTGTTAATAATTTATTTACGGAATTGAAAAATGCCAATCCCAATGGTTAAATTGTTGTAATAAACAATCTACACCTCACATTTTTATTTTTTTCCAAAAATATTAAAAATTGAGTTAAATAAAGGTCTTCAAAGTTTATTTTAGAATAGAGATTCCATTACTACCCACAAACTACCCACAACTCTTCATAACTTTCATCTCATAAATCAAAATGGAATGATTCAAAGCTTTCCATGTATATATAAATCAGAAAAATAAATTTCCAATTTTTATTTTTTTTACAAGTGAATTTCAAAGAAGTTTTTTTTGTTGCCTAGGCTGCCCACTAAGTAATGAAAACAACATATCATACAATAACTTTTTAACCATGTATTCGAAAGTTATGAAAATTGTTGGGTCTTAAAGCTACTCCTTGGGCACATGTTGTGTGAAAATTTCAAAGAAAAAAAATAAAAATTCCATCCATAGTGAGCTGCCCGAAATCGTTATGTTGCCAAAAAACATTGTTTGGTACTTTAGGGGTTAATAATATCATCAATGACATCGGTTGTTTTCTCCTCACTATTTACCAATGCTACTCAGAAAACTCCATTTCCTTCCATGTAACCACAAGTATCAAAGCATGCAACTAGATCTAGGACATCATTTTTTTTTAAAAGGCATTATAACTTGCAAAAAAATCATACAACAAAAAAGAATATTGATTTTTGTTTTTGCCCTTGGTTGATACTTCGATTGCTCAATACAAAAAGAAGTGTTCATAGTCTCCTTCTTCAAAAAGACATGCAATTGTAATTGTTAGTGATCTTCAGAAGAGGTTGAAGTACAACATTTAATTTCTGTGCTTGCAGATTTCATTGTGTCAATATCTGTGGAACGACATTTAAATCTAGATTAGAAAAAATTCTTATTTGTGTATATGTATTGTATAATGTGTAATTTAACACAACTATTAACAACTATGCATTAGAAAGGCAAGAAAATTTTAGCATTTGATCAAATCTCTAGTACCTGTTGGAAGCAAATCTAAATTAAAAAAATTGTGGTCATTAACGGCTATGCACTAAGAAGGCAAGAAAATTTCAGCATTTGATCAAATTCCTAGAATAGGTTGGAAGCAAACACATACACAAAAATGTGACTATTAACAAGTGTGCATTAGGAAGGCAAGAAATTTTTTGGATTACATTTACCAAAAAAAATGACTAGTGTAATACGAACAAGGAAATGTGATTCACATCCAATTTAAACAACTATGTTTATATTGGATGAGGTTGAAAAATAGCTTAGCCATTAATGACTGACAAATAGTAACCAACAACTTAAATTGGCCAAACTTTCTTAGAACCTAAAACAAATGTAAAGATCCAACACTTAATATCTAGACTCTAAAAAATGAATCTCATTCAATCTAAATCAAGACTAAAAAGAATTTCTAGTTTGTATATATGTAATGTAAAATATGTAACTCAACATAGCAGTTGTTAATGGCTATCCATTAGGAAGGCTAAAAAAATTGTAGTATTTGACCAAATTCTAGCATATAGTGCAAATAAACTCGAATCCAAAAAAGCATAGCTGTTAATGGTTGCCTATTAGATGGACCCAAAAAATTGCAACATTTAACCAATTCCTATTACATATTGGAAGTACCCCTTAATATGTGGTTGTTAATGGTTGTGTGCTATAAAGGCCTAGAAAAAATAACATTTGAACAAATCCTTATCAGATGTTGACAATAAATTTGAAATTTTGAATCCCCCCAAGTGTGGCCATTAACGGCTACCTATTGGGAGGGCAAAAAAGGAAAGTATTTGAATCCCAAGAAGCGTGGTTGTTAATGGCTGCCCATTGGGAAGGCAAAAAAATAAAAGTATTTGAATCCCAAGAAGCGTGACTGTTAACAGCTACCCATTGGGAAGGCAATAAAAATGAAAGCATTTGAATCCCAAGAAGTGTGGCCATTAATGGTTGGCCATTGAGAAGGTGAAAATTTTTTTTTACCAAATCATAGCTTGCCTTGTACCATATAACAAAATGTTTTATCTACTACTAGATATTTAAATCCAAAATAAACTTCAACACTTTATAGTACCATTTTTCAGTACTATAAGCATTGATATCAAATTGATTTCAAAATAATGGGCAACCACCTACACTTGAATTTGGAAGCCATTTATTTTGTGTTAGAGTGATTGAGAAGACGAGCTCTTTATACAAATGGGGTAGTAGGAGGTATAACAATCCATGTGGGATATATAAATTAGGATTACTAAGAGCTCTACCACTCATATCTAGTTAAGTCAAAAGGAAGAATTGTGTTCAAATGTAGAACTTTGGAACTAATTTTGGCATAGTAGAATAACTTAACCTAAAAAACTTTGAACTAAAAAAAGTTGGGAAATCAAGTTAAATTTCATTGACAAAAATCCTTTTGAGATTTCAAGACTTTACTCAAAAGTTATGAACAAAATTCAAAGAGGGGTTAGATTGTTAGATGGGACATTTTCTTTAACATTTTCAAACATCCTCTCTGATTTTTGTCTATAACCTTTTTTTGAAGGCCCAAGATCACAAATGGATTTTTAGAGATGAAAGTGGTCTTGATTTCTCAATTTTTCTCAGTTCAAAGTTTTTAGTAAAAAGTTGTTTTACTATGCCAAAATAAGGTCTGAAGTTCTACATTGAACACAATTCCTATATTTAATTTGACAATGAATGGTCAAGCTTTCATGTTGAAAATTTTGAATTGTCCCACACCTTTTGAGGATTCATGACAAACAATGAATTTCATTGTGAAAATGACCTCTCAACCCTTCAATCTCACTAACCATTAATGAAATAATTCTTTCATTTTATTATAACAAATTTATGTAATGGTAGATGGTCAAACAATAGTTGATATTTGATTCAATGAATTGCTATTGAATTCTTCTAACTTTTGGCAAACCATCTTTACATTTCTTGAAAGGACTTATTTGTTCCATTGGACAACAAACACGTACAAGCACATATAGAAGTTCATCACCAAATAATTCTTGAACCATCATATCCGACTCTATATGCATTACAAGGATGCAACATTGATATGTGAAGCGAATAAAATATATTTAGAAATCAAAGCTTGGTGGTACTTTTCAAAATTGCATCAGAACCAACAATTCATGAACTAGAGGATTGGATTGCATTTTAGCACTTTTGATATGGTCAATGGTTTGGATTTATGAAGATGGTATTACCTTTAACCTCATTTTTCCTATTTCTTACCCTAAGCCCTAAATTGCAAACCATTTGAATAATGACTAAATTTATCATCTTTGTAAAATTGAAATTGACAATAGAAGAATTAGCAAACATCTCAACATGCAATTTGGAAGAAACAATGCACAACAAATGGATGTAGGCTTTCGAGAAATGCGTATCTAACTTGTTCATTGCCATGAGTGATGGTTGGATAACCTGAATTTGAACCTTCATGCAAATGATTAACTATAGGATTTATCTCTACAAGGGCCCTTTTGAAAAAGGCCCATGTAAAGAGGATTTGAAACTAAAGAGAACTATTATATTTATAGGTGGAAAGAAAATTGCAAACTTACTCAATGAGATGCTTGGACTAGAAGACATTTGCACTTGAATTTCACACTTGGAGGGAAAAAAGGTATTTGATTCAAGCAAAAATAATCAAATTTTTTGATTGATTTTGAAGTTAATCTCATCACCCCACAAGGTTAACTTCTCTCATATTCAGATTGAAACTAGATTGGCAATTGTTAGAGTGAAATCAAAGATTGTAGTTGAGGAGTTTAACACAATCATGTTCCGTATCTAATTTGTATTGAAAATGGATTGAAAAACATCGAAAAGGCTTTAGCAAAAATTTCATACAAGTCAAGAAAACAATGTCACATTGTTCAAAAGTACACACAAAAGAAACAGGATTGTTCTATTGAACCCATTTTGGGGTTCGTGTGTCGAGTTGTTCGTCTGATGTCGCATGTCGTATAAGACGAGTGTTGCATACACTAGACAATTTTGTTGCATAAGGCCTTATTCTAGCAACAGAGACAATTTGAAATCTCCCTTTATTTATGATCCATAATTTAGAATGTAATAAGTGATTATTAAATTGAGACACTTCAATAAAATAAAATTCAAATATGTCAAAATTAGAAATAAAAAGTATTTTATTTGAAAGTCAACCTTAAAGTTGACTTTATTAGACGGACAAGGGGTTTATTAGATGTGTTGGACATCGTGTTTGTCGTGTTGTTGAGTTGTTCGGTCAAACAACTATGAAGACAAATGCAAGCTATTGACTATTATGTTTAAGAAACCTATTGTCATCCCTACTTGTAAAGAATAAAAGTGAGATTATAAATAGATGGCAATTTAGAATGACAAGGATTTTTGGTTTTGTCTAAACCCGAATTGTATAATGCATCATGGAACTTAAACATTTCAATGTTCTTACCTAACTCAAGATCCCTAGTCATTTATCTTGTTCTTACTAATATCAATTTTATCCTTACTGAAATCATCAAGACGTATGAAGGCCATATTTGTTATATTGAGACTTTTCGCAGATTTTGAGACAGAATGCTAGTTATTGGAAAATTCCTTTAAAAAAATAGTGATTGAAACGAAAAATAAATAATGCTCAAAGAGTGATTCTATAATAAAATTCTAAAAGTTGGTGTTGTTACCTATTTATAAAAAAATGCCAATAAAGAGATAAAACGGTTTATCCTCGAGTTGAGGATAAAATTGAAACTACAAAAGGTCTCAATATAACGAATATGGCCTTTATGAACAAATAAGCTAGTTGACAAATATTAGCATGATATGAAGTAGATATGTTGTATGAATATATTATCTTCAAAATTCCCAAATCTAGTAGCAAAATATTATATTCATATTTCAATATATATTCCTTGTAGTAATGAAAGAATATTTTACTATGTACACAAGGTTCCACATCCTATAATATTTTCGTTGCATTCATCTTCCTTTCATCCTTAACCCTTTAGTCCCCAGTTGACCAATTTTTGGTTGATTTGGGGACTTTTTGTTTGCTATTGTTCACAAAACATTTGATTTAAAAAAACCCTAGGAACAACGCAATTAGAGTATCTTCATAAGCTCCAAAAAAATCCAATTTCAAGAGAGTGTGTGCAAAAACACATTAGCTATGCTTATCCAAATTTAAATGTCCCAAGCCTTCATAAGTGAAATATCATAAAGAGATACATATTTAATGTAAGGGATGACTACTTATATGTGTGAAAGAACTAGTTGGAAGGTTTTTGATTGATTTTTGGAGCATTTACTAAAATTTATGCCCAATTGTGGCAGATCGTATGTAGCACCAGTGTTAAAAGGTTGTTTACAACATATCAATCTTTGAAGATTATTTACAAGTATGTACACCATTGGATCACTTTCATTTTTTGTTTGATTCAAGTATCTACCCTATAGAACCAATTGATAGAATCCGGTCTTGGATTTCATCCTTAGAGTGACCACAAAATTTCACTTTGTCAAAATTGTGTTCAAAAATTGTGCTTGCCCCCCAAATCAACCACGGTCACTAAAGGGTTAAAATTGCCTCTAAATTATTTATACTCTCAATTGATCAGCCTACTTTGGCAAAGCCTCTCAAAATATGATACAAATTTCAAAACATGCAATATCATCAACTTGTCAATCTTTTAAATCTAAAATTCACAATCATGGGTCCCATGGTAATAGGTCATATTTTTTGAAATATACTAAATTTTATTGAAAAACATTAGTCTTTTAACTTTTTAGCCAAATTTTAAAAAAAATTATATCAAGTTTTAAATTTCAAGACCCTAAGCTCACACAATCCTTGCTCACCACTCATAGGCTCGTGCTCACATGCTCACATCCTAGCGTCGTTGTTACAACAACTACCTAACCCTTACTAGACCAAGACCTTTTTTCTACAAAAAAACACATTTCAAATGCTATTTCTACAGCAAAAATTAAAATAATTTGAAATTTTTATTTTTTGCACATCTAATATTAGTATATTACACCTAACTAGTATGAGAATGTTTGGAAAAAATTTCAAAAAATTTGACCATACAGATTGCAAGATATTTGTGTTTAAAGTGAAGCAAACAAGTTTTTCAAGACATTGCCAGACTAGATTATTTGACTTTGAACCTTCTTAACTTTAATTTTTTGCACTATAGAGTTTTGAGCTTTCAATCTTTATGGTGGAGAATTGAGTTTAGTCTAGTACCAAAAAAAAATACAAAATAATGTAATTTTTATTCTTGAAAAAATTGTTAAGCAAAACTAGGTACAAGATAGAAGAAAAATCTAAGATGGAATTAAAATGCACTAATCTCAATTGTGAGATTGTTCTAGAAAGTGAATTAAACTATGTCGATCAGATTTTTTCCAATTATAAAAATTGCATACAAAATGAATCCTACAAGTTATTTTTTCAAGAAAATGCTCTAACTGCCCCCAAAACAAGATTGTCTCTAACTTTCTCTGAACAAATCCAAATGGAATGAATCAAAGCTTTCCATGTAGACAAAAATATAATCTATGAAAAAAAATTTAAAAATTTAAAAAATTCAAATTTTTGAATTTGTTTTTGGTACCCCTTCTTCCTTGTTTTGAGCTTATTTGGGCATAACTTTTGTTCCTAGGCACCGAATGAAAAAAAATTATATTTCCATGAAGCTAATCAATTTTTCTATCTTCATGAAAAGTTTCAAAAAATCAGGACAAAAATTGAGACCGTAGGTACCTACCCAAAATCTCATTTGTCGCTAGAAGGGACAATGGTCCTTTAGGGGTTAACATTTATAATTTATCCTCCAAGTGAAACCCAACTTGGTTACAAAGTTTCTTTGCATTCAACTAATTAAAATGCACAAATGGTGAAATGGGAAATTTCATTAAAATGGTAGTCATTCCACAACATTGGCACTTTTACAATTTAGACCACATGGTTTGAAATCTATACCACTCTAAGATGTTAGAAATCTATACCATTCCTAAACAGTGGAACTTTTGCAAATCAAATTGTATGGTTTGAAAATGGCATATGGAATATCACCATTTTAACAAAATTCCCCATACAACTACAAATTGTTCAACTATAGGATCACAACTATATTGTTGGATTTGCCATTGTTCAAAAAACAATTATCAATAAAATTTTGAAAGTAGTCAAATTTGAGTTAAATCTATTGTGGGTTCAGTATTAGTGATTTTCACAAGACTATTTTGCCTTTTAATTAGTGTAGAATTTTAAATTCTCATTGTAGTGTTTTATTCCAAGAGAAAGGAACCTAGCCTACAAAGCAAATATAATTCGGAGGTCATTTTGAAAAAAAATAACTACCTTTTACTAAAGCAACATGACATCGTCTATTGAAAGGCTGACCTATACTGATAAGCTGGGGATTTATGAAAGGCTTGCCATTGGAATATACAAAAAGATATAGCAAACTTGTTGATCACCGCATAGACAAAATTTAAATCCTTCTTCATATAAATATAGAGACTTGTATGTTTTGAAATTTGACATGATACAAAATTTTGTTCTTATAGTAATTGAATTGGTAGTTGCGTTGTGCGGTTAGTGTATAGTAATTGACAAACGTTGTTGTGTGGCTTTTGGATGCGTGCAGTAAATGGCAAGTTTACTCTACCCATCTCAATATATAAAATCAACTAGTTCTCCTAATTTCGTCAATTTAGACAATACTCTTCATGGATCATGCAATAGGAAATAAAAGAACTAATTCTCTTAGAGATTGAACAAATAAGAGAATGTCTTTTGATATATGTTCCAAATAAAACTCCAACAAAGAGTTTCAAGTTTTTTGTGTGCACTATTGTAGGCATACTTTTTGGGTTAATTTTGAAGATTTTGAAAGTTAAAGACTAATGGACCAGTTAAGATAGCTTTAAAGCAAATTAGAATGAAAACCAGGCCAAATAGACATACCAATATGAAAAGGACCGATAGACAATCGGATGAAGAGTTGGGGATAACTTGGAACGGAGGTAGTTAGACAAATAGACGAGCCGGTTATCTATGATTGGGTTAGTTACAACCAAAAAGTATAAGACTAATTGATTGTGATTTTGCTCTCTTTCTCTCTCTTTGCGTTTGTAGTGATTGCTCGCCTTTGTCAATTGTACTTGTGCATTCCTTCAAACTTAATACAATTATCTATTTGTCTAATTTTTATGTGTCTAATTTCTTTTAGCAAGGGATTGGCTTGTTGATCTTTTGTTTGAGCAAATTGCCAGTGATTGGCATTCTTTCGTATTTAACAACATAGCCAAGGATTGGTAGTTGTTTGTGTTATTTTATTTGTCTAATTGATGAGAGCGATGGTAGGGTCAAATTATCTTTGCCTCTTGTGAGCAGTTAAGCCTTGAGGAGTGCATCAATGTGCTTAATTAAGCCAGTGATTGGTGGTTCATAATGTGTAGAACAATTAGCCAACAATTGACATTATCCATTATTTTGTTTTCAATCTAATAGTCTTGTTGTGAGAGCTTTATGGAATGAGATGTTGGTGAGTAAAATTATTTCTTGAGTGATGCCAGAGATTGGCAAGTTTTATACTAATGTCAGACTAATAGTCGGGTAGTAATGAAGCTCTAATAAATTTGAGTATATTATGTCAATTTTAATGTCAAATGGACAATGTTATGTTGAGAGAAGCAGTTCATAATCTATGAAGAAAGAGCATTATTTGTGATTTGATCATTTAGCAATTATAGAGTGAAGAAATTTAAGCCAATGATTGGCTTAGACATGTTATAATTTTCTTTCCATTGTCTACTTGATTGTGAGGGTAAGTAGCCAAATTACTAGTGATTGGTATTATATTTTCTTAAGTTGGAGCTTAAGTCAATTTGACAATTGAGTCTATGAATTGTGTTAAGATTAATTTGGCATATTATTATTCATGTCAAATAGACAAGCATAGATGTTGTGTTAGCTTCTTGTGAGTCTGAGATCTAAGAAGGAAGTTGAGGAAGTCGAATAGTCTACAATTTTGAATGTGATTATGTAAGTTAGGGATTGGCGTTAGTTATTTTGTTATTCAATCTATTGGTCTTGGATAGATCGGTGTCATTCCATGATTTAGCTTGATGGTGATTATTCAATATTAATTGGGAAATAATTAAATTATTTGAAGTTGTTCTTGTAGCTGGTTGCCAAATTGTATGTGTATGTGATGGTTGTCATTGTAGTCTAATTGTATGTGAGAGATAATTTTGAGTTAAGGAATTAATTTATTGATGTGGTTTATGTTTATGTGAAAAATGGACAAATTGACATGCAGATGAGGAGACTGAGTACTTTGGAGATATTTGGCAAATTGTCTTAATTATATTTAAGTGATAGCCTAGTGGTTGTTGGTAGTATAGATGTCAATTAGTCAACTTGATGAGATGCAAGTGATAGAATATTGTTTAAGTTTTAATTAGCAAAATTGGAGTTAGGGTTGGACTAGCTAATTGATAGATGAATTATATGTGAATGAGGAACTAGATAATTTGACAAGTAGGATATTAATAGAATTAGCCATTGTTTTAGAAAGGAAACAAGACAAATTGACCAAATAAAAAATTTGTGTAGATTGTGAGAGTTTAACTTGTAAAATGGAGCAATTGACTTTCTGTTGGTTGTGGATGGAGCTAGAGAAAGAAAGAAGTTGAGACTCATTGATTGGAGCATAATTAATAGGAATGAGCATTTATTTTTACATAATTTGCATAATTGAGACAAATTGACCTTATGGAGTTGTGATTTTGCATAATTGCATTTATAGCAATTAGGTTAATTAATTAGAGACTGCACCAATTGACAATGGACTAAATTGAAGAAGTAATTAAAGAATTGCAAATGTGTGTATGTGACCATATCTATATATTAGATGTGTAATGATTAAGTCGATAGAATAAGAGCCATGACTATTTGACACACCTAGACAAATTGACATTAGATTTCTAGTTTAGTATTGTGACGTCATGTTGTATGTTTGCA
This sequence comes from Straminergon stramineum, assembly GCA_963920665.1. Taxonomy (NCBI): domain Eukaryota; kingdom Viridiplantae; phylum Streptophyta; class Bryopsida; order Hypnales; family Calliergonaceae; genus Straminergon; species Straminergon stramineum. The sequence continues at coordinate 16,815,998 of OY987272.1, forward strand.
TCCATGGAAATTGGATTGAATACTAAAATAGGCTAGAAATTAATTACACATTCCTTGAACCAATTAATGAAATTAATCTTTATTTCTTTAATCATTAAAGTGAGTGAATATCCTACTTTAAAAGTGACCTTAGATACTAAACGATAGACTAATTGACCTTCCCCAAACTAAAGAACCACCACTAGGGGATTCCTTGGGTTTTGTTTCCCAAGCTTTTTCTACACTACATTTTGGCGCCACTACTGGGGAATGGTCTTGGCTATTAGTGTCTATGATGTAGAGTAGGAAAGGATTTTCTTTTCGAATTCATTATCAATAGATATAATTTAGAAATTAGTTTGGAAGAATGGAAGATGCATCTTCCTTTTTTGAGCTTTAAAACCCTAAGAAGAATGGCATGTATTCTTCCCATACTATTCTAATAAATGAAATTGATTTTGAAAACTTATTAGAAGATCCTTAAATTTAGAATATGATTTAAAAAAATAAGAATTGATAATGTTCAAGATTTCAAATTCTTTTCAATGGAGTCTTATACTAAAATTAGTAATGAGATTATAAATAAAGTTTTATTAAACATTTTTCAAAAAGATATTAGTTCTAATAAATCTAAACCGGTAATTTGTTATAACCAAGATTATTTATTATCTACTAGATCCAAACCCATAAGTAAATCCAAGTGGGAGAATAAAAAGGCAAAAAGAAAACCCCACAAGGATCACCCAAAGTTTAAGAGTAATTTTTGTAGAGAGATAGGATGTACCAAAAGAATGCAATCTAAAAATCAAGATTTTAGAAATCCTCCCCTTAAATGACCACCAATATTAAATCATGAACCAAGATTTTTGAAAGTTGTTAAATTTTTGGATTTATTACAAATTCAACCAATAACCCTTGTAGAATTGAAACAATTAAGAACTATAATAGATACCTTAATTTATTTCCATCCTATGTCCTATAATCAACATTGCCCACCTCTTCATTAGAATTTGTAAAAGGAATTAAATGTAAGGGTAATTGCAAGAAACACTTGTCCTATTTTTGTATCCTTGCCCTTAGATAGGTGGTTTTTTGCTCATAAATTTTTCATCATTTGTTCATTTGGCGTGAAATTTGGAATGAAGGTATATGTGGTAGTTTGAGACATTGAGTAATTTTTTAAGATTTTTTAAATTACTTTACTATTTTCAACCTACCCTCAATTGTGTGTCTACCTTGGCCATTGGGTGTGTGTGTGTGTGTCCTATTTTTGACCCAAAAATCCAAATTTGAAGCCACAAATTAGATAGATTGGAGGTCTACTAACATTAAATGGACAAATGATGAGTTTTTATGAAAATAGTAACATGTCAATTGTTCACATGGGGCCAAAGTGACCTTTCTTTGCGCAAAGTCTACAAAGAGGGAAAAAATTTCCTAAATGAATTTTTTAGTGCAATGCGAGTGCAATCTTCTCGAGCAAAATGATTTTGTATGGAAAATCATTGAATTTTTTTTAAATTACTAAAAATGAAAAGGTCCACAAAACCCTTTTGAACTATTTTATGCTCCTAATGGCTTCTGTAGTACCCCGTAGTACTACATAGTACTACATAGTACGTAATTGATGGTTTAGATCTGCAGGTGCCCCAAATTGATGGTTGAGATTTGCAAGCGCATGCTAACGCACATAATTGATAGTAGTTCGTAGTACTACTAGTCCTACAGCTAGAAATTACATTTTTGAGCCAATAACGTGAAGTGTTTCTTGCAATTACCCATAAAAGAGATTGAAAATTGTCAAGGAAATGAATAGACCCTAAAATGGAACAATTACTTCCATGGGAAGTTCCCGAATTATTGGAAGATAATTATTCCGGCCCTTGTCTTTTTAAAGCTTTATACCGATTTTATAGAGGAGCTTATTTTGGGCAAGGTTTTCAATTAAGTGGAGAGCCTATAAATGATAAAGAATTTAAAAATTCCATTGACCAATTACCTTTGGATATATAAAGGATAATTTTTAGCAAAATCTGGGATAAAAGAGAACCTCTTAAATCAATCATAGTAAGAGAGGGACAATTGCAATTGTCATTCCAATTACATTATTTATTCCTTCAATACTGAAAATTAAAACATATTATTAAACCTAAGGTTCTAAGAGTATATGATGGGTGGACTGAATGATAGGTAAAGCGAAAAAAATTATATTTTTACGTATACTCTAGTCAATCTAACATATACCCCTTTAATCCTTGAATTTATGTGTAAAGAAAAATGAGATCCTATAAGCCCACCCTTTAATCTGATATGCCTTTAAACTAAAAAAGCGTTAGGTTGGGAGATATTTAGTGAAATTAATTTTAGGTTTAATTAAAATTAATCATAGTTTTCGAGTTTGTTCACGGGGAGGTAAGATAGATTTCCATCAAGGGTGTTATTAACTAATTAGATTTGCTCAATTGAAATTATTCTTAGAATACAAAATTCCCATATAACTAATAGGTATAGAAACCATTTATCATATACTATCAAAATTAATCTTCAAGCTTTTCTCCATTGATTCCTTTCTCCAATTGATTTATTTTATCTTTCAAATCTATTTTTTCTTTTTTCTTACTCAATTCAATTATTCTTATATTTTTATACTTTTTTCAATCTCCAATTTTTATCTATTTAATTTTCTCTTTCAATTTTATCAATCAGTCCATTGCTAGCCTCAAACTTCCACATATACAATCACTAGTTCTACAACTTCACACTTCATTACACAATAGGTGATTGCACACAATTTCAATCTCAATTCTCATTATACAATTTCAATTATACAAACACTCCTATTGTTTTTACTTCCCTATTGGAGGGAGCTCTTACTTTAGTCAAATGGACACTAAAAACCCAATTGGAATACCAAGAGACTACATGCCACCTAAAAGCATAATTACTGATTGGATTTAAACCTATTAATATCCCTATCTATGAGTTCAAATTCCAATTAGCTAATACTATGTATAGTCCCTTTAACTACATTTCTAATTGATAAGAACTAATAGTTAACATCAAAATCACCATTTTGGACAAAGTTAAGATAGAATTATGACTACGAGATAGAAATCCCATATCGTTTGTTTATTCATTGATTGACAAGGCCAAGTATTGCAAGAGGCTAGTAGCAAATAACTTGATAAGTATTGAGATCCAGTTACCATGAATTAGGTGATAAATGGTCCTCAGCTCTTCATCAAGTTTTTGTTGCTAAAATCTAGCAGGAATAAATTATTCAAAATTTTGGTCTTAGAATCTATGGCATCTTCAAATGTCTAGCCACTCCCTAAAATGGTCCCCACCCTACATATTCTTCCCTACAATGTCTTGTCCCTATTCATGACAATCTAGGGTTGGTTTTAAAAATACCCAGTTTTAAAAATTTGAAAATTCATACTTTCCTCATCTAGTATCCAATAAATTTATTATATTAAGTACAGACTGTCACGCAATATGTTACAACCCATTGTCACAAATTTGGTCACGTTTTCATCCTGATTATTTCATCCTGTCATTTTGAATGTTTTTTCATCCAGTTTCGTAAGACTTTGACTTGCAATCGAGTTCATATTCTCTAAAGTTCAATGATTGTTACACTGCAACAGGTTTGTGCTAGTGGTAGAATAAATGTCAATTTTAAAATGTTGGTGATATTCCCTTATTTTCGCATAGCTAAAGCGGCATGGTTTGAATCAAAAATCTTGATGGAGGTATATAGTGGTCATGGCGCTTGTTTTCTCATGTGTAGTTGTTGCTTTGAAAGCCAGAATTAGAGTTCCAGCCGAAGAAGACAGTACTACTCTGGTTTTGAACTCAAAGGTCAGTTACAATGGCATTCCTTACAAGTCATTTCATGAATTCATCTTCTTCTTCAAAGTGGCGCCTCTTGTTGGACGTATAGAGTGGTCATGAAGCTTGTTTTCTCAGGTATCCAGGTGTTGTTTTTGTGCTTGTTCTTCTCAGATTGGAAAAGCTGCAACACGTCTTTCGAGTGACAGCCCTGGAAAGCGGACTGCCTACTATTCAATGAAAAGTGAGCTTCATGATGGGACAGGGGTATCCGGTCCGACCTCTGGAGACATCAACCACACTGGAAGTGAAAAGCCTCCTCAAAGAAGAAGTTTCGATTGTACTGTCTGCGGGAAGAAACTCTTTTCGGTGTGGAAGATTCAGGAGCACCCGGACCTTGGAGTGGGCGTTTGCAGAGCCTGCTACACTTTTCTCTTCAGCAGTCCATATACCAAGGTAACTCCTCAATTTCGAACTTAAGGTTTTCAAATCACGTACGCTGTGCATTTGCAGAAAATATTTCAGAATTGGTTGCACTTCCATTACGCTGTAATGAGGTTGCAATCAACTTGCTGTTTACAGGGATTTGGTACAAGCTTTCCCTAGAGAATACTCTTGCATGGACCAAAGACTCATGGTTTGAAAATGACTAATTCAATTGCTCATCTTAAGAAAAGTCTAGTTCAGATGAGGATATATATTATATGGGTAGAACTGCTGCCCAACATTGCACGTGCTAGTTAGAAATGAAATAAAACGGAACCCAACATCTGACGCACTACAAACTGGTTAAAAAAAACATGAGGCACCTTGTAGGACATGATCGATTGCTCGGAGGAGCAATGCCGGTGGTGCGGCCAAGGTGGCCGGATTGTCATGTGCGACAAATGTGACAAATCATTCTGCGAGTCCTGCATCGTGCGCAACTACGGCCCCAAGACGCTGGCACTCATCGTCTCCAGCAATTGGAGCTGTTTCTGCTGCGATCCAGAGCTTCTGCGTGTTCCCATCGACGAACTCAAAGAGTTTCAAAATTCGGCACGCCAACTCTCAGGAACGAACAACTTCGCCTTCAAACGAAAAGGTGCTTCTTGGGCAGAACAACTGATAACCAGGTAATTATGGCCTGCTCCTCTGCTCAGGGGACTCTTCTTCTAAGCCCTTCTGCTTTGAAGATGACTGATGATATTGTAATTCAAAGGAGGTTATATTTTAGGTCACCAGAATCAGTGAAGAGCGTTGCTGTCTGGGTTGGTCAAAATTTTTTTAAATTGAACCTAAACGTGGTCCCAAATGGATTTGACTTCAAATGGATAAAAGAACATGAGGTCCAACTTGGGCCTCCTGATCCCTTAGGGCCTAGCCTGTTTCATCATCAAACATGGAACCAAATCCAGTGACCGAGTCCCTAATATTGCACAATATATATACACTAAAATAGGAAATGACTTCGAACATTGTATAAATTGAATATGCAGGGATGCAAGTGAGGACAGTATTCTGGGGACCGAAGGTGGAGGTGCAACTATTGCGGTTTTGTTGGATCAAGAAGAGGTTAGTAGTTAGAACATGCTTCCACTGTTTACTTGTTGTGATCTTTGCCATTCCCGGAGTCAATTTTAACTACGTATACGGTACTGTGGACCAAGGTAATTAGGACAGGTTACTGAAAGACGTAAACTTTGAAGCTTAGCGTATATCCTTCTTGACAGAATTGTTGTGGGACACATTATTGTTTCACCTCCTGCAATTGAACACCCACAGTACATAGTGTGTTCAGCTTCTAAGTAACAGAATAAATTCCAGAGAACAGACTGTCTGGAAAAATGCTGAATGTTTCAATGTTGGGGATGGCAGGAGCGGCGGAAACAACACAAGGGAATGTGGACTAACTCACGCACAGTGAAGTCTATAGCTCACATTTCTCGCAGGAATAACAAGAAGGTTACCAGCTCGTTCAATCCTGCGTTGCACACGAAAGTCCACCGGCATACTGCAACAACCGAAGTAAAACAGGAGCCTTGGGTCGCAATTGATCAACAAGCTCCAGCTTCCGCTCCAACGAAAGTAAAACAACATCATTGGGTGGAAACTGATAAACAAGCTCCAGCTTCAGCAACAACCGAAGTAAAACAGAAGCTTGAGGTGGTAAATGATAAACAAGCTCCAGCTTCTGCAACCCCTGCAACAAGGACTTGGATCCGACCTCATCAGGTTTGCCTCCAGTCACTTTAAAAGGACCAAGAGGCCCCAAAATCATCATTGTTTATGTTTTTCTTGGAGTTTAGAATCTGTCGTGTGGAACCTTTCTGTTGCCAACATGGTTTTTGTTTTTAGGCCAAAACACCTGCAGTGTTCTTCACTGGTTCTGGTGATTAAAAGTATAGTCTCATCTGAATTTTATTTGTTACAATATGATCAATTGAATTTGACTGTAAGACCCTGGTTCTCGGTCCTAGGGTTGATATCTCCATGTCAGTGTGCAAGGACTTCTAAATTCTTCATTGTCCAGAAATCTGTGAATGGTACACATCACGCAGCTTTGCTATGAAAATCTAGCTTTCAATAATGGTCCCTGTCTGTGTGAAATTTTGTTGAGTACTTGATTACTAATTGCAGTGGGAGCAAAAGCGTAAAGAGGCAGCCGAGAGAAGGAAACGGGCTGCTGAGGCTGAGCTTCTAAAGAACGTCGGCGACGATGGTCCTAAGCATACCAATTCAAACATTTCAGAAGATCACCAACACAATGCTCGCTGCAAAGAAGAAGATGCTCGTCCAAAGGTGCCCAGCGATATTGCACAAGATCTTTCACATGCAATAGTCGGTAACGCAGGCAAAGTGAAGGAATAATCTAATCCTAATCAGGTAGTAACTTAATTATGCGAATTTGAACAGAGATCCAACAACAGCACAACTCTTCATTCCAGTTTGTCATGGAACCATCTTTGAGCGCTCATGGACTTTCAATTGCTGAAGTTTCCCATGAGAAACTGAGGGACGATAGGGAGACACTGCCACTGGGTTAACCCCTGAAGGACCAAAATGTCCAATTTTTCCCTCATATATGTTTTTTTGAGCCAGCTTCAGACAACTGAAGGCATCAAATCAGTACTACAAAAGCAGTTTAGACTTATCATGAAACAACTAGTCGAGGCTCAACAAGACACAGTTATTCAAGACCGGGACTCACAATTACTCAAAAAGCTGAATTTTGGATGTAGACTAATGTAGCCAGTTCTATTATTAAACTTGTGAAATTTCTATATTTTCTCTTTGGTAAGTAATGGGAGCTTTCAATGCATCAAAGAACGCATCATTTGGAAGCCATATGCAAAAGTGATGTAGGATCCAACAAAAATTGGCAGGTTTTTCTACTCGAAAAGGTGCATATTGAATTTGTGATGAACTGCATTGAAAAGTACACAGCATGATCATCTCACACAGTGGCGTTTAAGGCATGGCACGATTTCGGGGAGCCTAGCTTAAGTCTGATTGATACATACGAAAGTTTCATTTCAGACACTTGTTTTAAACCCTAATCCCAAAGCTGGGAATATTATTACAGTGCATGCTTCGGTTTCAGGTCATGTTGTAAGCAGCCCATTGCAGTCTTTACACATCACCACATCCAATTTCAGTTCTGACAAGGAGGGAACTGAATTCCAGCAACGTAAACAAGTTCACTTGACAATTGTGGGGTGCAGCTACCTAGCGAGCCCCCTGAAAGAGAGAAGCGCATCAAGTTGAGCTACTTAAATCCTTGAAATCGTGGCTCAGATCGGAGACACTTGTTTCCTTGACTTGGCGGTGTGGTCCAGTCGGGGCACGTCGATGGCCACTTTGTGCTCTGCATCGGTATCAAGATCGACGTCGCTCTTCACTGAAATGCACATTTTCTCACGAGGCAACTTGTTGCGCTTGAAGCAATCCGTCGGACTCCAGTCCGGATTCTTCTTCACCTTGCTGGCACACCAGCTGCGCAAAAATGTCAGAAAAAAAAGGGTAGTGAAGAACGACACCATGGCAATGATTGTAACGGTCGTGCTCGGGCCTCCACCGCCTCCTCCATCTGCTCCACCTCCTCCATCTACGAGTCTACCGCCTCTGCCACCACCGCCACCACCGCCTTTCAAAGAGCGTCGGCCTGGAACTTAGAGTGTTCCGAAGTGGAGAATCCCGAAAATACGATTCGAACCTTGCAATGAACTGTTTCCAGGAACTTCTACTGTGGAGTATTGTGGCGACGCCGAACTCGGTTGCGGACGACCAAGGACACAGACTGCAAGACTGAATCACTGAAACACAGAATGGCAAGTAGCACCCTTCCAGATGGCTCCATGTTACAAATCGAGCAGAAAAATTCACCGAGAAAACTCCTTAGCACTCTTCATTCGCAGAAATGTCCAATCGAACGCGAAATTGACAAAGAACTAATTCCTACCCAACGATCTTACTTCAGCAATGTCCTGAAACGCGCTCAGATTCTCAGTGGCACTCCAGTGAATGGTTCGTTCTAATGTTTGCTACAAGCATATAAGGTTGACCAACCTATTAGCACCCTGATTCGCAATCTGAGTATATTAGGACCAACTGTAGGAGGGGCACATATTTTTCAGTGTTGTGTGCATGTTTCACAAATCAAACCCAAGTGGAATTATAATTTTCCAATAAAAATTGCAATTTCTATGAATTTTTAAAGTGGTCTGCCCAAAATTACAAAACCGCCACTAGACTAGAGTCATAAATGTCCTATCCTAAACCTGTAACCGCCATGATATTTATCTATTAACACCGGAGTATCCACCAGTCAAAGGCTAACACGTTACCCAAGTTGGAACTAATGCGTCGAAATTGTCATAATAGTTAATGGATTTGGGTGAGTTTTATGGTGGAGATGGGGTCAAAACTAGAGTGGCGATTATAGGAAGTAGGCGGAAATGGGCTGGTCTACCTGATACCGAGCTGAGAAGACGAAATTATGTCTGCAGCAACAGCTACAGGAAGAGGAAATACGGGTTGACTGTGGGTGCACACGATGGCAACGTACTGTAGCAGCAAAGAAACTTGCAGGTAAGGGTAGTGTGCTCTTGAAGCAACCATGTAGAACTTAAGAGCTAATTGCATTTTCGGAAAAGCTAAACTCCTCGAAACAATTTTCAGTAAATTTGTGTACAAAGGAAAATGGAATTGGCATCTAACCCAACTGGTTTCATATTTTTTGGACCTTAGTGGAACTGATTATGAATTTTTGAAGTTGAAATGCAGTAGTCATTAAAAGTGACCACCTTCTGAAATGTACTTGGTTGGTACATTGAAGAAAGAAAAATGTACCTCTATTTTATAATCAATTTTTAGAGCATGGGCACTTTTAGAACAAACTACAGTAGACCTTAATGCAACAAAACAAGTGAAGGACAACTGATGTGCAAGCATGGTATGATGGTCTAACTTTAACAGGGTCATGTTGCCAAGCCTGGAAGAGGTGGCCCATTAAAAGCATTGGACCCTTGTATGGTAAATCTTCATATTTCTAAGTGAAGAAAACTCTCAGAGAGATCACTTAGAGTGTCCATTAGAAACTACATGTGTTAAAATTTTAGACACCCTATATTATATTCCTAAATTTAGATAAAGGAAAAAGAAAAAAATGTGACTAGATTTTCCTACTTTGAAAGTTTATGTTATGAATTATTGGTATTTTCTATTGATAATGATAATTAGTTACAAATTTTTGAAGTAAAAAGATAAACTGTGGAGCTGAAAATAACTTTCACACCCCTATTTTATATAAGAAAAAATTATCTAAAAAATGAACAAAAAATTGCTAAATATAACACCCTATTGAAAGTTCATATTTCTTCAATAATGATGCAATGGTCATCTAAAATGTATTCTCTATAAATAATTGAGTTAAAAAACATGCTATTTTAATGCATTATTCAACCTATGCTAGAAATCATTTTATAGTTATTTGAGTAGGGAATTTGTGGCAATAGAAACATATAGTCATTATTAAACAAAGCTCAAAGTTATAGGTTGAAATTATTATTTATTAAAAAATATACAGGGTGTCAAAAATCACTTTAATACACATGGTTTGTTATAGATACACTAAGTGATCTCCCCAGGAGAAAACTCCAATTTCTTGTTCAATGTTTGAGGAGTGCTAAGGTATAGTTATGAATTTTTTGAAGATTTCCAAAAGATAGAAACATTGGAATGAGGTATCAACTTCCAAAATGCCAAGTTAGAAAATTGATCAAATACAATAAAAAAATTCTAGTAATTTGACCAACTACCCTAGCAATACTTAGGATGTTCACCATTTAAATTTTTGTTTTTCTAGCAGGTTCCTATAAGTGTTTATTTATCCACCCTTGGTAAATGGACAACTACAATCAAATTCTTGTTTTATTTATGTTTTTTATACTAGATGGGTGCCTAGATGTTGTCTACTATACCTTCCAAGGAATTGATCTTTTCTAAGTGCCTAAATGTACGTGAACTTGCAAAAGAGCCAAGATAACCTAAACTAATTGCAAAAAATTACTTAATCAACCAAACTAACTAGACCATTGTAGTTTCCCAATGAAAGTGGTGATAGTTGAAATTTAGAAATTTCAAGTTGTAGAGAATCTCCTACCAATTCAAAAAGCATAAAACTTGAAGCAATCCAACCTTACTAGCCAAAGATATAGCCAAATGAAGTTTAGCCTTTAGGAGGGCTACGTAAATTTCATCCAACTCTTATACCTAGCTCCTAATTCCAATTCAACTCATGATTTGGGATACCTATTTAGGTTATAAGCTACTTCCTAAAACCCAAGTTTGGCCTTGAATGGATGCTTATATACAAATTCTCATCTAACTTCTAGATTTTTGAATCTTTTCTAGAATTCGACCTATAATTGGACTCCTATTGACTTCTTCTAAGAGTCTATAATTATAACTTCTTGTTTTGATTAGCTTCTTGAGGCCATAATTTAGGTTCTCCTTAATTTGATGTCTTGGTGCTACTTCTAGCAAGTTACTAATTTTAGAACTTTGATAAAAATAAAATAAAATTGTAGGGGCTAAATCTATCTTTCTAAATTGCTAAAATACTTATGGTTTAGACTTTCCTAATGAAAGTTATGCATGGATGAAGTTTGACCACTAATCAATTCCTCAAACTTCATCCACAATTTTTGAATAACTCACAATTTGAAATTGATTTCAAACTTCATTTTTGAGTTCTAGGTTTCATCCAATTTTAGTTCTAAACTTCATCCACCTATAACTTCCTCATTTTAACTTTGATTTCTACGTTTTAGAAACTTCTAGTCTCCAACTGTAGGATTCCAATATCAAACTTGACCTAATACTTTGTCCTAATGGTCTAACTTGACCAAAAACCTCAGAACTAATTAAGACTTGCTAATTAAGACAATTTAAAGTGAGAATAGAGGTTCAATAACATACCTCAGAGTGTGCCTCATCATAACATTATTGTAATGCACTCTCAAAGTCCTCCACTTGTACCATCTTGTTCTCCAGATTTTAATGTTTGTTCACCGCTCAGTTTTTTGAATTTTTTGTACAAAGGATGAAATACAACTAAGACTACTTCATCTAGGTCCTACATCGCCTACTTCATTTTCTCTTTTCTTTTTCACCTCTTCCTTTTCTTTCAACACTATCCTATTTCAATTATTTATATTCCAATAGTTGACTTTGAATGGAATAAATAATTGCTTCAAACTTCATAATAAGAATTGACTTTGGAAAACCTCCCTATCTCCTATCCAAGTCAATTATTGTTTATTCAAACTTTCAATGGTTGGAATTGCTTCTTTCAGATTTCAACTAATCCTATCCTACTTCCAACTTCTCCTTCTTAAGTTGCCCACTTCTTCTTCTAATTTCAATTCACTAGAAGAAAAACATGTCTGGTAAAACCGCAAACTATGCAACTAGTGTCCTATACAACTATCTTGTGATTGTAATCCTCTCTATTAGCACCAAATCTAATGTAATTGTTTTATGTCATTGTTTTACAACATTGATACATTATTTTAGTTGCAAAGTAGTCAATATGTAGTTGCAAAAAACAACTAGGAAATGACTAGGAAAAGATTGCAAGTGGAAAATGACCATAGTTGTTTCCTAATTTCGTTTTAGTCGTTTCCTAGTTGCTTTCTAGTTGTACATGAGTTGTTTCTTAGTCGTTTCCTATAGTACTAGAAAATTCAGCTTTTCTGTTGATTTGGTTGCATAGATTTTATTCACTTTTCTATTGATTTGGAGAGTAATTTGTTGAATTAGGATAGAAATCAATAGAGAAGTGAATGCAACCAAATCAATGGAAAAGCTGAATTTTCTAGCATTGAAGCTAGTCGTTTCCTAGCTGCTAATAAGTTGTACATTAGTTGTTTCTTAGTCGTTTTCTAGTTGTTTCCTAGTTGTTTCCTAGTTGCTTCCAAAGTTCATTCCCATTTGTCTTATATCCATGGTCCCATATCAATTGTAAAAAGTACCATTAGGTTGGACATATAACACTTGCAAGTTGTTGTAGTCTTATGCAATGGATATTGTTGATAGAATTCTATAATTCCTACAATTTCTAGATTTTTATGAGTTATAAATTTCTATAGAGTATAGATTTCTACAATCTATAGAAATAAAAAAGTATTTAAAATTCTAGAAATTTTAAAATCTATAGAATTGTAAGGTATCCTAAACCAATGAAATCTATTAAATACCAGTATTTGAATTTTTGAAATCTAGGAATAAAGAAGATCTGTATCTAGAAAAAGGTAGATTTGAAAATTTGAAATCTAGAAAAAGGTAGTTCTGAAATTCAAAAATCTAAAAGAAGGTAGATCTGAATCTAGAAAAAGGTAGATTTGAAATTTTGAAATCTAGAAAAAAGATAATTCTGAAATTCAAAAATCTAGGAAGAAGGTAGATATGAAATTCTGAAATCTACAAATCATTGAGATTAATACTTTTTAAATCTACAAATCTACAAGTCGCAAACAAGTCACATACAAGGCATGACTTTTGCAATTGCTACACTTTATTCTTAAATTTTAGGGTGTCCACTACAACTACAAGTCTCCAGAATATCACTAGTCACAAACTAGTTGCAAGTATCCTATACAACTGAAAAAACAGTTGCATAGTGTAGTAGCAGAATCCTTCATTTTCTTCTAGTGTTTCTACTTCAATTGCAATTGTACTTTCCTTTCCCTTTCTTTGTGTCTAGTTCTAAGTCTCTTTGCAAATTTAAGTTCAAGATTGAGAGAGGCAACCTCCCAATTAAGCCCGTCATCCTCTAATTAGCTACTAGTATCTTCTCTTGGTTGAGTTATGGAATTGAGGGTTGGTTTTTGGCAATATTGTAAAATTTTTTTCCAACTTTATCTTGTATCCTCTTCCATACTACTTCTACTCTATGATTTTTGGAAACATCTATCAACTTCTAGACAATTTTTGGCAACTAATTTTGTTTTAGAAACAAGAAAAACTTCACTCTTTTTTGAAGCTAGAACACAATCATTTTTGAAGCTAGAACCAACCAATTTGGAAGCAAGAACACAACCAACATATACAACCTAAATTCAACCCATATTCAGTCCATATATAGTGCCACATGGCATGTTTTTATTCATTGACCCCCCTCAAGCTCATTATACACTATTGACTAGATTAGAAGGACGTTGTAGAAACACGTGGCAGCTAACAAGAGGACCCCCTAACTGATTCTTTTGGACAATGGTTGACTTTGGATTATTGACATTTTGGGGGTCCTTTAGGAGCATCTTTCTAGTAAAAAAATTTTCTATGTTTTGTATTCTAATATTTCTTGGAAATTTGAACCCCAAATATTAGTTTTCTGGGTGCTAAGTTTTGCACCAAAAAACAAACTCAAACTTATTTAACAAGTAAGTGACAATCTTTGACACTAACTAATACAAACTTGGAACTTTGTCCACAAGATTTTGGGAGTCTAAACTTGGATTTCCAAAATTATATTTGAAAACTAAACCAACCATGCTCTTCTATGAATGTGTGAGCATGAGCTTATGAGCATTGAGTAGGGATTATGTGAGTGTTGAGCTTAGAAATTTGAAGAGCACTAGAAAACTTAAGAATATTTCTATAAATAGATTCCATTGAAATTTTTTGGTTCAAATTTACTATTTCTAGTAAATTTGAGTACCTATTACTATGGACCTATTACCATGGATATCTTGTACCTATTACCATGGATATCTTGTACCTATTACCATGGATTTGATGTAGAATATAGATATTATGCATAATTCAAATGAAAATTATAATTTCCAATGTTGTCTAAAATATTAGAAGTATACATTATGAAAATGATGAACTCAAATAATGTGAAAGATGAATGGAGATGAAAATAATTTTATATAGAATATTGGTTGATCACTATCCTATAACAGTATGGATCCTCTTGGGGTTGATGGAAGTGTACCAATAATTTTTTCTTGTTTAGATTTTAGAATATAAATTGTTGATAAGAACTATTTTTATAACTAATGATCTTTGGCACAGTGATTTTTATTTTGGATGATTAGTGTCTTGTAGCATCATGACTCTTCTAAGGGTCAATGGGAGGGTACTGTTGATTGAAATTCTTTACATATGGAAAGAGCTTAGTTGCACCAAATTTCATTTTTGATGATCACTATCTTATTGTAGTGTAGATCCTTTTAGAGTGGATGGGGAATATCTATACTTTTGTCTTGATGTGCTGGTAATTGAACTTTTTATGATTTTAAAAGAAAATATTGGGTTGATAGGGATTATTTTTAGAAGGAATGAGCTTAGTTATACCAAATTGTTAATTAGTTGATCATTGTCCTCTTCTAGTATCTCCCAGGGTCCAATTCTTTTATCTTTGGTTAAATGGTCCTTTGGTTAATCACTCCCCTCTTGTTGCTTGGAACCTCTCGATGCCAATAGGAGGATTGAACACTTGCCACCTTGATGTGCTACTTATTGAACTTTTTTAGATTTTAAGAAGAAAAAAAATTGGTTATTAATTTGGATTCGTTTGAAATCGACTAAGGTTGTTCCATTGAGATATAATCACTTCCCTCTTGTTGTTGGGTACCTCTTGGCATTGAGAAGATCCCCCTAGTTGTGAGATTTTTTTTTCCTAGCAACTGGGAGGCTCCTCTTGGCATTGAGAGGTACCCCAAAAAAAGAAGGGAGTGACTATAAAAATCAAATTCTCCATAAAGCAACCTCAATAGATTTCAAACAAATCCTAATTTATCACCAATGTTTTTCTTCTTCAAATCTAGCAAATTCCAATAAGTAACACATCAAGGTTGTTTAAGGGATCACGGTAGTAGGTCCACGGTAATAGGTCCATGGCAATATGTACTAAAATTTACCAAAACTAATCAATTTTGACTAAAATTTTTAGATGGAATCTCTAAAAAGTCATATGCTTACAAGCTCATACTCACACGCTTACAAAATATCAACCTTGGAAACTAAACTAAGTGAATTTTGAGGTAAACTTGCCTATGACAAGCAGAATGAGTAGTCTATCCTATTGCTACAAGCAAAAAACTTCAGATTTTTTTCCATACAAAGACAAATGTAAGAAATGAAGGAAGAAATTAAAATTTTATTTTTTGGACAAAGTAAGAATTTTTTATGAATTTTTGAAGTGTACAACCCCATTGGCCTCGCCATTGGCCCAATAAAGCCTCTAGACTACCCCAATCAACAAAAAGTGTTTCCATAATGGTCATCTTACCATCCAAAGTAGGCACACCATTTTCTAACATAGCTATAAGATTTCCTAACATAGCCATGACATGAAGGAATAAAAAAATAACTTTTTATGATGAGTTTACACTAGAAATGGGTAAGTATCCTATGATAGTCATTGGTAACTCCATGACCTTCTCCCAAGGCATTGATTATGGTCACAAATCAATCTATTGTAGTCCTAATCCCATTTTCTAGAATTTTTTTGTCATGTCTTGATGTAGGCTTCTCATGAATAGTTCTCTAGAAGCTTGTCATAGAAGATTGGCCAATTATAGGTAGGTTTACCTTAGTATAGGCTTCAACCAATAAGAAAGTACAATATTTTGGGGGAATTTTTTAGGAATTTTTTAGGACTCTGTAAGTTCAAAGTTTGCTGGGATTTTGGACAATTTCTAAATTCTAACAACTTCTAAAACACCTAAGTTCAAAACTTTGCCATAATTGACAAACCAAAGAAAAACATGCTCATCACAATTTGAACAAGGTTAGTTTACAACATAACTCAAATGAAACAAAACAAGTTAGTACAAGGTGATTCGTATAAAACTTCATAAACACACACACACACACACAAGTTAGTGAACTATTTGATTAGTACAATAAACTCAACCAAAACTTACATTAGAGTTCCCCCAAAAGCAGCATTGCCAAGGTATAATGGGGGGTTGATCTAAGATTAATACAACCAAAGAAACTAGTCTAAAAACTCAACAAAAATTTAACAAAATACTTCAATAAAGTACAAAAGATTTTCACCACATGTGGCAAAAAAACACCTATAGTTGGCCAATGATGAGTGTGTCCCGACCTTCATGAAAAGACGTGCCCATGCCACCTTGGTGAGTAAAGGGGACGTTGGGGATGACTCCCCAAGCCTTGCAAGAGATGGGGTGAGGGAGACTAGGAGTCCCAAGCAATGAGAGTGTTGTAGCGCTTTGATCCAAGCTTTGATCCGGATGAATTAGAAGGTGTGTCCCACATGCTTGAAAAACTTGTGAGAAGACGCATCCATAGATTCAAAGAATACAAGAATCCGAGTTGGGAGTCAAAAATTATGGCTCCTCAAAGTTGGCAGTGTCCAGGTCACGTTCCGAGGCATGGGGACGTAGGAGACAAGGTTTGGAACGAATCCTTTGAGCCAAATAGGGCATGCCACATATCATTTGAAAGATAAGAAGAGAAGATTTCTAGAATGCTTAGGCTCATGAAGAGATGAGCTACGAGCTAAAAGTTATGGGCATCCCAAAAGGGTAGAGTCACGGAGAACTACACCTCCTAGGGGACTCGTACCTTCGGAGGGCCATAACTTCCTCAATACTTGTTGTATTGGGGAAAGTTAATAGTTCAAGGTGATCTACATAAAATTTCAACTACGAAAATGGGCTTGCACTTGGGATTTAGAGCTCTGAGATAAAAGTTATCCTGATGGGAAGATCAATAATCTTTGGGGGTCCAATTTTGGAGAAACTACTTGGAATTGGGTGGTCTTGGCATCTTGGAGGTTCCTGGTGACCTCTAGTATGGGGGGGGGATACCAAATCCCATAGAGAGTATTACAAGGAGGGGTAGTCTACCTCCACCCTCCTGGATGGTACCATGGTGAGCCAAAGTGGCCCCAGGTGGTGAGGTTGGTGTTGGAGCCTCACCACCAATGGTGTGTTACCGTGGACTGCTTGTGCACTCCTTGATACCGGTTGGATGATGTCCCCCAAGGCTTTTTTTTTGGACTAGTGTCCCTTGTGCTGGCTTCATTGCAAAGGCTAGATTTGGGAGGGACAAAGTCACATTGGTCAAATTCTAACAGATCTGGCGAAATTTCGCCAGAAAAAAAAAGCCCTGATGTCCCCCTCCACATTAGGCCATGGTGTGAGTCCCGAGATGAGTTGGGTTGGGCCTAGTGGGGAGTTGAGTCCCACTCAAGGGTGATTAGCACTGGTGGAGAATAGTGCCTCCACCAAATGCTTGGACATCAATGGAAATTCCGCCTCCTCATGTGATCAATTGACATGCCCGATGTCTTGTATGAGTTAAGGGTTGGAATGAAAGTGTTGAGAGTCATGGAGGAATAGGGAACCCCATGACTAGTTGGAACCTTACATTGTGGGTGCGTGGCATGTGCAATATTAGGAAAGTATGACCCTCAGTGTCACTAAAGAGTTAAGTGCTTGGGAATGCAGTGAGAGGTGAGCTTAAGGTGGTAAGTTTCACTAAGGGGTGCGACAGAGCGTATGGACCCTCTGCGTAAATTGTCTCCTAAGCAATGGGCTCCAATGATGTTTTTGGTCAATTTTTAATAAATAATTTTAGGTTTAAAAAAAAAAGACCCCTAAATCACCTAAAAGTGTATCCTACAATCCCCCTTAACCTCAATACATACTCTAAAAAAATAAGGGTAATCTCCTTAGGTCAAAATGCACCTAAAATTGACAATTAGGGCACCAAATGGGTTCTAATTGACTCCTTAAAAAAATTCAACACTTGACACCATCACATGAATACCACAATTCCACATGCATTGACCTAAATGAATTCACAATTCATCCTAAATCTCAAGGTTTAAGACCACAACATTCTCCCATTTCTTTTAGACAAATCCCACTTTTCTTTTTTCCATTTCATCATCCAAGTATCCAAACCCTCATTCTTACCTAATTTGGGGAATGCTTTGGTGCTCGCCCTAAACCTTGAAAAATTAAACTCCTACCCATGTTCATTTTTAATCATCTAATTATGCAAAATTGTGCCCTAAATTCTCTCCAACAAGAATTCCATGCATGCCAATTGGTACTACTTAACCAATGTTGTGAGACCGAAATATATTGTAAATTAAGATTACAATAATTTTAGCATGGTATTTACATAGATTACCCAGCAAAATGAACAAAAACAAGGCAACATACTACCTTTCACTAGAATGGTTGCCACCATCTTAATTTTTGTCCAAATGGTCCAAAACTAATCTTGTTAGAAGCTTGACTTGGCCTTGCACTTGCTCACCAATATTCAGCTTTAAAATACTTGTGAAGCTCCCAGTATGGTTCTTCAAAGTTGCCTCTCCCAATTGTTGTTGTAGCAAACCCTCCTCCCACAAAATTGATTGCCCCAACCTCGTCCTGACTCCAAATTGGCGAACCATATCTTTTTGGAAAGCTAACTTTTGAAGTGCTCCACCCATCTAATATTTAGCTCCATCTCATTCTCCACGCTCTGGAAATCAACCGTTGAAGTTGGCAATTCAATCTCACTCAAAATCCTCCCCTCATTATCAAGTCAATTTCCCATTTGACCTAAAAAACTCTACTTTTCACCCCTACTTTTCCATAAGAAGGTGAAAACCTTCTGGACAAATTGTCCTACATAGTTTCTTTTCCTAATCCTTAACACTCTATGCTTGAAACACTCATAAAACACAAATTGCTCTGAAAACATACATGCACACAAAATGAAAGAGAAAATGGAAGAGATAGAGTTCCAAAACCTGATTTTTTCCTACATCAACTCCCCTAATAGACTAATGTTCATCACTACTTTCACCCACTCCAATTTATTGTTAATTCTCTAAAATAGTGTAAAACGTGCCAAATTGGTGCAAATTGCACTAAATTATTGTAGTTGTGCTAATTTGTGTAAATTATGCTAATTTGCTATAATACCCCCTATTGTATTGTTTTTTTGCCAAATTTAGTGTTTCTACCACTATTTTAGTCTTCTAGTAGTAGTTTTAAGTTAACTCATTTTTTTTTCATACTTATTATTTTTTGTGGTTTTTAATTTACTTTTACTTCCATTTCTATCATCTCGTCTTTTGTTTTCATTTTGGTTTTTGCATATTTGGTTTTCATTTCGTCATCATTTTACAATTAGCCTAATTTGATTACTTTACCAAATCTTGCTTTAACATCTTTTTAGTTATAAATCCATGTTTCTTTCCAATTCCTTCAAAGCTTGACCCCAAGTCCTTCATTAGCAATTACAACAATTGCCTTAGCCCTTCTACATTAAGACCTTTTTTCTAAAGAAAAGCACTGAAAAGTTTTATTTCTATAGCAAAGAATACAAAAATTTGAAAATTTTATTTTCTGCACATCTAATTGTAGTATATTACACCTAACTAGTATGAAAATGTGTGGAAAAAGTTCCAAAATTTTTGCCACCCCAAATTGCAAGATATTTGCATTTAAAATGAAGTAAATAAATTTTTCAGCACATTATTTGACTTTGAACCTTCTTAACTTAAATTTTTTGCACTACAAAGTTTTGAGCTTTCAATATTCATGGTGGAGAATTGAATGGAGAGTCTAGAACAAAAAAGAAAATACAAAAAAATCTAATTTTTATTCTTGAAATTTTTTTAAGTAAAACTAGGTACAAGATAGAAGAAAAATTTAAGATGAAATTAAAATGCACTAATCCCAATGGTGAGATTGTTCTAGAAAGAGAATTAAATTA
Organism: Straminergon stramineum; assembly: GCA_963920665.1. Lineage (NCBI taxonomy): Eukaryota > Viridiplantae > Streptophyta > Bryopsida > Hypnales > Calliergonaceae > Straminergon > Straminergon stramineum. The sequence continues at coordinate 16,836,059 of OY987272.1, forward strand.
TGTCAATTGTATTTTTGAAAAATTGTAAAAATTGCATTCAAAAATGAATCCTACAGGTCATTTTTTAAGAAGATGCTCTAACTGCCCCAAAAACAAGATTGTCCATAACTTTTTCATAACAAATCCAACTGGAATGAATCAAAGCTTTCCATGTAGACAAAAATATAATCTATGAAGAAAAAAAGAAATTCAAAATTCAAAATTTGTATTGTTGCCCCTTCTTCCTTGTTTTGAGCTTAATTTGGACATAACTTTTGTTCCTAGTCACCAAATGAAGAAAATAATAATATTCCAATGAAGCTCATCAATTTTTCTATATTCATAAAAAGTTTCAAAAAATTAGGACAAAAATTGAGATCGTAGGTACCTACCTGAAATTCCATTTGTCCCACGAAGGGACAATGGTCTTTTAGGGGTTAACATTTATAATTTATCCTCTAGGTAAAACCCAACTCGGTTTCTAAGTTTCTTTTGCATTAAACTAATTAAAATGCACAAATGAGGAATTTCATTCAAATAGCAGTTCTTCAACTTTGACACTTTTACAATTTAGACTGCATGGCCTTAAATCTATACCAATCTAAGATGTCAAAAATCTATACCATTCCTAAATGGAACTTCTGCGGATCAGATCATATAGTTTGAAAATGGCATATGCAAAATATCACCATTTTAACAAAATTCCTCATACAACCACAAATTGTTCAACTATAGGATTACATCTATATTGTTGGATTTGCCATTGTAAAAAAACAATTATCAATAAAATTTGGAAAGTAGTCAAAATTTGAGTAAAATCTATTGTAGGTTCAATATTAGTGATTTCACAAGACTATTTTACCTTTTAAATAGTGTAGAATTTAGAATTTTAGTTGTGGTGTTTTTTTCAAGAAAAAGGAACCTAGCCTACATAACAAATATATTTGCTAGGTAATTTTGAAAAAAAACAACTATCGTTCACTAAAGCAGTACAACATTGTCTATTGAAAAGATGACCTATACTAATAAGCTGGAGATTTATGAAAGGCTTGCCACTGGAATATACAAAAGGATACCCATGTCCATATAAAAAATCAACCACTTCCCCTAATTTCATCAATTTAGACAATATTCTAAATGGATCATGCAGTAGGAAATAAAAGAATTAATTCTCTTAGAGACTAAACAAATAAAAGAATGCTTCTAATGTATGTTCCAATTAAAACTCCAACACAGAGTTTCCAAGTTTTTTAGTGTGCACTAATAAGATAGCCACACTTAATTTTGACCCCTTTCTAAAATCAACCCCTACATATTCTTCCCTACAATGTCTTTTCCCTATTCACGACAATCTGGGGGTGGTTTTAGAAATACCTAGTTTCAAAAATTTGAAAATTCATACTTTCTTCATTTAGAGTCTAATAAATGCTAGAAGAAATGTCAGTTTTAAAATGTTGGTGATATTCCATTATTTTCACGTAGCTAAAGTGGCATGGTTTGAATGAAAAATCTTGCTGGAGGTAAGGTAAACCTGCCTATGACAGGCAGAATGAGTGGTCTATATTGTTGCCATTAGCAAAATGGTTCACATTTTTTTCCATACATAGAGATATGTGAGAATTGAAGGTAGCAATTGAAATTTTATTTTTTGGACAAAGTAAGAATTTTTTATGAATTTTTGAAGTGTACAACCCAATTGGCCCAACACAGTCTGTAGACTACCCCAAATCAGCAAAAAAGGTTTCCATAATGGTCATCTTACCACCTAAAACAGTCACAGCATTTCCTAACATGACTAAAACATTTTCTAACATGGCCATGACATGAAGGAATAAGAAAATAACTTATTATGACCAATTTACACTTGAATGGTGTAAGTGCCCAATGACAGTCACTAATAACTCCATGACCATCTCCCAAGACAAGATTATGGCCACAAATTAGACTAATGTAGTCCTAATCTCATTTTTCAGAAAAAATCTGCTATGAGTTGATGTAAAACTCTAATGGGTGGTTTTCTAGATGACTGCATTAGGCAGTTTGCCTGTCATGGGCTGATTTACCTTATATAGTGGTCATGGCGCTTGTCTTCTCACGTACAGTCGTTACTTTGAAAATCCGGAATTAGAGTTCCAACCGAAGAAGTCAGTACTACTCTGGTTTTGAATTCAAAGGTCAGTTACAACTGCATTCTTTACAAGTCATTTCATGAAGGCATCAAATCAGTACTACAAAAGCTGTTTAGACTTATCATGAAACAACTAGTCGAGGCTCAACAAGACACAGTAATTCAAGAACGGGACTCACAATGACTCAAAAAGCTGAATTTTTTATGTAGACTAATGTAGCCAGTTCTATTAGTAAACTTGTGAAATTTCTATATTTTCTCTTTCATAAGTAATAGGAGATTTCAATGCACCAAAGAACACATCATTTGGAAGCCACATGCAAAAGTTATGTAGGATCCAACAAAAATTGGCAGGTTTTTCTACTAGAATAGGTATCATACATATTGAATTTGAGATGAACTATACTGTACAGTACACAGCATGATCATCTCATGAAGTGGCGCATAAAATGGCGCTTTAAGGCATGGCACGATTTCGGGGAGCCTAGCTTAAGCCTGACTGATTCATACAAAAGTTTCATTTCAGACAATTTGTTTTAAACCCTAATCCTAAAGCTGGCAATATTGAGTTACAGTGCATGCTTCGGTTCTAGGTCATGTTGTAAGCAGCCCATTGCAGTCTTTACACATCACCACAACCAATTTCAATTCTGGAAAGGTAGGAACTGAATTCTAGCAACTTAAACAAGTTCACTTGACAATTGTGGGGTGCAGCTAGCAAGCGAACCCCCTGAAATAGAGAAACGCATCAAATCGAGCTACTTGAATCCTTGAAATCGTGGCTCAGATCGGAGACACTTGTTTCCTTGACTTGGCGGTGTGGTCCAGTCGGGGCACATCGATGGCCACTTTGAGCTCTGCATCGGCATCAGGATCGACGTCGCTCTACACTGAAGTGAACAATTTCTCACGAGGATTTTTATTTCGCTTGAAGCAATCCGTAGGCCTCCAGTTCGGATTCTTCCTCTTCTTACTGGAACACCAGCAGGCCAAAGCTACCAGAAAAATCCCGAAAGTCACGCTCGACACAACGACAATGATTGTAAAGTTCGTGCTCGTGCCTCCACCGCCTCCTCCAACTCCTCCACCTCCGCCTCCACCGCCTCTGCCACCTCTGCCACCTCTGCCACCACCACCACCGCCTTTCAAAGAGCGTCGCCATGGAACCTCGAGTGTTCCGAAGTGGACAAACCCGAAAATACGATTCGAACCTTGCAATGAACTGTTTCCAAGAACTTCTGCAGTGGAGTATTGTGGCGACGCCGAACTCGGTTGCGGACGACCAAGGACACAGACTGCGAGACTTAAACAGAGAACGGCAAGTAGCACCCTTCCAGATGTCTCCATGTTGCAAATTGACCTGAAATATTGAATGAGAGAACTCTACAGCACTCGTAATTCGCAGCAATGGGCGGTCGAATGCGAAATGGACAGTCAAAGAATTTAATTCCTATATACCAAACGATGTAGCTAATTAACTTCAGCAATTAATGTCCTGAAACGCTCTCCGATTGACGACGGCACTCCAGTAAATGATTCGTTCTAATGTTTGCTACAAGTATATATACCGAGCTGAGAAGACGAAATCATTCCTGCAGCTGCTGGGTTGTGGGTTTGGGTTTGGGTTTGTCCCACCAGGCCACGCGTGGCTGGTGGCTTTGTATTTTTATCCCCTGCAATGAAATTCCGTTTCATTTGTGTCAAAAAAAAAAAAAAAAAAATCATTCCTGCAGCAGCAGCTACGCGAAGAGGAAACAAGGGTTGACTGGGTGCAGACTGCAGACGATGGCAACTTGCAGACAGACATTATTGCATCAGAATGAGTGAAGGACAACTGCCGTGCAGGCATGGTACGATGGTCCAGCTTTACCGGGTGCGTGTTGCCGGGGCCTGGGAGAGGTGGTCCATTAAAAGCATCTGCACCGTTGCATGGTAAATCTTCATCATATCTCAAAGTGAAGAGAACTCCAGTTTCTTGTTTCGCATCTTTAGAGCATTCACTATGCAAGCCGGTTAGTAGGCCCGCCACATTTAATTCCAAGGGTCATGTCGTGTGGTGGTTGGCTTTAACTTGGTGCAAAGTCTCAATCAAACCAACACCCAAAATCAATGAACGGGGAGATCCGGCAACTAATAGAAAATTAGAAAATTTGTTGAGTGTAATCATTAAATTACCGTCTTAATTTCAGAATTTTAGGTTGTATAACCAAACACAAAAATAGGAGTATGTGAAATGAAACGCTTGTAAAAAAGAAAAGACAATTTTTCATCTGTTTTCCATCTAGAACAAACGGATTTCAATTGGCCCACACATGCTCCTACCAATTTTTAGATGAGTAACCCAAGGGTGTAGCTAGCATTCAATTTGAAACATACATTAAATATCCAATAGTTTTCTCACACAAATTTAGTATTTATTGATTGTGAGTATCAAGAGATGAGCAGACAAGAGCTTTATACAATTAAGGTACGAGGTGGGAGAACAACCCAAGTGGGATATGCAAATTAGGATTAGTAGAAGTTCAAGCAGTCATAGTTGAGTCAAAAGCAGAAATCTTGTTCAAAGTATAATTTCAAACCTCATTTAGGTATAGTAGAATAATTTTTTTCAAAAAACTTGGAACTAGGTTAATGCGATAAATCAAGTTAAATTTTACTTTCAAAAATTTGTTTATAATTTCAATACTCAAATCAAAAATTATGGACAAAATTCAAAGAGGGGTTAAAAGGGACATTTTCTTTTATATTTTTAAACATCTTCTCTTAATTTTTTCCATAAATTTTGATTGGAGGCTTGAAATCACAAATGGTTTTGGGGGGATGAAATTTAGCTTTATTTTTTACATTAATTTTAGTTCAAAGCTTTTTGAAAAAAAAACATTCTACTATGCCTAAATGAGGTCTGAAATTACACTTTGAACACAATTCCTGCATTTTTGACAATGAGCGGTCAAAGCTCTCATTTTCAAATTGTCCCATACTATATGAGGATTCATGATGGTCAATGAATTTCATTATAAAAATGACCTCTCCACTCTCTACTCAACAATCCTTTTTTTTGGCACCAGATGTGGGGCTACATTGCACCATTTCAAAATAAATGTCAACTTTTTGCTTGATAAAAGTAATATTTTTTTTTGTAGGAATTTTCCATTTCTATTAAAAATGTGGATGAAGTCACCAAATTTGAAGATGATTGAAAAGTATTGCCCAAACCAAAAAGAGGAGCCAAACTAATAGGAGCTTAGATTCATCTTACCACTTCACTCTCCTTTCTTGGGTTCTGTAATCTCATTCAATTCAATTCATTTTAAGTGATACAAAGGCATCCGATGGAACTTTTTATACTTTTAACCCCTAAAGTTCCTTGACTATGTTTTCACCAAAAACGTTCTAAAACTGCCATTTTTAGCACAAGTACCAAATTTAAGAAAAAAAATATTTTTGAACACATGTATCCGTAGGATCTTGTAGTAAGTTGTTTTGAAAGGATGTGGAAAAAATTTCAAAAATTTCCACCATGTGGATTGGAAGATATTAACATTAAAAGTGACAAAAATCAGTTTTTTTGCCCTGCAAAAAACCGGGCAGCAACACTTCAGAAGGTCACATTTGTATGAAAAAATGTCCAAAATGGTGGTGTATCTATGGATTCATTTTTCAAGGCAAGTTGTCTATCTTCTTGAAAATTTTCGAATCATTTGGAATTGTACAACATATAGGAAAAAAATAGAATGTAGAAAGAAGTAGAGAATTATTCAAAATACTAAATTGTCAAAAATTTAATTATGGAATTGAAAAATGCCAATCCCAATGGTTGTAATGTAGTAATAAAGAATCTACATCCTATAATTTTATTTTTTTCAAAAAATATGAAAAATTGAGTTAAATAAAGGACTTCAAAGTTTATTTTAGAGTAGAGATTCCTTAACTGCCCGCAAACTGAAATTCCTCATAACTTTCATCACATTGATCAAAATGGACTGATTCAAAGCTTTCCCCATATATGTCAATATACAAAACCAATTTCAAATTTTTATTTTTGAAAAAAGTGATTTTTTCATATCTGCCCGAACTGCCCGAGTTGAGAAACAAACAACATTTTGCATCATAACTTTTTACTTGTACACTCAAATGAAATGAAATTTAGCATGCATCAAAGATATTCCTCGTCCACACCTTGTCAAAAAATTTCAGCCTAAATAAGTCAAATCTCCGCTCACATGTACCTGCCCAAAAAAGTTATGTTGCCAAAAACACAAGGCCGGTCCTTTAGGGGTTAATGAATGAAAAATGGATGCTATCAATAATCCCTAAACTCCCTTTGTCCCCTTGGAAGACAAGATTGATTTTGGGTACATTCCTACAATCTTAATTTTCATCTTGATTTTCTTAAACTTCTTTTAAGATAGGAAAATACATTAGCTTTGGGGGTATATAATTTTTATTTCAATTGGTGCCTAAAAGCAATGATGCTAGCATGTGAGCCTAGAAATGTGAGCCCATAAGCCTTAAGTCTAGGTGTAAGTAGATATTCTACACTTATTGAAGGTGTTTATAACATACATACTTCTAATATGAGTACCGTATAACCATGTAAGGTGCTTGTAAGATAGGTACCTATAATATGAACATCCTATAACCTTGTAAGGTGCTTATAACGTAGATACCTACAACATAGACACCTATAATTATAAACATACTATAACTATGAAAGATACCTACAATATAGGTACCAATAACATAGGAACCTAGGTTCCTAAACTCATGGGTTCAAGATCCTAGGCTCACATACTAGCCACTGTGTGCCTAAAAGAAAAAGTTATGCTAGTCTAAGTTCAAAATGGTGATTGTTGGGCAATACCAAAAAAATCTCAATAATTCAAAATGAAATTTTCAAAATTGTATCTCTTCTAGAAAGTATTTTTTTCTATATAGAAAGATTTTGTTTATTCTATTTGGACTAGTGATGAGAAAATTATGGACAATCTTGTTGTGGAGACAATCTAGAGATCTTTGTAGAAAAATAGCTTGTAGGATTCATTTTTGAATGAAAATTTCGAAAAAAATAATTTTTTTTTGATAGGGTCAAATTTTCATGCTAGAAAAATCTCATTGTTGAAAATATTTTATTTCAATTCCATCTTAGAGCTATTAACGATTTAGTTTTTAGTTCAATTTTGAACCTACTTCTACTTAACACTTTTTTTAAGGATGAAAATTAAGCATGTATTCTTTGAAATTCTTTTTCTAGAATTTCAACTCAATTCTTCCACATAAAAACTTTAAATTACATATCTATTTATATGGTGCATGTGGCCTTTTAGGAGTGGACATCTATTTGGTAAGGTGGAAGGTATGGAAGATGAGGTGGAAAATAAGGGGGAGACCCTTCTTCTTCCTTATGTTAGTTTGAGAGAAAGCCACAAGTTTGGAGGGACATAGTGTGTTGTGTGTTGTAAATTTTGTAATGAAATTTTGAGAGTGTGTTCTTCTATTTTTTTTAATTCCAAAACTCCATCACTCTCTTCATTTGGAGTTTTTATGAGAAATTTATGCACGATAGAGTGTGAGAGGGTTATTTGTCTTGGAGTTTGAGGGCAAAATTTTTGAGAGCTCATATTTTTTGGGGGAAAACGTATTTTTTCTTAAGATTTGATATAAGTATGTATTGAGTAGTTAACTTTTCCAAAATCTATCTTTCTCTTAGATTGAAATTAATATGAGAAAATTATGGGCTAAGAATTAAAGTAGTGAAGAGTTGCTTATGATTTGAAGAGAGAGAAATTTGACCGGCTATAAAAGTTAGACAATATCATATTTTGAGTTGAAATTTTGAGTGATTGTAGATGATTGTGTTAGATTTCTAAAATATCTTTACACTCTTTGCTTTAAAAGTTATCGAGTTAGAAAGTGAAAGTTATGGACTTTGAGGCATAATAGCAAAAAGTTGCCTTTAATTTGGAGAGAAGAAACTTTGAATGGTTATAGAAGGTGGACATCATGGTGCTTTTACTTAAAACTTAGACGAGTCATAGAATTTTGTGTTAGCTTTCTAAAAAGCTATCACACTCTTCATTTGGAGTTTTGGAGCAAATTCAACACTCAACCAAGTATCATATACTTCTTCCAAAGACTTTGGAGGTTCATACTCAACTTCTACTACCCCTTTCAAATTTTGGTTGTTTTACTTGACTTATAAATACTATATGAAGATGACTAGAGGTATTTTATGTATTACATGGGTTTATTTATCACTTAATCATGGGACCCTTCATATCTTGGGCCAATTCTAGTTGCAATTAGAAACCTAATGCTTTTTCAAGGCAATTCCTCTCTACCCCAATAGTGGCATGGCTTGAATTCAAAATCTATATCTATCCTAGAGCTTATTACCTAAAATTTGACTTTAGATTGTGAAGATATAAGTCACTATTTTTTATTTGTGGAATATTGCCAACTTAATGAAATTTACATTAATACTAGTTTTTTTTGGTTCTAACAAGGCCAACCGAGTTAAAAATTAACAATTTAGTAGTTGGAAAAATGCTCAATTCCTTATTCAAAATCATTTAGTTGTACTTACTTGAGTCTTCATTGCCGTACACGGAGTGCCCGACGGAGTGTTGCCTATCTATATGATCACCAAACAATTTTGAAAGAATGTGGAAAGGGTCAATGATTAAAAAAGGATTTCCTTATGTGGAACGTTCTAGAGACTAAAACTTAGTGCCAAATCAATAACTTCCACCTCATGAAGGCAATAAAACGTGCAATTAAAAATTTTCAATGTAACAATAGTATACATTTTAGGAGGTGGTCACTTTTAGTGACCATTGTGTTTTAACTTCAAAAATTTGTAACTAATTTCACAAAGGTCCAAAAAATTAAAAAACCATATGGATTAGATGTCAATTCCAATTTTCTACCCACAAAAACTTATGGAAAATTATGTCAAGGAGTTTTGTTTTCCACAAAAGGCAATCAACTTTTAAATGGTCATTTTAAGAGCAGACTATGTTAGGCAAGAAGCATGTTTATTAAAGGTATCTTGAAATCATATAAATTTTGGAATATATTTTGAAAGTACAAATGTTTATTAGCCTTATAAGGTCAATTTGGTCACCATGGAAATCAACCTTTTTGATACAATGTGAATCATCTACTTTTAAAGTAATAATCAAAAGTACCCATTGGAGGTCAAACTACTTTGTAAGTTCTTCCCTTTTTGCACAAAATTCTAAGGATGACCACTTGCACTTTTGTCTTTTATGGAAGGATTCTATATCATCTACTTGACCACTCGGATTCATGCATTGGCATCATTCTAGGGTTAATGTTTGTTTAGAACATAACATTTGTGAATTGTGATTTATCTATTAAATTGGGGATCATATTTGGTAGCAAATATATTCATAGAGCCTACTAGGATTTGGTTTGTGCTATAATATGTTTAGCCATTGGAGCTCTCTCTGCCAATGCAATAAAATAAGGTAAATACACCAAAAATCATCCAAATAAGATCATGGACAATGCACAAAATTTTTTCATAATGTAACAATATTCATTTTTGTGAATAAATTATGAATATTTTTTGCGCATTGGTACCGGTGTTTTTTTTAGGCAATTAAATTCCCAATTGCCTCAAAAAAAAATAGGCAACTTCAAGCCCATAGAAAAAAAGGGGGTATGTATCAAAAAATGGTAGACTATCATCATGGCCCTACACATTGTTGCCACAATGTTTCCAAAACCTCATTTTATCCATCATGTAGAGCCAATACATACAAATATTGCAAACAAAAATTACATATTCAAAATTATATACTCATAATTGGCTTCATTCAATTCAAATCCCAAAAATGAAGGAGACAAGAAATGTAAAACCTTCTTAAAAGAAAGGCCATATAACCATTTGTCTAAAAACAAAAAACAAAAAAACATTGTTTGGTACATCAAAATAAAGCAAGATGCAAGGGGTTATGCAATTTTAGGAAGCACAACGAATTAATTCTAAATTTTCAAAGGTGAAGGTTGTAGGAGGCTAAAAGTTCAACCTAGGTGAATTCAAAATCCAAATGATTCAAACTTTAAACTGATATTTGTATTTCAAGATATTTTCCAAATAAGAGGCTAAATTGAAAGCAAGTTTACTAAAAATGTCTTTTCAAAGATCTACCACCTATGCATTATCATTATCGAATTCCATTGTGACTAAAAATTGTTCGTAACCCTATATTAATATTGTCCTTCTAGTCCTCACCATTTTGGATCATTAGAAGAGATTTAGCTACACTAGAAGACCGTTTCACACTAGTTCCCCGTACTAGGAACCAATTACTACAGGCTAGAATTTAAAATTATTAAAATTGCCTACCACTTTTCAATATATAGTCATTCAAGGGACTTACAATTTTTCAAAAAGCTAAATTTTGGGAATTTTGTTTAGAAAAAAATTATTGTATAGAACCTTGAGATGGTAAAAGATAGGGATTTGAATTTTCCCACCAGAAGAAAATGTTAGAATTTTTTTGCAAAATATTCTCTAACTTTGAATGGATGAAATCATTCATATTTTTTCAAAAAAGGATGATTTCACCACATATAGATGGATGTACATAAATTTGAATGAACAAATATTGTTCTATCCACAATCTACAAATAATTTCATCACCCATGTAAAGATTGCAAATCACTCCCTTAGAAACATTAATCATGTATGAAGTAGGGACACCCCAAATTTCCACTTTTTCTACTGTAGATAGTTTCTACTGTCTATTAGATTGGTGAAATTTCTGCATCTTCTCTTTGTGCATTTTCTCTTTGGACAGTAACAGGAGATTTCATTGCATCAAAGAACTCATCATTGGGATAGGATATGCAAAAGATGTGAAATGTTATGAAGGGTCTACAAGAATTTTTGAATAGAATAGATACACATTGAATTTGGAGATGCACTGTACTGTACATTACACAGCATGATCATCTCATACGTACAGTGGCGCTTCAAGGCCTGGCGCTTCAAGGCCTGGCGCTGTTTGGGGGGAGCCTAGCGTAAGTCTGATTGATGCATGTGAAAGTTTCATTTCAAACACTTGTGTTAAACCCTAATCCTAAAGCTGGCAATATTGTTACAGTACTGAACATGCTTCTGCTTCAGGTCATGTTGTGAGTGGCCCATTGCAGTCTACATTACACATCACCGTGTGCAACCAATTCAGTTCTGGCAATGAAGGAACTGAATTCAAGCAACGTAAACAAGTTCACTTAACAATTGTGGGGTGCAGCTAGCTAGCGAGCCCCCTGAAAGAGAGAAGAGCGCCAAGTTTAGCTACTTGAATCCCTGAAATCGTGTCTCTGAGACACCTGTTTCCTTGACTTGGAGTGGTCCAGTCGGGGCACGTCGATGGCCACTTTGTCCTCTGCATCGGCATCAGCATCAGGATCGACGTCGCTCTTCACTGAAGTGATCATTTTCTCACGAGGCAACTTGTTGCGCTTGAAGCAATCCGTAGGCCTCCAGTTCGGATTCTTCCTCTTCTTGCTGTAACACCACAAGACCAAAGCTATGAGCAAAAGCGCGACAGTCACGGTCGACACAATGATAATGATTTTATCGGTCGTGCTCAAGTCCCCTCCGCCTCCGCCTCCACCGCCTCTGCCAGCACGTCTTTTCAAAGAGCGTCGCCATGGAACCTCGAGTGTTCCGAAGTGGGGAATCCTGCCTAACATCCGATTCGAACCTTGCAATGAACTGTTCCCAAGAACTTCTACGGTGGAGTATTGTGGCGACGCCGAAATCGGTTGCGGACGACCAAAGACACAGACTGCGAGACTTAAACACAGAACGGCAAGTAGCACTCTTCCAGATGTCTCCATGTTGCAAATCGACCTCAAATATTGAATAAGAGAACTCTACAGCACTCGTAATTCGCTGTCGAATGCGTATTTGACAGTCAAAGAACTAATTCCGACCAAACGATCTAATTAACTTCAGCAATGTCCAGAATCGCGCTCCGATTCTCAATGGCATTCCATTTAAGTGAGTTCTTCTAGTATTTGCTACAAGCATTTATATACACCGAGCTGAGAAGACGAAATCATGCAGCAGCAGCTACGCGAAGAGGAAACACGGGTTGACTGGGTGCAGACGATGGCAGCGAAGATCTCGCAGACAGACATTATTGCAATAAAACGAGTGAAGGACAACTGCCGTTCAGGCATGGTACGATGGTCCATCTTTACTGGGTGCGTGTTGCCGGGGCCTGGGAGAAGTGTCCGGTCCAAATCATCTGCACCGTTGCACGGTAAAATTTCACAGCTCATTTCATTTGGGACTTTGGGTACATGGCACAGACGGTACACAGAGTGTCGTCTGTGTGTTTGATCACCAAACAATTTTGAAACTGTGAAAGGGTCCTTGAGAGACTTCGCCGGGATGGCCTCTTAGGTCTCAACCATGGCGGACGGCCGTGAGAGGCTAGGCCCCTAGGCGCCATGGCCCCTCTCTGTGCATTGCTTCCCTGTTGTTTCCTTTGTCTTTCAGTCCCCGGTCTGTATTGTTGTGGTTGTTGTGGTTGTTGTGGTGTCCCTGTCTTTGTCGTCTCCCCAGGCCACTTGGGGCTGGGGTTTTGTATTTCTCTTCTCTGCAATGAAATTCCGTTTCATTTGTGTCAAAAAAAACAAAACTGTGAAAGGGTCAAAGACTCAACTGGTTTAGGTACGTGGCGCGTTTTGGAGACTGTAAGTTAGTGCACGTGTTTGCCTTACTATCCATCACAGGAAGGCAAAAAAACGTGCGAATAAAAAATGTCAGTGTAAGCGACGACTCTGGTTCAGGCAAGACGCACATTTATTGAATGCATCTGGAAATTACACAAGTTTGGAATATATCTTTAGAGTCCAAAGTCCACCCTAAATATTCGTTTGGGACATGAGAGTAACCCCACGGCAGACTCGCCAAGACCAGTGTCCAGGGAGTTCTGTAGGAAAATCGGAGAATTCCCTAGCTTCTAGGAGGTGGCTTGGATTTTTCAAATTTTATCCGGAAGTGGGCCTAGAGGGTGTAAATTTTATCGGTTGACAGCCCCCATTTCCTAATGCAATTTGGCAATTAGCTGCCATTTACGTTTTTCAATTTGCTGATTTCCTAAATGTCAAAAATGGGGCCGGTTATGCATTTTGGTGGTGGATTTTTATTCACTACCCAATTTTTTGGTTAACCCCTAAAGTTCCTTGACTATGTTTTCACCAAAAACGTTCCAAAACTGTCATTTTTAGCACAAGTATCAAATTTAAGAAAAGAAACATTTTTGAACACATGTATCCGTAGGATCTTGTAGTAAGTTGTTTTGAAAGGATGTGGAAAAAATTTCAAAAATTTCCACCGTGTGGATTGGAAGATATTAACATTTGAAGTGACAAAAATCAATTTTTTTCCCTGCAAAAAACCGGGCAGCAGCACTTCAGAAGGTCACATTTGTATGAAAAAATGTCCAAAATGGTGGTGCATCTTTGGATTCTTTTTTCAAGGCAAGTTGGCTATGTTCTTAAAAATTTTCGAATCATTTGGAATTGTACAACATATAGGAAAAAAATAGAATGTAGAAAGAAGTAGAGAATTATTCAAAATACTAAATTGTCAGAAATTTAATTATGGAATTGAAAAATTCCAATCCCAATGGTTGTAATGTTGTAATAAACAATCTACATCCTATGATTTTATTTTTTTCAAAAAATATGAAAAATTGAGTTAAATAAAGGACTTCAAAGTTTATTTTAGAGTACAGATTCCTTAACTGCCCGCAAACTGAAATTCCTCATAACTTTCATCACATTGATCAAAATGGACTGATTCAAAGCTTTCCGCGTGTACATAAATATAGAAAACCAATTTCAAATTTTCATTTCTGAAAAAAGTGATTTTTTCAGATCTGCCCGAGCTGCCCGAGTTGAGAAACAAACAACATTTTGCATCATAACTTTTTACTTGTATACTCAAATGAAATGAAATTTAGCATGCATCAAAGATATTCCTTGTCCACACCTTGTCAAAAAAATTCAGCCTAAATGAGTCAAATCTCCACTCACATGTACCTGCCCAAAAAAGTTATGTTGCCAAAAACACAAGGCCGGTCCTTTAGGGGTTAAAGTGTTCTTGTCTTTCACTTCCAATTTTTTTTCTCAAAGTATCCTTAGCAAGAGTTGAACCTGGCAAAGCCCCTCCCATCTTAGGGCCAAGGATGTAGCCTTTGGAAAATATAAGGATCCAAAAAGGGTCCAAATATTTTCTAGAAGCTTGTTAGTACTACAAGTCAAGAAAATTGAGTGCCACTACCATCAATTTCACTTGCACTAGACGGACAAGAAAAATAGGGAAGGAAAGTTTGAAAGCAGAGGTTTCAAAAAAAACACAATTGGTAAAGAAATACAATCAAAGAAAGGGATGAGCATACATGTCTTCCAAAGTGAGCCCAAATTACAAATCACCTAAATCACAAATCACCCAAATAGCCCAGACCTAGATTAGTAGAAGCGCCTCGGAGGAGTCAGAGTGCCTTCAATTTCTAAATCAACATCGGGTATTAGGAATGAGGCTAGACCCTAGGAAATCAAATAAGCCTTGTACGGAGAAAGAAAAAGCTGCGCTATTGCATCCTTGACTCAATGTAGAGTTCTATAATTCTATTGTTGTATCACTTAGTGAGTGTAAGTCCCAGTGGCTTGCAGAAGCATGAGCGAGATAGCGAGGAAGAACTAAACAAGCTAGAGAGGGAAACTCCAGCAATCGAAATTTCAAAAATAGAAATCCTAAACCCTCGAGGCAAGCCTGAATGAGTGAGTGACAATGAGGCATCAATGGCAATGACTTTACAACTCAACAAATCTATTTTCACTTTGTTTTTCCAAGTCCCATTGTTCCAACAACAAAAACACAAAAGACAACTACTTAGGCGCCTTGGCATGCATGACGCCCTACTTGCCTCCAAATTTGCACACTTAACTATTTCACTTGTTTGGGAATCCCATGTAGGCATGTACTTAAGTCTTAAGGCAACAAGGCCAATTAAGATAAACCAACCTATTACCACCTTGATTTCCAATCTGCCCATCTTGGGGTCAATTCCAACATGGACACATATTTTTCAGAGGTGTGCGTTTTTTTCCTGAATCAAACCCAAGTGGAATTATAATTTTCTGATGAAAATTGTAATTTCTGTGAATTTTAGAAGTGGTCAGCCTTGAAATTACAAAACCGCCTGTAGACTAGAGTCATAAACAACCCACAACTAACCCATAACCGCCTATTGAAGTACTGAATATTTTCTATTAATGGAGTGACACATTACCCCATCTTGTCTTAAAATCCCTAATTCTATCATCAAAAACTCTAATTTTGTCATAGAAACCCCCGATTTTGTCAAAAAATGAAGAGAATTGGGGTGATTTTAGGTGGAATTGGGGCCAAGAGTAGGTGATTGAATTGGGCTAGCCTATTCATGGAATTGGGCTGTCGAATGGTAATGGATTGGTGTACCCTACCTTAGATGTTGTAAGCAAAGTATAACACATTAGGTATACTACAAAAAAATTCTCTATACAAGTCAAAATAATTTCCTAAAATGCATGTGCCTAGTTGGCTACCCATTGTAAGAAAAGCATGATAATCTATAATTTTCCTACATATTCCTATGATGGACAACGAAATTGCCAAAGTTTTTTTTTCCTACCCGGTCCATTTCCAAAAATCTCCTTTTTTCACTCGAAACCACTTCCTACACTTTTCTACCTTATTCGGAAATTATCAAAATCAACCGGCTAGCTTGTAACTAAATGCCAGTACTTCTCGGACATTGGCCAAGACTACACGCAAGATGTTGGTTTGGCAAGTGGTTTTGGAGACGGGGCCGTGCCTGCTCTTCCTATGCCCCACGGCGCACTCGCCAAGCAGACACACCAACTACAGGAAACAACACTTGGTAATTCCGTTGATAGGAAATAAAAACTAGAATTCTAATTCATTTAGGACTATTATGTTTTTCACCAAATTTGCATACTACTAGTGATAGGTATTTTAAACTCACTATTTCTGTGTCATGAGAGAATAGAAGTTCAATATATACACATGGGGTGGTAGGAGGTAGAACAACCCATATGGGATATGTAAATTAGAACTACTAGGAGTTCAACCACTCATAGTGAAGTCGAAAGTAGAACTTGTGGTGGAGGTAGAATTTCAGGCCTCATTTAGGTATGGTAGAATGACTTTTTCCAAAATACCTTGAACTAAAAAAAGTTTGTAAATCAAGTTAAATTTTACCTACCAAAATCCATTTGAAGTTTCAATACTCCAATCAAAACTTATGAACAAAATTCAAAGAAGATGTTTGAAAATGTAAAAAAAATTCCCTTCCAACACCTATCTTGAGTTTTGTTCATAACTTTTGATTGAAGGATTGAAACTTCAAATGAATTTTTAGAGGTGAAATTTGACTCGATTTACAAACCTTTTTTAGTTCAAATTTTCTTGAAAAAAGTTATTCTACTATGCCTAAATGGGGTCTGAAGTTTTACCTCAAACACAATTCTTAATTTTTGGATAATGAGTGGTCAAGCTTTCATCTTCAAATTATCCCATATTCTTTGAGGGTTCATGATGGACATGAATTTCACTATAAGAGACACCTCTCCAACTTATCTGCCCATCTAAAGCACATGAAGCAATTCCTTCCAATGTCCAACTAATTTTTCCTTCAAGAAAAATTTACCAAATTACTTGGGAGTTGATATTTGGAATTTATTCTTGGTGTAGCTCTCCATGTCATCATCTCTGCCCATTGACCTTGGTGGATTCCTTGAATTTGGGCCATTTAATATCCTGATGCGCAGTAAAGGTTTAGGGACGTGGGTTAGAACGCTATAGCAAGCCACGCACAATGAGCACCAGTTGCCCAAGCCCTCGCCAGAATTTGGCGTGGCCGGACACTTTTGCTAGGGTGGCGCATTTGCCGTGGGGGTCTCCCACAGCCTAGTCTCGGGCACTGAGCGTGTTGAGCTCGTTTGACGTGCTATAGTGGGGTTGCCCTGACAGTAAGGTAAAAACACCCAAAGGCGTCCACATTTTCATTAATGTATAGGATAGAAGGCTCCAGAATGGGACATCTAAGGAGAAAAACAGATGTGTGGAAGAAATTGTTTGTCCAATGATTTCCAATTTTTTTTGGTAGACAGAGAAATGGAAAAGAAACAAACTGCAATTTAAGTTGTAATTTTCTGAATTAGAATCAATTAGATACAATTTTCCAAAGTGAAAAGTCTGTAGATTGTTAATAATGTTCCTAGACTTAGCTGTAATGAATTATCATGTGCCTTTGAAAAGAGCAAATCGGTTTAGAAATAGATGAAGTGGATGCTCACTATGTTCAGGAAAGTTCCATAATATGGGAATAGAGTGTCCTTAAATCGAGTAAGAGAACTTTGTACCTTGAAATTCATATTTATCATTCCTTTCTTACTGTCATCTTGAATTCTGTGTTCACAATTAAATGATGCATTCATGATTAGTGAATCACACATAATAATAAGCTTAGTCCAAAAGCATTGCTCACTGTGCTAAAATCATGCACTTGTAGTCGCATTTTCCTACCTCAAAAAATGGTATCCATTTTTATTTTTATTTTGAAACAAATGATGTCCATTCAACAACCACATGCTTTGTACATGGGTCGCTTCTAAATGCCCTCGCCATTTCAGAGCCTCCTACCTTAGTAGAGTTCTT
The DNA here is from genome assembly GCA_963920665.1 of Straminergon stramineum. Lineage (NCBI taxonomy): Eukaryota > Viridiplantae > Streptophyta > Bryopsida > Hypnales > Calliergonaceae > Straminergon > Straminergon stramineum. The sequence continues at coordinate 16,853,944 of OY987272.1, forward strand.
TAGAAATGTTCCTAGACTTTCATTGAAGTGTCCTTGTAATACGTCATCAAATCGTCCCCTTACAAATTGCTGATTGGTTGACTTCTAAAATTGTTAGGTTTTGATTTCAAGTCCACCTATGTGACAGTTTCAATGGTCTAGGGACCTATGACTTAAAAAATTGATAGTAAATACATGCCGTATCCAAAAATTATAATTATTTTTATATTCATGATTTTCAATTGCTAATGCCACAAAAATATTTTTTCTAGGATAAGATGCTTCCAACTATGTTGAATAGCTTATATTGACAGCTTTGGGTGCTTCTACCTTAGCACTTGTGAATTGTGATTTATCTATTGAATTAGGGATCTTGTTTGGTAGCAATCTTGTTGATAAGAGTCCACTGGGATTTGATTAGTAAGCTTTTATGTTGGAGCTCCCTCTGCCAATGCGATAAAACATAAGTTAGAGCCCCTTTCATGGTCAGTATCGATCAATGGCGCGCTACGAAGCTCTGGGAGCACAATTACAACTGTAGTGTCATCCCTCATAGCGATCAAATGGATCCGTTGCATGTTTGAATACTTTTCTCAATTTGTACTTGAATGATCTCTCTACAGCAATCATTCTTCTCTTGATGCTGCGCATGGCGCAGGGTTCAAGTGTGGGTGGAGTTGACATGTGAAAATTAGGGTTTTTGCTCTTAGGATTCAGCCACGAGGGCTCTAAGAGTAAGCGACAACATTGGCAATGGCATCCTACGCAGATATGTTAAAAGCAAGATTGGCACGCGCCAGTGGAATCGCAACGCACGAGTAGCAGTCAAGCGAGGGCATCGGAATGGTCATAAGACATGATTGAACCAGAACTGATCGCAACCATCACGAACCAAGGGACACTATAACAAAACATGGTAAAAAAAACCCATAGTCAAAATGGACTACGGTTCTTTTTGCCACGTTTTTGTGCAAGCCCACTACGCGCGCAGCCAACGTTTCTTGCAATTTTCCATTGCTATTTTTGGAATTTTGGGGCATGTAATATACTATTAGAAGGTTATTGAAAAGATATTTCTAATGGTATATTATATGCCCCAAAATTCAAAAAATTGCAGTGGGAAATTGCAAAAGAAGCTAGTAGCCTACTACACACGCATGCACAAAAACGTGGCAAAAAGAACTGTAGTCAATTTTGACTGCGATTTTTTTTACTATGTTTTGTTATAGTGGGAGGAATGCGAGGCTGCATCCGACGAGAGCAATGCCAGGCGAGACTCTTCTTGACGGGTATGCCTGCAGTTCTTTTGGCTTTTGGGTTTGCAATACAGTCCTTGAAGTCAAGATCAACTAGGAAGTAGTCCAAAAAGAAATTGGGCAGTTACAAAGACTCGCACTAGTTGCATATTTTGTGGGGGGGGGAGGTGGCAACCTCAACGAGCACTTGAACTGTGGATCACGGAGATGCAAGCGCAAGTAGGAGATTGGGGAGGGTTGGGGAGGGACCTAGGAAAGGGTTTCTTCCAGATACTCACCCAACACTCTGCAACGACATAGAAGCTGCTTATGCAAACCCCTCATAGATCAAAATGGGGAACCTGCATTATGCAAGCATGGGCGACTGGGTTCAACGCCAACTAGCCCACAAACATGAAAATTCCCACCTGGATCATGTTAAAAGGCTTACCAAGAGAATTTCTTGGAATAGTGAAAGAGATCACAGGAGGCCTAGGGGACCTCTTGGGGAGCGACCGCCGCAACCCGCATTCCGCAAACCAACAATTCTATGTTGCGTTGCATGTGGCGCAAGGATGGATAACAAAGGTGGCGGTCACTAATGAGAGCACACAAGAGTGAATTACAATCGAAGTTGACTATTGTAACTTACCGATTTGTTGCCACCTTTGCCTCTCGACTGATCATCTCATGAAAGAGTGCCCACGCTCAAAACGAAATCTTGCACTAGAAAACATAACGAAACAAGGAATGGCCGCATCCTCTAGTCAAGGTCCGAAAGAAGCCACGCCCACCAACCAAATAGAGGGGAACTCAAGTAACGGCCTGCTTCCTCCGCCTCCCCGCTTTGGCAATCACAACCCTGAGATCCTACTATAGAGCGCAGGCTCACCAAGACAAGCCAACGAATCGAAGGCCCCTACCAACATGGAAGGCGGGGAGGCACTGCCTAGCAACATTCAAATGGAAAACGTGACTGACAACAAAGGCTAGGAGATGGTGAACCGGAAAAAGAAGGCACTCCGTGGCAAAGTTATAATGCCTTGTACACAGGTTAGAGCTTCAAACCACAAATCGACACCCATGAGAGCAAGGGAAAACCAATTGAGAGGGAACACAAGGAATGACGAAGGCGGAAGAGCTTCACCAAGCGTTGCTAGCCCCCATAGCAGGGCATCCTTGAGAACCTTCGAAGAACTTCATTAGTAGATCAAAAGGAAGGAGAAAGAATCGCAACCTACAGGAATCACAACCCGGAATAGCCCTAGGACGGAAGCATGAGCTCTACCGCGAACAGGATAAGTGGTTCCAGGTGGTAGCACAGAAATGGATCTCGACCAAGATACAGAAGAACAAATTCAAGAGTAGTCACTAGACCTGAACATCCAGGTCACACCTATAGGAACAGCAGCCCAGATGGCAAGCCAAGGTAGTACTTCTTAAGCCTTCCCCTCAAACCTGAGCAAAATCCGCACCCCTCTAGCTCAAACTCAAGCTAGCCCCTCTACACCCCACACCTCGGCTATACAAAGAATCCCGAAAGAATGGAAAGAAGAGGTCTTTGAATGGCTCAGGAAGAAATATAGTGATATAGAGCAGATTACACACAGCAGAGTCTTGACGCCCAATCAACAAAACAGGATAGTGGTAGCGATCAAGGTAGGGAAGAGACAGAGGTCGTCCCTTTTAAACCAAAGATGGGAAACTCCTAGAAGAGAAAATGGAGGCCATGGCTTTCGGAGCACAGAGCTCTTCCTTGAGTATCCCCCCCTCTACTAATATCATGAAATTGACAATCGAGATGTAGAATGTCCAAGGGCTCAACAATCCAGTGAAGCTAGATATTATTCGAAACTACTTCAGACATCAATTTCAGAGCACCAATATCCTATGCCTTCAAGAACACAGGCTCAGATGTGACCATTACAACAAGTTGAGTCGCCACTTTTGGCCTCAAGTGACATTTGTGGGTTAGGAAGCGGCCCCAGGCTTTGGGAATGTGGATGGAGAGGAAGGCACGGGAACAGGTAGCATCTACATGTGGTTGTCTCCCCAGGTAGCGTAAAGAATCATAGATAGGGGTCACTCACAATGCAGGTGTGTTCAATGGATAAGACTAGGAGGAATCCCAAGAGGTGATATCTCAATACTCAAGATTTATGCCTCAAATAGCTTTAGAGCAAGGTGTGCACTTTGGGAGTCTCTACTTGCCAATCTACCGCGTACATGTCGGTGGATTCTTTGTAGAGACTAGAATTTTGTAGAGAAGTAGTTTGACAAGTCCAATCTCAATGGCCACATCATCTCGGAAGAGGAAAGTAGGGTGTTTTCACCCCTAAAACTTGCCCTAGATGTAGAGGATCAATTCCAAGGGGGCAAAATAAAGTTCTCATGGGACAATCGCCACTGTGATGGTCTCTGTTCTTTGGCAAGACTCGATCATTGCTACTCATTCAACCTCAGAGGAGCCGGACCTCAACCAGTTACAAATTACACAATCGAAGGGGACCCCAGCCACTCAGATCACCTCCTAGTATTTGTCTCTCTCCAACTACTTCCTAAGGCTCCAAGAAAAGCAGCCTATAAAATGAGTAGTTTCTATATTCGCGACCCAGAAGTGAAGGTAGTAGTAAACAAAATCTGGAGGTAGAACCCCTCTTTTGAATTCATAGGGAAGTTCAGAAGAGTGAAAAAATTCTACCGTACTTTTTGCCTCAAAAGGGAGAAGGAGAAGAGGGAGACAGAACTCATGCTGCAGAAGAAGCTAGCTAAAGCTCAAAGCGTGCTCCAAGGGGACCTGCAGAGCCAACCAGCCCATGAAGAAATCAATAGCTTGACTGAGCAACTAAAATTATTGGAAAGACAAACAATGCAAGGACAAAGGATTCATTGTAGAGTCAAATGGATGAAGGCAGGTCACGCATGCACGAAGGAATTCTTCCATAGAGCTAGGCCATACATAGAGGCCTCTTGCATCTTCAAGCTCATAGATGATCACGGAGTCTCCCAGACGAGTCAAGCAAGCCTCGAACTGATCTGTTCTAAGTTCTATGGCAATCTGTACGCAGCCCTATCCAAGAGAGTGGAGCAGGAAGCAGCGACACTGGTGGGCGTAGGCTGCAAGGTGACAGGGGCCATGGCAACAGCCCTAGCCAAGCCAATCAGCCCCGCCGAGATGGACCTCACTCTCCAGGGGTTATCCTCAGGTAAGTCGCCAGGCCTACATGGCGTATTAATATAATTTGTTAAATGCTATTGGGACACCATGAAGGAAGACTTCCTCGCCATGATATAGAAAACGGTCATAGCAAAGAAGTTGCCCCTAGGCATCTCAACAGGGCAGATCACATTCCTGCACAAAGGGGGGGAGCGGAGTCAGTTGACGAACTGGAGGCCTATCACTTTACTAAATGTAGCCTACAAAAATTTTGCAAAGGCCCTGCAGCTTCGTCTTCAGCTTGTTTTGATGGAGATAATCGATGCTGATCAATCTGCATTCTTGCCCCTCAGATTTATCCTCAACAATATTATGTTGACCCATGAAACAATTACTTGGACCCGGCACACGAAATAGCCCCTTATCTTCCTCAAGTTGGACTTCACTAAGGCCTTCGACACTGTTGATTGGGATTTCCTCATGTGTGCTGTGGCAGCCTTTGGCATCCCTCATAGCTTCATCTCCATGACTGAAATGTTATTCAAAGGAGTACAAGCATCAATCAAAATCAATGGGAGGCAATCGCCTTTCTTCCCCATCAAGAGAGGTGTTCGACAAGGGTGCCCCTTAGCACCTTATTTATTTCTCATCATAGCCAAGGTCTTGAATTCAATGGTGAAGAGAGGAAGAGCTACAAGGACGATAAAAGGAATCTCCCTTCCAAGCAAGCACCGGCAGCAAGTTATCGCCCAGTTTGTTCATGATACGTCACTTACCTTATTAGGGGACAAAGTGCTTGTAAAAGCGATGATAGCCCTACTCGACCAATTCTGTGCATCCTCGGGGTTAATTCTCAATTGGAACAAATCCACCGGTTTTTGGACCTCAGCTGATCAAGGAGGGTGGCCAAATTGGACGTATGAGCTAAGCATCACTTGGGTTGAAGGGGACAACCTCAACAAGCTCCTAGGTACGCCATTTGGCATAAACATAGCTACATCTTCAATCAATGCCTTCCTCAAGGAGAGAATCACGAAGAAGCTGCAACTTTGGTCAACAATAAAGATAAATTATATTGGGAGAGGTATGATTGTAAATAGTGTCTTGCTAGGCTCCACTTACTTCTTTGCCTCAATGTGGGGCGGCACAAGGGTTGGCATCAAACAAGTCACGTCCTCCACACAAAACTACATGTGGTCGGGCACACAACATTGAGCCAGGGTCAAAGTGGCATGGCTTCAGTGTTGTCAAACAAAAGATGAAGGAGGAATCAACCTCGTTCACCTACAAGACGCTCTAGTCGTGTTAATGGGGAATTGGATCCTTAAAGCCTATGAACTAGAGAATTCCAACCTCTACTTGTTCTTTCGCCACAGGTTGAGTAACTTCCAGCCCTACACAGAGGGACAGTGGTTGCCAAGCCTGGAGTATTTCTCACTCCCTAACTTCCAAGCATACAAAGGGTTGGCAGCTTGGACAAGAATTGGAACATCATGGAGGAAGTTGCGACCTGAAATCCAAGCAATTCGCCCAACTATACCGGAAGAGGTTAGCCAGGAATCTTTTTGGTGGTCACACTTCTATTCACTAATTGGCCCTAGCTTATCCAAAGCCAGAGTAGTGCAACTACATAGGAAGGGATTGAAACAAATCGGGGATGCACAAAGCGCTGGGCAATTTTTCTCATTCGAGGAAGCCAAAGCCAAATTCGGAATAAAAGACGAGGAGGAAGGGGCATGGCATGTAGTGACAACATCCTTCCTTAATCAATGGGGCCCCAGGCTCACCAACTCCCTCCCCCCCCCGCCCAAGAAGGAGAGTGGGTGGATTGGTTCACAAACAGGGACGCCTGAATCCTCGTCATAGTTCTCCAAGTGATGGGAAGCAGCTTGATCACCATTGGTGGGCTAGCATCAGTGTGGCCAACTGAAATTGAGACTCTAGGTTTCACGGTCCTCCCAAAAGCTTGTCTGCTCCAAGCAAATACCACCGAAATGGACAGAGAACGCACATTAAGCGAGATGGGATGCTTCCAAAGGATACAGGTGGTCCCAATTCAACACGGCCCAAAAAAACCCACGGTCCGCCTCTATTATGGGAGAATCGATCTCCTCGACTGGGACCTAGGCAAACTTGAATGGAAAGTAGCCGGAGGCAATATACCCTTTATGAACTATACAATGCAACTTGGGAGACGTCTACTCAAAAAACACCACCAAGTTCCAAACCCTATGGTCAAGAAATGGGGCGGGGTTCTCCCAGCCCACTTCAGACTCTTGTGGAAGACCATATGGCCCTCGGAGCAAACAAGGAAAGAAGTGGGCCTTCTGTGGCTCATATGGCATAGGGCTATGGCAGTCAATCATTGGAGAGGACGAATCGACAGCACGATCGACATCCGATGTCGAATCTGCCCAAGAAGATCAGACGAAACAGTGCTCCACCACTTCTAGGAATGCTCCTCTACGCAATATGCGTGGCAATGGGTCATACACATTTTGAACGCTTTGTTAGTAGGAGCGGAGGCCAAAGGTCTTTGGCGGCTGTTCACTTGGAAGCAGGGCATTTTCTCCATAAGTATCCCACACAAATTCAACCAGCTCAAGCGGATCTGGCTTTAAATGAGGACTACAGTTCTTTGGACATTGTGGCTGCAGCGTAATGACATGGTGTTCAACTGCCTTGCATGGTCCGCCGAGAGAGTAATGGCGCACATTTGGAATGGGTTACTCGACTACGAGAGGGCTGAATGGGCCAACATGGTGTCTTCCAGGCAGAAAAGGTCACAGGAGTTGCAAAGCAAGATCATGAATGCACTCGTCAAGCGCAAATGCAAATTTGAGATCTTCTCCAAGCTCGAGGCAGGCCAACCGAAGTGGACTCCTTCCGGCCCCAGTGCAGGGTTTATTTTCCAGCCCCCTTGAGGACTGGCGGGCAACCACTGCTGGTAGCGGCGTCCCCTTCCTTCTGGCAGTGCGAGGCTTCCGGCCTCCTTCTGTGCTGTGCAACGGGGGCTGGACTGCTTGGGTGGCCAGCCCTGTCATTCTTGTGGTCTCTGTCGTGTTGTCCCGGGCCAGGCCACTTGTGGCTTTTCTTCCTTGCAATGAAATTTCGTTTCATTTGTGTCTAAAAAAACCCACAAAAAAGACATAAATTAGAGTATAATGCAATTATAATCTCTGTCGACATTGACTGCTAAGAATTTGGGGATTAACTAATTTGGGAACACAAGCTGCCAAGCTCTGTGCCCTAATGATCATGATTTATCACTCACACAGCTTGCATTCCTTGTGTGTGCAGAAGAATCTTCTGTTTGGATGTCAGTACATTTCCTGAAACAGGACGAGAGCGAATCTTCAAAAGTCACCATTCACCGCCCCCGAGGAGGTGGAAGTGATTCCACAATTCTTCTCAGAGGTGCAGAAGGAAGTTTATTGGCAAGAGGGTTGACAGAGGTCTTTGTGGGTTCTATGCCTCTCAGTCCGGCTGCAGTCGATCTGGTAGTGCCAGGCTGACGAGGTTTACTTTATACTTTGCTGGCAATGACTTTTCTTTCATTTATTTCACTAAAAAAACAAAGTCCAAGTTGAAAAATCATGCATTGCGTCCCTGCCATCCTACCACCTCAGGCTCTGAACATACGTACAAGAAAAGTTCGGATCACAAAATAAAGAAAGTATGCTTTTTTAGAGATCCAAGCATTAGTTTGGATGAATGAGAGTTCATTGTGCAAAACATCGCCCCAAGTACTCCGTTCATCCTCCAGAAGATGAACTTTCGAGCGCTAAGGCGTTAAAATTCTCAAACAATCAGCAGCAGACAAGAATGTTCCGTTGCAATGGAACCCAATTGCAAGATGAACAGACTCTTCATTTGCGCTAATCTTGAAACCAAGGTTGGAGTTACAAATTCTCCCCGATCTTGCAGCTGAGTTTCGATCTCCAGCCATTTCCACAACCTCCTGTCAATTCTCCAACTCTTGGCAAACTGGAGGACAGATTTGATCAAATTCTAAGCCCTTCACCAGATGTGTGTCATCCTCACTGTCCTTTGGCCGGACTTTCACATGAAACCTTGAATGAACAGACTCGATCAGTCTTGTTGGCCTGCACTGGAGTTATCATTTCTCTCTAATTAAGCCTTTCTTAATTTGAAGCACCAGTGAATGATTCTTATTAATCGATGCTCTCTACTCATCAACAAATTTGTACAGAAAAACTTGAAACCAAGTCTAACTATTAATTTCTAAAAAGTGTGGATTCTACGAATCTTTAAAAGTCAGCGCGCAGCGCCCACCCCGATCCTTCGTGCGTTCTTATCTTCCATCAGCGCTCCTCTAATCTGTGCGACGTCGTCGCCTCCATCTTAGGCGCGTTCGATCGGTTCTGAGTGAAGAACACCCGGCGTCTCCACCACAGAAACGGCCTACCGTTAATCCGCAGCGCTCACGTAAGCATGCTTGTGTTTGACCAGGGCCCCTGCAGATTAGGGCGGTTAGTTCATTGTTTACTGGTACTTTTGCTGGAGTGTAAAAATGGAGGAACCAAAACCAGACAAAAATTTGGGTGGATCGGAAACTAAGGTAAACCAGCCCATGGTCAACTCCCTAATACAGACATCTATCAAACAATCCATTACAGTTTTCCATCAATCCATGCCTGTTTTTTTCTAATTAATGTAAACAAGACTTCAATAGGTAGGTTAATGGCTGAAATCAATGTTTTGTGTGATGGTGATGGAGATGTTAGAGACTGTTTTAGGAACTTGCACCTTTCTAGTATAATTCATTACAAGAACTACCTTTTTTTATTCCTTTATGTCATGTCCATATTAGAAAATATTTCAACCATGTTAGGAAATATTATAACTGCATTAGGTGGTTTAATGACCACTATGGGTATATTTTTTGATGGCTTTGGGATAATCTAGAGACTATTTTGAGCCATTTGGCCAGTTCGCTTAAAAAATTTATAACAAATTCATACTTTGTCAAAAAAAAATTAAATTTCAATTGCTCTCCCCATTTCTCATGTTTGACTTTATGTGGGAAAAAAATTAAATTTTTTCAAATATATCATCAAGGCAAACCAGTCAATTTGCTTGTTATAGGTTAGTTTACTTTAATCAATGTGCAAAAAAGAAAAGGAGGATATTTAGCCTCCATTTTCTTGAAATTGTGAGATATTACTCACTTACCATTTTGAATCCAAGGCTATTACCTAGCACTACAAGAGAAAGGGGTGTTTTAAGTAAATTTTTACTGAAAATCTCTTTAAAGGTTGACCATTACTTAAAATCTTATGTCTAGGAGTGTACTTAAAAACTCACTTAAAACACTCCTTTCTCTTGTAAAGAATGTTCAGAAGTGTGTGTGCAAGAAAATCTTATTTGTACTAATATTGAGGTTATAAAATAATATATCTTTAGATGCCCCCGGATAATAGCATGTCAACTTGGTAATTTCAAAAAATTAAGAAATTTTTGTAGTCTATTCCCCCAATTGATTGGTTATTTGAACAAATTGCATGATGCCTATTATTCTAAGAAATATTTTGAAATCCAAGTTTGAACAACCCTCTTTGGGCCTCAAATGTCCTTTGGACTTAAATGCCTGTGGTCTTTTTGGGTTTAAAAACATAATTTTTTTGAAGTGTTATAGGTCTAAATGTCACTAATGTATAGAAATCTCAACCATATAATCTTACAATGTACATATTGTAAATGACGTGAATCAAATTTGGAGTCATTTAGTCACATAGATTGCAAGATTATATTGAATTTTTTAGTATTGAAAAAAGATGCTAAAATTTTCATAGCAATGCATTTGGAGGTGAAATTTGATTTCTAAACCTACTCAAAAGAAAAAAATTAAATTATAAAGTGCTTCAAAACTAACATTGAAACACTAAAGTGAAAGAAAATATCATTCAATTGATTCATTGTGTCTCCAAAATGACTTTGAATTAGTTTGAAATGGCAAAAAATGGCAATATGTAAGTTGCAAAAAAAACATCTAAGCCTTAACCTCCTACTAATATGCTTCTCAAACATTGATTACTTCTTGGAATTATATGAAATTTTAACCACACAAACTAGACTAGTATTCACAAATTTTCCAAAAAACATTATTGAAAATGGACACTAGATGAAGAAGAAAGAAGTCATTGAATTTCACTGTAATCCAAAAATGTCCAAATTTTGAACTTCAAATTGCTCTCAAACATTCAAAAAAACTTGGATTGACATGATAATTTTACCACAATAACTAGACTTCAAAGGGAATCTAATCCAACAAATCTTGTTGAAACAATCATTGGATGATGAAGGAGATACAAGCCCCTAAAGTTCCATCCATCTAAACACAGTTTGGTGAACTCAAATTGAACCCAATGGCTTCCAAAAAATCAACACATCTCGCACTCATTTGGAAATTATACCACACAAATTAGACGAGAGAGCACAAATTTTGCAATAAGTTTTATGAAATTCGTACATTGGATGCCTAAGTTTATAGCACTTCGAATTGGACTTCTAGACTATATGGGGACACTTTTGGTCCCCTGGAGCACTTAGGGGTTAAGGGTTAAGGTCATACTACATAGTTATAGTAAAACCTCTCTAAAGCAGTAAAATTGGGACCAGTCTGACACATTAGATAAGAGAGGTTATTGCATTAGGGAGGGACATGATCTTTGAATATAGTTCATATTGTTAAGTCAAGACCAACAATCAATGTGGTCTGACATAACTTTATTGAATTAGAGAGTATTGACTTAGGGAGGTTCTAGCACCCAACAACCGATTCAATTCTGGCAAGGAAAGAACTGAATTCTAGCAACTTCAGGAAAAACTACCGGCAAGATCGATAATCAATCAACAAGCAAGTTCACTTGACAATTGTGGGGTACAGCTAGCTGGCGAGCCCCCTGAAAGAAAGAGAGAAGCGCTTCAAGTCGAGCTACTTGAATGATCCTTGAAATCTTGGATCATGCCGAGACACTTAATTGTTTCCTTGACTTGGCGGTGTGGTCCAGTCGGGCACATCGATGGCCACTTTAATTGTGCTCTGCATCGGCATCCAGATCGACGTCGCTCTTCACTGAAGTGAACATTTTCTAATGAGGTACCTCGTTTCGCTTGAAGCAATCATTAAGCCTCCAGTTCGGATTCTTCGTCTTCTTGTCACAGTAGCAGCCTAAAGCTGTCAGACAAAACAAGAAAGTCACGGACAACACAAAGAGAATGATTCCAACGGTCAGGCTCATGCCTCCACCGCCTCCTCGGCCTCGGCCTCCACCTCCTCTGCCACCACCGCCTCTCAAAGAGCGTCGCCATGGAACCTCGAGTGTTTCGAAGTGGGGAATCCCGCCTAATATCCGATTCGAACCTTGCAATGAACTGTTTCCAGGAACTTCTACAGTGGAGTATTGTGGCGACGCCGAACTCAGTTGCGGACGACCAAGGACACAGACTGCGAGACTTAAACACAGAACGGCAAGTAGCACCCTTCCAGATGGCTCCATGTTGCAAATCGAGCTGAAAAATTCACTGAGAAAACTCTGTAGCACTCTTAATTCCGCAGCAATATTAATGGCCGGTCGAATGCGAAATTGACAGTCGAAGAACTAATTCCTACCGAACGATCTCTCTTCAGCAATGTCCTGAATTGAAACACGCTCCAATTCTCAATGGCACCCCTGCCAGTAAGTGATTCGTTCTTATGTTTGCTTCAAGCATATGTACCGAGCTGACGAAATGATGCAGCTGCAACTACGCGACGAGGAAAGACGGGCCGACTGGGTGCAGCCGATGCCGACTGAGCAGCGAAGAAACTCGCCGACAGACATTGTTGCAACAAAACAAGTGAGGGACAACTAAGTGCCGTGCAAGCATAGTCCGATGGTTCAGCTTTACCGGGTGCGCGTGCCGACAGTTGATTGTGAGTTCAATACTAGACTCAATAAAATCTGTATTTAATTAGTGTCATCCATTCTGACTACCGTTACTCAAGGCTGTTGTTACAGTATTTTTGTGTGATGGATGAAAAAATTCACCAAGAGTATAGTAATTACACCTAAAATCGCATGAATATGATCTGCAGCATGATTAGTATGCTCTAGAAAATGAACAACAATTTTTGTACATCAGTGAAAGACTATGAATCAAAATGCAAGTAGTTCCATAATTTTTGGATGCATTGTGAAATAGTTACAAATTTTGAAGATGCAATGTAGAGGGTGCTAAAAGTGTCATGTAGGTGATGCCAAAATCTAATTGATGCACATCAAGAAATCACACTAGAAGTATTGAAACATGTCATCGAGAATAAGGTAAAACAATAGAAAGTATACTGAAAATGGACCACTTGCACCTCCATAGTACTATAAATAGAATGGACCGTAACTCCACCTTACACTTGTCCTTGTAATGCCATTTCGGGTATCATTTCAGGTATCCTCCCTGTTCAATTTTCCTTCAAAAATAGGAGTTGATTTTGAGAAACTGTGGTCCATTTTAGGTGTAGTTACCTTATCCAAACTCCAAAGAGCAAGATCTTTGCCAACATATTTGGTAAAAAAATTCTTTGAGAAAAAAAAAATCATAGCATTTTAAAATCAATTACTACTAGTGACACTAAATACAATTTTAATATCCAATTAAAAGTGATTTTTGCAAGAATATTTTTCATTTATCCACTATAAGAGAAAGGGATGTTTTAATTATAGTCCTAGTAATATAGTCTTTTAAATAATGACCTATCAGGAGTCTTTTAAGTAAAATTTTACTTAAAAGACTCTTTGGAGGTCATTACTTAAAAGACTATACTGCTAGGACTATACTTAAAACACACCTTTCTCTTGTAGTGATCATAGTGTTTGTTTTCCAAGACAAAGGAACCTAGCCTATGAAGCAAATATAACTAGTAATTTTGAAAAAAAAGATAACTATCTTCTAATAATGCAGCATGACATTGTCTATTGAACTATACTTAAAACATTCAATTCTCTTGTACTGCATGAAATGCAAATATCATGCAATTTATGTAGTAAAAGATTCTTCCACACATTTTTACACTAGTCTAGTATAAGATCGTATGGTTAAATATGAAATTGGAAAAAAAAAATCTAGTTTTTTGCTCTTTAAAATAAAAATGACAATTTTGAGTGTTTTTTGATGGAAAAAAGACTTGGACAATAGGGGTTACACAATACTTTGTAGGGATCACACAATCTCATATATTAATTTCAAAATTTCTAAGAGTCCCTTGAAGGGATTATTGAAGATTGATGCAAGTATTGGCAGTACTTTGGCACCATCCCAAGTTCCCAACTATGGTAGATTTTATGACGACCAATTAATAAAAGAAAAACTAAAATATAATTTTTGGTACAAAACGGGTAAAATGGAAAATTAGTTGCTCATAATAAGTTTGTTGCAAGTTAATGCTAATCATTACATTACTAAAAATGTATCATTTTTTGTCACAAGTTACTAAAAGGTTAAGTTGGTTGGGTACTTGGGTATAATAAGTATATGTGAAGTTCACAATTCTAATTGGTCATTCCATTACGGAAAAGTTGTCTTCCTTGGTCATTGATTACCAAATAGACACCTCGTGTCATATAAATTTTAAAAAGATATTTGACTTCAAATATGAAGCAAGATATAATAGGATACTAAGGTTTCTTACCACCAATCATTAGGTAAGGAGTTCAAACCCATGGCCTTTATTATACAATTTCTAACTAAATATTGCACTTAATACCACCATTTTGCTTATAGTGCTATGGTCTCAATTTATGGCAAAATTTCTTGTAGATCTTTTTGAAGATAGGAAAAATTATTAGCTTTTTAGGAATATAATTTTTATTTCAATAAGTGCCAAGGAACAAAGTTATGCCACAATAAAGTTCAAAACAAGCGAAGACATGTAACAATAACAATTTTTTTTTAAATAATTTAAAAATAATTATTCACTATGTATTATATTTTCCTCTGTGTAGATACAAATTATTTGATGAAGACATTCTCATACTAGTATAGTGCAAGAACCTAGGGTGTGATATTTAAAAAAAAAGAATCAAATGTTTAAAAAAGTCATTGTTTGAATTGAAAATTGTAGTTTTGAACGTTTGTTGATGAAAAAATGGCTTTAAGACTTAGGGTTAATCTACAAAAATAAAGCTTGACATATATTGTTTTTTTCTATATTAAAATTGAAAGAATTATCACAAATGAAAGCTCTAAAAGGATCCAAATTATATAATATTATGCATATTTCAATTATATATATATATATATATATATATATATACATATACATATATACATATATATAGGTTATTAAATTGAAAAAAAAATTCTCACTCTATTCTACATTTTTCATAAGAGTTTCAAATTATTCTAATATGGATGATTGCAAGAAACACTTGACCCAATTTTTGTCCCCTTGGCCTTGGAAAAATGTTTTTTTGCTTATAACTTTTATGTCGTATGTTAGTCTTGCATGAAATTTGAAAGGAAGGTAAATCTAGAAGTTGTAGACATTGAGTTTTTTTTTCAATTCTTAAAAAATATTTTACTATTTTGAAACAACCCCAATTGGATGTCTACCTTGGCCATTGGGCCTACCATTGGGAAGGGGGGAAGGGGGAGGAATACTATTTTTGATCCAAAAATGGGAATTTGAAGCTCAAGATTGGTATTCAAAAGCTTCTACCAAGTTTACACTAGAGCAAGAAGAGATTTTTTTAAAATAGTAAATTTTTTACCTTTGACATGTGTTTAAATACACTACCTTTGCACAAGTGTAGAGAGCACAATTTTTTTCCCCAAGGATGACAATGGTTACAAAGGAGCATCTTCAAGTTAGAAAAAGTGGATTTTTTTATTTCTAAATTTTTTATTTCTTTCATATTTTATAAAAATCAAACATGAAAGTGTCCATTTTCTTGGCATTTTCCATCGTGCATTTTCTCTACATAACTTTTAGAGATAAATTTTTCTAGGTCTAAATTTTTAGAGACTAACTATTTTCAATGCTTTACAAATTATCCATATTTATTTTTATTTTTAAATTCTTTATTTCAACATGTCATAGTACTCCAATATTAAGGCCGTTTTGAGCCAAAAATGGCAAATATTTCTTGCAATGACCCATATATATTATATAATTGGTCAGATTTTTAGTTTTATCTTTAATTTAAAAAAAATATCACCTTCAATAGAAAACACATTCTTTTACTAGTGAGAAATATCATAATTTTATACATCAGTTATATAAAAGGATAACTAAAGCTCTTCATAATGGCATTAGATAGTCATGAAGATCATTGGCAAGGATGTTTTGGGTGTAAAATATAAAATAAGGAATTGATTAATTTTCAAACCAATCTCCATTGCTACTTGCACATCTTGAAAAAAAAATTAACTAGATTTTTTGCTATATTTACTGATTTATTTTCAATTTCTGCTATAAAAATTGTATGAATGACAATTTTTCACCAAACAAATTGAAATATTTTTGCATTGATAGGCAATCCACAAAATCACATACTAAAAATATAAGACTGATATTTGAACAGAATTTAAAGGCTAAATGTAGCTCAGCATGCTATTTGACCAATTTGCAAAAGGATTTAGTCCATTGAGGATTAAGTTCATGTTGTAAGCAGACCATTGAAATCAACAGTACACAGCACCGCAACCGATTCGGTTCTGGCAAGGAAAGAACTGAATTCTAGCAACTTGAGGAAAAACTACCGGTAAGATCGATAATCAATCAACAGGCAAGTTCACTTGACAATTGTGGGATGCAGCTAGCTGGCGAGACCTCTGAAAGAGAGAATTGAAGAGCATCAAGTCGAGTTATTTGCATCGATCCTTGAAATCGTGGATCAGAGACACTTAATTGTTCCCTTGACTTGGCGGTGTGGTCCAGTCGGGGCACATCGATGGCCACTTTGTGCTCTGCAACGGCATCAGCTCGACGTCGCTCTTCACTGAAGTGAACATTTTCTCACGAGGCATGCAACTTGTTGCGCTTGAAGCAATCCATAGGCCCCCATTTCGGATTCTTCCTCTTCTTGCTGGCACACCAGCAGGCCAAACTTGTAAGCGAAAGTACGAAAGTCACGATCGACACAACTAGAATGATTGTAACGGTCGTGCTCATGTTATCACCCCCGCCGCCGCCGCCTCCTCTGCAACAACCGCCTCTCAAAGAGCGTCTCCATGGAACCTCGAGTGTCCCGAAAATACGATTCGAAACTTGCAATGAACTGTTTTCAAGAACTTCAACAAAGGCGTGTTGTGGCGACACCGATCTCGGTAGCGGACGACCAAGGACACAGGCTGTGAGGTTCAAACACAGTACAACAAGTAGCATCCTTTTAGATGGCTCCATGTTGCAAATCGAGCTGAAAAAATCAATGCCAAATCTCTGTCGCACTCGTAATTTGCAACGATGACCGGTCGAATGCGAATCGAAAAAGAACTAATTCCTATCAAACTATCTAATGTAACTTCAACAATGTCCTGAAACGCCGTCCGACTCTCAATGACACTCTGGTAAGTGATTCGTTCTATTGTTTGCTCCAAGCGTATGTACGGAGCTGAGAATGACGAAATATGTAATGCAGCTGCAACTACGCAAAGAGGAAATTAACACGGGCAGGGCCGACTGATTGCCGACAGATATCATTGCAAGTTGGTCTGCAAAACGAGTGACGGACAAGCTAGTGCCGTGCACGCATGGTACGATGGCCGGTTACAGCAATACCGGGCAGGGTGTTTTTTTTAGGCAATTAAATGCCCAATTGCCTCAAAAAAAAATGGGCAGCTTCAAGCCTATAGAAAAAAAAAGGGGGTAAATGTGTTAAAAAATGCCAGACTATCATCATTGCTCTGCACATTGTTGCCACAATGTTTCCAAAACCTCATTTTATCCATCATGCAAAGCCAATACATACAAATATTGCATACAAAAATTAGATATTCAAAATTGTATACTCATAATTGGCCTCATTCAATTCAAATCCCCATAATGAAGGAGCCAAGGAATGTAGAACCTTCTTGAAAGGAAGGCCACATAACCATTTGTGTGAAAACCAAAAAAACACATTGATACCGGGTGTGCAGGCGGACAATCGATTCTCTCTCTCTTCCTAGTTCCCTCCTTCCTGACCCATCCAATTGAAGGACGCCAAGACACCTTCCACCCATCCAAGCAAGTGTATTGGCAAGTTTGACAAGTTGTTGTTGGCTACCTTCTTTTCTAGAGTGAATTCAATAACCTCAAAATAATCCTTTGGTAAGATGACTTCATAGAAGTGCAAACTCATTTTCATGAAGATTCCAAGCTAGTTTGTGAACCTTTTAAATTAGTTCATGATTCTTCTAAATTGACTTTCAAACATGTGTCACACACTCACAGTCTCACACCTCAATTTCATGATAGTGGACTTTGAATTCTAGAAACTTCATGAACCTTCCAAACCAATTTCATAAATCTTTTTGCACTACATGGTTTTTTATTCACAACTTCTCACCTCCTCATTTTGCATTCTTTGCCTTCTTGTTGTTCATTGGTTCGGACTCTTTGTTTTGTGCTCACCTAGAAGCTTCTAACTTACCCTTGATGATGATTATCTTTAGGTCTTTCATTACAATACCTCAAAGCTTGAAGCAAGCAGTGGCGGTTCTTCTCTAGTCTTTAATTATTGTATTGTACAGTACCCGGCAAGTCTGAATTGTCCACCCAATTTTGCCATTCAAAACAATTTTGAATAATATATAATATGATTGACATTTTTTGACTAGCACAATCAATATTCAATTCTTATGCAATTCCAATCAAGCATATGAGATTTGGGTTTTTAAAAAGTAAAACTCCGTTTTGGTAAATTATTTCATTTAAAATTCATAGTTTTACATGATAATTGATTGAAAATCTTTTGTGATGAATTTTTAAATTTGATTGTGTTGGTATGTAGTAAACATTCATATGCACATCTTTCTTGCAATAAACATATCCAAAAAGTTTTAGAATTTCTTCACAAAGGTTTCAAAAATTGAGGTGACAACGTCTAAAATTTGAAAAATAGATGTTTCATCATTGCAATTAGATTTTCTATTTAAACTTCACACTATTACTAATTCTATACATTTGACAATGAAGCTACAATTGCATTGCCAAAATCTAATTGCAATGGTGAAATATCTATTTTTCAAAATTTGGACATTGACACCTCAATTTTTGAAACCTTTGTGAGTAAATTCTAAAACTTTTTGCATATGTTTATTGCAAGAAAGATGTGCATATGAATGTTTACTACATATTGCCTTGATTGATTTATAAAAATTCATCATCAATGTTTTTCAATTAATTATTGTGTAAAATCATTAAAATTTAATGAAACTATCCTCCAAAAATGAAGTTTTGGTTTTCTACAATCCAAATTTGGTATGCTTGATCTGATTTGTATAAGAATTGAATGTTAAGTATGCAAGACAAAAAATGATAATAATATTATACATTCTGCAATTTTCTTTGGAATGGCAGAATGGGGTGGACAATTTATAGTTGCTAGGTATTGTATAGTAAGGTGACAATCAAAATGGCATTTTTGAATTTGCAGTGAAGGAAATTTCACATTTGACAACTTTGACAACCTCCCGAGGGCGGAAAAATTGGTATTTTACCAAAAAATGTTTTTACAAGATCATCTCAAAGTTAATAACATGTGTACCAATTTGAAAGACAAAATATTCACCAAAAAAAATATATTAAAAAATCTACCAACATTAACTATGTAGCTGTGAAAAGAAATTCATTGCTTCCAACTTTAATAGACTCCCAAGGATTGAAAAAAAAAATTTGTTGTGAAATTTTTGGAACAAAAATTTCTCTATGTTAATAACATAAGCTCCAAATTTCAAGGCCAAAACATCAATACAATAAAAGATATTCACAATCTACCAACATGTGTTGTTTTGAGAAACAATCATGGAAACCATTTCACTATTGCCAACTTTGACACCCTCCCAAGGGTTGAGAAATTGTCTATTTATCATGAAATTTTTGTCACAAGATGTTCTTCATGTTAATAACCTGTGTGCCAAATTTCAAGGTCAAAAATACAAAATAAGATGTTCACAATCTACAAATGTGTATGTCCTCCATTTGCCACAATTATTGCTTCTAACCTACAAGGTATAGAATGACATAATTGAAGGAGCTTTTTACCACTGATTAACCTCCACTCTCTTTCAATAACTACCTTCAAGTCATCTAAGTTTCTAGGGCATATTGAGCCACGTTGCATAGCATCTTTCAAAATCTTCCAAAGGTTCTCAATTGGATTGAGATCAGAAGAATTTGTAGGCCAATCGAGCTTCTCTAGAAGGCGTGTTTATCTCCATTCTTCACATAGTTTTCTATGATGGACAGGTGTGCCATCTTCCATGAGAAATCCATGTGACACTCTTTCCATGAAATGAAGCAACTCGCCATTGTAGACCATTTCAACAAAATCCTTAGCAGAGCGTCAATCTTTAGGCATAAAAACAAGTTGTGACTTTTGCCCTCCAACATATGCGCTCCAAATCATCAAAGAAGTTCTCCCACTCTTAAAAGTATAACTATACAACTTGATATATAGCACTCATATGCATTTCTCCAAACATGAACTTGTCTAGAATTCTTTCCAACTTCAAAGGTAGACTCATCTTTCCAAACAGCTTGCTCCCATTCTTCTACACTCCACCCACAACAAGGTTGTCATACCGGATGAGTCAGGGTGATCAGATGGGACGGACGGACAGGCAAACTGGACGGGATGAACGCCTTTCATTTTTGAAATTTTTGAATTAGCAAGTCGCTTCCACCCTAGCGGTCCACATTGGAATCAGGGCGTGGATATGGAAGTCAGGGTGGGGACGTGGAAGTCAAGGCAGGGACATCAGTGCAGGGTGTGGACTTCCCATTGAGGCGTGGACGCCTAGTCAGGGCGTGGACACTCTTGAGGGGCATGGACTTCTCGTCAGGGTGCGGACTTCTTGTTAGGGCTCGGACACAGGGCACAGACATCCCACTCCTCAGCCATAGTGGGGGGGAAGTCAAATTCGCATTGAATTTGGTCATGGGATTCTTCTTTCCCATGGAGAGGAGGAACCCATTAATGCAACTAGACCTTCATTTGAGTTTGAGGAATATCTTCAAGTTAATGGTTGCATCAAGAGGTCCAACCACTTTTTGGGTTCAAAGACAATGTATGGAAGCATGTCGCTCCTTTCTTACGGACGAACTTCTCCTTCTTGCCTTCATCAGGCACTTGAGAACTAGGACCCACCCCAAAAAAAATTTAGAAAATGAAACTAAACTTCCAAACTAGAAGGACAAAATTTGTGTGAGTAGAATCCCAAAGGGTTTGGAGTCCCAATGAAAGACAAGGTACATATTTGTTTAAATTTGTATTCAAGGATTCATTTTTTATTCTTCTAAAGAGAACCTATTTGGATGTAGAGTTTGGAGTTTACAAGTCAAATCATAACCAACTTATACTTTTGGGGATTTTTGTTCAAGGCTTTATTTTTGAAATAAATAGCTACAATGGTTTGGATTGAGATCAAATACAAATTATAATGCATTGAAATATACTTGAAGGGTTTGTTTTCGGAAAAAGAGGCTACAAGGGTTTGGGTCTTCAAGATTTGAATGGTATATTCTTGTAATGGGGATACCAAAAGGGTTTGGTATTGAAATGAAATACTAGTTACGTTATTTTTGAATTCAAGTTCAACAGTACTTTTTTGTAATGGGTAACCCAAACCGGTTTGGGATTGAAATGAAATACTAGTCAAGTTATTTTTCAATTCAATCATTCAACTAGAAAATATTATTTTTGTAATGGGATCCTAGAATGGTTTGGGATGGAAAATTTGAAATCAAATACTAGTTAAGTTATTTTTGAATTCAAGTTCAATAGTACTTTTTTGTAATGGGGATACCAAAGCAATTTGGGATTGAAATGAAATACTAGTCAAGTTATTTTGAATTCAATCATTCAACTAGAAAATTTTATTTCTGTAATGGGATCCTATAATGGTTTGGGATTGAAATCAAACACAAGTTAGGTTATTTTTGAATTTAAGTTCAATGGGTTATTTTTGAATTCAAGTTCAACGAGCTATTTTTGTAATGGGTAACCCAAACCAATTTGGGTCTTTGGGAATTGGGATTGAAATGAAATACTAGTCAAGTTATTTTCAATTCAATCATTCAACTAGAAAATTTTATTTGTGTAATGGGATATTGAAAGGGTTTGGTATTGAAATCAAATACTAGTTAAGTTATTTTAGAATTCAAGTTCAACAGTGTATTTTGGTAATGGGATTGTAGAAGGCTTTGGAATTGAGATGAAATATTGTTAAGATTTTTTTGAAATTCACCTTCAACACGTTCTTTTTGTAAGGGGCTACTAGAGGGTTTGGGATTGAAATGAAGTATTTGTTAAGATATTTGTATGTTCAAGTTTGTGAATTCACGTGGGGAAGTTTTTCATGGAGAGAGTTCAAATTTGGCTTGGAGGAAGTTCAGGTCTATCACTTGGATAAGCTTCCATACATACGCCTAGGTTAGGGCATAGACTTCCCGTCAAGGCACGAACGCAGCCTTAGTAGGGGGGGAAGTCAAATTCACATTGAATTTGGTCATGGGATTTTTCTTTCCCATGGAGAGGGGGAAGCCATTAATGCAATTTGCCCTTAATTTGAGCTCGGGGAATATCTACAAGTCAATGGCTACATGAAGAAATCCAACTACTTTTTGAGTTCAAAGACAATTCATGGAAGGATGTGGCTCCTTTCTTCTGCCCCACTTGTCCTTGGCTTCCCCAAGGACTTGAGAACTAGTCCCCACCCAGAAAAAGGAGATTTCAAAAAATGAAAATTAACTTGCACACTTCAAGAAAAAAAAATTCGAAATTAGACGCTAGAAATTTTTGGATTTATAACAAAAGACAAGGTACACATTTTTTTAAATCCAAGTTGAAGGATGCATTTTTGAATTCTCCAAATAGAAACTAAAAGGATTTAGAGGTCCAAAAACAAATCAAACATGGCTTATATTTGGTAGAGTTCTAATTGAATGGGTTTATTTTTGGTAATGGGGGCTACAAGGGTTTGGAAATTGGAATTCACATCATTAATGTATTACAATGTATTCAAATGTAGTTCAAGGATTTATTTTTGAAAATAGAGGCTACAAGGATTTGGAAAGGAAACAAAATGCAAGTTCTAGTGGTTTTGAAGCAAGTTCAAGGCTTTTGTCTTGTTACTGGATGCTACAAGGGTTTTGATTTCAAATCAAATAGAAGTTATGTTTTGTTTAGTTATAGTTGAAGGCTTTATGGTGTTAATAATTTTTGTTCCAAGTATTTAAATTTTAAAATTCAAATCAAATACAAGTTAGATGTTATGTGCTTGTACTTCAAGGGCTTCAACTCCTTCAAGTTGAAATATGGGTTATAAGGGTTTGGAAATCCCTTCAAATACAAGTTCATATTTTTGGGTTCTACTTCAAGGGTTCATTTGTGTTAGTGAAAGATATAAGGATTGGGATTTGGAAATTCAAACCTTTTGGTTATTGCTTATAAATTCAAAAGGAATTAGTATTTTTTGCCTACAATGCAAAAAAATATGGTTCAATTGAACAAGGGGCCCTTTACTACTTCTTAATGGAGAATGAATTAAATTCATTCGCCTACATGGAAAAAAAATACAAGTCCATAGAGCAAGGTTCCTCTTCATTTACTTTTAAATTTACAAGAAATTAGTTGCACTTGACCCCAATGGAAAAAATATAGTTTGGTTGTACAAGGGCCCCCCTTCATTAAAAAATAAATTAGTTCAATTTGACTCCAATTTAACCTCTAAAGGACCAAGGCCTATTTTTTGCCCAAAACCACTCAAAACTGCCATTTCTTTAGCAAAGAGTAAAAGAAATTAAAAAAAAAATTCCACATCTAACCATAGGATCCTACAACTGACTAGTATGAGAATGTGTGAAAAAAAATTCAGAATTTTGGACCACACAGATTGCAAGAAATCTGCATTTGAAGTGCAAAAAACAAGTTTTTCAGCACATTGTGGGATGAGATTTTCTGACTTTGAACATTTTAAACTTTAAATTTTTGCACTACAAATTTTTGAGCTTTAAATCTTTAAAATAGAGAATTGAGTTGAGGGTCTAGAAAAAAAATGGAAAATAAAAAAATAATAATTTTCATTATTAACAAAATTGTTAAGTAGTAGGTACAAGATAGTAGGAAAATCTAAAATACTAATATCTTTTATATGGAATTAAAATGCATTAATCCCAATGGTGAGATTGTTCTAGCAAAAAATCTAAACCACAAGGAACTTTTTTTTTTCAATTATAAAAATTGCATTCGAAAATGAATCCTACAAGTTATTTTTTTCAGGAAGATGCTCTACGTGTCCCCAAAAGAAGATTGTCTATAACTTTCTCATAACAAATCCAAATGGAATGAATCAAAGCTTCCTAGATAGACAAAAATATAATCTATGGCAAGAAAACCTAAAAAGAAAAAAAAATTCAAATTTCTGCAAATTTTTTTTTTGTTGAAACCCCTCTCCCCTGTTTTGAGCTTATTTGGGCATAACTTTTGTTCCTAGGCACCAATTGAAAAAAATATATATTCCCACGAAGCTTATAAGTTTTTCTATCTACAAAAAAAGTTTCAAAAAATCAGGACAAAAATTCAGCCCGTAGGTACCTGCCCAAAATCCCATTTGTCCCACAAGGGGACAATGGTCCTTTAGGGGTTAAAAAAAGTGGTTCATGTGAGCAAGGGTCCCCCCTTATTGCCCATAAATTCAAAAGGAATTAGTAATTTTTTGCCTACAATGCAAAAAATATGGTTTAATTGAATGAGGGCCCCTTTATTGCTTCTTAATGGATAATGACTTAAATTCATTCGCCTTCAAGGGAAAAAAATACGAGTCTATAGAGCATGGTTCTTTTCCTTGACTTTTAAATTTACAAGGAATTAGTTCCACTTGGCCCCAATGAAAAAAAATATGGTTCGGTTGTACAAGGACCCCCTTCATTCAAAAATAAATTAATTCAATTTGGCTCCAATTTTGAAAAAATCGTCCATACCCCAACTACTTCTATCCGCACCCTAACTACTGTTTGCGCCCCGACTCACTCTAGTCCCTGCCCTGACATTCATCTGCGCCCCAACACAATTCCATCCCCGCCCTGACTTCCGTCCATGCCATGGCAAGATTCCATTCGTGCCTTAACTAAGGTCCGTGCCCCTACCGGTGACGTCCATTCCTTGGATCCTATTTGGCAACCATGTGGCGTCAAAGTGGTAGCCAAATCACCTATTTTTTCAATTAAAAAAAGTCAACTTAGTGTTGACTACATTGGATGGGCAAGACCTCTATTGGACGAGCAAACCGGATAGATGGACAAACCAAACGTTCGCCCAATATAACAACCCTGATCCACAATGCTTTTGACCAAAATCCAATCACTTAGACATATGACGAGGTGTCAAGGAAGTTTTTTTTATTGCAATTCAACTGAAAATGCCACTCCCATGTAAGACCCTTTGAATAGTTCTTCTAGACACTTGAGTAGTCCACATACTAGTAACCTCTGAGAGTATCGAGCAATGATGAGTTTTTGAGACATGTATAAAAGCACAAACATCTCTATTACTAAGCTTCTTAGTGTAACTTCCACCACAAGGTTTACACTTGTAGGTTCCATCTTCTTGAAATTTTTTCCAACATTTTAATTGTTCTAATAGGGACTCCAACAATAGCTACAATGTCAACTCCTGTCTTCCTTGCAAGCACAAGTTTCATCTGAAATAGCCATCATCTATAAATTTTAGAATGCTAATTGGATCCAAAAATTTCAATAACCAACCTCATGCACTCATCACTCAAACCTTAGTTAGTGATTACCCATCATCCATGATCCAACCCTCACTCACTTAGTCACCACATAGCCTCACTCACTTAGTCATCACATAGCCTTGACTCACTCACTTATCACATCCTTCATGCACTCAATCATCACTTAGGCTATTCATGTTTACAAACCTTCAATCCTCTACTCAGAAAAATAATCATCCATCACTTGTGTCTCAAATCATCAAACATCCCACTTCTTGTAATGCTCAATTCTAAATGCAAGCATTCATATTGAGAGGAAAAAGCTTCTTCATGCATCTATGGTAACTATCCAATTTTTGAACAAGTGCATTTTTTGAGATGTGACTAGGGCTTTTTTGGGGGGGGGAAATTTCGCCAAATCTGTAAAAATCTGACAACTGTAAATCTGTCCCTCCAAAATCTGGCATGTGTAGTGAAGCCACCACATGAGACACTAGTCCAAAAAAAAGCCCTAGATGTGACAAGCACACAAATCCAAATTTGGATATCCTTGATTTTATTGAGAAGCATTTATATTTAGGGATTGCATTATTTGGATAATTTTAGTCTGGAAGCATGAATGTTCAAAATACTTCAACATTTTTAGTATGTCCATAAAATGTTTCTCACAACTACACATATTTGTAGATTGTGAATATCTTATTTTTTATTTTTGACCTTGAAATTTGGCACACAGGTTATTAACATGAAGAACATCTTGTGACAAAAATTTCATGATAAATAGACAATTTCTCAGCCCTTGGGAGGGTGTCAAAGTTGGTAGTAGTGAAATGGTTTCCCCCATTGTTTCCCACAACTACACATGTTGGTAGATTGTAGATATCTTTTTTTATATAAATCTTTTGACCTTCAAATTTGGCACACATGTTATTAGAATAGAGAAGATTTTGTGAAAAAAATTCATGGTAAATAAAATAAAAATGCAGCCCTTGGGAGGGTGTCAAAGTTGGTAGTAGTGAAATGGTTTCCCCCATTGTTTCCCACAACTACACATGTTGGTAGATTGTAGATATCTTTTTATATATAAATCTTTTGACCTTCAAATTTGGCACACATGTTATTAGAATAGAGAAGATTTTGTGAAAAAAATTCATGGTAAATAAAATAAAAATTCAGCCCTTGGGAGGGTGTCAAAGTTGGCAGTAGTGAAATGGTTTCCATGATTGTTTCTCAAAACAACACATGTTGGTAGATTGTGAATATCTTTTTTTGTATTGATGTTTTGGCCTTGAAATTTGGAATATATGTTATTAACATAGAGAAATTTTTGTTCCAAAAATTTCACAGCAAATTTTTTTTTCAATCCTTGGGAGTCTGTTAAAGTTGGAAGCAATGAATTTCTTTTCACAACTACATAGTTAATGTTGGTAGATTTTTTAATATATTTTTTTTGGTGAATATTTTGTCTTTCAAATTGGTACACATGTTATTAACTTAGAGATGATCTTGTAAAAATATTTTTTGGTAAAATACCAATTTTTCCACCCTCGGGAGGTTGTCAAAGTTGTCAAATGTGAAATTTCCTTCACTGCAAATTCAAAAATGCCATTTTGATTGTCACCCCACTATACATCAAAGTAAGAAACAAAAACCCAATGTAGTTTGAGTATGCAATCGTGGAGAACGATTAGGAAAATTTTGTATGTAGGTGATTGCAAGAAACATTTGTCCTATTTTTTTTCCCCTTGGCCTTGGATAAGTGTATATTTGCTAATAACTTTTGCATCTTATGTTGGTTTTACATGAAACTTGAAATGAAGATATATGTAGTAGCTTTAAACATTATAAACATTATTTATATTTAAAATAATTATTTTACTATTTTTGAACAACCCCTATTGGTTGTCTATCTTAGCCACTTTGGGGGGGGGGGGGGGGGGGGGGGATATTTAGTACTATATTGATCCAAAAATGCAAATTTAAAGCTCAAAATTGGGATACAAGGACTTCTACTAATGTTACATAAGCCTACAAAGAGATTTCTAAATATAGTAAATTATCCACATTCCACATGACCACATGTGCTCAAAGTGCACTAATGTACCTCTATGCAAATGTAGAGAACACAATTTGTTTCCCCAAAGATGAAAATAGTTGAGGAGGATCATCTTCAAATTAGGAAAAATGAATATTTCTATAATTAAAATTTTTATTTTTACTATTTTCTAAAAATCAAACATTAAAGTGTGCATTTTCTTGGTATTTTCCATTGTGTTTTTTTGGTGCATAACTTTTAGAGATAATTTTTTTAGGGTTTTGTATCCTCAACTTCTCACTTCCTCATTTTGCATTCTTTGCCTTCTTGTTGTTCATTGGTTCCTATTTTTTTAATGCCTCTAGCCTTGCCATTAATTTTTCTTTGGTCTTTCATTATAGTGTACTTCAAAGCCTGAAGCAAACAGTGTTGATTCTTCTCTAGTCATTGATTATTGTACATCAAAGCAAGCAATACAAACCCAATGTAATTGGAGTGCACAATTGTAGAGAGCGATTAGGAGAATCTTATACATGACGTACCATTCTTTATAAAATAAAGTTCTACAATTCATGAAATCAATTTTGTGAAGTTGTGAATATGTGCACCAAATTATGAAATTGTTCATAACAATACAATATGTAGGGTACAAGCATACTTGGGGTACCCCATAAATGTCGCCACACAATAGAATTCAATGAAATTCATTCCTTTAATATGGATTAAGTTACATATATTGTTGTAAGAACTTAACTTTAATACAAACTTGCTTGCCTCAAGTCAAATACAATATGGAATCATCCCCAAAAAATTGTCATTAATTGATTAAAGTTGTTAATTAGATTCTTGGAGCCCCATTCAAGACTCTGTCACAATGTCCATTTTTCACTCATGAATCAAAAATGAATATAAATATTTAGTAGAAAGTACTTTCAAATCACTTTGTTGATTTATGATGTTTTAATAACCAATTGCAATAATTTATAACTTGATATGGGATATTTAACTATTTATTATTATTTTTCAAATCATCTTAAATATCACAAGGAGGGGCTATGTTTAAAAAGAATTCAAAATTAAAGATTCTTTTGGATTTCATAAATGAAACATGAAAAGTGAGTTGTAAAGTAGTAGATAGGCAAAAAAAGAATGGTAAAATTCTTGTATATACATGTATAATTTCTATTGACATGATATCAATTGCTAAATCCTAATAAATATGAAAATTAAAAATCAAAGATTTAATAAGTTCTAATTCATGAAAATGATTTGACTATATGTGTTCTAACAATAGCCAATGTTTTTAAAAAATTACTCTCATTTTTATTTGTAAAATAGGCTAATTGAAAATTATTTCATTCTTGATTCCTTGATTCTTGATTAGTATATCCAAGCACGCTTATACCTTGTAGTGAAATTGGTTGAATAGCGAATTTTGTTAAAATGGCAATCATTCCGCAACTTTGTTACTTTTATAGTGTAGACCTCATGGTCTAAAATCTATATCTATCCTAGATGGTTTAGATTGTGTAGTCTGAAAATGGCATATGGAATATTGTCATTTTAACAAAATTCTCTATTTGCTGAAAGTTCAAGTTAAATTGGTTGTCTTTTCCATCATAGTGAACTTCGTTCATGATTCCAATGAAATTGATAGAACCCGTTGCTGAATTGGTTTGTAAAATCATGAAAGTGAGTTTGCACTTCTATATAGTCATCTTGCAAAAGGAGTATTTACTACTATAAACAACTTATTGCAATGCAACAACACAAAAAGGTTTAATCAAATTGCAAGGTTTCATTTAGAAGATGTTTGGATTTCATCAAGGTTAAGTAAGAACTAATGTATCAAAAGTTGTGAGGATGAGAATGTGATGGATGAAATTGTGATGCAATTTGCATTTAAGCCCTAAAGTTCCAAGGCCA
The DNA here is from genome assembly GCA_963920665.1 of Straminergon stramineum. Lineage (NCBI taxonomy): Eukaryota > Viridiplantae > Streptophyta > Bryopsida > Hypnales > Calliergonaceae > Straminergon > Straminergon stramineum. The sequence continues at coordinate 16,883,213 of OY987272.1, forward strand.
TTTTCATCAAAATCTATCAAAAATTGTCATTTCCAATGCAAACAACAAAAGTTTTAAACATTTTTTTCTTTCACATGTCCAACCTTAGAATCTTGCAATAGACTACTAGAAAATACCTAGAAGAAATTTTATAAACTTTGATTGCATTGCTTACAAGATATAAGCGTTTCAAGTGAAGAAAACTAGTTTCTTTGCTCTTAGTTTAACTAGATTGTAAGGCTTTTAATCTTCTTCACTTAAAATTTTTGTACTACAAATTGGGAATAAAAAATTTATGTTGAAGAATTGAGTTAAGAAATTGGGAAAAAAATTCAGAAAAATGACCGTAATTTTTATTCTTTAAAAAACTGTTATACCAAAGCATGTATGAGATAGAAGGAAAAACTAAATAGTTGATAGCTTTAAGATAGAATTGAAACACATGAATCCCTCCCAAATATTATTTCAGGTAATTTTTTACTACCCATCGGACTCTCCTATTTGGGGTTTATTGTGGCATATAGAACATTTGCTCCTAGGCACCGATTGCACTAAAAATTATACTTACAAAAAGCTATTCACTTTTCCTAGGTATCTTGAGAAAAGTTTCAAAAATCTTACTAAAAATTGAGATTGTAGCATAACAAGAGAAAGGGTGGTATTTAGTGCAAAATTTGGTTAGAATTTGCATAATCAAAGGCTAGATATTTTAAAGAAAGCTTATTGAAAAACATGTGTTTAGGACTTCCTTTAAAATTCCTTTACTTAATTCCTACATCATGTCAATTCAATCATGTTTTGCATGTCCTTTTAGCACTCTTAAAAAACTAAAACCACTAGCCATAGGGTTTGAACTCCTTAACTAATGGTTGGTGGTGGGAAACCTTAGTACCTCGCTATATCTTGCATCATATATGAAATCAAAGATCTTTTTGAAATTTATATGACATTAAGTGTCTATTGAGTAACCAATGACCAAAGATGACAATTTTTTTGTTATCTAATGACCAATTAGCATTGTAAACTTGACATATATTTATTATACTCAACCAAATTGATCTTTTAGTAGTCAATGACCTAAGATGATAAATTTTTAGTAATGTAATGACCGATTAGTATTGCAGACTTGCAACATACTTATTCTACACAATTGATTTGACCATTTAGCAATAGAAACAACATTTTAGTAATTCTTTACTAATTGGTCATTGTAAACAAATTTTGCTATTCTTTAATCATTTTTCAGTAATTTTTTACTAATTGGTGTAGCCATTGGGATATATGAAATGACAACCACTTCACCAATTATAAAAAATCAACCATTTGTGAAGATTTTGTAGTAGCTAGGAATTTTTCGCCACATAATATCATAACAATCTTGAATAGCTAACAAGAAGACCCTTTCCCTTTGGTGCCTCCCTTAGGACTTTACAATTTATTATTACTCCCTTGATAAGATGACTTTACAAAAATGAGAACTCAATTTCCTGATTTTACAAACCAATTTAGCAATGGATTCTACCAATGTCATTGGAATCATGAACCAAGTTCACTACAATGAAAAAGACAACCAATTTCACTGGAACATTCAACCAATTTCACTACATGTTGTGAACAATTTTCTGATTTGGCACCCATAATCACAACTTCATAAAATCAATTTCATCAATTGTATAACTTTATTTTACAAAGAATGGTACATCATGTATAAAATTCTCCTAATCGCTCTCCATAATTGCGCACTCTTTAAACTACATTTGGTTTGTGTTCCTTGCTTTGATGTACAGTAATCAAAGACCAAAGAAGATTGCCACTGCATGCTTCAAGTTTTGAGGTACATTGTAGTGGAAGACCAAAGAAAAATCGTTATCTAGGCTAGAGGCTTCCAAGTGAGCACAAAACAAACAAGAACCAATGAACAACAAAGAAGGCAAAGAATGCAAAATGAAGAAGTGAGAAGTTGAGAATACAAAAACCATAGAGTGCAAAATGATTTATAAAATTGGTTTGGAAGATTCATGAAGTTGATAGACTTAAAGGTCCACTGTCATGAAATTGAGGTGTATCACATGTCAAGTCCATTCAGAAGAATCAGGAACTAGCTACTTCAAAAGGTTCATAAAATTAATATGTAGGTAGGAGCACTTTGGTAACATTAGTTGGAAGATTCATGAATTAGCTTGGAACCTTCATGAAATTGAGTTTGCACTTCTGTGAAATCATCTTACCAAAGCCTGAGTATATTCTGAGGAGAAAAAAACAGGAATCGTCAATATCAGTATGCTGCATCACTTCTCATATGCGCTGAGTTCATTCTATACCCTCCGTAGTGATGCATGAGTCCGCATCCAAAATTCGAGAAGCACACCTGTTTATTAAGTCTCAATAATAATTTCTGTCATTGTATTAGCCGTCCAACTTATTTCTACTAAGGACATATGAGAGGGACTGAAGTCCGCCATATGGTGGAAGTTAGGGCACCTTAGCAGCATTGATCCCAGAACTAGTTTATGGATTTTAGTGCAATATGCTACCTTCAAGATAAACATGCATCAACTTTGGTTACCTTGAGACAAAGTAGTATTAAAAAAATAGAAAAGGAAGAATTTCGCAAGTTGTAAAGGATTCTTGGGAGTAATATAACACAAACTGACTAAATAGATGTTAATTCCAATGTGGAGAAAGTTGCAAATTGACTATCAAAATGTATTGGTTGTTGCATTCTTGGCTAAAATCTAATTTTTTCAAGGATTCAGTTTTCCAATATACGTTTAGCTACTGAAATTTTTTATTAGCAATGGAGCGAATTTTAGCCAGTTCTGTGGATGTTGCTTAGCAGGAACCAGTGAACTGAGAGAGTTTTAGTCAGTCTGGAGTAATGCAAACTGTATTGTGTTTTCGCTCGCTCAGTCTACGGCAAAATCTTTTAGAAGCGGATCACAGTTTTAATCATTCTTCCCTCTTTTTTCCTTTGGAACCCAATGCCTCTCTGGGATGCACTGACCCCGAATTAGAGTTCAGACGTTGGTCATCGATCAACATTAGAATATGTAACTGTGTCTCTCTCTTTCAGATTCACAGTGAATAACGGCTTAGTTTCATATGTTCGTTCATCTTAGAGTAGACGCCTTCGAAGCTAAAGACGATGTTGAACTCGTCATATTATTTGCTTGTTCCATTTCTTTTAGTCCGCTTCAAGAATTCTCGAGAGAACATACACTACTGCGAACCCGTCGCTTCTCATTCCCTACAATAGCGACAAAATGTGAGGTGAGTGAAAAAAAAGTTACAAACAACAACAAAAAGTGGGGTCGACTTGGCTACTAGTGTTTTTTCTATGCACGATTTTTCGCCACCTCGCTATAGCCAAAAGATGTTTTTTAAAGGAAATTTTCATTTGAGGGTCAAAATAGCCAGCTTACAAGTTTCTGTATTTTAAGACCAACAGCCATTTTAAAATTAAAACAGCAAGAGACCTGGCTTATCCAAACCAGATGCGTTGACTTGTGTCCCCAGCGGCTGGAAAGGTAATACTTTCATGGTAGCCCTTTCTTTGATATTGTAAGTTTTGTTTGTTGGGATGCTACAGCACTCGTTTCTGTGAGCCTCGACATACATTTGCCTAGAGATACGGGTGTTTGGTTGTAGTTCTCCAGGGGACACCTTTTGAAGTGCTCTATGAGGCATGCCTGCAAACAGACAGGTATGTTCTTTACATCACATTACTTTTTGAAGAGATGTCGGTCTCCATATTATAAATTCCAGCGAAAATTCACTTCTCCCTATGCAAATGGTAAGATGCACGTGAGTATCTCTAAGCAAATGTGTGTCGAGTGACCCTTGGTTTCACTTCTGCCGATACTAGCTTCTGCTTGAACAGCAGATCGTGGCCCTTATTGCTGTAACTAATTCTGTCATTCGTTTTGGAGAACGTGTTGTGAGCTTGAATAGGAGTCCCTTCATTCCCCCCATGCACAACCATGTCAAGCTTATCTTAGATACAACATAATTTCTAGCTTTCTCTGAATGATACAACAATGACACATGTTTTTCATGGACCAACTGTCATCAAAATCGTGGACCACATTACCTTGGCTTCTTGCCATCTGCACAAAGGATTTGGAAGTGCACGGAAAAAGGTGGTAGGCAGAACGCACCTGAACCTGCAGCTGCTTCTCCACGAATCAATCTTCATCAATGACGCCGTCCTGAATGGTCAACATCCCCTTCCTGCTTGCATAACCGTTTTTAGTACTTTTAGGGGTTTGTTGCTTCCCAAGGCCTTGAATGTACATAGATTGGGAGATTTCTAGGTCTAGTCAACGAAACACGCGTAGGCCAGTGGCCTCTCTCTCTCAATTTTTAGAAATGGGTGACACCACCTCACGAACAAAGTGGTAGACCTGTGCTGAAAATCCATCAGTTTCTCTCCAACCCAAAATTCTGGAGGCCCAAATGTAGAACAACCATCTTAGACGTTGAGGACTCGGATCTAGATGATCTTGTGTGTAATTCTTTAGCCTTGGAAGAGACATGAGATAGATTTCTGTAAAACAACCCGTAATGTAGTTCACCTGTCAGGACGTTGCATCCTATCTGTAGAGGTGGCGCAAGTGGGGACTTACTTTCCATCTGCACCAAGTGGGAATTGGTGGAGGTTCAATTTCAAATATTCAAGACCTTTTTTCTCTGTTCAGACATGGTGCAAGATACAGGCAGAGCGCAAAGACCTTCGGGATTCAGAGTCTTGGAAGAAATCAGTGACAGTGCTTAGGATTTCTGCCTCACGGAGATGCTCGCATAATTAGCAAACCATCAGCTGCAGTTACTACTCAATCGAAGCCCATACTTTGAAGCTCTGTCTCTTTCATTGCATTGCGAATTGATGAACAGTATCGCAGCGAGTGACTGTTGGCCTGAACTTGTCTTTTTCAATGGGACTGCCCTGTATTCTAATGTGGCAAACTGCCCATTGAATAGAGCTAATGTCAAGGGTTTCTCCTTTGCTCGTCTCTCCTTCAACTTCATGATTTTCACTTGCCCATTGAAACTTATTTGTCGTGGGGCATGCTGGCCCGACGCCCGTGCTACCGAATCTGGCTGCAATTTTTTTGGAATCATAGACGACAGAAAATAGCGTATGCATCCAATGAGACCTCGATGGTGCACGACAGCGCCAGCCCATATTATAAAAATTCATTTGGATGATATTCCACAATCCTCTGTCCACCAATTCAAGTCAAATTCATCTTTCGGACCCAAAGGGTCCGCAGCATCCTTACAGGTTTAATTTAGAGTGCAGTTATAATCTCTGTCAACATTGACTGCTGAGGGTTTGGGGACCAATTTGGCCACGCAAGCTCTGTGGCCCCAATGATCATGATTTATCACCCACACAGCTTGCTTGTGTGTGCAAAAGAATCTTTTATTTGCATAGTGTGTATAGCTACATTAATTGCAAGGGGGTTGACAAGGGAGTCAAGAAGCCGGCGCAGACCCAAGGGCCACACACTAAAAGAATATTCTCATCTTGGATTATTTGTAGGACCAAGTGACCTAGATTCCGACCCTTATGCGGAAGAATGTCTTTTGACACCAGATAGTGCCAAACTTCGCAGGTTGTTGGTGAGCTTCACCTGGATGTTTACTTTTGATGGCAATGAGTTTTCTTTCATTTGTTTCAAAAAACCCAAAAAGATTCAAGTAGATAAATCATGCATTGTGTAAGTTATTTGTGCAAAACATCTCCCCCACGTACTCCGATCCGTTCATCATCCAGAATATGAACTTTGGAGCGATTAGACGTTCAGATTCTCAAACAATCAGCAGCTTACAAGAATGACCTTTGCAATGGGACCAAAATGAACAGAATCTTGAAACCTCAAAAATGAGGTTGTCGATATAATTTCTCTCTGATCTTGCAAGTCTGAATCTCCTACCCATTGCAGCCCCCGCCATATTACCACAAGCTTCTGTCGATTCTTCAACTCTTGGCAGCCTGGAGGGCAGATTTGATCGAATTCTAAGCCCTTCACCAGATGTGTGTCATCCTCACTGTCCTCTGGGCTTTCTTATGGAACCTTGAATGAACAGGCTCAGTCTTGGCCTGGAGTTAAGATTTCTCTCAGCATTTTCGAAGCACCAGTGATTCTAATCAGTACTCTTTTACTCATCAACAAATTTGTACACGAAACCAAGACTAGCTATTCTAAAAAGCTTGGATTCAAACTGCAAAGCAAGCTCGGATCCCGTCAAGTATCCCAGATCATGACGATGGCGATGGTGGCCACGCCAGCTACGACTGCGAGGTACCTAAAAAACGGCCCATCCATCGCCGTTTTTGCAAGCGGCGTGTACCCTTTCGCCAGCAAATGGTTGATGGCCACGTAAATGAACACTCCCGTGGCGATGCCCATGGAGATCGCGTACACCCAATCTGCCGCGGCGCCTTGCGTGGTGGAGTCGATGATGATACCAATGGCCACGCCGATGGGGGTGGAGATGGCGAACGCGAACGCGTAGGAGAGACAGGAAAGGAAAGGGCGGTTGGGGATCATGCGAAGGAGAGCAATGCCCATGGCGATGGCGGCGAAGATTTTGTGCAGGGAGATCGTCCACAAAGCTTTCCAAGAGTCCGCTTTCGTCTCTGCAACACACCAGAAACATCCATCAGAAGGAGAGAGACAAGAGCAAATTATGGCACTACAACAGGAAGTAGCAGATACAACACATTATCAATTAAGCTATTATGCAATAGTTTTGTACTTTGCCTTGAAATTTATGGTCTATTGCAGAAAGTGCTGTAAACTACTTGGAGAAGTCTTGGGGCATGGAACTAATGCATATCGATCTATGCAGAAACTGTGGCTGAAACTTTTGCGATCTTGAATAGTTGCAAATACAATGCACGGTGTTGTAATAAACCACTGCAAAACTGTTAGTAGGTTTATGGAGATCATTGCAAAACCGTTGCAGATACTATTGCAATCACAGTCTTCCGTACTAGTGGTGACTAACATGCTTTGAATCATAAAGGAAGGTTAACTAAGGGAAGGTTAGCTCCAGTCATGTGAGAAAGTTTGGACTCTCCGGAGGGCTGCTAGGAAGTGCCGGTAGGGACCCTCACTGTATAACATTTATTTTGATTGAGGAACTTTTCCCCTATTTCTGCACTTCGTCACTTTCAAATGTCAGAGCATTCACTGTGAAGTACTATAAGTTAGGGTTGTGACAAAGTGTTGTTTTGATATTTGAAAGCACCCCGAAGCACCTCCCTCTCACAATTGTGGAATAGAAAACTAAAATATACTTTTGGAACTCCCAATATTCACACAAGGTGAATCTTTGTTTTGTCAAAAAATTCCCTCTCCTAAGTAGCTTCAATAGGCTCCAAAAATAGACTAGTTTGTCAAACCCTGGCAACCCTCCTGAGAGTCCAAACTTTCTCTAATGTGTGAATGAAGCATATGTTAGGAATGGCTCAACTATCTAAGGCTCATGGACCTAGATGGCGAATTCACCTTGAATCATATGCTTTGGACAATTATCGAATTAGTTATGATGCTTCAAAACATGATTGGTCTCTAAATGTAGAATGGACATTACTATTCCCACTTTGATCAACACATTAAAGCATTATATCTCTCCATTTGGGGGGGGGGGGGGGGGGTCGAATGGGATCTAAGGCTAGTGAGTGGATTTTTTTCAAAACATATTTATTCAATCTTTAATGAGTCCTGAATGAACATTAATATTCTAACACTGGCTCTCTCTCTCATGCGTACAGAATTGCGCCGTTGGATAACCATTCCATCCCAATTGTATCAAGACTTCGTTTGTTTAAACTAACAGTTCATTATTTGCAGGTCAAAAGAGCCCATGCTGAGTTTCAAAAAATCTTAAGAACATCGGTTTCAAAAATCATAAGTAATTCGAGAATTTTCCTGGGCTCCACCTTAGTTGCAATGCAACGTGTTTCCTAAAATTTCGGAGGTTTGCTTAGAATAGGATCTATGCTTCCAATTTCATTACCAATCATCACATCCATCTCATGAGATACAAGCATACAAGCATACTTCATTGTCTCCTACTTTGCACATTTACCAACTTAATCGAAACGGACCCCGAGAAATAAATTAACAGATCAAAACTATTGTGAAAAACTTGGACGAAAGCTACGCATGCAATCTATTATGTGAGGAACAAACCTGCGATGCCGATGGCAATGCCTTCGAAGATGGAATGGAAACAGAGGGCGAGAATGAGCAGCAGCGCGTCTCCTACTGACGTTCGATGCACCAGAGTCTCCTTCACCACGGGCTCACTGCAGCAATTGTCGATTCCATTGCCAGCACCACACTGCATGCAGCAACAATTTGATCACACTACTCAGCATGAATGTCGATGAGCGCATAATTCTATCAGTAATTTCTGCTGCATTGGATCAAGGTAACAAAGGCGATGACAAAAAAGAATTCGTCGACTGCATTGAATCATTCTCTCCATCCAAGGAATAAAATATATCGCTCAATGTTAACAAAACAACAATGAGTTTCAGATCTTTAGCAATTCAATTCATAGGTGCTGCCAAAGGATGTCGTTAAACTCGCTGCTCATCAATTCCAACATTCAACAAGAACGAAACAGTGATCGAGGACATCATGCTGACTAATACGTCACCTAAGAGATGCTGGCGGAACAACAGAAACTAGTGCACAACTTGATGTTCATTTCAATTCAGTGCCGTTACCCAAACGAGAAAAATGGGAAACAAAATTAACATTAATAAAAGACTTCAGCGTCTACTCCAAAATAACCACTTCTAATCTACATTAAATGTTAAAACCCAATTCTAATTGCTAGGGTTGTGGGTAATAGTCACCTGGCAAGAGTCGCGATCTTCTGGTGCGCATACGCAGACCCTCCGATCCTTCTGACCTGCAGCGACCAAGAAAATATCATATGAGGCTTAGTGAAAGGAATCATCAGCAACTATTCGGTAAAGCTCGGTTGCATGGCTGTATGCAACCTCGTGGTTGCATAGTCGGTATGCTGAACAGATCACAAACGCAACAGAAACAACACCCAGAGAAATACCCTTTGAGGGTTCACTAATTCCTGCTGTAGCAAAGAATTGCTGCAATCACAGTGGCGAGCTAGCAAACCTAATTTAGCGGCGCCATTTTCTTCATCCAACGACCTGGGCGCCCTGCCAACCACCCACTGAATCACCAGGTCTCCAAACATGGTGAGCAAGTAACCCACAGTCGCCAGCATCTCCCCGAAAGCGTACTCTTTTGTCGTTAGAGCCTGAAAACCGTTATGCGAATCTGACAGGAAATGCAACAACGCCGTGGCCAGGAACACGCCTCCGGCGTACTGCGTCCCCAGCACTAAGAACGTGCTGTTCCATCGAAAGAAGTAAGGCGACAATCCCCCAGCGAGAGTGGCGAAGAACACGATGATCAGACAGTACACTTTCACCAGAATCAGACCCTTCGCTCGCAAGTTCGGCGGAGGGGAGCCATCTTCCACTGCTCCATCCTGGGCGGAAGCGAAGTCCACCCATATCGCCAACCCCGAAAACAGCAACGCCAAAACAGTGCGCTTCGCCATCGCCATCGCACCAGTTAGCTTTCAAGCAAACACACCCTTGGATTTCAAGCAAACTTCGGAGTGCTTCCAAGCTAAGCTAGACGCAAGCATTGACCACTTAGATTGAAGCTTGAACCCCTGCCATTGTACGAACCCGATCTCTACTTATAGGCGCATCTGGAAGCGGTTTGGGAAGGTCTCGATCACGCACTGTAGCTTGCGAGCTCGTGACGACGACGACGTTGGTGATCGTAATGGGGCAGCAGCAAGCAGGCAGTGCTGCTCAAGCTGCGTTTCCCATGGCAGTACAAAGCCATGGATTACTGGATATGTTAGTACAGGCAAATGTACTACTACTGGGGTTGCTAGTACAAGCGCGAAATTGGGAGAAAGGGGGAATGAAAGGAGCTCAGGAGGTGCTATTTCGTGCTTTTTGAGAGTGTACTACATACTAATAACCTGGAAACCAGCTGCTGCTAAATTATGCTCAGCAAGTAGAACGACGACGACGACGACGTTTTCTTCCGCGGCCATAGCCGGAGGAGCATGAGGGATCCAGTGGAGCCTGTAGAGCGTGTACTGACATACTCGATAGTACACTGGGAGATCATATATTATCCTTAGCTTGTTTTTGGAGATGGGTTTGCAATTGGAACGGCCGGGGATCAGGGAAAGTGGTTGTCAGGGAAATTAGTGGCAAATTTTTGGGGGAACCCGGCCCTGGAGAGATAATCGATCACCCTGTGGTACCATATGTGGGGCAGTTGAAGCTAAGTTAGCGATTGCTAATCTCCATGACAACCAGAATTAACGACTCACGTTGTTTCATCGACCACTCACTCACTCACTCACTCAATCAATCAATCAATCAGACAGATCGACCGTATACTATATATCGATGTAAGTGATCGATCGAAAGCTTGATCGACTAGCTTTTAAGCTAAGTGTGAGCGTGAAAAACATAATGCTGTCAACGATGGATGGATTGGATGCAGTGAAGATGGATTTGAGTGTGATTGATCGATGCGCGGGCTTGATATGATTGTGCATCTGAGTAAAATAGATTGCAACGATCAGTTTGCGATCAATTGTCTTGAAAGTCACGGTGATCGATCGAGAGATCGACAGGATCTCCATACAGTCGTCTCCGTGTTTTTTGGAGGGTAGCTTTTGATCTGAGGTATGTACAACACTGCACAAAATGCGACACCTACATTTGATCCCAAAAGCGTCCTCAAAAAAGCGTTCCAGAGATTGATTACACAAGAATGTGGAACTTTGGGTTGGTACCATAGCTATCTTCCAATCAAAATACTCCATTGGGGGATCAACCCAATTAAAGTTTTTTGGTGTAAACATGTCCTTATCCATATAATGTCCAAATCATGCATGTCAATCTGCTTTGGAATCCTCTTTCACTTACTTATAAATTTCAATCGAAAAATTTATGTTTTATAGTAGTAAATATGATTAGCTGGAATTAGGAACAAGCATAGGTGTGCATACCTTAAAAGGAAGAGGTAGGGAAGAGGCTTTGCTCCAAGAATGGTATCTGTGGACATGGTACATTTGCGTGTGATGGTTTTTAATTTAGCCAATGTCAACCAAACTTGACCATGTTCATGATGGATTTGGTGATTTTGGTTGATAATATGAAAAAAGTTTCATTGTTTATCATTAATGTATAGTTTCAATATCCACTTGCTTTCCGAAACCATTTTAATACTCTTCACAATTGTCGCATATCATGCCAAAAAAATTGAATTTAAAAATTTCAATCAAAATTTTTCATATACCATATGATATTTTCACAAATATAGTTCAAATTATTCTTTGAAGCTACATCTAAATTAAATGTAAAGTTTGAGTAGAACTTTATTTATTTTTAAATAGAGTAATAGTAACATTTTTTTGTAATAGAGTCTCTCATAGGGTAGCTTCTTTACTATGTTGTGTATGATGAAGAATGTTTATCAAGGTGTTATCTTAAAGAGAGCAATAGCCAGGAAAATTCCCAAGGAGATATTTTCATCCAATATAAAGGCCATGGTGTCCAAATTTAAATCCAAATTTTGAATGGATAACCTTTAATTCAAGAATTTTTCATATCCACTCACTTCTTGTGAAGAATTGTCATGCAAACCCATCATAGAATTGATCTTTATGTTTATTTCAATGTATTCATTCAATAAAAAGTTTACACTTTGCAATATATTGTAAGATGTTGATTAGTTAAGTAATATAAATCAACATATTAGCAATTGGTATTACAATTGATGTTGAAGACGTCATATATATTCATTAAATAACTAGCTCACTTTATACTTTGGGGAAATCAACAATTTTAGATAAGGTTACATTTATAGCCTTCTATAACCTTTTAGCTTACAACTAATTCATTTTACCTTCAAAATTTAAACAACCATTTTCATTTTTGCTTAATAGCATCAAGCAATGTGCAAAAATCGTAACCTTCATTTTCTATTACAAAATAGTGTTGACACAATGGCACCAATTTTACTTGGAGGATTCTAGATGTGCTTGTATTCTTATGATATGTGCCAATTGACTCATTTAGAGGATCATTAACCCTTACATGACATATCCAACCTAAGGAGTTGGATTACCAAAGAATCTTCATGAAAACTCCTCCAATACTCAACTACATGAGAACTTCCCTAGTATCATACCCTTTGTCTTTACAGGATGCATCTATCAATCTAAGTTTTGGATTTAACCCGTAAAGGACCAAGGCCATTTTTCTGTCAAAAACCACTCAAAACTGCCATTTCTGCTGCGTTCACCCATAAAATCCAAAAAAAATACTTTAAGAAAATCTAACCGTTGGATCTTGTACTTTACTTGTCTCAGAACATGTGGTAAAAATTTCATGAATTTTGACCGCACAGATTGAGAGATATTAGCATTCAAAGTTGGAAAAAGAAAATGTTTTGAACACTGGCCTGCAATTTCAGATGACTTTGACCACCTTTTATTGAAATTTTTTGCACTATGGACTGTGAATTTAAAATTTTTTGTGTTGAAGAATTGAGTTGATATTCTAGGAAAAAAACTTCAACAGAAAAACTCTTGATTTTCATTCTCTAAAAAATTGTTAAGTAGAAGTAGGTCTTAGATTGCATGAAAAACTAAATCGTTAACAGCTTTGAGATGGGATGGAAACTCAATAATCCCAATGGTGGGATTGTTCTAGCAAACAAACTTAACTTTGTCAAACAATTTTTTTTGATAAATTGTGAAAATTGCATTCAGAAATGAATCCTATAAGTTATTTTTTCAAGAAGATGCTCATATTGCCCGAAAAACAATATTGTTCATAACTTTCACATTACTTATCCAAATGGAATGAATCAAAACTTCACATGTAGGCAAAAATATAATATATAAGAATTTTTTTTTTTTTAAATTTCAATTTTTTGTGGATTTATTTTTCTGTCTGGTGACATGAAAATTATGTTTAAGATGGCATAACTTTTGCTCCCGGGCACCGATTGAAATAAAAATTATATTCCCACGAAGCTAATCAGTTTTTCTATCTTATGAGAAAGTTTCAAAAAGTTTGACTAAAAATTGAGGTCATAGGAACCTACCCGAAATGCATTCTGTCCCCCAAGGGGACAATGGTCCTTTAGGGGTTAAATCACAATTGGATCTTCTAATTTTTTGCATTGGAAAGTTTGTTGATAAAACATTTGAATATTGGTTTTGAGGTTATCCATCACCTTGAGGAAGGTGGAAGCTTGATCATCATTGATTGGTCATTAATTTGAAGTTTTGAACAAGCCACATGATGTCCATTTAAGAAAGATATTAAAAACCAAATTTGTGTAGCCTTCCAATGACCTCAAATGTCCTATAAGAGTTAAGACACAATTTATTCATAAGGTAACTCCATTTAAAATTGCACAAATAAGCTTTGTGGCATTACCAATATGCTCTAGAAAATGAACAACAATTTTTGCACATTGGTGAAGAACTATGAATCAAAATGCAAGTAGCTCCATAAATTTTAGACGCATGATTGCAAATTAGTTACAAATTCTCAAAGATGCAAGGTATAGGGTTCTAAAAGTTTCATGTAGGTGATGTGAAGATGCATTTGATGCACATGAAGAAATGACACTAGTAGAATCAAAAAATGTCATAGAGAAGAAGTTAAAACAACAAAAAGTGCACCTACAATTGACCACTTACAAGGTTGCCACCTACACAATATTATAAATAGAGTTACTAACACTATTTAAAATGGCCCCCAACTCCACCTTACACTTGTCCTTGTAATGTGCACCATTTGGGGATATCTCCTCTATTTAGTTTCCCTTCAAAAATATGCAATATACTAAACCCATCTTATGAAGTGGGATGAGCAAGGTGAATTTTGTGTTTTGCAATGTAAGTGTAAGAAAGAAGTCCCATATTTTGTGATGTGTTAATCTTATGTTCTCCCCCCCTCCCCCCCCCCCCCCGCTCATTTGAGGCCTCTAATTGCAAATATGAATTCAAAATTTGCAAATTTTGTCATATATGGCAAAAGAAAAATTCTTACATTTTTCCCAAGGGTAAATTCACCTTGCTAGTCCCACTTCGTGCATCAGGTTTAGCATCTTGACTAAAATAGCGGTTGATTTTAAGGAGTGGTTTGTATTAGGTGTAGTTTGTGCACAATGTTCAAAAATCCAGTCTAGGAAAACTTTGGAATCTTCTTTTTGACTCCCAAGACATAATCTTGGCCCAACAATCAAGTATATAGTAGTGCAACAAGCCAAATGCATGGACTGTTTGCCCCTACATCTTATCCATAGGGATAACGCAGGAATGTTTTATTTACAAGGCATGAAAAAATTTGCAAATTTTGAGTTCGTATTTGCAATCAGAGGTCCCAAATTAGCTGAGGAGTAGAGAAATAGATTAGTCAACACAAAAATCGGGGTCTTTTTTTTTACATTCACCCTTGGCTGGCTGGACCGCCGCATTCGGCTTGTTGCACTACTCTAGACTGGACCGGGCCCGACCTCGCAATGGCCCGACTCTATCTCTCTTCCATTCGCCGTTCAGCGCCACGACGAAACGCAGTACATTTCCTCCTTTTTTTTACATAGAGCATGACCTTCATGTTGTACTGAATATCTTGACTGTACTGTACTGATTTTCTCTCAGTGAATGGAGCTGTTTTTCTGCAGTAACCCATAATTTCCTACAGTTCTATCTCTAAATTGTACTATCAGCTGTACACTGTCACAACTTCTACAGTAAGTTACTGCAGTACTGCACTTCTCATTTTTTCTACAAAGTCTCCGCAGATTCTGCAGCGAACTCAGAAAAAAACGAGCCAGAGGTTCCGTCGAGACCTCATTACAGTAAAGAAACGGGGGTAACTTAAAAAGTACGGTGAGATGGCCTGTAAAGCCCCTTCCATGTGTGAGAAAGATGATTGGCAGACTTACGTTAACTTCCGTTACCGCCGGCAGTACTACGTTGACAACAGCGGTGCAGCAGACGGACCCACCGGCGGAAACTGAGTTCCGGGTCCTACCGCATCTGACTTTGTTAACTTACGTACCGCTTGACTGATTGTATTCTTTTGCTCAGCCCCAAAATTAGAGTATTTCATGGAGGCCTAAGTTAGCTACAGTAGGTCAGAACTCAGAAGAAAATGGAAAAAAGGTGGCACACAAATAGTTGCTGATTTCAAAGATTGAAGCAGAAGAACTTCTCCTGTCTCTTTTGAAGCAACAGGAATCAAAGAGTTCAATCCTGGGGACTCGTTCAGGTTGGTGCCCCCAAACCGCCACTTTTTGCTGGTGGGCCGAGTTACTCTTATCAGACTGGTCAAATTTTCATTGATTTTCTTGTTGGAAAGTGGAAAAGAGGTTCCAAGGCAGTAAAGAATGTGACATTTGGATATTGTAAGCAAAAGTTATGAAGGGTCAAAGTTTTCATTTGGTAGATGTTTTTAAAATCGTTTCTTCAACATATGTGGATATTAATTTTGGAGATGTACAAAAAGTGAAGATGGTGGTTTTAGGTAGGGTGCGGTTTTTTAGGTGTACGTACCTTACAAAACCACTTTCTTATACCTGACAACTTCTCTTCAATTGGATGGACCTAAGGTTGGGAATGATGCACAAGAGACGTTGTGTTCCTTCCTATTGACTTCGATCTCTTCAAGGAGGGGACATGATTAAAAGAAATCAATGACAACACCTCGTGTATTTTGAGAGATCTATAGATCCAAATAGTGTGTGTATGAATCTTAACTACATCTAAACTTCATACTTCACACATCTCATTTCTAACAAAGTATGTTGCAATTGGGATCTTTGATCATCTAGTTACTATGTCATGGTGCTTTAAGTACTAAAAGGGTTAACATCAAAAGAAACAACACTAAAGAGCTTAAGTATATTATTGCAAAAAATCATTCATTTAGTGGCATTATCTCAAATCTCAATGTCTCCTTGATTCAATCCAAATGTTGGGTACTTTGGCTTGCTTTCAGTACAAAGTTAGAGATGATTTATATGGTGGAATGAGCCCCTTGTGTGCATCTAGTCTTGTCACATTGAGTTACTCATGTGCTTAATGCAAGGTAATGTCACTTCAATCGTGTACTCCTTGAAGTGAAGAATGTCACCTTTGGTATTAGGTAAGGACCTTGACGTAAAGGAATGGCTTGATTGAAAGCCTCAGAGGAGCTTCACATTATATCCCAAGTTCAAACTATCTAATGTGATGAACAAAGTACCAACTCTAAATCCCAATTTGTCTCATTAAAAATAATAAATATGGAGTAGAAGTAAGTGCCTCCAAAATGGGTCAAAAAGTCCAAAATCCATTCTAGGGACATTTTTAGCATTAAATTAGCACTAGAAAGATTTGAATAGAATTTTGACCCTTCAAGATGATTTATAAGGTGTTTTGTTTCTCATTTTCTATTCAAAACAATTGTTGGGATTTGAAAGTCAAGTTGGGTTTTTGTTTCAGCTATACCCTATTGGGCCTACAAGTTCTCTTCCTTGGTCCCAAAATTCACCTAAAGTAAGTGTTTTGGAGTGATATGAGACATGAAACTTAATATATTGTGTGAAGCCTCGAGTCCCAATTTTCAGCTCTCTACCAATAAAATTTTGAAAATTCTCTAGGCCTTGGCATGAAGTGTGAAGTGGCCCGTAGCCCTACACCAATAGCCCGCCATTGGGTCAGTTCGCGGGAATGGTGGCCGGCACCAGCAGGTCCCATTTTGAATTTGGCCACGTTGGCACCCTCTCCCGCGCTGCCCATCCCATTCATCCCTGTCCCCGCCAATTTCCTTCACGACAGCGCCATTCTCATTCGCTTGGTTCCACTCGGGCCCTCTCCCGCCCCCGCCTTGTTCCCGCCCCCCCCTAATCTTCTAATGGTTTTTCCCGCCCTCCCATCGTCATTCTTGCTCTCAGTTCTCAATTCACGCAGTATCTCCGGATCGCACTATGCGTCGTCCCTTCTGAGACTCTTCTCTTCTCTGTTGTGGCATTTCAGGACGCTTCTCTGACTCTGGCAACCAGAATAGGATTGCTCAGTTCTTGATCTGGAGCTGAAATGGATATGAAATCACTCCAGCTGAAACTAGGGCTGCTCGATCAAGTGAAAGTCGTGAGAAAGGCGCAAGAGCTTCTGCGATTATGCAGAGTGCACTTTGATTCGTCGTCGTTGGGTGTGGTAAGACCCTTTTTTGCGCCATTGCACCTTGAGTTCTTGGTTGATAAGTTATTCTGGTTGTGATGTGTCTGTGAAGAGTCGGATGTGCGAGCTTGGGAAATGTCAGTTTTGGCATTATAGGTGGACTGCGGGATTGTTCAACGGATCTGATGGCGCTTAACTTTGTCGATTTTAGCATCATCTGTGACGAGTTCATTTAGGTCTACATACCTTAACGGGAAATGTCAATGTTTTCATCAACGAAGTATGCTCATTCCGAAGAATGCTCTTCTCGATCCTCATTTATTGACGCATGTTGCTTGCAGGGCGAAATATGCAAGTCTGTACTCTGCTTTGAACTCGCGTGCGCAGAGTGAGCACTCACTCATAAATCTCGTGCTTCACGTTTGCGTTCTGAATGCAATGCCGGATATGTCTTTGGTATTTGTAAGACATGGTTGGCTGTATCTCTTCCGGGGGGACTTTTCTGACATGCGTGGTTGTTTTTTCAGGCTGCATATTTCTCTTGATAGGCAAAAAGCTATCCGTGTCAGTGGCATGTCGGAGAAGGCGTATGTCAGATCCTTGACCGCGATGCAGAATGCCCTAGGGTTAAGGTGATCAGCTTTCAATTGTCTGAGATTGTTCAATTATCCTGCGTCTTCGATGAATTTAGGCGAATGCAGTCGTTAAATTTAGCTCAAAATATGTTCAATGATGAAGCGGTCCATTGAGATGGTTCTTCTCTTTTTCTCTTTATATATTTACTGTATCCCACCCTGACACCTTCTGCTGTCCGCTGAAGTTCGGGATTTGTCAGCCTGAT
Source organism: Straminergon stramineum (assembly GCA_963920665.1). NCBI lineage: Eukaryota > Viridiplantae > Streptophyta > Bryopsida > Hypnales > Calliergonaceae > Straminergon > Straminergon stramineum. The sequence goes on from OY987272.1 coordinate 16,901,310, forward strand.
GCCTAGTACACGTTTGCAGCTTGGTGGTATACTGACTTCACGAAATGTGTGCAGACCAAAGGTAGATATACGGGAGCTATCGATTAAATTTGGCTGCGTAAGGCTCATCAACACAGTTCAGAGAGCTTTGTCTTTGTAAGTATCAGGAGCCCTCAGCTATGTCTCGTTAGCTCTGAACTTGCCTCCACTAGTTCCATTCCATATGTTTCAGCGGTTTTTGAAATGTCGTCCTGTTTTGGTAAATGCTCTAGGTATAAGCAACGTTTCGTGGCTGCTCTACCTGAATCAAGGAGGACGAGTGCTGACTTCAGCAGACCTGCATTTACTGCTGCCGCCTTCTATCTCTGTTCTAAGAAGAATAAGGTCGGATTTCTCGTTTCAGTGTGCCGTATCTTCAAGGCAATGTTATTGTTCCTGCTGTCGGTTGCTCCAACAGTTTTGATGTTGGCAGACTCTAAGCTTTCAATTTGACTTCGTTTACAGCTGAAAGTGGACAAGGTACGACTCATGGAGATGTGTGGTACTTCGGATCCAGAATTTGGAAATGTAAGCGTTTAGAACCTGTCCTTCATTGCAGTATCGATTTCTGATTGCATCCTATGTCTAGAATACATGAGTTCATTGTGGCCTGCTCGACATCTGAATTGTATGCAGGGAAATACATAGATGGACTCGAGATTGACCTTTTGATGATTGGAATTTTTACAGATTGTAAACTCGATGAACGACCTCTGTTTCGACTTGGTGGGCGTTGCGAAGGAGAAACGGGATCCAGAAACCGTGAAATCTAATCAAGGTAAGGTGGCACATTATATTGGACTTCTGATGTGGAATCATGATTATTAAGCTATGCCTCCTAGCAGTCTTCCTGAATTATGTATCCTTCTCGATTTCCTTGGAGCAACTGACGATCTGATGGCATTCGACCATGTAAGGAGTCTGCTACCCTCTCTCGATATATGCCATTTGAAGTGAAGCTGCGAGGAATCTGCGAGGAATCTTTCTTTTCAGCTTTATTTGGGTTCGAGAATTCTGTGTCAGGAGAAGCTAACGATTGAGTTCGTATTGAATTTCAATCCCCTGCAGAATTGTTGCCTGTGAATCTATCGGGGAAAAGGTCTCGTGACGATGAGCAGCCATCAGATAGTGATGACGATTTGGTAGACGATGAAGATGATTTGGTGGTTCCTGTAGCCAAGAAGTCGAGGAAAGCTGTTAACTCTCGGGCGTATGAGGAGTGGAAGGCCTCCATTTTAGTGGCTAGGGAAGCCCTTAAACACTCTGCTTCAGGTTTGCCATCTCCTCTACACTTGCTGTAGGATTGGTATTTAAGTGTAATCAATATTCACATGTGGTACAGTAAAGAGCTGGTTTCCTAGAACTTCCGATTGATGTTCTGGGTCTATTCTGGCGTTGCGTAATGACTTCTAATGTTTACACTTCTCCTGCAGATGCTATGAGGAAATCTTCCAAACAGGCAACCTTATGTTTTGAGAAGCGGGAAGCTGCACAGGCATTGTCCCTGCCGACCTCATAAACGTAGTCCTTCGCTAGCCATGTCGAAAATTTAGTTCATAGATACTGCCCTGTTATCAACATAATTTCGACACTTAGACAGTCTACTTTTACGCAAAGAGTTGCTGTTGAATGTATTCATTGATTGCAGCTGTCCACAGAGGCATCGTCAGTTTATAGCCGTGTAACATAAATTCATCCTCCGCAATTATAAATTGTATCATAAAGAGGCGTTTACTAGTAGAGTTACGTAGGTCTTGTGGACTAGTTTAAATTTGTTTATTTACCAATGCGTTAAGTTTCTTCATTGACCACTCTGACCTGACATGGTGTAGGACTTAATGTGGCTCAGCTATCCTAACCTTAATTTCTGATCCCTAAATATGGTTTACCGCTAGGTTCGAGTTATTTTAGAAGTGTAAGTTCTGGACCTCCGGATTCAGGGAGTAACGGTACTGATGGAGAACATCAACTCAAATTTCAATGCTTCAGTTTTCGGGATTTGGGGACATGGATACATTCCTGGAACCCTCGGGGCAGTTGTCACCGTGGAAATTATCCTTTTTTTACAGTGAATTAAAAGCACTCATTGGAGGTCAAACAATTGTGCAAGACCAACCCTTTTTGAACAAAATTCCAAGGATGAACATCTTTTTGCACTTCAGTCTTATTCTTTGTCATCCGTTAAACACTTAGTGGCCCTAGCTATGTTATATAGTTAAGGGAAGTGAGATACGTATAGGTTAAATAGTGCTATTCAATGTGATTTTGTTGATTGTTGTTTCACTTCCTCATAAAAATCGAATTTTCTTAAACTGTTTTTCGATTTTTCATGAATTACATTGAAAGCAAGGTTGAAAATGTGAAGTCCAATCTATTTTTTTGGCAAGTTGTAGCCTCTACTCCGATTCAATTTCACCATCAAATTTTGGTTGGTAGTATATTCTGAATTTGATTTGACCGAGTGAAATGAAACTTACGAAGTCTGATTTCTACTTCAATTTGAATTTTGAAAATTTGAAATTTCTAGTGTTTTTGAAAGTTTTTGGAATTTCAAATGGAAGCTTGTTAATTTTCTAAATATACACTGTAAAGAAAATGTGGTACATATAGAAATCCTTCACATTGTAATGTATACTTGTAGTGAATTTTTAGTAATTTGTGTAAAACTTGCTCACATTTTCTTAAAACTGAAGTGGTTATTAAAAAAAAATGGAAATTGTGATTTAAAGAAGGTATAGACTTTCACAAGTTATAAGTTCGACCATTTGTAAGTTTTCTTTGGGGTTCTTTGGGCATTTTAGAATTGAGCATTTGCACCCTTGTACTAGAAGTGTTGTAGTTACTTCAAGATATTTTTTGAGTGTTTTATTATGATACTAATATGATTCCCACTAGAATATTGCATTAGATGCAATAATCTAAGGAACTTTTGATGTAATAGTAACTTTTACAGTAATTTCACTAACTTATAAAAGTTACAACTTCAAATCAATTATGATCATGCTAAAATTGTTATCACTCTTTTCAACTTTATGACACTTTTTGAAGTTATAACTTCTAAAAAGCTAGTGAGATTCATGTTATATAAAGTTCATACGAAAGTTGCACCTAGTGTAGTATTAAAGTTCATACATTAAAAGTCATATGAATGTCATTTGACCATGACTAGAAGGGAACTTTGAGGAGATGATGTAGAATAAGTTTGGTTTTATAACTCTAAAAGGACACATTGGTCACCAATAGAAATCCACCTTTTTGATACCAAGTGTAATTCATTTGCTTAAAAAAATCCAAGAGCATGCATTGGAGGTCAAACGACTATGTAAGACCTTCCCTTTTCACACAAAATTCCAATGATAAACATCTACACTTCTATCCTACATAGAAGGATGTTTTGTCATCCATCATCCATTTTGTGCCTGTAGCATCCTTCTAGGTTTAAGGGTAGAAAATAAGGAGTTGGAAGCCTCCCCAAATATTCTTGGGAAATGATGGCATGTCAATCTTGCAAGGGTGTTCACTTGATGTTTATCAATCAATTTCATCTCATGTATTTGTGAGGTTGGTGTAAGGTAGTCTACTCAAAAAGCAATTGTGTACTAAAAGTGAACATGACACATAGATACATTTTGTTTTCTTGAGTGTATAGGTAGTGTACATTTGAAGAAGTAGTTGCTTTTAGTGACTATTGTATTTCAACTTCAGAAACTCATAACTAATTCCACAAAGGTCCAGAAAATATTAAACAACTTGAGTGGTTGAGCTAGATGCCAATTCACTATAACCAAAATGTGATTTAAAAAAATTCATGGTCAAAATCAACTATGGTTCTTTTATCCACACACCCCAAAATTCTAGAAGATGCAGTCAGAAATTAGAAAAGAAGATGATTGGTTATTGGCAACATGTACAATACAATGGATAAAAGAACCATAGTTGATTTTGACTACAATTTTTTTTCTACATTTTGGTGATTCCATTTTACTTCATACGAAAATTTACTGAAATTTGTTTCTGAGGAGTTTAGCTTCCCCGAAAAGGCAATCGAAGTAAAGCAGACTACCTTACCGTATATGTAGTCAGGCTTGGGTCCCGCACATAGGCACCGAAGTAAAATATAATTCATAGAGTGGACCACAACACCAAAGCAGTTTGCACTTTTCACCCACGCGCGTTCACGCAAACGCATCGTGGCACTTCCTCCGGCATGGTGCAATAACCAAGGGACACATCCTTCAAATTCTTATTGGATATTTCCCACTTAAGACCGACACCGCATCCACAATGCCATACAAGACTTCTCTCAACATTCTGAAGGTCAGATGTGAGAATTTCAATAAAAAAAGACCTCAACGAAATGCAGATTTAGTCGAAACTCTGATGTGACAGTGCTTTGGTACAATTGGGCTTTGAAATGTACGCACATGTGGTCACAACTTGCTATGTGAAAGCTGTTGGATCAAATGTGTACACAATATGACAAATTATGAGGACGATTATGCAATTGCAGAATTTGCAATTGCAGAAGGTCGTGTGAACCTGAAACAACGACATGGATCGGTGTTGATGGAAAGAGACCACCATGTCCTCGTTATTCAGTAAAAAGGAAGAGGGGAAGGACAACACTGGAATGAAAGATCTTCCAGTCAAACACAAATGCATACTTCCAACATGTGCATAGGCCCAACAATTTAAACTTGTCGCTGATTTTGTACTTACTTCCCACTTTTGCACAACTCAAGTGCACTTTGGGCGCCTCGACTGTGGAAAACCAGAGAGATACAGCAATTGTAAAATAAATAGACAATCCATTGGAAGATTTGACAAGTCCAGGATTTGAGTCACACTACAAAGGCATTACAAAGTCATGTACAGTACATTAAATTTACAGTTTCTGGAATGGTACTCCTCATTTGGAACGAGGAGCTACCAAAAAGCAGCCCCAACTAAGTAACATGTCAGGAATTCTACAGGAAGAGTAACTCACAATGCAACAAAAGATGGAGAAACCACTTCCGCTGACATGAAATTCCTTCGATCAAAACTCCAACGTGTGTCTAAACTCCAACGCTCCTTCCCAAAAATTCGGAGAAAAATCTTCAGTTGCTTCCTCCTTGTGCTATCAACGAGAGTGGTGCTCAGGAGACACCCAGCGTATGTTGTATGGAGAGAATGTACCTCAGGTCTACATTTCAGGAGCTGTCACCTGAGCAGCATTCGTCCTCTGTCAAAACCTATACTACATGGAAGGAGCAATGGCTGGCAAGCAAATCTCACGCAACTCCCTTTTTTACTGTTTTCGAGGTTTCTTCATGTCGTCGAATTTCAGCCTATGTACAGAAAAGGACACGCTCTCTCAATATCCTGCAAGCAAGCTCATCAAATGCTTCACTGCATTCGAAAGCGAATTGTTGGCTATGGCGACCCAAGCATGTTGGGATATGTAACAAACTAACAAAAGCTTCCTGCAAGCTCGAATCTCTCAGGATTTTCTACGGCGCTGCAATCTGGTTGCACAATGTGGCATACTTTCGTCCTGATGTGATCACTTGATAGAGTGCTTGTGCCAAAGCAGGAGCATAGTGATGCAGCGGCGCAGGATGTAGAGCTTGCCGCGCTGGTGCCGGATGAATGACAGCGTGTTCTTGGTGCCATTGGAGATGCAGTTGCTGTGCAGGGAGTAAATGCCCCCAGTCGACCGCCGCTTGCCGGCCGTGTTCTTCCAGGAGTCGCTCTCATCGCTCGTTGCCGCCTCTCGACCGTAACACTGACCCATCTCGCACCTACTCCCAATTCACGCAAGAAAAACGAAACCCACACCAAGAAGAAGAAAAGCAAACTCAAAACTTCAAAACCATCAAAACCCACAAAAATTTCATCACACGAACGCAACAATTTGCAAACTACTCTCCATGGCCACTCCCACGGGCTCAATTCAACCGCTCACTTCCCACAAGATAAAACAGAACCTGCGATGACTCACTCAACGACAATGAAAATCCTTTCCTACGCAATGCAAAATCTCTGCCGGCCATGGAATCTTAATCATCGACTTCGATGCCGCCCAATTTAGGCGCCCATCACGCTTTCTAATTCAATGCTACACCTCAATCCCGATCTCAAATTCCACATGCAACTCACCACACCCCGAACCCAAAAAGAACTACAGACTGATCCGTCACTACCGCTCCATCCCCAAGACTGCAACTGCAACTCCGGGAGTGTGCCGACGGCATCCAGCCAGAGCTTCGGTCTCATAAAATACTCCGTAACTTGCAGTACCTCCGCCTACGCAGCGTGAGAAAGCGACAATGCTTCTCGCGAAAGGAATACTCGAAAACGGATCGAATCAGGGGGGTGCAAATCAGGCCAAATTGGGAATTGGAGGGGCCTACAGAATGCGTGGAGGTTTCGTGGTTTGGAAGAAACGCAAAGCCATAGGCTTGTGGGCTTCATCGCCAGGCTTGTACTGTGAGAGGTGACGATGAGCAGAGGGCGGGAGGCGGCATTCACACTGGCGAGGCTTGGTCCGGGTATGGTATTTCTGAGGGTATGGGAGGGTATCGGAGGGTATAAGAGGGTATCTGAGGGTATCAGTACCTGGGTGGAAGGACGACGCGGCGACAGAGTTAGGTGGTGCGGATCTTGGTCTGATTGGTCTGATTATCGGAAGACATCCTTTACATCAGCATTATATGTCAGCATGGCCATAGGGGATAGAACATGGATGAAACATACAAAACGTGGATGAAAACACAAATATTCATACGAATGTGTGAAAATTCATCCATATTATATTAGTATAATATCATCTCTACCAATTGAATGATTTCAATTTATTGAAAATAGGAGAATCTATCATCAAATATTCCTTCAAAAAAAATGTACTCCCTCCGTCCTAAAATGATCTTGTTAGCATATATTGTTTGTCCTAAAATGATCTTTGTGAATGATGTGGGAGGAAGGGTCCACACTATTTGAGAATTTCAAGAATGCTTGGTGTCGAAACTCAAGAAATGTGTTTAGCCATTGTGCAATCTTTGAATTTCTGTGTAGTCGTGGAATTCTATTTTATCCACTACTTATTGTAGCCATTTTGCACATGTGTCACTACTTAAGTTGGAATCTACTTTGTCCCTATTATACAAGAAAAGTAATGTTAGTCAAACAAACAAGGACTAATAGCCTACCATTCCTAGAATCCCTCTAAGGGATACATTAAAGGGTTATATCAGTCGTCAATTGATTCTAAAACTTTGAACCCCAACCATTGAAACATTGATCAACTATAAAGTCCTATTTCAGGAAGTCCTAGTTGATTCAATGCTCAAGTAGGTGAATTGTGAGCACGTTGTCATGACGTGGGCCGTCTATTAGTTAAAAATAGGCATCTATATATTTTAATATTAGTTCTATAATTGCAAGTTAGGGGTAATTCAAAGGTCAATTGATAGTTATTTTTTTAGTTAGCTTGTAGATTTCTAATTTATTTTATTTTTATTAATATATTAAAACCAATATATAAAGGCAATAGGGAAGGCAATTAAAAGATATATAAGATAGAGGGTTAAAGTAGAAGAGAGGATATATATGATGATAGGGAAGGAAGTATGAGAGGAGGCAATAAGCAAATTGTCAAGGGTTACTTTTGGGTTTTGACTTAGAACTTGTCATGATGCAATAGCCAAATTTGAGAGGGATTCAAGTACTACCGTGTATCATCCAAGTTTCGAGGATTTAAAGCTTGCTGTAAAGATTTTGAGAGGTTGATATTTTATATAAATAAATAAATTGGTATTTATATTATTGATAAAATAAAAACAAACATTATCACAACCAGTAGCCTCGCACTTTTCTAGACTAACCACAATCTTCACGACAACGTTCACAAATTCATGGAAGTAATCAATGGGAGTATGTTGTGAATACTATCAATGTCTAACCAGCATTAAACAATGTAGAAAGTCATGAGGAAGAACTCACATGGTGGAAAGTTCTAAGAATGATTGGCCATCAGTGCTCCATTAAAATAGATCCAAAATCCCTCTTTTTAAAGCGCCACAACTATTTCTTGAAAACTTATTTGAAATTGAAATTTTAGGGCAAGAGGAGTGCATCACACCCTACCAACAACTCAAAAAAAATTGCATTTAAAAAAATTTTAGCCTTAATCCGGAACATTTTGTCCTACAAGAAGATCATTATGGAAAAGAGGGAGTATAGTTCTTGAACAATAAATGGCCCCAAATGCGCATTAGATAGAGGTGATTTTGTTTCATATTTTTGGAAATTTTGTATAAATTTTTTTTCATATCAAAAGAAAAAGGATAAGTTTGAAGTGGTTAGAAATGGTTGTAGTTTGAGAACCTATTGTTGATTTTTTTAAGAGAAAAATGAAGAAAACTCATATCAAATATAGAATAGACTCAAAAACCCTAAAATTTTCACCATAAATGTACCATTATATTATTGTGTATAACATCATGGTATAAATGAAAGCTATCGTTATCGCATTGTAAATGTGTTCATCATGTGAAAATACATAATTGTTTGTTAAATTGGAGTTTCTTTTTTCTAGAGTCTCAATAAACAAATGGGGTCATACTCCACTTGAACTCTTTTTTTTACCTCTATTTGACAAACATTTAGTTCTTTGATTTCTATATTTGAAGATGTTTTAATATTTTAGTTAGTTTGTTCAAAATTGTAAAAAACAAAAGGTAAAGCTTATTTTACCTGTCTTTGGTTGTTTTTAATGGATTAAAAGTCCTTGTAGATGATGTGGATAGACTTATGGAGGATAAGAGGAGACCCATGGGTGTATTATGGCCCATGTAATATCTTAGTGGTCAAAATCCACTAACTTAGGTGGATGGCATGAAGGTTGAGGTGGTAGAAGAGGTGGAGGGTTATCTTCTTCCTCCTTGTTTGCTTAGGAGACCTTGTTACTTTAAAAAGGCATTGCACATTGTACATGGAGTTTTTTGCAATGAAAATTTGAGAGCTTGTGTATGTTGTTTTTGTGTTTCCAAAAAGCTATCATTCACTAAATTTGGAGGTAGTATGTGTAATTTATGAGTTTGGGAGTGAAGTGTTGTGGAGCTGCCTTAGACTTTCAAGAGAGTGGACCTTGATAAACTATAAAAGGTGCACAATATCTTAGATTTGAGTGAAACTTGGAGAAATTGTAGATACTTATGTAAGCTTTCCAAAATGGTATTATTTTTTTAGTTTGAAGCTAGTATGTGAAAGTTATGGGCTTGAGAGTGAAAGGATGAAAAGCTACTTTTGGTTTTCAAGAGAGTGAACTTTGGTGGGCTATGAAAGGTGTACAATATCTTAATTGTGAGTGAAACTTAGAGAGATTGTAGATATTTATGTTAGCTTTCTAAAATGGTATTATTTTTTTAGTTTGAAGCTAGTATGTGAAAGTTATGGGCTTGAGAGTGAAAGGATGAAAAGCTACTTTTGGTTTTCAAGAGAGTGAACTTTGGTGGGCTATGAAAGGTGTACAATATCTTAATTGTGAGTGAAACTTAGAGAGATTGTAGATATTTATGTTAGCTTTCTAAAATGGTATTATTTTCTTAGTTTGAAGGTAGTATATGAAAGTTATGAGCTTGAGAGTGAAGTATAGGTGAGTTGCCTTTGAGTTGAGAAGAATGAACTTTGACCAGCTATAAAAGTTGAATAGTACCTTAGTTTTGAGTGGAATTTGTAGATATTGCAGAACTTTTTGTTAGCTTTTCAAGGACATATCACACTCTTAGTTTGGAGTTGTAGAGCGTCCGTCACACTCATTTTTCTATCAGACACTTCTCCAAGGGGAGTTTATAGAGGATATGACTTTTTCTACTATCTTTTATCACATATGATGTATATTGAGACTTCATGACATCTTTTGAGGGGTATATGGAGATGTGATAGTATTTTTGTTCATATGGCATCATCTGGGGTTTTATTATTATGTTTGTGATTTTAAATGACTATAGGATCTTTCATTATTTGGGCCACATCTAGTTGCAACTAGAAGCCCCGCGTTTCCCCAAGGCAAGGCCTCTCTACTCGACATCATGTTATTCTAAAATTAGAAAATCAACAAATTAGGCCCAAAGTTCATATTGCAAAGCAAATCTAAAAAAATGTTTGGACCAATTTTATTTGTTTTAAAAAAAATTGTTGTGACTCAAGAACTACTCTTGCACTTGAGTTGTATTTGAAGACGAGAACTATAGTGGAGTTGCTATAATTGTTGTGTATTGGCTACATTGGTCTCTCTTTGTCCAACCTCTACGGCTCTTAACAAGCATTCTTCCAAACCCCAATATATGTCTAAACCCTTGTATCATATTTTTGGTTGAATACAAACTTTGCATAGGCTCATAAATCATCAATTTTTGTGATTTAAAAAAAATTCAATTTTCAACTTATGCTTGCCCCCAACTTTATAGTTCCACACATTTCACGTCAATTCTATTTGTACTATGTAAATGCAACCAGAACATAAACCGTAGGCCATTTCTAGCCATCTCAGCATTAAAGGGTTAAGGTAAGACACCTTTCGCCATGTGCGCCCTCCCCCCCCCCCTTTCTATCAAATAGATGTCCATTAAAAGTGTCACCAATACGACCTCAAATTGTTTACTTTGAATGGCTCCCACTTCACAAATGGCACTTCATGGTTGTAAAGTAACAAGCTTTTAGCGAATGGTTTAGAGTCTTGCACATATCGGTGCTTTAAACATCCTGACCTATTGAACTCTTTGAAGTTCCTTCCAATCTTGATTTTGAAAATTCACAAAAAACACCAAAATTCTCCAAATTTAATTAAATTTTTTTCTTATGTTATTGATTTTCATTGCGGGTCAACCAAGAAAAAAATAACAAATAATTGTGATTTTGCACTCCATCTACACACACAATCTTAAATGAACAATATTAATAATGGAGTTGTTTCTATCTTCAGCCCTAACTAACGTATGCTTGTTGGTTATAAACGAGTCAATCAATTACTCCCTCCATTTGGAAATAGTATATCCATTCTCTGTGGTGATTGCATTGAGAATGGATACACTATTTCCAAACGGAGGGAGTACTAAGATAGATGTGTGTGATGAGTCATCGACCTTTTGTGTGTTTGCCCAAATCCTGAAGTAAAGTTAGAATTATTATTAGATGGCAGTTTGGGTGTGCAGGAAGCAATGTACGTTACGTCAGTGCTGCATTTCAGCATTTAATCAATTGCACCGGATCCTTATCTCTGTGACTGACAGACGCTGCTCACTTGCTTGCTTGCTTGAACTTCTCTCAGGGCATCTGGACCCTGCTCATAAATGCAGGCAGTGTCTTTTCGCCAGTCTGATTTCTTACTTTTTGAGAAAGTGCCAAAACTCATAATTTGGTGACTCAGCATTGTAGTTCTACAGCACATTCATCCAAATTTTTAGAATTTTTTTGAAATTAAAAATTTGATTTTGGGCAATTTGGTATTCAAAATTGGAGATTGATTTTATGCATATTTTTAATGAAAATGAAAAAGAGTAGGTAAAAATGATGAGTACAGATTCATTTTGTAGTTTGAGATGATCCTTAGATACTGGGTGATGGTTGTGAGGTATCCAAACTGAATGATGTGATTGCAAGTTCAATACTTGGTGGTGACAAGTTCTTTACCTTGTGTGAAATCAACCTCTCTTCCTAATGAAAATCCTTGCAATGTATTTCTTGAACACACTTGTGTCAAATAAATAATTTTTTTTTAAATCATTTTGAAATAGAACATTTTGGTCTTATGGTGATCTCCAAAAGGATTGTTCTCTATCGTCCCCAATATTTATAGCATTTATTATCATTATCATTGGATTGGAACAATAGGACTTAAACAATATCCTTTATTCAATTACTTCCGTTCACATAATTCACTCTTGAAGGTAATATCAAATTGTACACACTTGACAAGAAATTACAAAATACAAACTTACAATATTTTCACCAATGGCACAACAATAATAGTAGTTGTGGTTGCTATCTCTATCTATAAGAAGAGATATTTTAATCTTGCACAATGGTTTGAAAGTTTGAAAGTAATTGGGAGGCAAATGAAAGTGAAACATGTGTCAAAAGCAATAGTGGTATATTAGGGCTCATCATTCTTAAAATTCATTTCTTCTATCTAGTAGAATCACTAGAAGAAAACCATGAGGATTTCAATACAATCAACTTGATGTTTTTGTGTTATAGAAAATAAAAACATTAAGTTGATTGTATTGAAATCTTAATAGTTTTCTTCTAGTCAATTGTGACATGGATATTTAGGAGTCATAATATTCAAAGATGGCCACATTGGGAATTTTAGATAATAAAGCATATAGTAGATTGTTTTGAAGATCATATCAAAAGTCAAACAAAAATAACACATGAATTCATTTGGATAGAGATACTTGTGATTTGCCTCTCAATCACTTTGTTATCAATTCTGTAACATTCTAACATGTATTTATGTCCTTGTCAACGTGCTTGAATAAGAATATCATCAACTTAATACAAAAAACTACTCACTAAATATTTTACTATCTTTTAATAATGTATAATTATAACTTTTAATCATTATCTTTGAAAGTACATCAAAATTCATTTGAAATATAAAGAATACTATATGGATATGACAATTGACATAGAACAACTAATATGAGCCCATTTGAAGCAAGCTACAAAAAACCAAAAAAAATTACAATGCACCTCAACAAAGCATGCTTAAAAAAGAAAAAACATAGAAAAAACACAACAAATTTTGACCAAGATAAATTTGTGAATTTAAAAATGATCAAATTTTAAATTTTGTACAAATGTGATATTATGAAATCATAAATTCCTCGACCCCTAAAGGATTGTTTGTCCCCTCAAGGGACAATTTGGGTCTAGGTAGGTTCCTATGATCTCAATTTTTATTGAATTTTTTGGAATTTTTTTGAAGATGTGCGATTCTGTAAGAGCTTCATGAATATATACTTTTCATTTCAATTGGTGCCTAGGAGAAAAAGTTATGGATTAGTAACCCCCAAATGGAGGTTGGCAGGCAATACAAAAAAATCACAAAAAGTCAAAATAATTAATTTTTTTTTCATAATACAAAATTTTTCTCTCTACATTTGAAGCATTGATTCATTCTATTTGGACTAGTGATGAGAAGTTATGGACAATCTTAGTATTTCAGGCAATTTAAGCATCTTCTTGAAACAATAACTTATAGGATTCATTTTTTAATGCAATTTTTACAATTTTCCAAAAAAATTATTAAAGAAGGTGATGTTTTCTTGCTAGAAAAATCTCACCGTTGAGATGATTGTATTTCATCTTAGAGCTATTAACGATTTAGTTTTTCCTTCAATCTTGAACCTACTTCTACCTAACAATTTTTTAATGAATGAAAATTAAGTGTTTGTTTCATGAATTTTTTTTCTAGATTCTCAACTCAAGTTTTCAACCTAAAAAATGAAAAAAAAATGAAAATCCATGATACAATAAATTTAAGTTAAGAAGATTCAAAGCCAAAAAAAATCTAGTCAAGCAAGTTGCCAAAAAAGCTTGTTTTCTTTACTTTGGATGTAAATATCCTATAATCTATGCTTTCAAAGTTTTTGAAATTTCTTCCATACATTCTTATTGTAGTCTAGTATAAGATTTTATGGGTAGATATGCCAAAAAGAAACCAATTTTTCAATTTTTTTGCTCTTTGCAATAGAAGTGGTAGTTTTGAATGTGTTTTGATGGAGAAAAGGCCTCGATCCTTAAGGGGTTAAAGTGAAGTAGTCTTTGTTATCAAAACATTTTATATTTGACCAAAATACCAAGAAATTATACAAATAATTTATAAAGAATAGGGTCAACTTGACAAGCCATATTTTTCCATATATATATAAACATGAATTGGGAAGACATAGTAAATCTCCATTAAAAGATTCTACTTGAGCAAGTCATTAAACAAGTGTCATCATGTGAATTCACAATTGGTTACTCATTGTACTTTTTCCAACTTAGGTACTTGATTTATAGCAAACCCTACTATCAATTATTAGTGCTATAAGGTGAAGGCACCCATAACTCATCAAATAAGCAATTCTAGACATGATCTAAAGTAGTTTAAGGTAGAACAAATATTTTTGCAACTACAAAGATAGAAATGATGGAGATTACAAAAATTTTGGTAATTTTATTGCTTGAACTAGAATTACTATGGATTTTGAAAGCCAAAAGTTGGTCTAGGCCCACATCTAATGTCTAAAGTCTTTCCAAACTACTCACCTAGAGGCTACTTCCTATTGACTTTGGCACACAAGATAAAGGACATGTGTCATTTTTTGAAAAATGGAAATGAATCCCAACCTCTTGAATTTCGGACACCCTATTGATTGCCAATGGAATGTTGGTTGGTAATGGGTGTCTTCACCTTAGTAAAGATGAACTTTGGAAGTGACTAGAGAAAATCCATTACATAACTAAAATGACATACAAACTAGAAAAACAAAAGATGAGACCAAGAATAATGGACAAGTTCCAATCAGAGGGTCAATGAAAGGACACCAAAAAATCTTCATAGAACTCTACATGAAACTCCAAGCCCACTTAACCCATGTGCATCAAAGCAGACATTTTTTAGATTTTTTGAAACCAAAGATTTATGGAATAACATGTTCATCAAATATTATAATCTTGAAATTTGCACAGTGGATTCTCTTATAAATTTCAGATTCACACTCATCAGTAAGTTGGCTTCAAATCTCAACCGTGAAAACTTCAGTAACTGAGTAGCAATGTCCGGGAAGAACAAGTGTCTAGTTCAAAGTTAGCCGGTGGAATTGGTAAAAAACCCGGTTGCAATTTGATAACATCGGCTAAAAACCGGTGGCAAAAAACAAAAAAAATTGATTTTGAATGGGAAATAGAGAGAAAATAACCGGACTCTGTACTTGAAAAAACGGTTCAACTTGGAAATTGAAGGAAAATAGCCGGTAAAACTCAAAAAAACTTCCCGAATGCTGCTGAGTAGTTCTCAAAATATTCAGGATTTTCTAGATCCAACATAAAAAAGCTCCTCACTTATGCTGTTCTATCTGCGACGCACAGGGGTTAAACTGATAACTCTATTATTTCTTTGTTTTGGCGTGAAATTCTGTACTTTCACTTCAACAGGTCCTCTCTAATAACTGCTAAAACAGATTATTCCTTCATCCAAAGTTCAATTCTAGACAGATTTGGCTGAATTCCAATAAGTGGCAATTGCAGAGGCGCATACGTTATTAAAGTTCAGGTATTACGATCTTGCAATTGGTGGGGATTTCTACTCCCAAACGTTAGGGAGACATACAAAAGCAAGTAAACTAAACTATTGCATTGCTTTGCAAAAGAGTACTTGGGAGTAGTAAAGGTTCTCAAAATACCAAACAACTTTAGGAGTTAAAATCCTTATTTGTGTAGTGATAACTCACAAATATTACAAATCCGTTTCTTGCGGACTGTAAATTTTTGGCCACGTTCCACAACTCTGAAATCATCCTGTCCGAAGGAGCTCTCGGAATAGCCTCTCAACATCCCTTGCTGAGGTCCACTCGTGCACAGTTGCTTGTACCAAGTCAATGTTCGTCGTTAAACGCTTTGAGAGTGGAAATCTGGAAAAGAAATAGAAATAGAAATAGAATTATCCTTCATTAGTGTTCGTCATGAAGTGCCTAAGAGCTTTTCTGTTGTAGAGAAAATTTAAGCTCAGAACAGCATGTGCTTACCCCTGCCTCGCTAGAACGTGGTCTCCTTGTACCAATCTCAAAGAAGGGCAGTAATCCCCACCCCCGTCCCCAACGTAAATTACACGCCTCTTTGGAGTTTCTGACGATCCCTTTCTTATGCTGTCCAAAATCAACCCCTGCAGAAACACAGAAAGCATAAAATCTAAGAATAAAATTGAAGGCAGACAATAAAAAGAGGGTCAAGAATAGTGTAGAGGACCCACAGTGCCAACCCGGTATTCAATAGGGCATGAAACCAATGAAGCTCTGTCTAAGTTTTAGAGGAACCTACTGTATTTATAAAAACCAAAGCTCCAAGAGATGGACCCCTTACGAGACCCTTTTCTCATATTTTTTCGATTAGACCCTCACTTGGATGGTCTGCACGGCCTAAGAGCTTGTAGGATTTGTGATTTATGAAGGTCATCGAAGAGCACCCTAAAGTTGGGGTTTGAGGTCTTCATCTGTGGGGACTTGAAAGCATCAGGCCTGAAGGATGAAAGCCAATAGTACGTTGAATTTCTTCATTTGGATCCTCTATAGAACAAACTAGGCAGAAAAGAAATGGCTTCTACTACATCCTCGGGAAAGTAAAAAAACTCGGGAATAAGAATTTGATCCACAAGACGGGACACTCCCCTAAAGAAAGTTTAGGTCACTAGAATGCCTGAACTCATGCTTGAGATAAAGTAGAGGATACTAAAACCGTTAGGGACCTGATTCCGTCTCCCAACAGCAACTCATCTATTCTGCATTTGTTTGAAATAATTCGCAAGTGGTGTAAGCATGACTGGAATAATTGTCTATGGCCATTGATCTTTGACTGGAATGGGGTTGTCCACTGTCAGGAATAATGATCTCCAACCTTCGACTTTGAAATCGCATACGAAATTTATACACAGCTATAAATGTTTCACCTCAACAGATTTGGTCTTGTACCCAAAGATCTCTCCACACTTCTATGCATCCCCCCAAAATCACGCCTCCATGCATTCAAATCTGACGCAAACAGTATCTCTAGCTTATAACTAAGTATGCTCTCATAACAGACAATCAAACAAAGCAAATTGAAAGAATTTCATGCGAAAGCACAACTGATTGCATCACATAGAAATACCTTACACATGTTGAGAGGACAGAGTTTGCAACCATGAGGCGTGTCTTTAGGATGGAAAGGAAGAACGCGCAGCGCGCCACTATCATCCACATGCGCAGGGTTTGTGTGCACTTGGGAGAAATACTCCTGGAGGCCATGCCTCTCCAGAATTTCCTTGATGAAATACGAATTAGCGTCACTCACAATCTGGAGCTCGCACCTGAAGTCACCAAGCCCTAAGTTTCGTCAGTTTATGAAACTGAAATGCTTGGACATTGACCTTGAATCTAGGGCACTGGAAATTTAGGGCAAGAACCTGCACTCCGAACCCGTCGGGGCGTGAGAATCACCCGAGCTCTGCCGCAAATTTGACACTCGTAACCATCTCTTGCTCCATGGGCGCCATTCGCAGGCAATTCGTGATGTCCTCAAGTGTCCAACCGTCGTTATGAAGCTCCCCCATCATCCTGTCCTACATGTGAGGAAGATCAGGATTAGGGTTTAGGGTTCGCACCGTACCTGAAACCAAAACACCATTCGACAGATCGGTGTTTTCAAACTTTTCACTCCGTGGCCTAGAAATTTTTGACTCCTCGAATTGCAGTAAATGAAATGAGAAGATTGAGAGGGACGGATCGAAATGATTTTGTTGTTTACCATGAGCTGCGTCCACGGAAGAGTACTCGTAAGGGACTTCATGCGCTCCATGGCGCCCAGCTTTTCCACCACCCATGTGTCGCTGTTGCAGTCGATCAAGCTCCAGTCGAAATCGAACACGATGAGTGTCTCCATAGACAGCACGACGCAATCCTCCGGAACTCGATCTCAAATTCTGCAACTCGATCTATGGAAGAAAAACCAGTCAATTGTGCGCATTCGACCGAGCTCCGCTCAGAGCGATAGGGAAAGATCGTCCATTTTAGGACATCCGTCGACCACTTATGTACTTTCATCCATAAATTTATTCAGAAATTGGTAAATTTCATTGACAAGTCTTTTCCCTCGTGAGTTTGTGAGATGTTTTGGCGGATTTCATCCACATATCCGTCCAATGTTCATAGTGTAAATCAGACTGCGATTCTGGGTGCACTCACGTTGCATGCATACTTCTCTTGAGCATTAGACGATTAGGGTTAGGGTTTAGGGTACAGAGGAAAAAACACTGAATCCCTGAGGATGTGAGCGATTTCAGTGATGCCTGCGCACAAGTATTACTGCGACTACTGCGACAAGCAGTTCTACGACACACCGGCGTCGCGCAAGCGTCATTTGGAGGGGATTTCCCATCAGCGGGCCAAGAAGCAATGGTTTGATTCATTTCGAGGTGCGCTACCTTCGTTGGTCTCTTCTCGTTACGAATTCTCGCTAATAGAGACTGAAACTGATCTGACGAGAATTGCTCGTGAATTTGCAGACCAGGACTCACTGGATGGAAGCCGACCACCTTGCACGTATTTCTTACGCACGGTAAGCTTTCAAATTTTTCTTCGAAACGTAGGCCACTTCATGAACCCCTTCTCGCACCCAAGGCAGAGGATACTATTTGCGTCAATTTAAGCATTTTTACATATGCATGGGTGAGTTTTGAGAGATTCGTTTATAGTTCTTTGGTTGCAAGAGCCAAATCTGTTGCGATTAATTTTTTTCCGCTATGAGAATTTTTTGAGGCAATTTCAATGGGGGAGGTTTTAGACCACTGTAAGTGACAGTGATCAATCCTATTTCTACGCAAAGGTCAATTAGTCAAGTCATCATAGACATAGACATTTAATAATCATAGACATGTAGTTACATCTTGCTTACACCACTAGCAACAATTTTGACCAACTGAATGAATAGATGATTTGCTACTGGTAATTACGGTCTTTTTGGAAGACGGGATCAAGTCCCTAATTGTTTTAGTATCTTCCTCCTTCGTTGTTGCATAAGCGGGATCAAATACTATGAGGCAGACTGTGAATTTACTGGAATTGATGGAAATTCTGTCATTCTCAGGGAACATGCCAATACGGAAGTGAATGCAGGTTTGAGCACCCGGTCCGAAACCCAGCTCCTCCACCACCAGCCCATCCCGCTCCTTTGGGTGAGTGTAAATTTTTCATTCCCCTCTATGCTTCAAGATCCTTTTCTTTCATTCTGTCAGCCAAATGTATGGGATTGTATCTTTGATTGTCTTGTCCATAGTAGAAACCTCAAGGGTATTCTGTAAAACCTAGCCACGTGAAATCCTGCCAATAACCCTGCCAAGGTGGCGATTTTTAATGTAAACCTTGCCAGTTGTAACATGGCTAAATTTTTCAGGAGATCTCATAGGGTGGATTCTCTTCTACTCTGCAATCAATATTAGGTCTGCCAATTTTATTTTCAGCAATTTGTGTGAGGGGCACTGGATTTCACGTTTCAACAGAAACGATTCCACTGGATTTTAATTTCGGGAGGACGCGCGCAAAATATGAGAGAGTAGTTTGTGGTGCAGTGCGATTGTTCACCCAATCCTAGTAAGGATTTTGGTGTAGTGTGTCTTCTGAAACGTCGAAGTGGTGCATACATTGTGGCAGGAGCATTGCACACACATGAATCAGCTCTGGCAAACTTTCTGATGAAGGATCTGCCACTTTCGCTTCGCCCTCCACCCGAAGGAGGCCATCCTCCAGTTGCTGTTGTAGATTGGGGATGAGCTTTGGGTGAGCACATTGTGCGCTCTCTCGCTGTTCTCAGTCTTGTTCGTCACCAATTTGCAGCTGATATGTGCATATTGCATACGGTTGTTGCAGTGTCAGTTGCGGACTATCAGCTATTTAGTCCATTAGTCCTTTGAAAGGGGATGTCAAACTTGTTAGAATCTACTACATTTTTTGTAAAGCTGATTAGTCAGCTAATTGATGTTCAATCTCTGGACGACGCCTTATGTATAATGTATTTGTGCTGGCGGTGTTGTCCAGAATATAGGAGGCTTCATCATGCCTATCCATTTGAAACAGTGTGAGTAAAGTGTCCAGGACTGCCTCTAAATGGTTGAGCAAATTTTGCCGTCATCGTATTGAAGACCTGGAACCTTTTTCTCATTTCGACCTTTCGGTACATGATTCAATTTCATGATTTCAACAGCACTGGCTTTTCTTATTCCCAACGGAAATGTATCAAGTCGTAACCCTCTCCTGTCTTTTTTCGTTGCCACATGGTGCCTTACAGTGGTGAAAGGGCCAGAATCACAACCCCTGTTCTTCCCTGCATTCGTAAACAGCTTTACAATGCTAAACATCTCTAGGATCTTGCAGGCACGATTTGCGATTTACGATGGAAGCGCCCATTTCCAACCACTGCCCCATCGGCAATCAATAGGGTGTCTTAAAATTGAAATTCAGTTAAATTCAGGAGAGAGAGAGACTGGGGACTCATTTCCCACGATTCTTTGAACTTACATTAGGAAAATTGGTTGTGGTAGCACTCTGGGTACCAAAGTGCCGTGACACATGTCCCTCATTTTGCATGCAAGTAGTCTCCAAGTGAGTAGTTTTGGAAGACTCTAGACATTGGACATGGGTTTAGACCAACTTTTGGCTTTCAAAATCCATAGTAATTTCAGTTCAAACAACAAAATTACCAAATTTTTTGCAATCCTTGTCATTTCTATCTTTGCACATTCAAAAATATTTGCTTTGCGTTATACTACTCCAGATCATGTCCAGAATTGCCTAAGTAGTCAGTTATGGGTGCCTCCACCACCTTAGTCTGGAAGAGAGACGGTTATGTGTGATATGGCCTCCTAACCGCTTATCCATTACAGTCCAATCTGAAACAAGGCAAAGCAGATGATTATGGGTGTTTTATGATAAGCATCACGGAGCGTAAACTTAAGCATAGAACCTGCTGCCATGATGCCCTATGATTAGATTACGATTCAAAGTTCGTTAATTATTATCAAACTCTTGGATACTATTGTTACTGAATTCTGGATTTCAACATTCCTTTGATTTCTTCTCGCTAACATTTGTTTTCTTCTCGCTAATATCATAGTCACCACTTGGAGAGGCCTGTGACAAATTAAGCCTGCTGCTTTCAGGAGATTCTGCAGGTCCGTGGATCGGAGCATCTGCTGCTGTTTCCAGAGATAAGTGAACGATCGATCGTCCATTCATTCATTTGCCCAGATGCTAACTTATAGTGAGTAGACAGGGGTCGAAATCAAGAGGTGGTTGGGAAGAATGAGGTCGTACGAATTCCCTTTGCGAAGTTCGTAGCATCCGCTTGCGTTTCCTGTCCAGATACCTTACCGTTTCCTGTAATAAGTTAAGTTAAGTGATCCTGGTCTTGTGTACGATTCACCAACTAAGGACAGCTTGTTATTGGTCTCACTTGCCCCAACAAAGTGATTGCCGCTAGATTGCGAGAACAGCTTGGATTGCCAGACTGCAAATCTGAAGGCTCAAGAGGGGGGGGGAGCGTGTCAGACAACAGGGTGGCGTGCAGAAAGAAGGCAATCTCACCCCAAGAGGGCTAAGGTATAACTAAGTTAATTACAGTACGACCTGTGTTCATGAATGGACCCCATTTGCACATTTGCATAATAGAGGGTGACTCCTATTTTCATGAATGAAGGGAATATGATGTGGTTTCAGTTAGCAACTTCAACTTCATTGTTGTGTGATGAATAACACATTGGCACCTAATGAAGTTGCTAAGATCTATTTTTAGTTTTTTAGTTTTTTTTTCTGAAATAGGTTCGTCTATGCATCTAGAATAAGTTGGATTGTAATCTACACTTCTTGAGGCACATTTTGGATACAAATTGTGAAGAATTGTCACTTTTCAAGGCAGTAAGAAAAGAATGAAAAAAAGGGTTGTTTCTTTCAAAATTCAATTGTACGAATTTGTACTAGACAATTGTGGGAATGTGCAAAAAAAATTCAGAAACTTTGACCGCATGAATTGAAAGATTATAATGTTTGAAATTAGAAAAAAAAGTTTTTTCCTTTGACTCTTTGCCTAACAAGGCTAGTAGACTTTAACTCTTAGAGTGAGATTTTTATATTATATATGGTTACTTTGGGGAACATTTGCATCTTGTGTCATACAAATTGCACACACCTATTGAATTTCAAAGTTATAGTAGGAGTTTTCAGCATGTTTCTTGAAGATGACTCCAAAATTTAGGGCAATATAATTTTTCATCTAGGCATCTAGTTGGACAAAAATTTATATTCCCACTACGAAGATATATGTTCACACCTTGTGTCAAAATTCGAAGAACATCCATTAAAAAATAACTTCATACACATCTACTCGATGTCACTTGCATATGTTCAACAATCATTTGACCCTTTAGGAATTTATTTTTGCTAATTTCAAACTTGATGAAAAATTAGCAAAAACTCAATACTACAATCTTTGTTATTTCTATTCCTTGACCAAAAAAATGTATCCTTGCCACCATTGCTAAATTGGACACAAGCTAAAACACTCAACATTGTTGGAAACAAGTAGTATAACTTTCAAGAGTTCTAGTAGGATAAATGGGGGAAGAAGAATTGTAACAAATTTGATAAGGTTTGTAGTTGTTCAAGAAATTATTTGGAAAGGCATTAGTTTGCGTAGACCAAGAAAATGACTCATAATTAGACAAATGATTAATGAGATCAATTTATGGATTATTTCTTTGATCTATGGAGATTATGTTTCCACTTGTGAGGAAGACAAAGGTTTTCCTTATTGTCATAGACACATTACAATGGAGAATGTTACACCACATGTTTTGATTGAAATTCACATTGACAATAATTTATAAGATATGTGAGGGATTCTAGGCATGATGGCACCTTCAACAAATATGGATCTAAAGCCATTGAGGCAAAATAAGTTATGGCTTGTAATGAATCCAAACATAAGGTCTTCATTTTTGCAAGTATTTTTTCCTTCCAATCTCTTCATGAAGTGATTCAAAATCTTATTTTAAAAATTTTGAAGCACAAAGTCACTAATCTAGTGACATAGTGTAAAGGAAAGACAAAAATTGATTTTTTCCATATACATGAATGTACTTCATTCATTTTGTATAACTCCTGCAATAAACTCTTGGATTCATCGTTATAGGTGTGGAAAGCCCAATTGTGATTGCAAAATGATATTTTCTTCTATATTTAGCATAGATGGTGCTTTAATTGAAGTATTTAGTTAATTATAATGTTCAACTAGATCCAATGACATTTGGGACTCCCACCTTGGATATTTATTGCACCTCCTATATGTATGAGAAGCAACAAAACATTCATATTGTTTTCTTGCAATGTGCTATATTTGAGCAACATCTGATAAGTTTTAAGTCCTAAAGGACCAAATGATTGTTCAATATATACTAGGAATCTTGGGTAGGTCCATACATGATCACAAATTTTTGACACAAAGTTTGAACATGTATCCCTACAGTTAGAATATTATTTTTTTCTCCAATTGGGTGCCCAAATCAAAAGTGTGATGCCCACAATTTTTTAGGCTGGACAAGAAACTTTGGGCAATATATACAAAACTCCCCTCTCTGCTTATGAAATTTAGTAGGTATGTGACAATTATCATATAGGATGCAACTTTCAAAAAATAACCATATTTAGTGCAAAAATTTCACTATAGGAGGAATTCAAGTCTATTGAACCTATCTACCAAAGTAAAAAAAATTCTTCTAACTTTGAACACTATAGTCTTTCAATTGATGTGGTTAAAGGTTTTGAAAAAATTTCTACACATTTCCATAGTATTCTAGTACAAATTTTTTAAATTGAATTTCAAAAATAAAACTATTCATTTCTTTTTCAATGCCCTAATAGACGACAATTTTTTGGTAGTTTTTGTCCAAAATGAGCATGGGGCCTTTACAAGTTAAATTCCAAGATGACATCCAAAGGAATGATTCTAATTGTTGAGTTATCAATCCAATGATTTATGTAGTGCCCTATTTTAATACATAATTTATCTTCTACGATTCAAATGTGGTATTGTATATATTGTTCAATGCAACCTTTTAACCATGGAAAGATTGTGCCCTCTATCATGAAGGTAAGGTAAACCAACCTATGATCAATAGAATGACTAGTTTGCCTTGTTGGCATTGTTGAATTTTTTTTTAAAAATTCCACTTAAAGTCAAATGTGAGGAATGGTGAGAGCAATTGAAATTTCATTTTTTTTCTTACAAAAGTATGAATTTGTTAAGAATTTTTGAAGTGTGATGTCCACTTGACCCCAAAGAGTCTCTAGACTATTCCAAAACCAACAAAATTTTTTCATAATGGTCACCTTCCTCACCTAAAGCAATTACAATATTTCCAAATATGTCTAGAACATGAAGGCCTAAAAAAGTTACTTCTTGTGATGAATCTACACTCAAAAGGTAGAAGCATCATTTTTTCTAAAGAACAATAATCACCCACTCACATTGGCAGCATTTCATTGAATGAAATTTGGAGTTTTGTCAATGTATTAACTCCTTTTTGTCAAAACTCATCAAATGTCTCCAACAAAATACAACACTAGGTGGAAGTTCCTATTACAATCACTAATCACTCCTATCACCATCATCCAAGACATTGATTGTGTCCACTAATAACTCAACCTACTGTAGCCTATATCTCATTTATTGCAAAAAAAAAATCAATCATTGAATTGATGCAAGATTTTAACCCTATAACACCAATGTGGACACCAAGAATGTTTAATAGATGACAGGTAATCCTTATATGTACAGTAAGACAAAACTGCATATATTCATCCTTGGAATTTTGTCCAGAAAGGGAAGGTCTTGTACACTAGTTTGACCTGTAATGAGTGCTGTAGGTTTTGTTTTTTTCAAGAAGATGATTCACACTGCAGCAAAAAGGCTGATTTCCACAGTGACCAGCCCATTCTTCTTAATGGGTCATTCCCTAGGTGTCTGTGATGGGCCTTTTGCCAGTGACGAGCGGATGGGCTCGTTTACCTTAAGTAAGTCAGTTACCCCTACCCCCCAATAGTTACTGTATCAAGCATCGAGTGTCCGCCTTTTTGTCGTCCTCCACTCACGAAGATTCCGGTGGGGTTCCCCTCTTGCCTGGCAGGCAGGCTCCTTCCCTCAGTGACGTGGCTTGGTGCCCGTGAGTCATTTCATTACTATTTTTATGGTCTGTCGCGCTGTCGCCAGTGTGAACAGCCCGACATGGAAAAGGTTGTCGCTGTCTGGGGGGCCGTGCCGCTCAAGCGCGGAAACATGAGTGCGGGGCCCTGAAAGCAGCCGCAGGCCCATGTGCCCCCCTGCCTCGGTGCCCCCCCGGCCTTGCCCCCAGCGCCACCATGTGAGGCACACCCCGCTGTCCTTTTCTGGGGAAAGGTCTCGCTTATAGCGAGCGCCAGGGAAGGGAGTGGAGGATTGGCCCTCTTATTGCCGTGCCCTAGTCAAGGGTAAATGTGAAAAAAAAAAAAAATTGTACCGTATTTTGTGCCGTGTAAATTTTGGAATTTTTCACCTCTCCCCTAGCAAATTACTTAGGGGTCTGGGATTCCCATTATCCATCCATTAAGACAGGCTATTTGTTTGTTTTATTTTGTTTTGTTTGTTTGTTACATTGAGATCTCCTGGATTGTACATCCCCAGGCCGCATGCTTGGTACCGTCGGAGAGCCCTCGGTGAGGAGGGGTGCATGGGCTTTTTTTCATAGCGTTTGAATTTACAACGTGAAAGTTATTGAATTTCAAAGTTTTTTTTAATAAAAAAAAATGAAAAAATGAGAAAAATATTTTGATTTTGATTTTGACTGTGGCAAGAGTATAGGCCACACTAGTGAATATGAATTCGGAAAGCTATTCTTAGAGAGATATTTTGTTCTTCTATATTGTATAAAAAAAATTTAAAACATCACTTCAATAATTGAGATTGTACAATCTTACCCAAATTCTAATTTGTTCCCTTAGGGGACTTTTGGATGTTAGGGGCTAAATTTATATAAAAATTATGTAAGCCCCCGTGATGATCTACCCAAGATGTGGAAAGAAGAAAGAACAACTAGACCACCACACAAAAAAATGAATAAAAAATTATTGTTTACATCTTCTAATAAATTTTGAACCTCATCCAAAGCCAACTTTGTAGATATGGATGCAATAGTGGGTTGAGAGTCCCTAAACGTAAGGGACCTTCATGAACGTGAGGTATTTTTTTGTTACAAGACAAGTTTGATTGCAAAGTAAGGGAAACCAAGAGGACTTCTTGGTTTTCTTACAAATAATTCTATGGAATAATTTATCCTCGAAAAGCTCATGATGTCCAATTTTGTTTCCAAAGATATTCATTATAAACCACTAAAGGACCAAGCATCCGTTTACTGTATGCAAGAAATCTTAGGTAGGTTCCTACTAAGTCATTTTTATTTGGATGTTCATGAAATTTGGACACAAGGTGTAAACATTTACTTCCTCAGTGAAAATCTGATTTTTTTCATTAGTTGCTTGGATCAAAATCTATGATGTCCTAAAATTTTTGGACAACTCAAGCAATTTGGGATGCTTTTGCAAAAAAAACTCATTAACTTTTGAAATTTGGCATGTATGTGACTAATAAAATAAGGCATAAAATTGTCTAAAAAAACATTTAATCCTCAAATCACATTCTAAGAAGAGTCAAACTTTGTTAGCTATATTGGGGCAATTTTAAGAAAAAATATTTTCTTCTAACTTCAAGTCATATTATCTTGCAATCTATGAAGTCAAAATTCTTGAAATTTTTTCCATAGATTTCAAATCTTTGTCTCTAACTTTTCACCATTTGGATTTCAAATAAAAAATTTCCTTCAATGCATAAGAAATCATCAAAAAATGACTAGTGTATTGTCAATTCACTAAATTTCCTTATATTGCAAGGTGATTTAGAGTAAGCTAAACTCCATATTTGCTTCTAAACTTTCTCGTGAGTGAAACTAACATCCAATACTTATAATTGGGCAAAATCCTCATTTTTGTGTAGAGCAAAAAATTTACTCCAAAAGGGCCCAAAGTTTGCGGACCCTATTTTGCAGGAATGAAAAAAAGGGTTTTTTTTCACACTTCAAACATTATAATCTTTCTATCCACAAGGTCAAAAAGGCTGAAATTTTTTCCACACTCTAGTGAAATACTTTATTTCAGTTTTGTATGGTTGAAGTTTCACAAAAAAAAATTTCAATTTTCATTTTAGAATAACATACTAAAAATCTGAAGTTTTTGACAATGTCTCCCTGAAAACCCCCCATTCCTTTACAGATTAAGGTGAGTACCCCTTAGACCATCACTTTTTATTGCGGTGCTTAGTTACTATTACTAACTTAGATTGGCCTAATTTGGCCATTCCATATGCCATAGTTACAAAGGGTCCAAGTTTCTATTGGTGGAGGTTCTAAATTCTGTTTCTTCCCTATAGGTACATATTGATTTTGGAGATGTATGTAGAATGATGATGGCAATTGGGGGACATTTTGGGGGGTGGTGCCCACCTTATCTCCATCTCCCTTACCTCATTAATATCCAAATTGTGTGAATCATGCCTAAACCCCAAGTCTCAACGTGTTATGACCTTGTCCATTCAATGGTTGTGGGGGGCACCGCTTTTGGCTTCTGTGCTTCACATGCATTTCTGTGCCATGATGCTACCTACTGTATCAAGGATTCCCACTATTTAATTTCAAAATCCAGAGCTGGCATTTATATTTTATACTGGAATAATAAGCATATGAAAAAAAGCATCAGTTGTCATTGGTTTCAAATCAGAAAAGAAAGAAAAAAGCACCAGTTGCCATTTGTTGAAAAGAAAAAAGAAAGCAAAAGAAAAGCAAAAGCATCAGTCATTGATAATTAAGGGGTTACTTATTAATTGTGAAAAATTCCCAGGACAGAAATAACCTAACTTAGATTCTCTCAATTCAGTGGATTTTGAATGTTCCATTCTTTTAACCCATAAAGGGCGGACTGGTGACAGCGGAAATCATGCCATTTGGAATTGTGTGACTTCATCTACTTTAAAAAAATAAAAAATACACATTGGAGGTCAAAGTATTGTAGAAGATCTTCCCTTTCCACATAAAATTTCAAGGATGAATAGTTGCAGTTATGTCCTAGATAGAAAGATTCCTTGTCATCCATAGGCCACAAAATGGTTGTGTCGACATTGAAGGGTAAGGATTAACCCTTGAATGCCATGCTGGTGACCGTGGAAATCAGCCATTCTGGAATTGTGTAACTTAATCTACTTTAAAAAAATAAAAAATACTCATCGGGAGTCAAAGTACTATAGAAAATCTCCCCTTTCCACCCCTAATTCCAAGGATGAATAGTTGCACTTCTGTCCAGCATAGGAGAATTCCTCGTCATTCATCGGACCAAAAACATCCGCCTTGTAGTTTAGGGGTTAAAAAAATGAAATGAATTCCATTTCAGAGAGATAAAATACAAAGGTTCTGAATGTTTCAGTTGGGCATTGATTGAGGTGGGAATTCCAGTTTTTATTATATGGCCCAACTGCGACTCCAAAAGGCATCTATCCTCAGTCTTAAATTACTGTGCGAAAATCCTCCCTAAGTTAACCCTACTTTTAAAATAATAATAAATTTAACACAAGTACAGGAACCTTTACTACATTAACGCTACTTTTTTCTTTTTTTTTGAAACAAATGAAACTGCCCTTTGCAATGAAATTCCGTTTCATTTGTTTCAAAAAAACCCCAAAAAAACAAATCAAACGAATTCCATTGCAGAGGGATAAAATACAGGCCCATCAGCCACAAGTGGCCTGACGGGAGAACCAAGACAGACTGAACGCTACTTTTCCAATTGCGACGGCACCTGCTTGAATTTGGAGCTACAGTTGTCAGTCTACAGTATTTAATCTTGACCCTGAAAGGACGGACTGGTGGTGACCATGGAAATCATCTCTTTTGGTACCATGTGAATCATCTACTTTCTAAAAATCCAAAAAGTACTAATTGAAGGTCAAACTACTTTTCTTTTTTTTACACAAAGGAAACGGAATTTCATTGCAGAGAATGATTATAGGTCAAACTACTCTTCAAGATCTCTCCTTTGTGGCCACAACTAACGTCCTGTAAAGATTTAGCTTAATCCCTAAAGGACCAAGGCACATTTTGGGCACTAATTGTGTAAAACTACCATTGAATAAGGGCAATGAGAAAGAAAATGGAAAAAAAAATGTTTTGTTTTTGTTGTTTTTTCGAAAATTCAATTGTACAGATTTGTACAAGAGTATTATGGGAGTGTGTGGAAAAAATTTCAGAAACTTTGACTGCATGGATTGAGAGATTATAACATTTGCAAGTTAGAATATATTTTATTTTTGACCTTGCCTAATAGGGCCAATGTACTCTTAACTTCTCCTAGAATGAATTTTCTACACTCTCATGGTTATTTTTTGTGATACTTGCATCTTGTACCATACAAATTACATACTTATCAAATATCAAAACTAAATGAGCTACCTCTTAAGTTTAGGACAACATAACTTTTGATTTAGGCACCCAATCGAAAAAAAAAGTATACTTTGACTAAGGGGGTACATATTTACAACTTGTATCAAAATTTGAAGAACACCCATTACAAAATGATTTCATACACACCTACCAAAAATCACTTAGGTACGTTCAATGGTCATTCAATCTTTTAAGAATTAATTGAAGGAAAAATTAATGAGAACTCATTCACTACTTGTTTATAGTTTTGTCTGCAAAAACCACCACAAAAAAATCCCACTTAAACCACTTAAAGGAATGACCATATGACCATATGGTCAAACTTCAAAATCTTTGAATGTGTAATTGTGACTAAATTTAACCCCTAAATGTTTTCAACTATGTTTTCACCAAAAATGCTCCCAAACTGTCATTTCTAGAACAAGTACCAAATTTTAGGAAAAAAACATTTTTGGACACATGTAACCGTAAGATCTTGTACTAAACTTATTTGAGAAGATGTGGAAAAAATTTCAGAATTTTCCACCGTGTAGATTGTAAGATATTAGTGTTTGAATTAGCAAAAATCCTTTTTTGGGCCCTGTGAAAAAACGGGCAGCTGCACTTCACAAGGCCACATTTGTATGAAAAAAATTCCAAAATGGTGGTTACTCTTTGGATTCATTCTTCAAGGCAAGTTGTCTATGTGCTTGAAAAAATTCAAATCATTTGAAATTGTACAACATATAGGAAAAAGGAAGTAAGTACAAAGAAGTAGAGAATGATTCAAAATACTAAATTGTGAAGAATTTCGTTATGGAATTGAAATTTTTTAATCCCAATGGTTGTAATGTTTTAATAAACAATACACACCCTATCATTTTATTTTTTTCCAAAAATATTGAAAATTGAGTGAAATAAAGGACTTCAAAGTTTATTTTAGAGTAGGGAATCCGAAACTACCCGCAAACTAAAATGCCTCATAACTTTCATCTCATAAATCAAAATGGAATGATTCAAAGCTTTCCATGTACATATAAATCTAGAAAACCAATTTTAAATTTTTATTTCTTAAAAAAGTATTTTTTAAAGAAATTTTTGGGCTGCCCGAGGAGCACTGAAAATTACATATCATGCAATAACTTTTTAACCATGAAGTCGAAAGTTATGAAAATTGTTGGGCCTTAAAGATACTCCTCGGGCACATGTTGTGTGAAAATTTCAAAGAAAAATAAGAAAAACTCCATTCGTAGTGAGCTGCCCAAAATCGCTATGTTGCCAGAAAACGCAGTTTGGGCGTTTAGGGGTTAAATGTGAGGAGATGTAATCAATTGTCTTCTATAAATCATTAAAATTACAATTTTTTTAAAATTTGAAATTATTATGAATTTGTGAAGAAAATTGAAAGTAGGAAAAATTCTTATCCAATACAAAATATTAAGCTTTAAAAATATGGTCAATTTTATTAAAATGGCACTATTCCATTGAAATGGCGGGGCATTTTGTTACTTTGTTACTTTTAAGGTTTAGATTGCGCAACCAAAAATCTAGATTTGTCCTAAATGTTAGGAATCTAAACTTGTCCTAGATGATTGAAATCTAGATACGTCCTAGATGATTCAGACTCCATGGTTTGAAATCTATACCAATCCTAGATGTACCTTTTATAGTTTAGACTGTAAGGTTTGAAAAATGGCACATGGAATACTGCCATTTTAATGAAATTGACCTTAAATTTGAAAAATTCTCCGTGGATGTATGTAGAATGGTGTAAACCAAATGCTTGTGTCTTTCTATAATTAAAAAAGAAGTAGACCATAGTAATAGGCCCAAAGTTCAAACAATCATAAAATATTTGATTTTGAGAATTTTCAAATTCAAGTGAAACTACACTTAATAAACTTAATTTTGTTTGTTGGACTGAAATTAAAAAAAGATCAATTTGAATGGCCCAAATTGCAAATGAAGAGGAAGTTGGTAGGAGTTGTCAAATACACTAGAAAGGCATCTTGGCTTTATGATCCATGAATTTAGCACCTTCTTTTCTAAAATATTGGCCAATTCTTCAATTATGGACTTTCCATCGGCAAGACATACACACACACTCCATCCCCCCCTCCAATTGGATGAAAACCATATGTTTTGAATAAATTATGATGTTGTTTGACCATCCATCAATTGAAAAATGGTTGCTCAAATGTTTTGAAGTTAACCCTCTATGGGTGTGGAGCTTGAAAAGTGGTCAATGGATGACTTTCTATTTTTCCAAATTCCTAGAGAAATGAAGAATGCACCTATTGGTCCAAAGGGTGATTCCATGAAACACTTGACGATTATGTTGTGTTTTACAACACTCATGCTTTTGGGGGGAATATTTTTAAATTAAAAAAAATAGCTAATGTATATACCTATAAAATGAAGGTAATTACCAAAGGAAAATCATAGAAAATTCTCTAAGTAGGAAAACTATAAAAGTGCCAAATCTCAAGAAAATACACACTAAGATGTTTTAACTAGTTAAAATAAAAAACAAAAAAAAATAAATTCCATTTATAGCAACTCTATGGAGATGGTTGTTCACCAAAAAATCCACCAAAATATTTTTTTACATGTTTTGAAATGCAAGTAGAAACTAGAAAGAGGCTCACTTTGTAGACTTCTATGTGATCTATAATTAATTATTTTTAGAAATCCTTTGAATTGTAGCTAGAAGTGTACTACAAGACCTTCCCCTCCAAATTTCAGCTATTTTTGGATAATAAAACATTCTTAAAGATTCCAAAAAAATAGATGTGGTGTATAATAGTCATGATTACCTTGCCTATGAATTTTTAGTCATTTCAAGTGAGAACACAAAATTATAGCCAAAAACAAATCAACTAGAAACATATGACAAAAAATAGTGCAAGTGTTTATGCAATCACCTCCAAAATCGAATCATTTTTGAGTCACTACTACACTGAATAGGGGTATTAAGGAGACCCATACTAATTAATCGACATTCCACACTAAATAAATATCTACCTTTATTGTACATAAGTAGTTATTGGAATGTTTGGGTGATGTACATCATGTTTCAAACATCTACAGTTTTTTAGAATTAGTCCCTTTAATTTTTTGGTCCCCATAATACCCCTTTCAGTGTAGAGTCATAGGCTGGCATCTTTTCAAGGTTGATGAAGATTGTATTGACGAGATTTCTATGGTGTATTGATGATTTCTTGAAATGTGAATTGTGAAGTGAATAAAACAACCTACTAAGAGCTGATTGCCTTATGGGGGAAGCTAAACTCCTTGAAACAATTTTCAATAAATTTTTGTAGGAAGAAAAACGGAATTGACATCAAACCCAAGTTGTTTCATATGTTTTGGACTTTTGTGGAATTAGTTATGAAGTTTTGAAGATGAAATGTAGGAATCACTGCACACAGCCACCTCCTGAAATGTAGACTATTGGTACATTGAAGAAAGCAAAAAATGTATCTATTTGTTAAATGTTGTTTTTAGAGCACCCTACCTTAAGGTCAGATAATCGGGTCAAAATTTCATTTACTGCATTGCATCTACTAGCATGTAAATGATGAAAGGTATATTTATCACTTTTCAAAGAAAGGTTGATAAATGCAGATTCTCGCTTGGATCTAAGTTAACGAGAATTTGTCATCTGTCTTGAAAAGGAGTTCCCGATTTCAGGAGGTTTTGTTTCTGTGATGAATCAATCCAATCACTCTCCTATCAGCTATCACTTCCCGTTTACAAAGCCTCAATTATAGTGCCCAGGCCCGCCTTTGGAAAGATTCATCAAATCCATGAAATCACTACCTTTGAACCTACATGCTCGACACCGCAAAATAGGAAAGGCAGGAACCCAATTTGTCTCAATATAGTGACTAATAAGAATAATAATAATGAACGTAAAAACAAAAACAAATGGCAAGAATTAATATTGACCGGCCGGCTTCAGTTGCCCAATGCAACTGCCTACTGTGCCTAGTACCTACTGCAAAAATCTTCCTCACAAGCCGGTACCCTGCCTTTTCGACCGTCCTCCACGTCTTCCCAGACCTTCTATAAATACTTGCCATTCTCCTCTTCAGCACAACACCTGTTCTTCTCTTGGGGAGTGCTGCAGAAGCACGCAAGCCAGCTTTGTTGGTGCATTTGGGTGAGGCGGATAGAGTTTTTGCAGACATTCTATGAATGATTCAGTATTCGCTAGCTGAGACTGAGTAGTTTCATTGTACGTAGTGGATCTGGAATGCTAGAGATCGAGCTGAATTATTTCTCCATTGATTCAATCTCGGTTGCTCACAGCTAGCTAGCTAGCTAGACTGTATCATTTTTGGTTTTGTTTGTAGAAGTTCAGTTTTCTTCCACTAGTCTATGATGCAGATTCTTCATCTGCTGTACCCTCGAGTGGTATGACAGACGAAGGTCTGCATCATAGTCAAGGGGTAGAAAATGCAAGGACCTACAAAAACACTGGCAATTTGAATCGGGCACACTTTGTGCGTTCTTGGTGTATGGATCCACCGGTTGTGGAATTTGGAGCTCGATCAGGAGTTGGATCGATCTACCTGCGAAGAATTATTTGTCGTGTTTATTATTGCTACGCACGAGTTTGTGTGCTTTTTAAGGGCACTGACTGAATTTGTACAATTGCGTTCTTGTGTGTTCAGTCGGAGGAGAAACGTTGATTTTTTGCACTCAGTTTAGGAATTTTAGTTTATTTCAGTGTAGACCTTGAGAAGCTTTTCTCGCAAACTTGTACTCCGTATTGAATAAGTTTCTGTATTCTCATTCACATTGGAGTAATGTAATCTGGTTCAAGCCACGAGTCATTTTTACTTCTTCGAAGGGTATTATTTTCCACACCAATACAGAGTTTGTGGGACAACATCTCATGTTACTATATAAAGAGGGTATCCTCGTTTTTGTTAAACTGGTGGATTTCAGTGAGATTGTGTCACTGTGTATCACTAGTACACGGGTTTTGAGTTTGTAATATCAAATAGTGACTGAGAACAAGTCAAGCTTGGCCGGCGTTCTAGCTTAGCCCTGGAAAGACGCGGCCCCCATGACCAAGGTAGTCACCAAAATATACACTCCGAGTATTCGACCAATAGGTTCATTCTTTATTTCTACAGTTATTTTAACATTGAAGTCATCCATCGGACTTTGCGGTCCGCAGCGTTCTTACAGGGTTAGTTTGTGATTCGTTCCAGTACCCTAAAGACACAATAAGCGTGTGGGCAGGGTCCGTTTCATTGGCCAGGTCGGTTTCAGGCCGGAGCTATGAATGTAACTGTTGAAAAAAAAAGAGCATTTCCAATGAGACCGCTCAAATTCATGAACCAAACCAAAAGTTCCTGTCTTTTACGACTGCATTGAAAACTCCCGGCAGGTCTCGCGGTCACAGAGAGCGTAAAGCACTGCATCATTGAAACCTCGAAGATTTTTTAATTTATACTACTGTGACAGTCGGATCTTTAAATTCAATCCATACTGAACTTCCTTTAGGACGTGGAAACAACTAAACCAATGAATTGCACGTGACCAGGGGTGACCAGATCAGAGCTAACGGACTTGCCAGCCATACTTGTTGACTCATCATCTGCTAAAGCTTCACAGACGGTGTGTTAGAATCATGGCGTGTTCCAGAGCTAGCTAGTGCCAAACGAGGGAATTGCTAGCTCAGATCTGAGCTTTGAAAACTAGTAGTCAGAGATCAGTTCTCAATTTGACAGGGATTTTATTAACACTTGTAAAAACCAATTGTCTCCTTTGGATAGTAGCAGTGAATACGAGCCAGCATTCAGTGACAGGACGACGTCACTATATTGAATTAATATATATACTGTTGTCCATTCAGCTGGTCGAGTATGCTGCCACATACAAAGAATCTTTATCTAAACAATACGAAATCAATATCCAAACGTCGAAAACACATGGTTTTGATAAACCACCGTTCTGTATTACCGCATTCAAAGTATAGAGACATCAACTTCATACACAATGAATAGACTGTAAACTCTCGAAGCAGTAACACAACTACAAATTAGTTGAAAGGCCCTACTAAGGCTAGTACTTCTTAAATTTGAGCTACAGTAAGAAAGATCTTGCATGATATAAGCTAAAATTCAAAATAAGTAATGTTTTACGTTGAAAACTAGAGAATTCAAAACACTTTGTTGTCAGGATATTATCACTTGAACTGCAACTTTGAAGCTCTGCATGGATTTTCTGAAATGAAATAATCATGAGTACCCAAATTCATGGAATTTTGAATTAAAGATGAAAACTCATGAAATATGAAGCTAGAAATGAATATGCATAGGTACATTGCATAAAGGTCTAGTTTCTCCTATTGAAAAATTAATCTATCTTCTCATGAATATTTCATAATCATGAGATTATAAATTTATTCATAACACATATAAGAAACTAGACAATTATGCAATGTACTTATAAACACTCATCATCAGCTACATAAAACACTAGTGAATTCAACTAAAGTCATGACTTAAATTTGAAACTATTCTACCATCTACAGAATCCATAGCAGTCTAAGTTTAAAACACCTTCACTTCAATCAAACATACTGCAACAAGTCGCAACTGATTTTGAAACACTGTCACTTCTACCAAACATACTGTAACAAGTCGCAACTGACTTTGTAACACCGTCACATCTATCAAACATACTGGAACAAGTCGCAACTGACTTTGGAACACCGTCACTTCTATCAAACATACTGGAACAAGTCGCAACTGACTTTGGAACACCGTCACTTCTATCAAACATACTGGAACAAGTCACAACTCTAGCCTCGAGGAACGCCCTTTCCTCCAAACCTACCGCAACAAGTCTCAAAGGATTGGAATCCTTCAATTACAGATTCGTTACTGGCCGGAACTCAGTGACAACGGCTAGCTATGCAACTAGTATTCAAATCTGTACATGCTGTTGAAATCGATCGTAGGACTGCCGAACCCTGTCTACCCTCTAGCACATATAGAAGACAGACGTCTATCGATTGAAGAAGCAATTCAAGCTACGGTACTTGAACCTGATACAGACGTCGGAAGCGCAAACGGACCTCGCAAGGCTGAGTCGGAAGTGCCAATTGGACGTGCAGGATTAAAGGCCAAGTTGACGACAGCGCACGCAAAAGACCAGCTCAATCATGGCCAAGTGGACAGTAAGTCAAATAGAAAAAACTTCGGTGACGTGACACCGAGCTCCAGTAGTGGTCACCTTCCGCGGTGAAAGCAATTAAACATAATGAACTTGCACGTGGTGTTCATCAAAGCTAGTACTGTAGTGACTAGTTATCATGGCATCTGAACTGGCCACAATATTGATATACGAAGACAGTAAGGCAGGGAGATCGAATTAAAGCAGATCAATTGACGACCGGTTAATTAATTCGTCGGAGGCTACCTGCATGCCAGCCCCAATTGATGATGAGAGTCGGGGATTAGATTTTGCCAAATCGGTTGGAAAAGAAAATCCAAAGATGGTTGGTGGATCCACATGCATGTGGCTAAGTTCATTAACGTTAATTTTAATTTCCAGTCCCTGGCCTTTGTTGCTCTTATTAAGAGACGGATTGGAAACTCATTAGTAGTCTGCTGTCGAAGCTCCGCCAGCAAACCTGCACCACTTTTCAAACGTCCTTATTAGACTTCCATCCAGTGTTAAAGGATGAAGTATTGCAGGCATTTGTTTGATAGCGCCAAGTTGCTTCCACTGCTACTTCGTACGTCAGCTATTTTCGTGAGCGTCTACGATCCGCTCCAGATTTATTCTCCGCCCTTTTCGAAAAAATCCCTGCCTCTCCTGGCTCTGCAACTGCCGTGACGTGCTTTGTACTGCAGATTGAGTACTACAGTTTGGCCAGTTTCTGGGCTGGTACGGAGTACTAAGGATAACTTGCCGAGCTGCCGAAAGTTTCATTTGATAAACTGACATTGATTTGTACCGACATTTAGACGATGTTGGTGCTGCAAATTCGCAAATCAATCTTTCATAGTTTCTATTAAAATTACTGAGAGATTCGATCAGGAGAATTAACATTCATTTGGATCGATCAGCTAGAGTTTGAGAGTCTCATTGAGTCAGTGGTCACGAATGTCCGCGGCTTCATTTCTAAGCAAAAGTTTTACGAAGAAATCCGTTGTTGCTACATAGAACTAGAATTCCAGACGGTGTTGAATTTGACATTTTAGCAGATTTAGCAGCGACTCGATCAGTCAGGAATTCGAGCTAATTATGGAAGTCACATTTGGGACCAACAGTCTCGATTACACCAGGGGAATCATCTCTGACTTCAGTAGAGGGAAGCATTCCTGACTGTCTGGGAGTTTTTTCTTTGCAATCAGAGGTTTTTCATCATGAGCGAATGTTGAGGATGAACAACTCCAGAGAATTCAATAAGTGAACACTATAGAGTTGGACTAATTTTGGAATTATGCAAATTTGTGAAGCTGATACTGAATGGAAGATTGCAATATTTAGATAATTAAATCAATAATTAGTCATCCAAAATTCATCTATTTAGTCAGTAGTGGCTGGGGTGAACCAACTCCCTCGCTTGTCCCCCCTTAGTCAATCCACGGGTGCATGTAAAAAAAAAGACCCCCTCTTTTATGCTTCATTAATTTATCTTCTACACATCACTTAGCTAATTTGGGGCCTTTGATTGCAAATATGAATTCCAAAATTTGCAAATTTTCTCATGCACGACAAACAAAAAAACTTCAGGGTTTTTTCTAGGGAATAAGTGAGGGGGTGGTTCACTCTAACCTCAGTAAGATGGTCTACTATCACGACTATGTCGCTCCAATTGGACAAGGTTCAATGATGGACATGGAGCGGTTACTCCTAATGGGAGAGGAGACAGTTACTTCTAGTTGGTTAGCGAAGCATGAACTAAAGCTCCGTGAGGGGAGCAATGTCCTTCACTTGACATACGTTAATGTAAGAACTATTCTAAATGATGAGTCCTTAACTCCAATGTCTCCTTGAGTTGATTCTATGGTTGCTTTTTGATGTGAGTGTGTGCTCTTGTACTTTTGATGTATCATGATTGACCGCATATATATTGTTGTTGATTCATAGATCAAGCTCCATTGAGGGAGGCATGACTTCGGGATGGTTGCATTGGAGAGTAGAAACCGGATTGGAAATCCATTGGGAAGCATTAGTACGATGCTCACTTTGGAACCCGAGTCTTAACATCTACTCTTAAAGCAACCATTTAAGAGCTGATTGCCTTTTCAGAGAAGCGAAATCCCTTGTAACAATTTTCAGTCAATTTTAGTAGGAAGAAAAATGGAATTGGCATCTAACCCAAGTTGTTTCATATTTTTTGGACCTTTATGGAATTAATTACAAATTTTAGAAATTGAAATGCAACCGTCATTGAAAGGGACCACTTCCTGAAATTTGCACTTCTAATACATTGAAGAAAGAAACATGTAACTATGTAGGGTGATTGCAAGAAGCACTTCACTTCTTTTCTTTTTTTTTTTTTTTTTTTTTTATCAAAGTCATAGTTTTTGGTCGTAGGACTAACAAAGCTATGAAGACCTATCAATTTCACACGTCAACAATGCGCCTATGAATTTGAACCATTGATTTCGGTGCCTATGAAT
This sequence comes from Straminergon stramineum, assembly GCA_963920665.1. Taxonomy (NCBI): domain Eukaryota; kingdom Viridiplantae; phylum Streptophyta; class Bryopsida; order Hypnales; family Calliergonaceae; genus Straminergon; species Straminergon stramineum. The sequence continues at coordinate 16,940,313 of OY987272.1, forward strand.
CTAAATCATTGATTTAATACTATGCAGTACTATGTAGTACTATAGACTACTACAAAAGTCACTAGCAAAAAAAAAGGGTTGTTGACTTTTTATTTTTAGTAATTCAAAAAAAATTCAAAAAAATTCCATAAAAAAGCCATTTTGTTAGAGAAGGTTGTACTCTCATTGCACCAAAAAAAATTTATGTAGGAATTTTTTTCCTCTTTGTAGCCTTCACACAAAGGAAGGTCACTTTGACCCTAATATGTTGCTATTTTCACAAAAATTCTTTGTTAGTCTTTGAAAAGATAGTACATCTCCAACATATCCAATTTGTGGATTTCAATTCTCATTTTTGAGTCAAAAATAATACTACACCCCACCCCACCCCTAAATAGCCAAAATAGACATCCAATTGGGGGTAGGTTAAAAAGAGTAAAATAATTTGAAAAATGTGAAAAAAATTATGGAATGTCTGAAACTTCTGCATCTACCTTCCTTCCAAATTTCAAGCCTAAGAAACTTAGGATGCCGAAGTTATGAGCAGAAAACCACTTGTCCAAGGGCAAGAAGACAAGAAATAGGACAAGTGTTTCTTGCAATCACCGTGTATCATGATTGCTTTTAGAGCATGGATTCTTTTAGAGCAAACTACCTTAGTGTGATTGGATTTCATACAGAGTACTATTCAACTCTCGCACTACTTGAATGAACTTGAGTTTCTATAATTGTTCATTTAAGCTAATTTGCAGAGATACAATTAGAGGAATATTTCTATTTTTAAAAAAAGAATGGAAAATTGGAAATCATTAATAGCAAGCAACAACTGTGTCTTCTTGAATTCTTTTTAAGATTTATTTGAATTTTCAATGTCAATATTCCAAAAGACGAGATTTAAAAAGTGTCATGTAGGCCAATATGTGCATCTTTAAATTATTTTTAGAAAGACTCAAAACCATTTACTATAGGCTATATTAATATCATGATATCTCATCTAAGTCCAAAAGTAACGAGAAGTTTTATTCTTGTATAGAATATTCACTATTGATTTGTTTTAGAAGCCAAGTGTAAACTATAGAGAGTTACATTGAAGATTCTTTTATCATTGCAAGTTGGTTCCAAATTGCATCATTACCAAATGAATGATATTAGTTAATAAAGGTATTGTATAGGTTAGGAAATTTAGTCCCCTCATAAAAAATTTAATTTAGATTGCATTTGGATTCTTTTTCAATTTATATTTTCATTGTTTTATAGAACAATATCCAACAAGGAGTGATGCAATATATGCAGTTCTCTTCTCTCTCAATTGAGGCTAATTTTGATTAAATTCTTACTTTAGATTTACTCATATTGGGATGTCTTCTCTCTAAATTGAGGTTTGATTCAACCCTAGTGACTTGGAGTTAAACTATTTTAGCACCATCCACTTGGAGTGCAAAAATTAGAAAAAGAATGGGTTCTCAAGAGGGCCACCATATCTAGACCAACATTTCAAAAAACACATCAAAGGCATTTGAGGTGCCATGTCAAAATGTGATTTTAAAATATTTTAAAATATTAAATTTTTATTTACATCTTTTGTATTGTTAGTCTAGATTTGGTCACCCTCTTGAGGCCATTCTTTTTCTAATGAGAACTTTGGATCCTACTTTACAACTCAAAATTCTAAAGGTGAGACCCAAACATCACTTTATGGAGAACATAACTCAATGTGATTAGGTTTCATGTAATTTTGCTTTGTTGCCAAGTCAAACCAAAATAAACAAAATAAGAATTCAAATTTAATCTACGTTCTAGAATGAAATTAAAAGAGGTTTAGTGAAGAATGACATTCCATGCCTTGTAGGATAATTTTAATGTCTACAAGTGCTCATTCATGCACTACTTTGAAGGGTTGGATACAAGGTTGTTACATCGAATCGATCAAGGTCAAGAGTTGCTATTTTGTAAGCCTAGGATCATGAGCACATGAACCTAGAAGAGTGTTATACACCTATATTATAGAAACTTCCATAATTATAAGGTATGTATGTTATAGATACCTATATTATTGATATTTATGTAATAAGCACCTCCAATGGGTGTATTATATCTACATATATATGTTCAATACCAATACACTTGCATTTCTATGCTCACATGCTAACATAGTTGGGTCAAGGTCATTAGATGGGTCCATTGGGTGGATAAACTAGACTTTCCGCTGAATGTGACAACCTTAGTCAAACAAGTAGAATATAGTCATTGGAGTTTAGTTGAATGACTTGAATCCATAGAAAAAACGGGAAAAAATCAATACAATTTTTTTTGTATAATTATATGAGACCTACTTTTTGAATGGTATTAATCTTGTAAGTTTACAATTTGTTTGGTCAATATTTTTTCAAGAAGATGCTTAGATTGTTTGAAAATAAGATTGTTTGAAAATAAGATTGTTTATAACTTTCTCATCACTAGTCCAAATATAATTAACAAAAACTTTCCATATACAAAAAATAGTGAAATTAGGTTGCCTTAAGAATTAGGTTGCCTCATCTAGAGAAGTTACCTCATGACTCAATATTGCTTGTCCAGATGGAGGCACATGCAACTCTCTAAACCCACTAGAAGAAATCTATATTCTAGGTGACATCCAATGCAACACCTTTGTTTTTATGTCAATTATAAAGTCCAATATAAAATCAAAATGTTATGTTGGACATTTTTGTTGACATAAAATAGGGGGTGTTGCATTGGATATCACCTAAAATCCGATTAAGAAAATTTGGGCTTGTCACCTAAAACATGGGTTTCTTATAGTGACCCACGCCAAGAACTAGTACACCAACCTATACAACATATATGATTCTTGCATTGTTGCATCCTTCTACAATAACAATACATATTAATATAGTGTAGAATATCAAGAAATTAGTTCTAAGGGGCAACTTAATTTCACTGTTTTGTGAAGACAAAAATACTTTCTATAAGAAAGAAGATTTTGAAATGTTTGTATGGAATTTTTGTGAGGTTTTTTGTCCAACAACGTCCATTCAAGCTTAGGGTGGCATAACTTTTGTTCCTAGATATTGATTCAAATAAAAATTTTACTCCTAGAAAGCTAATGTATTTTCCTATCTTTAGAAAAAAATTCAAAAAGCACCCCAAAAATTGAGACTATAAGAACCTACTTGAAATCCATTTTGTCCCCTAAGGGAACAATAGGCCTTTAAGGGTTAAATTAGGGTTTGTAGCTACTCTATGTTACATGCATTAATGTGATTGCAATTCTGTCAAGCAATGCCTACCAACTAAATGATTCAAATTCTTGATGTTTCAAAATGTAGATTTACAAAACCAATGGACAAGTGTTGACTCTATTGCACACCAAATTTGAATTTCACTAGGGTGGCGTAATTCAAAGCACCATAAACTCTTGGTGGCAAATGTTATGTTCATTTCCTAGGCAAATTCTACATTGAAATTAGGTTTCTTGCTAAATTATCCGATTTTGCCTATGTAATCGGGCACTTTGTGTTTTTCATCCAATAACGTTACATCCATCCTCCACCCCCACGGTTTGCACTAAACAATGCCACTCATCTCCAGGGATCTCATAAAAAAAGTGCCTCTTCATTGGGCTTTGTTCTTGTAAGAAAGAAACAAACAAATAAAATTGTGAAAATAGAGAACTCAAAAAAAATTATTGATTTATATTGGAAATTTAACTTGTGAAGTGTTGAGAATTTAAGATGGCTCGATATGTTCTAACCTTTTATTAGTTGGCAAAATATACCAAAATAAAAAATCTATTTTTTGAATTCCTAAAGCTAGACCATAATTGTGTTTACTTGTGGCCAAAATTTCATCTATTTCAAGTTACATATCATCCAATTCACCACCTTTCATCTAATTTCAAGAACAAAAGAATATCATTCATTTTTCAAAAAAATTTGAAAAATAAATCCTTAGCTCATCAAAGGGTATTTTATAGCAATACAATTTTTTTCTAAAGAAATATTAGTCAACATATTCTCCTAGCCATTTTCAATGGACAAAATTGTTGATTTGCTACATATTCTAAAGACAATCCCCATTAGATGAAATTTAAGGGCATGAAGAGGCCACGAGTTATTTTGAGTTCCCAAACTATGGGAACTAACCACATTAGCAATATGTAGCACAGTCATTGCCACTTCAAAAATTAATTTTAAAAAATTAAAAAATTAATTCATTTTAAATTTGATTAGTAATTTTTTTTAATTTAAAAAATTAAAAAAAAATCAGCCCATTATGGGCTGGTTCTCAATTTCTGACAGCATAGGGAACAATGCAAGGAACAGCCCTGAAATGGGCTCTTGAAGCCCTCAATTGTCCTCTAATGATTTTTTGGGGATGAAAGTATATTCTTTTGGATGAATAATTTATGTTTCATCCTCATTTTTCACGTTTCATCCATTCATATAGATGTAAAGAACTGCTTCAACGAAGACCACTTTTTCTGTACTGCCCCCCAGAATGAAAAAAAATGAAAAAAAATGAAAAAATCCCTGTTTCTTGGCATGTGCATACAGTACGGTATTCAAATCCATCCAGTGAAGCAGCATAATTATGCTGGGTTTTTGTTTTTGTTTTTTTGACACAAATGAAACGAAAATTATGTTGTTTTTTCTTTTACAATGACAAATCATTAACTCACAGACACCTTTGAAAAGCCTTTATGGACAAATTCCAGAGTCTGACATATAGACACAATTATGCACATTTGGAACTCTAACCGTAAGGTAGCTGAAATCATTTGGCTTTCAGTTTCTTTTTTGTTTTTTTGGAGGGTTTTTTTACACTAATAATGGGTGATATCCTTTGTTTCCAAAAAAATTAATTAATTAATTTTTAAAATGTTGCTGAGGTTTCTATTGTCACTAACTTAACTTAAGGTAAGGTACTGGTGGACGGTTACAGTAGCTTGACAGAAGCTCCTGCACAACATCTCAATAATTCACAAAAGGCCTTTCAATCCACAGAATGTGGAGGCACGAGCAGGCAGAGATGATCATGGTCCAAGCAAGTGGAAAACCGCCACTCACTTTTTGCTACTGTGCCTAGTTACTAACTTACTATTAGAGTGGTCAAATTTTCATATTTTCTTGGTTGAGAAATGAAAGGAGGTTTCCAATGCACCAAAGAATGTGACATTTGGAAACCGTATGTAAAAGTTAGGAAGGAATAAAATTTGGTTTTGAAACAATGTCTTTCATATAGGTACATAATTGATTTTGGGGATGTACATAGAGTGAAGATGGTAGTTTAGGGTGAGTGGCACATTTGGGGATGCTCACCTTAAAGTGATCATTTGAAGTTTACAGTTTTATCCCTAGGAGAAACACTGGAATTTTTAAATTTTCCATCCATAATGAAATTGGGAAATTGGGAATTTAAATTTGGAATCCGAGGCCCCAAATAAGCTTGGTGAATCTGAATGCGGGATACTAAGCAACTACATAATAGAGGTAATTTTTTAACATTTACTTTTGGTTGGGGGAAGACAAATGTAGGAGACAAACTTTGAATGACCACTTTAATGTCCAGCATGGTTCAATTCATTAGATTGATTGTCAACTTTGTTAAGTTGGTCGTATTTTGTGCGCCAAAAAAAGTGGTCATTCATCTACACAAAGCTCTAAAAATGAACTTGAAAACATCCATGATCATCAAAATAAACAATTCAATATAGATGGAGGGAGGATTGCTAGTATGTGAGCCTAAGATCTTGAGCCCATGAGCCTAGGTGCCTAGACACCTACGTTATAGGTACCTATATAACAAGCACCTTTTATGGTTACAAAGTATATATGTTATGGATACCTATATTGTATGTGTCTATGTTATAGTTACCTATGTTATAAGCACCTTCAATGGTTATAGAGGTCCTACTTGCACCTAGGCTCAATGCTTCTAGGCTCGCATTTCTAGGCTCACATGCTAGTGTCATTGTAATTGGCGGCACCTTTTTCTAGAATTTTTTTTGCAATATTAGCAATTGAAAATATTCCAATTTAAATAATAAAATTATAATTTTTGAATTAAAAAAATAATTACTATAATTTTCAAAGCAGAACTCCCTAACTAATGAAATTGTTACATAGCTTGGTCCTAATACCAAAATCTAGAGAATTAGTAGTCAATCAATAGCAGTTTTGAATGGAAATGGTTTGATTGCACTTTTGAAGACACTTTCAATAGTTGTTTATTGATCAAGAATGTATACTAGAATGGTTTTGGGTGTTTTCACCATAGTGTAAGTATAGATCTATTTTTGATCCCTAAATGATCATTTTCTCCTCCAAGATTGATTTTTTGAATTTCTTTTGCAAAATAGGAAAATAGGTTAACTTTCTATAAATATATGTATTTTTTCAATTGGTGCCTAGGAACAAAAGTTATGCCACCCACATTAAAAATAGTTGAACTCGAAAACCAGAAAATAATTTTAAAACTCAAAATAAAATATTTTAAAATTAGTTTCTCATATAATACATTTGAATCTATATGGAATTTTTTTTTTCATTCCATTTGGATTATTGATGTGAAAGTTAGGAAGAGGTTTTTTTCACACAATTATAGTATGTTCTTGAAAAAACAACTTACAAAATTTGTTTTTAATTCAATTTCCACAAATTCCATGAAAGATAGATCTGTATGGTTTAAAGTTCTTGCTAGAATAGTTTTACCATTAGGATTGACTTTTTCAATTTCATCTTTGAGCTACTAATGGTTTACAATAGGTTCTATTTCCATCTTATATCTACTTCCACTCAAAGATTTTATAAAGAATGAAAATTAAGTTTTCTTTTGGGAATTTTTTCCTTAAACTCTCACTCATTTCTCCAACACAAAGATTTTTACCTCAAAATTATTATTGCAAATTTCAAGGTAGGAAAATTCGAAATCTAGTAATCTAGTATAGAAAGTCTCGTAAACCCTAAAACCTAAACCCCTTCCATACTACCCTCCCCTTGTAAATGTTGATATCTTGCAAGTTGTATGTATTAGAGTTTCTGAAATTTCTTCTATAAATTCTCACATTAGTTTAGTGCAAAATCTTAGGGATGGATATGCAAAAAAAGAATGTTTAATATTTTTCTCTTTGTGATAAAAATGGTAGTTTTGGAGGGTTTTTTTGGTAAATGCAATCATAGAGCTTTAGGAGTTAAGGCCATTTGCTTTGAAAGTATGTTAGAATGTAGTTCTAGAATTATGGTATTGAAAATGTGTTTTTTTATTCAAGGTGCCAAAATTTGTGAAATTGAAATGCTCAAAGCTAAAAAAACTGAGATTTAGAGAGATATGAGGTTCTAGACATGTGGTTTCTTTACAAAGAAACCTGATTTTGATATAAATATCCATACATCTAATTATGATATTCAATAAAACTTACACTATCTAGCTCTATGTCCATGTATTTTTAGGCAATATTCCTAGTGGCATTGCCAATCATGTTCTCTAATTTTGGAGGGAGTGTCATTTCTTCTAGAATCAGAGAATGTGATTGGCAACACCATTGGAGGTACCCCTCCAAAAAAAACCCTTGTCCATGCCCTATAGGGAGGACAAAATATCTTCCACTTAGTTGAGCTAGTTAATCAGCCTCTAAGATGTAAGGTGGATACCTGCAAATGTGTCACTAATCCAAAACCACCATCATCACTTTGTACATCTCCAAATCTATATGTATCCATGTTGAAAAAATAATTTTAGAACCTCTACCAAAATAAATTTGAACCTTTAGAACTTTTGCATATGATATCCAAATGCTGCATTTTTTGGTGCACTAAAACCTCTTTTCACTTGCCAACAAGAAAATATGAAAATTTGACCAATCTAATAATAATAAATAAATATCGCGCTCACCTTATAGAGGACATTCATCATTTTTAGTGACTATATGGTAGAACTACCCATTACCAGCCATAACCCATGGTCAATACATAGGTAATGGGAAATTCAATAGAGAGATGATTGACAAGTTACCATTAAGTTTTCAGTTTCCAACCACCTTGTAGCCATTATTGTAATGACAGATATGCTTCGATTTGAGAGCCCAATTAGTCTCTAGATGAGCAGTGATGGAAGAATCTATGTATTGGGGATGGAAGTAGGCCAACTTTTGGCTTCTAAAATTCATAACAATTTGAATTTAAGGAATAAAATTACGAAACTTTGGCAATGCCCATGATTTCTATCTGTCCACAGGGTTGTAAATTAGAATTGCCTTCTACAACTCTGGACCATGCACAAATTCCTTAAGTGGTTGGTCATGGGCGGTTCTATTATAATTGTGGGTGTACACCCAAAATTGCACCTTGTTCTAAAATTGTCATCATCATTGTATGTACATCTCCAAAATTAATGTGTACCTACATGAAAGAAAATGATTTTGGAACCTCTACCAAAAAACACTTTGACCCTTCATAACTTTTGCATACCATATCCAACTTAAATGTCGCTTTCTTTGGTATAATGCAACCTCCTTCCAGTTGCCAACAAGAAAATCAATGAAAATTTGACCAGTTTAATAATAGTAACTAGGCTCAGCAGCAAAAAGTGGTGGTTTGGGGGGTACCCACCTTATATAAGTACCTTCATCCCGGATGATTGCTCCATGACTGCTTCCATGATGTGAATGATAAACTATTGTGCGCAAGCCTCACAGTTGTCCAAAAAGCCAAGCTGCTGCTTAAACCCAGGCACTCATGATCTTGCAACATAACTTACTTGTCGCTGCAGCTGCCAGCTTGCCTGGTTTATGAGCACTTGCAACCACAGACACAAATGGTAAGTTATAAGCCGGTAGGAGGCTCATGAACCAGACATCTAAGGGCTGGTCTGCCTTTTTCATGTATTTCCGTTGATGGCAATATTTTTAGCTTATTTTTCAGACAAAGAGAAATAGATGCAAAATGTAACACATGTGGTTTCATATTTTTTGAAGCATTATTGAATTACTTATGAATTTTCAAACAAGTTGTGTGTCATAGGCCCCTATTTATGACCCTAGGTCATTCATAAATTGTTCACTTGCAACTTGTAAGAGAATTGGGGAAAGCAAAGGCAATGACTGGCTCTTGCAATAAGTTATATTTTTTTCCTCGATCCATTAAAATGACTATAGAGGTCAATTTAAGGACCATTGTATGTCCATTCATTAGAAGAGAATGAGACATTATAGAAGCCCGCGAGTTCCCACAAGTTCTCGGATTGTGGGAACTCTGCCACAACAACTCGCTGACATCACCAAGCGATGGCCAAGTCTGATAATAATAAAATTTTATTTTTGAAAAAAAAATTAATATTTTTAATTTTTTAATAATTTTAAATTCTGGCTAGTTGTCACGACCCTCATCACAAGGCGTGCCCGTGTCACCTTGGTGAGCAAGGGGGACATTGGGGGTGACTCCCCAAGCCTTGCAAGAGATGAGTTGAGGGAGACTAGGAGTCCCGAGCGATCAGAGCGTGTTAGCGCTCTGACCCGGGCGAATTTGGGAGCATATGACACATGCTTGGAAAGGTCTCGAGGAGATGCTTCTAGCCATCCAAAGAACGCGTGATTTGGACTTGTGAGTCAAAAGTTATGGGCGTTCAAAAGTGGGGGTGTCCCGGTGGCGCTGGGACACTTAAGGGCTAGGAGGGAGGGGTTCATGAGGAATCCCTCCATGAAATATGTCATGTAGCATATCCTTGGAAAGATAAGAACAGAAGGATGCTAAATTGACAAGCATTACGAGGTTCTAAGGTAGGAGCCTCAAGTTATGGCCAAGAGAAGCGCTGTGGTGAAGGTGTGACGCCTCTCCCGGTGAACCCGAATCTTTGGAGGGCGATAATTTTGCGAGTACTTGTACAAATGGGGCAAGTGAGTAGTCCATTGGCATCTACTCGTTGAGTAGATGTCGAAAATGGGATCGCATGTGAGATTTGGATCCCGGACCGCAAAGTTATGCCGGGTGGAAGTTCGGGAGTCTCAAACTAGGGCGAATCAGGAGAAATGGGGTGATCTTTCAAAACCAAAGTGGTTTTGGAAGTTCCCCTTGACATACAAAGGGGGGGGGCTGATGAATCCCATAGAGAGTACTATAGGAGGGGTTGGTCTCCCTCTTCACTCCCTCTTAGAGCCTTGGTGAGTCCCGGTGACTCAAGGTTGGTGGTGTGGGGTCACCACCACTTCAAGGCACCATGGGACACTTGTGGGTGTCCCGTGGCACTGGTTGGGTGGAGTCCCACTCCTTGCTAGGCTATGTTGAGGTGTCCCGAATGGTGAGTCCTGGTTGATGACGAAGTGGAAAGTAGCAAATACACAAAGAGCTTAGTATGGAATTGGGATGACACTCAAGGGCGGTTAGGACCATGGTGAGTAGTGCCACCATGGTTCCTTATACAATAAGATGGAAGTTCTGCCCCATGTTACCAAGTAACATGTCCCGGTGTCATAATGGGTGTGTATGTGTGCTAGTAGTCCTGATTACTAGGACTTGGCATGAAGAGTTGGAATGGAGATTAACATTAGATGTGCATGGCATGTACAGTGTTAAGAGAGTGTGACCCTTGGTGCCACTAAAGTATTAAGTGCTTGGAAAGCATTGGAAGGTCGACTTAAGGTGGAAAGTATCACTAAGGGGCGCAACATTAGTCCTATATGGTTCCTTGGCTAGTTACTAGTTTGGGGAACTAGCTTGAAGTGGGCTTCCAAAGAAGCTGAATTTTTTTTAATGTCAGAGCTAAAATAGGGGCGATTCTAAATGCTTGAGTAAGGTTTGAACCTTCTACCTGACTTTGTGAGATGATAATTGATACCCTATATAAGCTAAAGTTAGTTTTGTACATTATTAGTTCAAACCAATAATATCTAAATTTTTAAGTGGCGTGAGGCAATATAATAGTCAATGGTTAAAAGTGTTATTAAATCATTTGTGGCACCTTGAATATTACTTATTTCATCTCTTGTATGTTTGAAATTGAACATAGCATATAGACATAACAAATTTAAATCAATAACTAGGACAAACACTACAAGTTCATTTTGGGAATATGACCAAAGTTGAAGTATGCACAAGATAACTAAATGAGGGTAAAGAGGCTAGAGACAATTACTAGGCTATTAATCCTAACCTCCAAAACATCCATTAGATCTTGAAAATCTAAATATCTAAAGGAGCATAGAAGGAATGTGGAACAAATAGAGAAATATGTCTCTAAAATGGTCCTATTTTCCAATCACAATACATCACGTGACCATGAAACTATAAAAGTTGCAAGAGACATTTTTGATTCAAATATAAGTCTACATATGTTTTAACCCCTAATGGACCAACATGCATTTTTTGGCTACATAGCAATTTTGGGCAAGTATGTGTGATTGGAGATTTCCATATTATTGGCTCAAATTTTAATAGAAGGTAGAGACAAGGAATATCTTTCACTAGCAATAAATTTCATGACATTTGGAAATATAAGTAAAAATTTATAGCCTAATATATTACTTTTTTTCATTAATGGGAAATTCTTGCAAATTAGAAAAAAACACTTTTTTTAAAAACAAAAAATTGAAATTAATTTTCTAGAGGTATATGTGCTTGGAAAGCTTTGAATCATTCCATTTTGATCAATGAGTCAAAAATTATGAGGATTTTTTTGTTTACAGGCAGTTATAGATTCTCTACTCTAAAATAAACTTTAACCTCTAAAGTCCCATAATTGTCCCTACGAGGGACGAAATTGATTTCGAATAAGCTCATTTAGTCTCAATTTGTACCACATATTTATGAAACTTTTATCACATGTGGAGTTTTCCAAGAGCTTCAAGAAAATGTAATTTTTTTAATGTAAAACGGACCTTGAGTTCACAAATTATGCACTTTTTTTGTGAAAATGGGGGAGGGGGTAGTTTGGGCAGGGCTCTTTGCATTGACTTTGCCTAGGGCAAGACATGGGCAACGGGTTTCCGAAGGGTCGGTGAGGGGCTGACAGCGTAGATGACGTGGGAGGGCTGAGGTTTGGATGACGGGTGGGGGGCAGGGTGGGATGACGTGGGCGATGACGAGGAACAGCTTCTCACAGGGTGACATTGGGAACTCCAGGGGAACATTGAGAACGGTAGGAGAACTCTTAGAACTTGGGAACATGTCGGGAACATGTCGGGAGCAGTGGCTAACCCATTCTTGAAGAGCTGCCGCATGTCTTGGAGCTAACATTGTGCTAAAAATCGACATAAAAATTAGAGATTTTTGAATTTTTGAATTTTTATTTTTTTTCCCTTCTCAATTATGATTACCTCCTTCAATCCACTGTTCAGATTACTGGATTTTTGAACTATGTGGTGGGAAAATTTGTGCAAAAATGAGATAGTGTATTGTCAAATCTTGGGACATAATCGCATTGCAAGATTTTTTAGGATGTTTTCTATGTCCTGGATTGATTTAAAAATTGATGGACATATGCTTAATATGATATTGATTATGGGAAAAAAAATAAATTGAAAGTTTAAGAAAAAAATTTGACCACAAGAGGCGGTCAAAGCCATTTGAAATTTTCAGGTAGGCCTAGGAAAAAAAAACCTTTGACTTTGAATGTAATTATCTATCAATCTGTGCGGTCAAACTTCACAAAAAATTTACTAGATTCTCTCATATAAGTGCAGTATAAGATCCTATAGTTAGATTTTGAAAGAATTTTTCTTGTATATTTTTTCAATCAATGCAGTAGAAATGGCAGTTTTCAATTCTTTTTGAGGCTGAAAATCCCATAAAATGCCTTGGGACTTTAGGGGTTAAAGTCCTTTATCTTACTCAATTTTCAATATTTTTGGAAAAAATAAAATCAGTGGATGTAGGTTGTTTACAACATTGCAACCATTGGGATTGACATTTTTCAATTCCATAATTAAATTTTAACAATTTAATATTTTGAATCATTCTCTGCTATTATCTACTTACTATTTTTTTTCATGTATGTTTTACAATTCCAAATGATCTGAAATTTTTCAAGCATGTGGCCATCTTGTCTAATAAAAATAATCCAAAGAAGTACCACAATTTTGGACATTTTTTCATAGAAAAGTGAGCTTGTGAAGTGTAATTGCCTTGTTTTTTGTAGGGCCAAAAAAATAATTTCAGTGAATTTGAATGCTTACATCTTGCAATTCATGCGATGAAAATTTCTAAAATTTTAATCTCATGTTCTCAAGTCAATAGATTACAAGATCCTATGATTACATGTGTGAAAAAAAATTCAAAAAATTTGTATTTGTATTAAAAATGGCAGTTTGGGAGCATTTTTTTTGGTGAAAATATAGTCATGGAATTTTAGGGGTTAACCTTCAAATTATACATAACAAGACACATGCATGACTCATAATGCTTTCATCACTTATAATATTGGATTTGTGTCAAGAACTATACCTAAATTAGGCATAAAAATGTACACAATAGGTACATGGTCCACAATTGGTGTGGGATTAAATGTCCCTATAAGGTATATATGCCCATTGTTGACCTCCACCTAATTGCATCCCTATTTATAGTTGTCCAACATTCTAGCCTTGGAATGTTAGACAACTGTATATGAAACTATAGGAAGGGATACAATTGGGTTCGAGTTGACAATATATGGACGTATGTACCTTGGTGTGCATTTCTCACACAAGGATTTAATATGAGTTGGTCGTGGACACTAGAAAAATTACAAGTTTTATTGAAATTGTTACACTTTCATTTGTCTAATTGAAATCTCTAATCTAAAAAATTGGTAGAGATTTCCATTTTGGGTATCCTCCCCAATTTTGTTATATAGGGGTCTTTTGAAGAGTAACAAATATAATCTGATACCATCAAGGTAGATGTCTCCAACTTTAATTTTTATGTGGAGCAATGTTGTTGTAACATAACAATTCTTGTATGGAGGTAAGGTTGAGGTACCAATAGCTGATCATTTAAGCAATTTTGGAACAAATTGTGAGCAATATGAGGGGGTGGAAATTTTTTCCATGTAGGAAGGTAGGAATTATTGGGATAGCAAAATTTTCAGAATTTTATTCCCCAAATTGAAATTACTGTGAATTTTGAGAGCCAAAAAGTACACATGACCCATAGCCAATGTCTAAACTCTTCCATCTTGATCATTCAAGAACTACTTCCCCATTCATTGCTTTCTCCTTTATTGGTCACTACTTTGGGACATGTGTCATAACCTTATTATTCCCAACCTCAAAAAGGACCAAAAAAACACATTTCAAGCTTTGGTTGGAAATCTATTTCAACCCTTCATTGAAAATACTGCCCCTTACAAGTTGGATACTAGGCATGGTTGGCAATTGGAGCCTCTACCTTAGTTTGAATCTTTTGGAAGACAATCCAACGATGCATCCACATGATACTTTGAGGCATTTTCATGTGCTCATTTTAAAAAAAAGTCTCATAATTTTCCAGAAATCCTCCCAAAACATAATTTGAAAATGTACAGTTCCCTACTTGGCTAAAAATGAAATATAGTTTTGATTGTATATGCAAACCAACTTCAAGTGATGGTTATAAAATGCAGTCCGCCTCACTAATCCTAATTTTCAGAACTTGGAGCATATGAACGTCGCCAAAATAGCACTTTGAAACACAACATTTTAATGAGGACAAGCAGTACATTTTAGAAACATGAGTGCAAACCATTCTCTGCTCTGTTCTCTCAACTAACTATGACTATGAAGGTCATTTCCACAAATTTGTGGTTTAGGGATCAACCTCCAATTGAGAGTTTTTCAACCATGAGCAGCATAGGAACACAGATTAAGAAGTTCATTGAACGACTATGGGTCACAACTGAATGAAGTAGTGCAAATTTCAACCCAATGAGGAGAATATAGTTGAAATGATCTCCACAATATCCACAGTTGAAATGATCTCCTAATTTAGCCCTTGGTTTTCAAAAGATTTTCAATCTCGACAATCACTTTAACTTCCAACCCAACCCTGTGCGGCTCCTCTTTTATGAGCATCAGTGAACATTATTGGCGTACTATTCAAGATGAGAGGATTCGGATCACATATGTATCACATATGTACCCGGAGTTATTGAACACGATATTTATGTGATCGAAACTACAGTCGTGTGACAAAAAGTAAAATATAGATTTGCAGCCGATAGCTGAGATTGAAATTCAATCTTAAATATGTAATCTTGATAAATTAGTGTGATTCCGGGCACCAATAGTTGTGACATTCATCTGCAAAAAGCTTTAAAACCTTTAAAAACCTTGGAATAGCATAGATTTACAATTGAGGCCTCATGGCATGAAAAGTGACAAAGGTGTGGTATTCCGCCACTTTAACAAAATTGTCGTGATAAAATCCTAAACCGTAAACCCTCACAGAAATTGTTTCAGTCATCCAACTGAAACCGAAGATCTCTGGGCACAGGGAGGTCCTACTTTTCACAACCCTGGCAACTTGATTGTCACAATTTAGGCACTCTGAAGATGCCATTCTAACAAATATAATTATACTTCTGTATACATCAATTTGAACTGCTAGTTTGATAAACTTATAAATATTCAAGCCATACTCAAGTGAGAACAGCGCCTTAAACTGCCAACGTACCTTAAACAAACTCCTATTTTTTTGCCTAATGGAAAACCAAATTTGTATTTGAGATCGCTACTTTTGAGGAGATAACCAAGTTGGCTATTAAGGAGTGTTCCTAATCATGCATCAATCTATTGCTTCAAGGTTTCAAATGTGTTGTTTCCTAATAAGTCTATGATCCATTGTAGGAGCCTACTACGGGTTACTTTTGAAAATTTATAACATTCTCTCAAAGTACCAAAAAATTCAAAGTCTACTAACAACATCTTCCACTACATTCTGCTAATCTGATTGAACAAAAATTTCACAATGTGGCCCACATGAAAGACACTGAAACGCTTATATGGATGATTTAAGGTGCTACTACCTGAGATTTGAGTTTAATTCAAATGTAGAACACTCGGCCATTTTAACTGAAAATGACCAATTTATTATAATTCTATAAAAGGAAGGTAAGGAACAACCTGTGCAAGAGCCAGTTGCCAGTTTGCCACACCGCATGCTGTCTGCTGGGCAGCATAATGAGGTGGCTTAGTAATCTTACTTCCGGGCTCTATTCCTGCCACATTCAATAATAAAGGCAAATGTAAGACTCTGCTCAAGAACATCCCTGGAGAACATCATCGCCCCCATCAGCAAGATTTAAAAACAGTTAGCTGCAGAATGGGGATCTACAAATGCAAATGAACTCATAGATCCAAATCCTCAATGCAACTGAGCAGCATAAACTAACCTTTGAAAGAAGTCACTGGTAGCCAGACGCAATTGCAATGAATGTGTAGAACTTCCTTCTGGCCGGCTACGTCTTGATTGTGAAGGGGTTGGAAATTTGCAATGAACATACGTGCTTTCGACTGAGGGCCTCTATACACTGGTGACGAAGATTTATAGCAACAAAATTTTGTCTGTCGAATTTGTCACGAGTGTCCGCAATGCGCTAAGACAGTGAATCATATTAGTACTCGTGCAATTTGCGCACAGAAGTTCCGAACCCTTTAGACTTATGGTACACAATTGAAGAAAGGATTGCTTCTCATTTCGCCTACAGTGCATCCGCTCTCAAGAATTGTAAACCCTAATCCTCTATCATGAAACTACATCCTAAAAGACGTGCAAATCTGCACATCTCCGAACCCGATCATTCTACGCTACTATCTTTGGGGCGAAAGTAAATCCCCTCCGCCGCAGACCAGAGATTATCGGCTTTCTTCTTCGCCACCCCGCAGACTTCTTGCTGATTCAACTGGTTGAACATCATCTTGTGGCTGTGGAGGTAGCTGTCAGTGTCCACATGACGAAGCCTCACTTTCTGATCAAGAATCCACTCAGGCTCCGCCCCCTGAATCTCCAGCTTCCACAAATCGCCGCTCTCCTTTTCCTCTTCATCTCGAGCACTGACCTCGAGATTACCAGAAAGCGGAGACCGATGGAGTTCCCCGCTGTGAAGCCACTTCCGTGTCCCCACGTGCTGAAGGCGGATGACGGCACCATTGGATATGACATCCCCTTGCTCGTGATCGTCATCAACAATCTCCACCCTCCAGTAACTATTCGCATCCTCGACGCCGGGAAACGCCGTCACGGATTGCTGACCACTGCCAGACCCGTAGGGAACGTCGTGGGAGTGCAACCGCGCCTTGGTGCGTTCGTGTTGGAGCTTGATCACACTGCCGTAGGTCACAAACTCTTTCGCGGCCACAACGGGTGAAGGCAAGACTGCATAAGGAATGACGACCAGGAGTGCAACAAGAGTGAACGAGAGGAGCGCCATAGCTAGGGTTATATGAAGAACCCCCCCACGCTCTTCGATTTCACTCCAAGAGACGATCAAGAGCTGATCTTCCCGAATCTTAACTGAGCTGCACTTTCCGCAAGCTCCTTCAGTAGTTCTTCAAAATTCTCACACCTCGGCGCAACTGCAACGGGGCGATAACGAACACCAGATGCAGTTCTTCGCAATTGCAATTGTAATAAAGCTTTGAGTACAAATCGCTGTCCGAGTTCACGCCCTCCGTCCGCGCACAAACACAATCGTCCACCCCTTTTCTACAAACCCCTGAAACCCTAAATCTGTTTCCGTTCTTTCCGGTGAAGGCAAGATTGGTCGCCAAAAACAGTAAAGTAGTGAACTGATTCTTGACCTTTACGTTCCAGCTTGTGACGTCAGTAACTTGAATCCGGGCCTTGTCATTGGTTCACTTTGAATGAGGTATTTTATTTTCAATTTTCCAACTTTAACCCCTAAACGTCTAGATTCCTCTACAAAAATTGACGATTTGAGAAAAATCAATATAAAGTGCTATTTGGAAGCATATTTTGGAATTGATGCACAAATGAAAGTTGTAGATTATGATTTTTAGACTCCATCTGTACGGTTAGATTCACCTATTCTATCACCAATATTTTTTTATAAATTTTGAGAGAAAAATTCCAAAATTTCTTCAAAATTCGATTATAAGCAAAATATTATTATTTTTTGAGTAAAATTTGTTGGAATGGATTTGAAATGAGGTTCTCTTCACATGGTGATTTTTTGAATTTTTTTGCTCTTCCTGACTATGACTTCATTTTCACTAATTCAATTTAGAACTAAAGTCAATGCAGTTTGACCACTTCACATACTTGCACATTTGTAATTTTAGAAAAATATGAACTCTAGTAATACCAAATCCAACCCTTAGATAGGACAAAAACTTGTTAATGTACCTTCACAAATTAAAATAACTTTCATCCAAGTAGTTAGGAGGATGAAATTGGTGTTTCAAACTGTCCATCATCTAGAAAATGGACGTAGACACGTTTAGGGGTTAACTAAGGTAGAAGGCTCATAAATCGTTCATCTAAGGGTTGGTTCACTTGTTTCATGTATTTCTTTTCATGGGAATATTTTTATCTAATTTTCAGACAAAGAGAAATAGATATAGAATGTAACACAAGTGATTTCATGTTTTTGGAAGCATTATTGAATTATTTCTGAATTTTCAAACAAGTTGTGTTATAGGTCCCTATTTATGTCACTAGGTCTTCCATAAATTGTTCACATGAAGTTACAGAGAGAAATGGGGAAAGCAAGGACAACGATTGGCTCTGGCAATAAATTACACTTTTTTCCTCAATCCATTGAAATGATTGTAGAGTTTGATTTAAAAACCATTTCTTCTCCATCTCAGAGCTAAAGTAGGGACAATTCTAAATGCCCTAATGGAGTTCGAGCCTCCTACTTTATTGTAGGAGAGCTATTGACATTTGTGATTGTAAATGGATTATGTTGGAAAAATTGTTTATTCATCCAAATGAATGTACATTCATTTAACCTCTAAATGCGTTGACGTCCACTTTCTAGACAATGAACAGATTGAAACTCTAGTTCCATCTTCCTAACTACTTGGATGAAAGTTATTGTAATTTGTGAAGATACGTTATCAAGTTGTTGTCCTATCTAAGGGTTGGATTTGGTGTTACTAGAATTCATATTTTTCTAAAATTACAAATGTGCAAGGATGTCAAGTGGTCAAATTGTAGTGACTTTAGTTCAAAATGGCATTAGCCAAAATGAGGTCATAGACAGGATGAACACAAAAATTTCAAAAAATCACCATGTGAAGAGAACCTCATTTCAAATCCATTCCAAAAAATTTTACTCAAAAAATGATAATATTTTACTTGTAATCAAATTTTGAAGGAATTTTGGAATTTCTCTTTCAAAATTTATAAAAAAAGATTGGTGATAGCATTGGTGAATCTAATTATATAGATGGAATCTGCAAATCAAAATCTACAACTTTCATTTTCATATGAATTCCAAAATATGCTTCCAAACAACACTTTCTAATGATTTTTCTCAAATCGTCAATTCTGGAGATGAATCTGGACATTTAGGGGTTAAATGAGGTAATATCATTCTATTATTATAGAGGGTAAATGGATGAAGAAATCATTCTTTTATTACTTTGTTACTAAACTATCTCTAATATTTCTTTCAATATATTCTTATATAATATTATCCAACTCTAATCCTTCTTCTGGATATATAGTTTAGAGATGTCACCATGAAAGCTAGGTGAACAAAAGTTTATCAAAATAAGAACCATCAAGTACATGAAAAAAACCCTCTCAATCTATTTTTATGGTATAATGCATTTGCATACTCATGTATACTAATCCATACCTTTTAGTTAGGTTGTTTGTTTTGATCTATTTTGTTATGTTTTGTTTATTACAATGAGATTTCTAGGCCAGTACATCCCCCGATCATATTATTGGTATTGTTGAAAAGCCCATGACAAGGAGGGATGCATGGACTTGGTTTCATGGTATTATGACTTTTGATTAGTAGTGGGAAAAACATTGAATTTTGAAGTTTTTATGAATTAAAAAATTAAAAAATTAAAAAATTACTTTTACTTTTATTCTAGTTGTAGCAATGGCACAAGGCACACTAGGTCCCATTGGAAAGCTCTCTATGAGGAGGGGTGTAGAGGCTTTGTTTTGTGGCATTTGCACATATAGTGTGAAAGTTATTGAATTTGAAAGTTTTCATGTATTAAAAATTTGGAAAATTACTTTTGTTTTTATTTTGACTCTGATAATGGCACAATGTATACTAGTCCATACCTTAAGTTAGTTAGTTAGTTTGTTTGTTAAGGTGAGATCTTCGAAATTGTGCATCCTTTTGTCATGTTCTTAATACTATTTGAAAACCCTTAATGAGGAGGGGTGCATAGACTTTGTTTTGTGGCGTTTTGACCTAGGGTGTGACAATTATGGATTTATGAGTTATATTTGGATTTGAAATTATGCTAAATTATGGAATTTTTGGTTAGTGCATCATTTGGTTGCGTTCTTTGTACCATTAGAAAGCTCTTTGTAAGGAGAGGTGCAAGGACTTTATTTTATGGCATTTGAACCCATGGTATGAAAGTTATGGATTTCTGTGTTATTTTTGGATCCTAAATTATGCTAAATTATGGATCTTTTGGATTGTATGTCAATATTTTGCATTCTTTGTACTATTATAAAGTTCTATGAAAGGAGGGTGCAAGGACTTTATTTCATGGTGTTTGGACCTTTGGTGTGAAAGTTATGGACTTTTGAATTATTTTTGGATCTTCAATTCATCACAAAGTTTAGAACCTATGGATTGTCAACAATTACGATGTGGTTATCGTTGTTTCATAGGTGCGCACGTTAACATACAATTTATCACATTATTACAATGCACATGATTACTACAATGATTTGGCATGACTTTGTAATTAGTATTAACAACATGGCTTCTATACGTTAATCAAATGAACGAAAAAGACACAAATTATGCATGTTAATTAGTTATCATTGTTGTACATTTTATGTGCATTTAAGTACACAAAAAATCCATGACAATAATGTCATTGCTCTTTGTATTGTAATACCAATAATTAAATGGTGCAATTATTAAGATTTAAACTAAAATTGATTTGAGTGTATATTAATCAAGTGCTTGTGTTTTGTAAATTGAGTTAGTATATTCAGTGTTGTACCTTCAAAATGAACTACAAAATCAGTATGCATGATCACTAATTGTGAATTGTGGGTGGGAATTCTACAGACCAAAACCTTTACATTACTTTCAATTGCTATTCAATTGATTCTATTTATTGATAAAAGAAATCATCACATCATGATATTATAATTCAAAGAGAGCTTTCAAAGAAAAAATTGAAAAAACTAAAATTTAAGAAGAGAGAAAAATTCTCATGTAATTCATGATGATGAAAACATAAACTATATTAGTATTGAAAAAGAGTTTGACATTTATACTATGATGTTGTATAGTTATATTACAACTAAGAATATCACAATATACATTATACAATGGATTGTGATCAAAATATAGGCAAGAATAAAATAACTATCAAAATTCATAGTCTTGAAGTAATCGAACTTCGAAACAAAATACTTCCGATTTCAAAATGATAGCTTTAGCTAGCTCTAGATTACCTTCTCATTCCAGTTACCTCCAATCAATACTTATATAGTTTTTTCTACACAAAATTTAGTAGAACAAAAGGCAATTTACATATCAACTACAATCATCCATTAGAAACAAATCCTAACAATAATGAAGAAATTGGAAGTCAACAATTGATACTTATAGTATTCAATTACTCAGTGAACAATGATCTTTTATTTACAATCTCAACCTTGAAAGGACAAAACTATAAATACAACTTCAAACTTTAAAAAGCTTAGTGAATATGCCCACAATTCTTGACTAAATATAACTAGGTTATCTTTCTAAAGCTTGTAAAATTTCTATTTTAAAGTGAATCTATGTTTTATTTTCTTTAGATGCTAAATCTTCTATACACCTCTAGTGGACAACATGCAAAATTCTTTCCTACATTAGATACAAATTCATAGACTTTCTTGGATTGACAACAAATATGTAGCATACCTCCAAATCCTCCTAGTACAGTTCTAAAACAAAGAAAGTCATAAATGTTATAAGCAACAACCATAGTTGTTGTTAGTTTTTTGAGGACCATTCATTGCTAATGAAAACATCTATTATAAAAATGAACATTAATACTCTATTACAATGTGATATGAGACAATAACCATAGTTTTTTGAATTTCTCCATATGTGACATAGGTATTTGCTTTCAAATCCAAAAATTCTACAATATACTTCTATAATACATCTATGGAGAAATTTTCAAATAAAGAAAAAAAAAATTGATTATAATAAGAACTTTTTGTCCTTATAAGATTTCAAAATTTGACAAAAATTTCAAATCTTCACAATCAAAGCCTAAACATCTAAAAACTTGTAGCAGGCATACAATTTCATTTCTCTAAAGCAAATGCAATTTATTTTTTGCACAGAGTTACAAAGTTGCATATTGGTTTTACAATTATATATGATTGAACAAAAGTTCGTCAAGCATTCTCATTCAATTGAAATTCATTGTATGTCCACTTGAAAATTAGCATAAATATAGAAAGCATTTGTGAATTGAAAACAACAACTCTTTTTTGGAATCAAAAGAAAATATACAATAAATAAGTACAATGCACTTCCCTTTACATATAACCAATCTACAAATTCAGGGATAGTTCTTATGAGCTCTAGTGCACGTTGCACACTTTGACTCAATATTGTAACTTGTTTGCGTTGCTCATCTAAAATTTGCTTTAAGTTCAAGATCATCATATGCTCTTTTGCATTCAAATTGCTTTGACTTAGAGTATCCTGTTGGTGAACATTATTATCTAAACAAACAAGCTTAAACCCAATTGGTTGATATAATCTGATCTTTAAGATTTAAATTGGGGTTTGGTAAAATATAGAATATGGAACATTGAAATTTTCTACAAAAAAATGTTTCAAACTTAATAAAGGGCATCAAAGCAAGCAACATGAAATCACTTAACAGTGACGGTGACGAGCTATATATATACCATATGTATAAATAAGAAACTCAAGCACATGCATTTAATGCTAGTTGTATCATTCATTTTGATTGGAATTTGCTAATGCTTCATAATGTCATTTGTTGTCACTAGAATTTTATTGTAAGATTTTGCAAAAGATCTAAAAAACAATTTTCTTTTGGATTTTCTAAGACATTCAAAATTTTCAGCATTAACTTGTGTATGTAGAAACAATTGAATACAAGCAAGGACATTGTTACAATACTAACCAATAATCTATCTTATTTATAACATTTAATTGGGAGTGTATTTACTTGCTCCAAATACATCTTGAACTTCATAGGACAGTCTTGGTTTCTTATTTGACTGCTCTCAACCGCATCCACTGGAGATACTATGCCACATCAAACGGATCCACCAACTATGCCACCCATCACTTTACTATACGGTATTTGAAATGTGTTTGAGGCAATCATCTTGGATGTAACTAGCCAAATTACAATTTTTTCAAGAAAATAATCACAAAATACAACAACAATTGTTACATACAAAGCTATACATAATTCATCTAGTAGAACAAAACAAAATAGAATCACTAGAATAGAAGTATGATAATCAATACCTAACTACTTCTTCTAGTTTTAGCACTCATTCGCAAACAAATATACTTACCTATCAATTTTATTGAAAAACTCTATGAAGTCATGGTACGATTTAAACTGCAGAATTCTTCTTCCACATCGTAGCAATAGTGAACTAGACTAAACAATTTTAAAAACATGAAATTCCACCAGCCTTGTTCTTCGAGCTTTAATTTTCCGCTGACTTTAACCAGGGTTGTCTGTACTGACATAAATCTAGATTTTCACGTCGGTATGTTTGTTAGCATTTGTCCTAACGTGCCTCAAAGTTCACGGCCAAATTTTTTTTCCGAACGGCAAGCCATCGATTTGAACAATCTGTCCGTCCTTGTCGACAATGTGCTATCCAAGTTGACAAATAGATTGTCCCTGTTGATGGACGGACCATCCAAAAAATAAATAAAATTTGGATCTTGATGGATGCAGGGTTGAATCCTGACATTTCATTTGTCGGTTGTCCATTCGGATTGATATTGACGTTGAAAACCTTGACTTTGACTAAAATTTATTCATTCATCCATGCTTTTTCCTATACACCTTCTCTATTGTAATCCATGACTTAATTGCATCTACTTCAATAAATGTAGGTGTTGATAAGTATTAATCACTTCGTTGGTATGTTGGTTTAGTTAGGATGAAAATTGTTAGAAGGATGATTTGTATATGTATATCAAAAAATCTTTATACACTACATCTTCATAAGCATCAACCCATCCAATTGCATTCCAAGATCAATCATAAATTTTTCTTAAGTCATAGCACTACTTAAAGATAACATCTGAAGTAAAAACCTTGGTACAAACTAACATGTACTACCTTTAAACCTATTAATCTATTGTCTACAATATCGAGATTGAGTAGATAAAGCCATGTGATTGAAAAATATGTTAAAAATCTTAAATCTTAAATCTTAAATCTAGTTTCAAGTCCATTACATGCCTATTGTAAATATTTTTGGAATATTTATTGGTAGGAAGACCCCCACAGATGCATTTTGTAGATACAATATGCCAAAATTATAAATGATGTCTACATTTTTTACCTACAAGGCTTTCTTTTAATATACAACATATTAACTTGAAGCAATATATTCACACCCAACTAAATTACATGCTAGTTATTTTTTGAGTCAAATATGCATTAACTTATATTTCTTAAAGTCTATTA
Organism: Straminergon stramineum; assembly: GCA_963920665.1. NCBI lineage: Eukaryota > Viridiplantae > Streptophyta > Bryopsida > Hypnales > Calliergonaceae > Straminergon > Straminergon stramineum. The sequence goes on from OY987272.1 coordinate 16,965,121, forward strand.
ATTTCATGAAGTAGTTTTTGAGAAAGAAAATCATTTTTAGTTGACTAATCTTTCAAACAACTCAAGAAGCAAAGTTCAATACTCTACTTCAATTCTATCTAACAACGGCTTTAAAATACATTCAACAACAACATAATTGATGAATCCAATCTTCAATTTTTAACCTCATCATTGCATTCCAAAAAAAACCCTACATCTTTAAAGCAATCAACTAAATAAATACATGCATAACAATGTATGATAAAGATCAAAGAAAAAATATTTTTAACATGTTCTCTCTATATGTCACCATATTTGTCATCACCACAAATTTGATATTTGAAAACTACTAAGCTAAAGTCATCGTTGAAACATCATCATATATAAATTCAACTAATTAAAAATAAAAATAAAAATTTAGACAATAAAACTTACATACTTGGTACAACCATATGTTGTAATATGTATAATCAATAAGATTGACATTGTAATCGTAAAATATAAAGCAATTGTAGGAAAAAAAATATTGTTAAAATCTTTTGATTACTTCAAGAAATGTCAAACTGCACAAAGCAAATCCCACCTAACTAAAGCAATAAACTAATAAAATGCAACTACAAGTCCCTTGCCTCTATTTGTGTCTTGCAATGTATACAAAAACATGAGAATGCAAATTAAAGCATTCCATAACCGTGATGATTCAATGAATTCAAAATCATATAAATGCAAATATTCAAATATTTGTGGTTAGAGAAATAGTGTACTTGGTAACTGATATACCGTTGCTTTAAAATAATTATTAACAAAATTTTTATTTGGACTCTTGAATGCTTTGCTTAGTTCAACAATGAAAGGGCATTTTTGAATAAAAGCCATTGCAATAACTCCAACTGCCTTCGGAGATGTGGTACAATGGATTGTTGTATTGTCATTGCAAATAAATTCATTTCCATTTGCACAATGAAAATGAACTTTGTATTGGAGGAGCCTAAATGATGATTGGTTTTCCAATTTCACTTCTCCACCTACAATAATATAAATTTTCTCAATAGTGAATTTTTTTTACAAAGCATACATTAACTTTTAAGCTAATGATGAGTTCAATATTTTTTTAAATATCAACTTCATGCAATACAAAATGAAATAAACTTCAATAACATTGACAAATAAAAATAACTTATTTGGATATAGCCACCTTATGATCTCAAATCCATAATCCATTAGATCATCATGTAGTAAACAATTGTAATCACGAGTAAGAGAAAAAGAAGTGAATGGAGTATGCCCCAAATGATCATTTGTGCTACTCAAGCCTTCATTAACCAAGACTTTCTCAAAGTTTGTCATTACCTTCAAAAATGCAACTTGAAAATAACAACTCATCTTATTTATAAATGTCTCAGACAATGCATACATCTCTGTTTGCAGTTCGGAAAACCTACATTGAAAAATGAACATTCAATCAAAATCAATCCATTACATCATATATGACAAATAAAATTTAAAACTAAAAAATTCAAGTAAATAATGAATACAAAAATACTTAAATGAATTTGAATCTCACTATGCCAATTGACAATTTGCAAACATGCTATACATGACCATTCTTGAGCCGCCAATTTGTTGGCCCCGTTTAATTTTTTTACCACGTTCTTCAAGAATTGATGCCATTCGATAAAGTTCTGGAATTTTACTTTTAGGAATCAAATCCCTTCTAAGTATTCAAATGGAATTCTTAGAAAGTGCATTACTCTCCTCAATGCAGATTGAGCCATTCACAAGTAGAAAATTCACCTTGTCCTCTTCAAATTATAGTCATGTTTATAGAATGTCTTCCATCGATAAACCTATAAATATGAATTTTTCACAACTATATTATAAACATTTAACAATATTTAAGAATTTCTAGAACATGCCTTTAAAAACACTAATATTGACAATTTTAATTCTCAATGAAAAAAAAGATTAAGTATTACATTATTCATATTAAATTAAAAAAATGTAAGAGGCCTTAATGGAAAAAACCCAAATGAAGCTTAGATTGCAAACATTACAAGCTTCAAGAGTAGAAGCCATGGAAGTTGGTAAAGGAGGTTGATAAAGGAAGTTGATAAAGGAAATTGATATTTAGTCTTGAAGTATTGTTGCATCTTCTCGAAGATAGTCTCTATTTCTTAGTCACATGATATACAAATGTATTTAATGTTTGCATCTTTAAGAAGCTTGATGTCCCAAACTTCTAAGACATTTTTCTTTTTCACCAACTCTTGCAATCTTCTATGTTTCTTGCCAGATTTGTATCTTCTAATATATGCAACATTCTTTGGAATAGGTGGATGTCAACATATATTGCATTCATAAGGAAGCATAGCTTTAGCTTTCCTTTTGTTTGAAATCAAATCTCCTACAAAATATCAACAATATTATCTCAAAAAAAATAATACAATTTAGAAGTTCTTGAAGTAAGAAAATAAAGACTACATATTTCAATCTATGTATATTCTTTTAATTCATTTTTTCATGAATGGTATGGTTGATCTCAAAGAGAACAATGATATGATTGAAGAAATTATGAACCAAATCAAAAAAAGGTTTTGACATACTAACCTATATATAACACTTGGATTATTTTCTTTATAGCATGGTTGATCTCGAAGAGATCAACGATACGATTGAAGAAATTATGAATCAAATCAGGAAAAAGAGTGCTACATTGACTTCAAATTGAACCTTCAAACTTTAATATGTAAAGCAACTGAAATAAATAAATAAAAGTAATATTGCAAATTTCAAATGTCTTCTTCAAAATCTCATAGGCTTGGGCTTGAACTTGACGGCCTAGCTTCTTTCCACCTTATAAGTCATAACTTACCTTGGTCTCAATTTTGTCCTCTGTAATTTCTTTGAATCTTCTATCAATTTTGTCTCTTTCCTTGAGCTTGAATTATACATATTAGATTGCTTCACCATGTTTGCAGCCCTGTTAGGCTATTTTAAAGAAATGAAATCATTGCAACATGAAAATAGTAATAGAATCACTAATTTATGCCAAAAAAACAATACTTTAGGGGTTTTATAGTAAATTAGCTTAGTCTACACAAAATTGGCATAGCTTACACAAAATTAGTACCATTACAATAATTTAATACGATTTGCACTAATTTGGCACTTTTGACACTAACTTAGCAAATTAATAGTAAATTCGGAGGAGATGAAAGTAATTATGAAAATTCATTCGTTAGAAATTTTGGTCATAGAAAAAATTTAGGTTTGAAGTCTTCTCTCCCTCAATTCTCTCTCAACTTCTGTGCATGATGTGTTTTAAGCATTTGGTGAAAAAAATGTGATAAAAAAGAAAAGAAAAATGTCTAGAAGATAATTACAATGCATTAAGGTTAGAAATAGACAATTTGTCGAATAGGTTTTATCATTTTATGAAAGAAAATGGGTGAAAAATGAAAGGTTCTGAGGTTAGATGGGGAAGTACTTGAGAAGGTGAGAAAATGTGAATTGAGATTGGTCTGCCAACTTTGACATCTAATTGCAGGAGTATGGAGAATCAAATGAGGCTAAATTTTGGGAGGGGGGGGGGCAGAGTGCCTTGAAGTTAACTTTCCAGAAAGCTATAGCTCGCTTAATTTAGAGCCCAAAAGAGATGGTGGTAGATAATTTAGTACGAAAATGTCAATTGCTACAAAAATTGAGGACTGTCAAATTTGGTAGGAGAACAATATGTCCATTATGGTAGAATTAACTAAAAATTAGAGGGGTGGTGCACCTTGAAGCTAACTTTCTAGAAAGTGTAATATTGCCCTATTTGTAGCAAGAACAAGACAATGACAGTTGTTTTTGTGGAAGAGGGTTTGTTGCCCGTTGGAAGAAACTTAATTTCAAGTGTTTTTTTGGTATAATCCTTTACAATTATAATTGAATCATTGTAATTTTCATTGCACTTTCCTATGATAAATGGTATGAGTGTAATGTTTATTGAGTTAGGATGGTTGGTGTAATTGAGAATACATAAATGTAAATTTCATTTTTTAAGGTTTCAAAACAAGTGCGGAAGTGTTCTCAAATTGAACTAAATTAGGGTTAGTTAAATTGAATGATAAAAAAACAAGGTATCACTTAATTGCTTAAAAAGAGGTTGATGTTTTAAAATTGCATTTAGAAAATTAAAAGAAAGTGTAAATAGAGCAAAATGCATGTGAAGGGGATTGTTTGGGTGAGATGTGATGTGCTGTGACTAGTGTTTAAGACCCCATTTAGGTGATTTTGAGCCCTAGATGGCACATTTGAGTTAGATTTGGCATATAAAGTTGTCATAATCTACTTGAGTGCTGTAAGGTTTTTTCACTGTAATTCAAAGAAAACCTTTAGAGTTGGGCCGATGGGGAGTGTATAGGACATCTATTCTTAATCCGCCTTCTAAGCAATGGACTCCTAAATGTTTTTTATCAATTTTTTTAATTGAACTACTCTAAGTGATATGGAAGCAATACCCTTGCAACACCCAAATATGCATCCTAAAATCTCCAAATGACTCTGGAATGCAGTCTTGGAGGTTAAAAGAACCAATTAGGCCTCACTTTGCCTAAAATTGGCCATTGAAACACTAAATGGGTCAAATTCATGTTCTGAAATTATATTTTACTACACCACAATCACCTGAAATTCTTCCTCACTTCCTAAATTGATATTATGCACCTCTTTAATTCCATATGTTCAATTCCTAACACATCCACACATTTCTTTTAGGCTAATTAACTTTTCTCTCCTATTGCATTATTCACATTCCAACTCTAATTTTACTTCAATTGGACAGTGTTTTTGTGCTCGCCTCCAATCCCTAAAAAATCCAATTCAACTTCATGCATCCTCTCTAGACATTCACATCCTACAACAGAATTCCATGAATGGCCATTGAACCATTCATTCAAGATTTATAAGACAAAATCATATTATAATTGATATTACATTTAGATTCAGTTGGAATTACAAGAAAAAAAATGAAATATCCAAATCACTTGTTGCCAAACCGGCAACAAACTTTGTCACACTATATTTGTTGCTCCAACTTCATCCTTGCTTCAAATTTAGTGAGCCTTTTTTTTTAGAAAGCTAATCTCCCCACATTTCTTCTCACAAAAATTTGTGTCAATCTACTTTGTTGAACTCCTACAATTGCTCACCATACTTGTCAGTCTTTCATGGCGGGGGCAGTTTGACCACCTCGCATTAAATCGATTGTCCCATCCTCATCTTTGCTCGAAATCAATCGAGACTTGTCTGGTTGAAAAACTGACTTTTTCTCTCTATCTTCCCAAACATTTAGCTCATCTTACACTCCCAATCTTTCGCAATTAATCTCTGAAGTTGATAGCCCCCACAAAATTCAAGCAAACTCTAATTCTCTCCACTCCATTTCGCATCTGTCCTCAATCACATCAATCCTTCATCATTTTTTCCTAAAAAATATTGTTCTACTCAACAAATTGTACTATCTTGGTTCCCTCATCTTAGTTTCTAGCTTCTCATGCTTTAAAAACGCCCATAAATCACAAAATTGCTCTCAAACACACATGCACAAGAAGTTGGAAAATTGAGAGAGAGAGAGAGAGAGAGAGAGAGAGAGAGAGAGAGAGAGAGAGAGAGGGCTCTAAACCCCAATTTTTCCTAAAATCAAATTTTTTACCACATTAATTTTGCCTAATTACTTTCATCCTACATTAATTTACTGTAAATCCACTAATATGGTGTAAAATATGCCAAATTAGTGCAAATCATGCTATGTTATTGTAAATCCGCTATTTTAGTGTAAACTATGCTATTTGAGTGTAAAACACCCCAAATTATTGAAATATACTCTAAATTATTGAAAAACTCTTATTTTAGTGTTTCTAGCACTATTTTAGTATTTTACTCACTACACTAGTATTTTAGTCATATTGCTACAGTTTTAGTTTAACTAACTTCTTTTGTGTTTTTTATTATTTACTATTTTTTGTAGTGTTTAATTTACTTCTAGTTTCCTTTCATACTCTTAGTTTGCAATGTATACTTTCTTGTAGTGTTTGCAATGTGGTTTTGCATTTTTGACTTTCATTTTACCATGATTTTATCATTAGCCTAATTTGGTTACTCTACTAAATCTTGCTTAACATCTTTTTAATTTTAGATCCCCATTTTTTTTCCTAGAATTTTCTCTAATTTTTTCCTAATTGCATTTTTTAGCATCTTGCCTCAACCTCTTTAAATTTCCATTGTTATGTAGCGCAAAACTCCCTAATTGATGATTGTGACTTAATCTGGAGTACCATTAGAGGAGATCTAGCCAAATAGAGGGTTGTGAGTTCCCGGCAATAGGGAACTCGGGGAACTACGCCATCGCAACGTGCTAATGTAGTTGGGAGGCGGCCGTGTCCCTTTTTTTTTTTTTTAATTAAAATTTTTTTTGTCGACTTTTTTGTCGATTTCAAGACCAACTTTTTTTTTTTTTTTTTTTCCCAAAAAAAATTTTCAAAAATTTATGACAACTAATTGTTGTCAGCCGTGCCTTCACTGCTGGGGAATAACAATTGGGGAACAGGCCTGGAATGGCCTTCTTTTTGGCCAAATCTCTTCTAATGTAACACTTTTGGAATTACAAATTTAAGAAAATTGTTGATATTTTTTATTTTTGAAAAGGTGAATCAATATAGTAGTTCATAAGTGCTTAATTAGATGATGATGATGGCTTGTTAGAAGGTACATTTGGTGATGTAAGATGAGTTGCCTTTTTCTTACATAGAGTCACTTAGGTAAAATTTACCAAAAATCACAATATTGAAATACATTACCTAAAATGCAATTTACATAGAAGTCCCATAAACTCCATGTTGGCCTACTTTAGAGGGTTTCTTCTTGATTTTTTAAAAGGTAAACCAATATAGTGGTTTACAAGTGCTTAATGAGATCATGATGATGGGTTGTCAAAAGGTGCATTTGGTGATGTAAGATGAGTTGCCTTCTTTTTACATAGAGTCACTTAGGTAAAAACTAACCAAAAATTACATTATTGAAGTTCATTGTCTCATACACTCCTTGTTGGTCTACTTTAGGAGGTTTCTTTGCCTTGTGATGGAAAAGCCTCATAAGAAATTAATAGTTCATTTGTCGCTACTTCAATTGAGATTGTAAGTAGATTGCTATCTTTGCCTCTTTGATATTTTCAAAGATTTTCATCTCCATTTTTTGATAGTTACTAGAGTCTTTGTGGATATATTTGTATTCATCTACCTTAGATTTTCTACAAATGTTTTGAGAAACAAATATAATTATTATTTCATACAATTATACAAAAAATATTTGTAATTTCAGTATGATACAAGTATGACAACAATTGAATCTTCAATACTTACGTGAAATTGATTTTAATTGTTCAAAACTAACCCTAGAGAAATTTCAATAATGAATATGTTATTATTATAAAATTTCTTTATGCTAGAAAATTTCCAAGACAAAATGTATTGCTCTTGTCACTCTCTACAAACAAATAGAACTCCTTAACTAATGTAACTTTGTTAAGTACTAATAACTTTTGTAAAATCTACAAATCTTTCCTATTTATAGCTAAAACAATGTCTTGTAATGCCTTACCAAAGTTGAATTCATATAATTTATTAAAGTTACAATATTCACCTCTCACAAACCTAAACTTAAAAACTCCCTTCATAATTTGAAATGAAATTTCCTATTTAATCAAATTTCAAATAATAAAAAAAATGTTCGTCTATAAATTTTGAACAAAATAGATCATCCAAACAAGGAGAGAATGAATGAAGACACTAACCTTCAATATATTCTCCACTTTCATTGAACTTGAGCATCTTCTTCCTATGATACTTGTCCTCTTCATCCTCTCAACATTTTTTTTAAAACTTTCACACAACACTATAATAAAATATGGTAATTAAATTGGCACTAAAAATTGAGTACAGGGGTGATTGCAAGAAACACCTGTCCTATTTTGCGTCACACTTTCAATGCGGTGGTTGTTTTGTGCCATAACTATTGGAGAAATGATTGAATGAACATGAAATTCAAAATGTAGGTTCCTCTAGCACTGATGAATGAACACAAATTAATCTGAATTTTTCAAAATTATTTTAGGGTGTGAAATTGAATTTCATTTACATGTCACATTTGCGGTTTTGATAGTTTTTAGTACTATCGAGTACCTTTTTTGAAGGATTACATCGTCAAAACTGGACAGTGAGCTATTGTAGTAGAATTATAACTTTGGTGGAGAGGGATTTGCAAAATCATGTTTCAATTGCCTTTGGCATTGCTCCGATGTGTGTGATGTTTACACAACATTTTCTAAGTAATACAAAATGTTTTCCAATTTCTTCTTGCTCCATTTAGTAGTTCTCTCAGTTGGCAATAATGGCCACTTTTAAATTTATTTTTCCAAAATCATTAACTATTTTTCAAAAATGGGAAAGTTCCAGCTTCATTTTCTAGGGTAAATCGAAGACACTGTCAGAAAATAGTAGTCCAGGGTATAGTGTAGGACTCCTTAGTATTGGGCGGGGCCCACTATGCCTGCAAATTTGCCAACGTGGATGACAGGGACTGTCCCAAAACATCATCCTTCCTTGACATCTCCTATTGTCATCCACTACCATGCATCCATGTATCTTCCCAGTGTTTCATCTCGATTCCAATCAACGGTCCACGTTTCATCTCCCGTACCCTTCATAGTACTCGCAGGACTCGTAGTACTAATAGGACTAATGCAGCGAAAACCGAAAACGCAACAAATAGGACAAGTGTTTCTTGCAATCACCCACAGTTCTTTTGACCGCATTTCGTACAAACTCACTATAAGCGCAGTTAACTTCTTTTGCAATTTTTCGACTTCAATTTTAGAGTTTTGGACCATATAATATATCATTAGAAAGTTCTTGAAAAGACCTTTTTCAAATATATATTATATGCCCCTAAGGCCTAAGTTCTAAAAATTGATGTAAAAAATTGCAAAAGAAACCTATGGCCAACTACATATGCATGCACATAAACATGGCTAAAAGAACTATGCTTCAATTTGAGTGCTATTTTTTTATCATGTTTTAATATAGTGCAAACTCCATCAAATCGACCTCATAAAAAATACCTCAAACATTTCAAGTACCATTATAAAAATTTAATATGATTAGAATCAATCGTTTAAATTTTAGATTCACAAAAGTGAATATTGTAAGCATTCACCCTTCATAACACCCTATTTGTTGATGTTGGGACTTTTACTCCAATTTGGGATTTTCAAAACTTAAAAATTTAGCCTCTGACATTTCGTACAACTTCATTTTTTATTTTTCTCAAAATAACTTATACAACTTGGTGTAAATAGCTAAATAGTGAAGCATCATCATTTTTTTTGCAATTTCAATATTCTATGTAATTCTTTCTCGTTTTTCTAGGAATTTGCAAGCTATATATGCAATTGGCCAAAATTCTTGAGAAATCAATTTATGAGTACTTTTCAAGAAATAAACAACCATGCATATTCGAGGATTGATCTACAATTTTGAAGAAAATATAAAATCTTGAAAAATTTGTAGGTCATAATCAATAAGAAGAATTGAAGACAACAATATGATGAAAGAATTCACCAAAAAAAAGTCAGTCTACAATAAATTTTTATTTGAGGGCACAAAATTGACATTTATAAGTTCATATGATTTTGCAATTGGTGTTAGTATTTACAACTTATGTAACTTAAAATATACAAGGCATTACTTAGAAATGAAGTGTAGAACATAAATAAAGCATGACAAAAGTTTTTCCAAAATGAAGGTATATAAAAATCCCCAAATCTTGAAGGAACAAAAGTACTGAAACAGAATCACAACAAAATCACTTTTTCAATCTTTTTCCTCATGTTCAAATCAATGACAACAAAAATTCAAATATCAAGCCATAAGAAATTTAATAAGTATAAACCATCATAATTCTAATACCTTATCTAACACACTGTCTAGGTTTTAAAAATCAACTTGTCAAGGTTGGAAGCAAACAATTGTGGCGTAAAGTAGTTTTAACATGACAATGTTGTGTACAAATTGGTTCAATTCCCAATCAATCCTAAATTGAACCCTAAACCTTGTATTGATAACAAAAGACAATGATTTTAAGTAGCCTCCCTACAATATCCACAATTTCACATAGCTATCATTAATTAAATTATTTTTGTCCCACAATATAACATAAGATCAATCAAAATACTTATGAAGTTAAATTATCTATCAAGAAGACTAAAATTTATGATACCATAAGACTGTATTTTGCGACTATAATTTTTTTTATAAATAATAATAATAAAATTCTCTAAAAAAATCACCATCTAATAAAAAATGTTAAAAAATTAATGTATTTAAAAATATATATATTAAAATATTCAATGAATCTAATTTTTAAATGACTTACACAACATTTATAGGATTTTTTTAAAGATTGTAAAGTTTGACAATATGGATTGTAAAAAATTGTCATACAAGATTTTTTTCCAAGGTGAAAGAATCCCCAAAGTTGGACTGATCAAGAGTATATGGGACACTTACTTCTAGTTTGCATTCCAAGTAATGGACTCCTAAATGTTTTTGATCAATTTTTTGAATTAAACCACTTTAAATGAAATGCAGGCAATACCCCTACATCACTCAATCAACCCAAACATGCACCTTAAAATCTCCTAATGACCATAGCACCTTCTCTACAAACTCAAGATAGCCTTTGAGGCCTAACTTTGCTTAAAATTGGCCATTGAGGTACTAAATGGGTCAATTTGTTGTTGTGAAATGAAATTCTAATATTCCACAACCTTCCAAAATCCTAACTCCCTTCCTAAATTGATGCCATTCACTTCTCTCATTCCACGTATTCAATCCCTAATACATTTTTTCATTTCACTTAGGTCAATTAACTTTTTTTTTGCATTTCATCATTCAAATCCTAACCCTAATTTTACCTCCAATTAGATAGTGCTTCTGTGCTTGTCCAAAATCCTAAAAATTCAATTCAAACTTCATACACCTTCTCTAGAAAAATACATCCCACAAGAGAATTCCATGTATGGCCATTGAACCAATCCTTCAAGATTTACAAGATAAAATTCTATTGTAATTAGCATTACATTTAGAATTAGTTGGAATCACAAGAAATATGAAATACCCAGGCAACTTATTGCCAAATGGGCAGCAAACCTTGTTACACTAAATTTGTTGCCTTGACTTCATCCTCGTTCCAAATTTAGTGAGCCTTATCCTATTGAGAATTTAACTTCACCATCTTGGTTCTTATACAAATTCAAGTCAATCTACCTTGCCAAACTCTTATAGTCGCTCACTAAAGTTGTTAGTCTTCTATGGTGAAGGTAGTTGACTTCCTCGAATAAAATTGGCCACCCCATTCCAATCCTTCGTTGAAATAAATCAAGATTCGTCTTATTAAAAAGTTGATTTTTTCCTCTCCATTCTCCCAAAAATTCAACCTATTCCACATTTTCAATCTACCATAATCAGTCGCCATAGTTGGTAGTCCCTTTCAAATTTAGAAAAAAACAACTAATTCTCTCCACTCTACTTTTTGTTTGACCTAGATCCCATCAATTCTTCACCATTCTTCAAAAATTTTCCTATCTTCATTCCCTCATCTTAGTTTCTAACTTCTCTTACTCAAAAAATGTCTATAATCACAAAGTTACTCTCAAAACACACATGCACAAAAAGTTGAGAGAGAATTGAAAGACAAGGCTTCAAATGCTAATTTTTCCTATATGAAAACTCCCTAATGGATTAATTTTGTTTGACTACATTCATTCTACACTAATTTACTACAAATCCACTAATTTGATGCAAGTCACATTAAATTATTGTAATTGTGTTAATTTAGTGTAGACTACACTAATTTAGTGTAAAAGACCCTAAATTATTGCATAATACTTTAAATTACTGAAAAACTCTTATTTCAGTGTTTTATTCACTACACTAGTGTTTTAGTCATAGTTTTAGTTTCACTAACTTTTTTTAAGTGTTTTTTATTATTTGTTAGTTTTATAGTTTTAAATTTATTTCTAGTTTTTTGTTTGCATTTTGTCATCATTTTATTGTGAGCCTAATTTGGTTACTCTACTAATCTTGCTTTACATCTTTTTAGTTTTAAATCTTCATTTTTTCCCCTAGAATTTTCCTAATTTTTTCTTAATTGCATTTTCTAGCATTTCGCCCTAACTTCTCGTAGTTTCCATTGCTATTTAGCAAAGAATTCCTCAATTGATGGTTGTGGCATATTTTAGAGTATGAACACTTTTTGACTTATAAATTCAAGGAAAGTTTTTATATTTTCAATTTTCTAAAAGGTAAACCAATTTGATGATTCACAACAAGTTGCATATAAATTACATATGAGTTGCTAATCAATTGCATGTATACAAGTCAGCTATGAACTACTAAGAAGTTACAATTGAGTTGTATATAAGTTGCCTAAACTGTAGATGAGTTGCAATCTAGTTGTATGCAACTTGGAAATGAATTGCAAATGAGTTGTAAACTAATTGTATCCAACTTAGATATGAAATGTAAAGAAGTTACAAATTAGATGTACACAAATCAACCATAAATTGCAAAGTAGTTGCATATTAGTTGTATACTAATCCCTATAAATTGCAAAGAAATTGCAAATTAGTTGTATATGGGTCGACTATGAATTGCCAACAAGTTGTGTACAAGATGTATACATTATTAGAAAACCATGACCAAATCAACAGAAAATCCAGTGATTTTTGTTGTTGAGAGCACTACAATGACCAATTTCACTCATTTTTGAAATTATTGTAAAAACCAACAAATTGCTACCTACTTTCTTTTGATTTGAATAGTGTGATGATCAAATCAACAAAATTTTAGGAAATCCACAATCTTCCCTAGAATCCTTTGGAATTTTTTGGAATTTTGTTGAAAATTGTTGAAATCTATTGGAATCTTTGGAATCTTTTATAATTTATGGACTCGACTTTGTACATTTATATGATTTTGGAATGTTCTTATACGATAGCAATAAGACAATGTTGGCACATTGATGCCAAATAATTAATTAACCCTCAAAACTACGAATCATGATTTCAAACCATTTTCCACTTTTGAGTAGGTCTTTTTTGATAAAATATTTACTTAATAAAATTCTTGTACAAGAAGTGAAATTTTTCATAAACTTATGTTTTACTAGCAAGTTAATGCCTATAAATTTTTTGATCAATTCAATTTGCAACTAAAAGTTTATTTCTCAAAAAATGATTTTTTTTAGTTTTGGGCAATTTGGGGCACCCATGACAAATGGATCCAATTGGTTTGAAATTTTTTATACAAACTCTCTCAACAAGATTGTGAACATAATCCCTAAAGTTGGAAGGCATCAAGGCACACAATTGTGACTTTCAAAACACTTCAAACATTTAAAACACCCTCATTTGAGCAACATTTAAAACACCATGGTTGAAGTTCTATGTATTATGAATTTTTTTAAACTTAATCATTAACAACTTTTAAAAAAAAATTCAATAGATTTTGGCGGTCATTTTGTCATAGGAGAATAACTTTTTTTTTAAAAAAAACAGAACTAAATAAAGTTAGAAAACTAAGCTAAATTTCATCTCCAAAAATCCGATTGAGATTTTGAGCCTCCATTCAAAAGTTTTAAGCAAAATTCAAAGTGGGGTAGTAAGGAATATTTTCTTTGATATTTTCAAACCCCTTCTTTGAATTTTGTCTATAACTTTTGAATGGAGGTTCAAAATCTCAAACGGATTTTTGGAGATGAAAGTTAGACTGGTTTTCCAACTTCTTTCAGTTCAAATTGTTTCGAAAAAAAGTTAATTTACTATGCCAAAATGGTTTTGAAAGTTTGCTCAATTCTAAAACACCAAATTTTAGGTGTATATCTAAGAAAAAAATAATAATGCTTTGTTCATTGAACTCTAATAGTGGTGAGTTGATTAGAATCTTGAGTTATCAAGAGTGAAGTTCTGAGTTCAAACCAAAGTAGCAACTGTGGGTGTATGGCTTAGCTGCCCAGAGGTGCTAGGTATAAAAAAAAAGTTATGTTGCTCGACAATTTCGGGCACATGAAAAAAAAAATTATTTTTTTCATTTTCGGTTTTTATTTGACCAAATCAACAAAAAAAATCAATAGATTTTTGTTGATTATTGTCCGGTACAATGTGTTCAAAACAATAAAAAATATCAATGTTTCTTTGTTGATTTAGACTTTGAATTTTCTAGTAGTGATAGGAGTCGCAAATAAGTTGTTTTAAAGTCACATGGAAGCATTGAATGAATCACAAAAGAGTTGCAAATGCATCTAGAACTAGTCGAATGTGAGTAGTAAATAGGTGTTAGACAAGGCGCAAATGACTTTTATAGAAGCTCTAAAAAAATCACTTAGTCTCATACCAATCACGAAAAAGTCAAAGGTTTATTGAAATGAAGTTGCAACTACATGTAGCAATGAAGTCATAGAAAAGTTGCAAAGAAGTCAAAGAATCATTGAAATGAAGTTACAAACTACTAGCAATGAACTAGAGAATGCTGGTATGCGAGCGGGGAGCGATGGAGCGTAGAGCGGGGAAAAGCGAGCAGGGATCAAAGATTTTTGGAAAAATGAATTAAACCTATGACCGTGGGTATAGTGTGCCTAAAATTGTGGAATCCATTTATGGCAGAAATTTCAAATTTCATATTCAAGTAACAGATGTTGACCTATAATTATGCAAGCGCAAAGGGTTTCGTCTGTGAAGTAGATGGGTGACAAGGTCTATTATGGATATGAAGTGAGCATATCAGTCACATGAGAGGCTTCACAATTACAGATATAATAATAGGATAAAAATTCACACTCTATATATGAAATAAACTTAGATGTTCTTGAAAGATAAAACGTATACTACATATGTCTTTGATTTAATGAATACATAAAAAATGCCTCTGACTAATGCATTGTATAAATGTACAATGAATAATATTCAAAAAATAGTAGAAGACAAAAAAATTCTTAAGTTGGAAGAATACAAAGTTATTCATAATCAAGATTAGGGTCCATTTGTATGCAAATGTTCTTTTCCAGTGGTAAGCCCTAGAAGATCCTAAATACTTGGAGGGTAAAAAATTACTAAAAGACATATCATAATGTATATGGAAGATCACCATAGTTTTCATAGTCATCGTGGGTTTTTTTGTAGTATATGCCATACCCATCTTTTATCACCAATGAACTAATGAAATCCCTATACTTTTTATCACAATGACACGAGGGTGTATTTAAGGGGTTAGTTTAGGGCCATTTTATCAACCACTTCATGGTTTGGTGACATTATCATCAGAAGGGCAAGGAATTTTGGAGTTCAAAAGAGATAGTGAAAAAAAGACATGATGATTGTCACAAATATGGTGTTTTGGGTTCAAACTAATCCCCTTAGAAAAATGTAGTTTAGATACAATCCAATTAAAAGATAATGACATCAAAATGATAATCAATGATATTACATAGAAACAAAACACAAAAATCTCCAAATGTTGCATCACCATCATGCACTAGAAACACTAGAGTACTACACATTAATACCTTAGCTAGAGTGAGCTAAGGTTGAACTACCCTTGCTATCTAATGTCTGTGAATCAAATTCTATAGCATAGTTGTCTACAAAATCTAAAACACGAGGATCAATTGAATGGGCCTTAGATGGCGCCCTAGGATCAATAGCTACTAAATCCCTGGAAATTGCTTTTGCATAGAATGGAAGCTGAAATGGCTTGAGGGGGCTTGGAAAAAAGCGTGGTGATGCAAAGAACAGCACATGTTTGTAGTTTTTCAATTCTGGAGCTTGCCTGCAAAACAAGAATACAACAAATTAGACCAAAAAAGTATAAGAAAGGTACAAAGACTCCGATACAAAGAAATTAAAGGAAAACTTACTTACTGAATCGGGAGGTCTTCACGACACGTTGGGGTGCTACCTCCTCATCATTCAAATTGAGGGAAACAACGGCTAACCGATGTGGTTGTAACTGAGTAACAATCGCAGTGCGCATGAACGAAGCAATGAGAGCATCAAAGATAGCCTTGTCCTCCTCAAATGCAAGAATATGACGTTGAGTAGCAAGGCAAGCGTGAATGCTAGAACCTGTTAATGAGCCCCAAAAGGGATTAGAATGCGACATTAAATTTAAATTAATGAGAATTTGGGTTGTGAAGACCAACAACATGAACTGAAAAATGAATTGGTAGCCGCAGTGCAGTCCATGACGACATCACTTGGTGCAGAACATGCCTCAATGAGCATTTGCATAAAAGACCGTGCCTTTTCATGAGGACCTTGCCAAAGTTTGTTGTTATTCATAGCAACATCATCTTTGCCACAAAAGTTTTGGAGAATGTCGTCTTTACCAACATTCACACCAACCGTGTCATGAAATGGAACCACTTGGAATGCAAATGGGGGTGCGATCTCTTTCAGCACAAGAGATATTATAAACCTCATAGTCTGCAAAATAATTAGAGTAAGAATATAACATGGTTGAAATGCAAATTTGTGACAAACATAGAAAAATAAAAAAGAAATTACCATCATATTTGGATTAACAGGTGATGTAAGATGTAAACGATTCATTTCCAACCAAGTCTGGACGATCTTGAACTCGTATTCTTTGCAACAGCCAAGAAGGTGGCTTTTGTGGGTCCGACTGGTAGGGTACATGATAAGAATACCACCTTGGTCATGAAGATACTCAAGAGCAAAATAAAAAACAAACATCAAATAATCCTCACTAAATTCATTCCATTGGGGAATAGGAGCTGGGGGAGAAGATATGGTAGGAACATGAAGTCTTTCAGGAACATCAACAATGATCAAGTTCACTACTGATTGAGTACATCGAGCACCATTAAAGTATCAGTCCTTGTCGCTGGAATGTTAGAATAAAAAGTTGAAGTTAGAGGAAATGGAATGGGAACATAGGAGGTAGGCTTTAGGGTTTAGAAATGAACTAAATTAAAGGTAGTCATACTCACTTGTATTCTTCTAGACAAAATTGAGAATTTGGCGACTAACAATGTCCAAAGTTGGATTTACCATAGCCCAAAAAGCAAAAACATTGTTGTATGACGTGCAAGACGAGTTCTTCCCCGAACCACGAAGATTCCCCATAGATAGGTTTAAAATGCATTCGTTAATGTCGGGCACTTGTTCCATGTTTTGAATTGATGGAATCAGCCTATGCAACAAGCATTCTTGAGTGAGGGAAAACCTGGATGAAGTGTCCTTCATATCAACTGCACTTGTTGCCGGTTCTTGCAACGGTGTCTTTGTCTTCCTCTTGGTGCCCTTCTTTTTGGCCTTCTCTTGGTCCTTTTCAGCCTTAGCAGCGAGCCTCTTCTTCTTGTTCAATTCGGTCTTCTTCTTGGCCTCCTCCCATTGTTCCACCTTCTTCTTATCGGACATTTTTCGACGCTTGATGGCTTTAGCCTTGGCATCCACGTCCAATCCTACAAATTCATCAAATTCGGGCTCAACGATGGCAGTATCCTTTAAAGTCTAGAAGAGATGCATTTCATCAGGTGGAATGAATCCTTGGTTGCATTCGAGGTACCAAAGACAAGCTTGGAGATGGGGAGTTGTCCAGTTCTTCAACAGCCATGGAGAAAACATGCAATCTAGGGAGGAGTGGTCTAACCATGTTGTGAGAAACGGTGGTAAATCGACTTTCTCAATAGCTTTCTTGGAATATAATTCAAACTTGAAATACCTGAACACAATAGAAAGAATGTAAAAGAGAACTATAAGAATAGGAATAGGAATGATATAAAACTCTTGAGATATTAGTAAAAGTCTAGAATGACAACATGAACATACAAGTTCAACAAATCATATAGAATCCATGACCAATATAATACATCAGAACTAACCTATGAATATAAATTAAAATTATTAGATGTCAAGCCCAAACTATAAAG
The DNA here is from genome assembly GCA_963920665.1 of Straminergon stramineum. Classification (NCBI taxonomy): domain Eukaryota; kingdom Viridiplantae; phylum Streptophyta; class Bryopsida; order Hypnales; family Calliergonaceae; genus Straminergon; species Straminergon stramineum. Next base: position 16,983,145 of record OY987272.1, read on the forward strand.
AACACTTTATATATGGAATAGCCGGAGGCTCTAGACTTAGCAACCCAATCTTCAAAAACCATATGATAGATAGACAATGCTCTTATATCAAGTGTAAGAGGTCTTGTCAAATAGAGACATCTCGGTGATAAGAGGTCTTTATAAGGGTCCCATCCCAATTTACTTTAGAGAACTAAAATAAAAAAATAAAAAATCCAAAAACAATAGATTAGAAAATAAAATTACATTCTCTATAAACAATCCATAGAAAATAAACCATGGTAGGTCACCAAAAAATATTGTTTAGGATTAACAATTGAACTAGAAAAAAACAAATTGAAACGAACCTAGATATCAAGTGTTTTACTGCAAGAATGGATCCTTTGTAGTCCTTGAAAGAGTTAGACTTTTTGAAGACGTCATTTCCCTTGAAAATCCCAGTGTAAGCTTGATTCCAAAGCCTCATTTTCCGGCCCTCCAAATATTTGATTAGGGTCTCGGGTTCAGTAGAGACAGAGAAGTTGATAGGGATATTGTCAAAGTGGATAATAGAATCAAACATCTCAATGTTTACATCCTCCATCTGGAAATCAATTAATACAAAAAGGAAATTAAATTGAAGTAATTGAAGAAGAAAAAACATGAAAATACCAAATGATTAGAATAGATGAAGACAAAATAAACCAACAAATGAACGTTGAAATCCTTACCCTAGTATACCAATTGGCTCTAGAAAGAAAAAGGATAAGTTTCTCCTCATTGACTAGGCGGGGAGGAAATCTACGGGCCTCTTAGGAGGGAGTTGAGGCGTTAATCCACTTCAACCATTTCACCTTGTGATTTGGACTCACATTGGCAGTAACAATCAACTGGAGCTTCTCTAGGGTTAACTCAAGTACGCTAAAAAGGCTCCAATGCCTTTCAATCTGTAAAACGTAAAACCCATTAATATAGAAACATTGTGAAAATGAAAACAAACACCATCACAAATTATATTGAAATAGGATTTTACCTCCTCCAGCCAATCTCGACCAAATGCGAGATTGACCACCGAAACAATCTTCGACAACTTCTTGTATAACTTCTCAGTGTAGTCCTTGATGGAACTTCTCATAGCGGCTTGTAATGTAGATTTTGCCTATTCTACAAAACCCAGGGAAATATAGTATAGGGGGGTAATTCCTAAAGGAAGGTCAAGAAGTCTAATGTTTGCGTGACTAAGGTCACTCGTTTTTGTATTTTGAATATTTATCTATTGTGTTTTTTGGCTTGATTCAAGAAATAACCCAAGGAAATACTTTAAATGTCAATTTTTCACAGTCCAAATTTCCAATGCTATATTATAGACTCAATGGATGACGTCACAGTCTTATCTAGTGTATGGCTCATGTCAATTCTCAAGTCAATTTGTCAGGGAATTGTCAATTTGTCTTTATGCATGCTCTAGCCACTTAATATTAATATTGTATAAATATTTATAATAATATCAAATATCCTGCACACAAATTCAATCCTCTTTTCTTTCTCTCATCCGTCTAAACCATATTAATTTATTTGCAATTTTTATTTTATAAAATAATTCGGTCCCCTAATTCCGTTCAATCAAAATTCTAAAAAAAGGATTTAGTTCTTTCCTGGGGCTTGAGTAAATCTTCATGTCAGCCCATTTCGCTCCATTCTCCCTTTAAATCAATTTATCTTTTAGCTTGTATGAGATTGAGTCAATTGGCCTTGTTATCCATCCATGGACACACTACCAAGAGACTAGACCTATCACCGTGTACAAGGTCTAATGCAAGGACTAGTCGATTTTCCAACTTCCTCCAACTACATTGTCGACTTGACTCCCTTCTATAACAAGGCAAATCCAACTACCGAATATGCTTTATGTCTGATTTGACTTAATTTCAGATTTCCATTCTATTACTTCTAGCTTGAGCCATATAATTTAATTTATTTCAAAACTTAATTCATCAATTTGCATCACATGTTATACTGCTTACCACTGGACTATGTCTATTTGAGACTCTCCAATACAATCTAGCCAATACACTATCAATTAGACTTAATCAATCATTTGGACTTACACTGTACAACTTTTCCTCAATTTGACAACTAGCCGGGATTTATTACTGTCCAGTAGACTGTTCCTTGTTTTATATCTATTTGACAAACTACACACACATTGACTGTATCTAAACATTTATTAGTAATGTAGCTAGCATCACAACTTTGCAGTAAACTTGACATAGATTATCAATTTGCAATTTTTACCAATATGCACTCATGGATACCGTAACTTAGAGATTTAATTTCATAGCTGTATAATTCTGCAGCTCGTCAACTAGATTTTTCATATGAACAAAAATTTCACACTTTACACATTTATTAATTAATTATTTCAAGACATCGGCAATTTATCTTCATAGTTCCAGTTTAGATTCACAGCTAATTTAGCCAAATAGATTATTCAAACACCACTCATACAATCACACAGCATTTCGAAATTATATTGACCCTACTTGGTAATTTATTTATTTATTTACTTGATAATTTTTATGACACAATTTCCATGCTCAACAATACACAATCAAATTGACAATATTCTCAGTTCATCACATAAGCACCACTACACAATTGATTAATCTGTAATTCCAACTACAAACTCTCACACAAGTATATATTCAGTATTCATCAAAGACACACATACACATAAATTTCAGCACGTCAATTAGATCGCAGCACAGTTGCTCAATTCCTCCAATTTCGACTTGACTGAAGCTCCACAGGCAACCATTGCAGCAAGCAAGGCCGAATCACTCAGCCAAATAGACTAGTACTACTCTCTCAACAAAAACAATTCGACAATTACAAATTTTAAACTTGAGAATTTTTACAATAGAATCGCCAAAGTATAGTGAGTCATACGACCTGTACGAACTAATTTAAAAGCAAATCGACCTTTGGACTTATAGTCCCAAAACCGGGAAGATGACTTTTCATAGAGAGCTACAACTATTCAACTTGACTTTAAATCATTATCAATTCGCCTTGTTTCAAATCTTAGTAAATCTACCCTTTCAATTCTAAAGAAGGATTTACATTGCTAATTGACTTACTAAATGGAAATGGGATGAATTGACAATCCAATTTACACTTGAAAAATCAAATTGACAAAAAATTGAAAAATTTATAGCACTACACGGCTGCTATTCCTTCTTTAGTAAAATTAGATACTAGCGTATCTTCAGTATACTTTTGAACTATAGTATCAAACGATGATGCAATCTCATGCTAAAGCCAACAAAAAACAATTCATAGGTAATAAGTTATAAAAAACAAATTAACATAGACGAAAAATGTGATGCAAGGGTGCAAAATCATTAGATAATAAGGCAAAAATCATACCTTGAAAATAAACGAGGTAAAAACCTCAAGGGGCATAGAATACCATGTCTTCCGTGTACTTTTCTGGCAGGTCTTCACCTCTTCAAGACTTAGCAGCTCATTGAACTTCCCTAGTTCCATAAGACCGTACTTCTGGACACGGTAGAGTGTATGAACTAAATTCGTCTTGACGTGGGAGTTCTCTGTGTTTCTACACACGAACAATTTCACCGAATTAGATAGAAAATTATGTCCGATGAATTGAAAGATCAAAATGTATATGGATTGATCATAAAAATGAAGTTGAGGAAAAATGATAGAAGATCCTACTTATTAATGTCATGCATGGCCTGCATTGCTAGGCCAATGTGATTCCTGGTGTCTAATATGATGGAGTCTACTAGGATGTGCCAGTCTCTCTCCAACTTGTGGAGTCTCTCAATATGGTTCATCCATGCAATTCGGCGGTGATTCCCGTCACAGACGAAAAATTTGTAGTCCACCAAATGCTTCAATGCTACTTGTGACCTCAAGTGCATGTTGAAGTTATCATTCATAGAATTCCACAATGTGCCCCATTCCTCCTTCTCTTTAGTTGTGAAAACACCAGTCTGTCCTTGCTCATCTGAAATAGAGACATAAAAGACTCAGGCCCCCTCCTCATAGCCATGGATAAATTGTTGTTCAAGTAATATCAAATCATAGGACAGGGTTGGACGAACCATTGGCATTGGCACCAACTGACATAACGGAATTCGCATCCTCGAGAAATCTGATGTCGTCAATTTCAAACTGGAAATGACAGAGATAATGTCCATCTTTTGAGTCCTCCTGATGTCATCCTCCAATAAATCTTTCTCATCTCCGGCATGAGGCTCTTCCTCCAAATCTTCCACAAAGGAATCTATCTCTCGTTGGGGAGAGACATCACCCATTGTGGACCCGATGGACTTTTGAGGAGAGTCCATAGGCCCCTTATCATTGACAATCTACAAGGTGGCAATTAGGCATTTAAAATTCTAAAGAAGCACATATGCATCCAATGCTTTGGATAAAAAATAGAGTAGGTCCATATCTAGCGGGTACAACGAATACTGAAAGAAGCCATAATACTAGAATAGAATAAAGCGAAAATATAACAACTATCATCATGAAGGACAAAGATGTAATCCATTGTAGGCCACAATAATGGGCCTATATTGGCCACAACAAAAAATAAGAATGTCATCATCACTATCTAGTCCAGATTCGACCTCTATGTCTTCATGGCCACATGTACAAAATTCTTCGGACATCTCTAAACTGGAGGCTACACATTCGATTTCTCTGATGGAGCAGCAACCTGAGGCTACTGGTGCAATTCCTCGATCCCTAAAAATCTTATGAAGAGCACCTTCTAACTCTTTCTAAAAAGCATCAAGGCTTATCCTATCAATATCGACAAGAAAGGGTATTGCATCCATAGGCACAAAAGCTTCAATAGTGGGACTTGGAGAAAAAACATCAACAAAGGCCACTTCCTCAACAACCTGAAAAATGGTAAATCTAACATATTAGGTTGAGATATTTAAAGAATCGATTAACATAACTAGAAATCTAGGATAGAAATGGCATGAGCCCTTCAACCACAGAATCCCTCCCAAGATCGAGAGGCACATCGAGGGCCAAAGGACTTGTAATAAAGACAATATCTCAAGTCTCTTCAAATAGCATGTAATGGAAGAATATTCAAGTGATCCTAATTCTAGACTTGTATTCCATCAATAAAAATATAACTCTTATTCATTTCATTACAATGAATACTCTCCAGCACAAACTATCTTTATAATGAAATGAAATAGCGACTCCCAGCATGGCCCATGATAAAATGTAAAAAGAGATCCATTAAATACAATGAGGTACAAAATAATTAGGTGTGCAAAACAAATATATAGTTCATCAAACTCTATGAAGAAGCCTCCCTTGGAACCCCTTTGGATGAAACTGCTACTTTCGCTATTTTCAAGAAGGATGTACCATGGACAACTATCTCAAATCCTTGAAACAAACCATTGTATCGAAGTAAAAAATCGCATAGAATTAAAATTCATAGAGCACCAAACCTAAGTCTTTAACTAGTACTGATTGAATCGTCCTCATACGACAACACCTTCTCCTGCAGATCATTTCTAAAGTCTCTCTGCAATGATATAAATTTTAAGTAGGACCTCCCATGGAGACCCCTCTTGGTCCCGAGAGGTCCCTCGGAGGTCCCAGTGACTTGGGACTATTACTCCAGCTGGACAATCGACAAACACCGACATAAAAAAAAATTGTAAGTGGGACCTCTCGTGGAGACCCCTCTTAGTAAGAGAGGCCCATGGGGGGTCTCGATGACTTGCAACTATCATTGCAGCTGGAAGAGCAACAAACACCAACATCAAAAAAAAGTGTAAGCGGGACTTCACCTCAAGACCCTTCTCGGTCCTGAGAGACCCCTGGGGGGTCCTTGTGACTTGCGACTATTACTGCAACTGAAGAGCGACAAACACCAATATCAAAGAAAAGTGTAAGTAGGACCTCACCCATAGACCCCTCTCGGTCCCAAAAGGCCCCTCAGGGGTCAAGGTGACTTTCGACTATCACTACAGTTGGAAGAGCAACAAATACCAGCATCAAAAAAAAGGTAAGAAGGACCTCACCTAGAGACCCCTCTTGGTCCTGAGAGGCCCCTCGGGGGTCTCAATGACTTGCGACTATCACTGCAGCTAGACAATCGACAAAAACGAGCATAAAAAAAAATTGTAAATGAGAGTTGACCCAGAGACCTCTCTCAGTCCCGAGAGGCCCCTCGGGGGTCGCGGTGACTTGCGACTATCACTGCAACTTGAAAAGCGACAAACACCAGCATCAAAAAAAATTGTAAGCGAGACTTCATTTCAAGACCCCTCTCGGTCCTGAAAGGTCCTTTGAGGGCCAGGTGTCTTGCAACTATCATTGGACCTGGAAGAGTGACAACCACTAGCATGAAAAAAAATTGTAGGCGAGACCTCAACTAGAGACCCCTCTCAGTCTTCAAAGGCTCCTGGGGGTCCCGATGACTTGCGACTATCATTGTAGCTGGAAGAGCAACAAACACCAGCATCAAAAAACATTGTAAGCGGCACCTCATCCAGAGACCCCTCTTGGTCTTGAGAGGCCCTTTGGGGCCCCTATGACATGCAACTATCACTGTAGCTAGAAGAGTGTGAGTGTTTTAAACTCCACCCTTCGAGTTAAAACGTGCACATGGCTTCTAATGGCTGGTTAAATCAATTTCTTTAGGGTGTTCTTAATCTAAGTTCAATTCGTGCCTTCCAAGCAATGGACACTTTGTTTTTAAATATCCAAATTGAACTTAAATCATTTAAATCCTAATTCTAAACTATGGTTAACTAAATCAAATAACTAATCAAAAGATGAATTCAAACTAAAATCAATCTAACCTAAATTGTAGAATATAAATTGCCCTTTCTAGAATGGTAAAGCAAGTTAAATTCTAACTTTCCTAATCAAAGAAATGAATGGATGAAATATTGATCCTAAACTACATCACAACTTTCATCCATATATTAAAAATAGTAAAACTAATTGAAATAAATCTAAATTTTAGGGTTAAGTTTTTAGTTATGTTAGTTACCTAATTCTAAGACTAAACCTAATTTGACTACTAATTAAAGAATTTTATCCAAATTGAAATCAAACTTCATCCAACCTTTTCTCACTTAAAATTAAAGTATTTTTTTAAATGAAAAGAGGTTCTGGAATCTTCAAAAGATTCCCTAATTGATTCCTAATTTAAATGATTCTTTAAAGATTCTTTATAAATTCTTTTTAATTATCTTCTAATCTATCGTAAACTAAATTTTCTATTCTAAAATTAGTATTTTTAGGATTTTATGAAAATTCAGAAATTACCTTTCCAACAAGGTAAAACACTAAAAACTAAATTCTAAAAAAATTATTAATGAATGAAATTTGTTTTAAAAATCTAACGAGTTAAATTTCATTCATTAATTATTTTTTATTCTAAATGAACAATTTTAATCTTAAATGTTAATTTTCTTTTCTAATTTTCCTAAAGTTTCCAATGGTTTATTTTGTCAAGTGAGATTTTAATCAAATTGAAATTAAAAGAAATGAAATATAAAGAATTTTAACGTACCTTTCCCATGAAGTGATCAATCGTACCGTCCTCGAGGATTACGAGGTGAATGGTTTCGTAGTATCCCGTTCCATCCTCCATTTCGCTAATTCATTACGCCATTTAAAGTCAATTCTTGTTCGATGTTGTTTTTTAATTTCAATTTTTCTTTTCCTACTAACGGTTATGGGATTTTATTAATTTTGATTGTATTTAAAACAATTCCTAATTAATTAGAGATTATTTTAAAACTTCCAAACCTTTTAAATCTACTAAATCAAATCAAATCTAATAAATCCTAATTATTTTGTAAATTCCTAATCTTTCAAAAGATATTAATTGGCATTTTGTCTTTATCTATTTGTCTTATTAAGCCTAACAAAACAAAACCTAACCAAAGCCTAGCCTTCTAATTTCTAAAAGAATCCTAATCAATGACTAACCAACAACTTAGTGAATAGTAATTAGAATAAAATAAAATGCAAAAGATTCTTACCTCATTAATTATCTAGATTCCTTCTCTTCGTCTCTCTCCTACTCCTTACTTCTTCTCTTCTCTTGGTTATTTCAATTCATGGATCTTGTTTTGCAAACTTGTTGTGGTTTTGGCAAATTCAAGTGGACTTCCAACTTATTTGTAGAAGTATGAATGAATGCTTTAGTTTAAGAACTTGAGGAAATTTTGAAACTTCAATGCACTATAATTTAGTATTTGAACCTTACCTTTATTATTCACCTTCCGGACCAATTCCTGGCTTCAGTCTCTCTGTCCAGCTTGTCGAACTCGCTCCCTGGCTCAGTCATCAAGCTTACTTCCTGCTCAGTCGTCAAGATCACTCTTGGTTCAGTCGTCGGAACTCACTCCTGGTTCAGTTCAGAAACTCACTCCCTGGCTCGGTTCCTCCACCCAGTCGCCGAGAGTCCGCCACGTGGTGGGGTGTGATTGGCCGTTCCCTCTCCCATTCCGTTCAGAAACTCCCTGTCCGTTTGGAGGCTCCCTGTCAACTGCCAAGGTCTTGATTTATTTGATCCATGAGCTGTGGCCCTTGCACGGCTTTAGGCCTTCCTTGCACAGTCTTGGGCCCTTCTGATTTTGACCTATGTTTCCTTCACGCACTGATTTCGTATGCTGGATTACGGTCCCTTGCTACTGATTTTTTGGAAGTCTTTACTAACTGCATTGATTTAAACTAATCTAACACTAATAAAACTAATTAACTTTCTAATCAATTTTTGGGTTTGGGGAGGGAATTTCTAAGCAAACTTTCACTAATTTTCCAACTTCTTAAATTTTAAACTATCAATCTACTTTTTGTGGGTTTTTGGAATGAGTTTTAAACTATGAAAATTCAGTATTCTAAACTAATTAAAAATCTCTTTTAATGACTCTAACTAAAGGGCAACTAATCTAAGTTTTGGTTTTCTATAACTACTACTAAGGATTTTATCAAGAATTCAAACTAAGCAATTTTGATTACTTTTCTCACTAAATCAAACGTTCCTAATTAGTACACCTGCAGAGCATTTTTCCAAGCATGCAAATAAGGAAATATTCCCAAGTGTTAATTTCAAATCTTTCAAAGTCAAAGCTTCGCCGTGCGGGGGCAACCCCAGGTGCCCACGGTGTCAAAGATTAAATTTTAGTATTTTGAAAGTCAATCTTTAAAGGAGGTACACATGACAGTGTTTAAACCGAACTTTAAAGATTAATTCTCTAAAATTTCCAATTTTCCAAGTTTAATCACTAAAGGAGGTACGCATGACAGCGTTTAACCCCTAAACGCCCAAACTGCGTTTTTTGGCAACATAGCGATTTTGGGCAGCTCACTACGCATGGAGTTTTTCTTATTTTTCTTTGAAATTTTCACACAACATGTGCCCGAGGAGTATCTTTAAGGCCCAACAATTTTCATAACTTTTGACTTCATGGTTAAAAAGTTATTGCATGATATGTAATTTTCAATGCTCTTCGGGCAGCCCAAAAAATTCTTAAAAAAATACTTTTTTAAGAAATAGAAATTTGAAATTGGTTTTCTAGATTTATATGTACATGGAAAGCTTTGAATCATTCCATTTTGATTTATGAGATGAAAGTTATGAGGCGTTTTAGTTTGCGGGCAGTTCCGGATTCTCTACTCTAAAATAAACTTTGAAGTCCTTTATTTTACTCAATTTTCAATATTTTTTGAAAAAAATAAAATCCTAGGGTGTGGATTTTTTAGTAAAACATTACAACCATTGGCATTGGAATTTTTCAATTCCATAACAAAATTCTTCACAATTTAGTATTTTGAATCATTCTCTACTTCTTTGTAATTACTTTCTTTTTCCTATATGTTGTACAATTTCAAATGATTTGAATTTTTTCAAGCATGTAGCCAACTTGCCTTGAAGAATGAATCCAAAGAGTAACCACCATTTTGAAATTTTTTTCATACAAATGTGGCCTTGTGAAGTGCAGCTGCCCGTTTTTTCACAGGGCCAGAAAAAGGATTTTTGCTAATTCAAACGCTAATATCTTACAATCTACACGGTGAAAAATTCTGAAATTTTTTCCACATCTTCTCAAATAAGTTTCGTACAAGATCTTACAGTTACATGTTTCCAAAAATATTTTTTTTTCAAAAATTTGGTACTTGTTCTAGAAATGACAGTTTTGGAGCGTTTTTGGTGAAAACATAGTTGAAAACATTTAGGGGTTAAACCGAACTTTAGCAATTAAAGTCCCAATCTTCGTTATACAACGAATTTTGGGCAGGGGTTGGGTTAATAAACTTTTGGCAAAGTCAAGCTTCACCGCCTTAAGTATATTAATACCAAATTCTGTTGTAATGAGCACAATTTGTTAGTATTCAAGAAATCTCAAACGAAATTAGAGTTTGGAGGTCTATCCCTTCCAAAACTCTCACAATTCAAAGAAAATGGAGGCTTAGCCCCGAGAACTTAAAGAAATCAAATAGAAATCACTTTGAAGGGACCCTCTCGTCCTTCAAAGTGTGCAAATCAAGAATTAGAATGAAACTTAGGTCGGATCTTGACTTGGATCAGTGCTCCGACCACGCCGGTAGCACAAAAGTAAAGGTTAAATATAAGAATGAGGGTACCGACAACCTCGAGGGAAGGGTCTTTTATACTTGTCCCAGGCCCCTTCCCGGTAAGTTGTCGGTGGAAAAACATTTACTTTTGATCCCAAGATATTTCCTAAACTACCCTGTCGTAATTCCAAAATAATCTTTGTTTAATGGAAGAATTCTCTAGAACCCTCTCCATTTAGCTAATAAATCTTGGCTAAATCAAATCCAAGATCTTTTCCCAAAGATATTTTGAAAATAACCCTAATTAACCTAGATATTTTGCTAATTAACCCAAAGTATTTCTAAATTGTCTTTCTTTAAACAAAAGATGGATTGTTACGCAAGTAAAGAGGTCTTACCCAAATCCAATCTTCAATTTTCCAAAAGATATTTGCGAAATTAACCTTGAATTACTGCTAAATACTATAAAAAAGTCAAACCTACTGCTGGACCCCTCCTATCTTCTAGGGAACAACTCCAAATTGAAAAACGATTGCGCCATTGTGTTTAGAAGACCCAAATTAGCCTAGGAGACCCCCTACCCCCTTCTTTCCAGCCCTTCGTAAGTGTAAAATCAACTTACGGTAACTCCAAAGAAAGGTGAAAACCCTATCTTTTGGAATTTGTTTCCTTTGAAGAAACTATCCAGCTAGGGATACTTAGAAGGTTCATGGGAGTAAGAAAAGACCCCTCATTCACGTCATTTGGACACCGCCACCTCCTGGTACGCCGGTCAACCCGTTGTAAAGTCGTAAATTCTCCAAAAGTCCATTGTCGTTGCCGATTCTGATACCTGGGAATGCCAGAATGTCTTCAAACTTTGTAGAATGCTTTATTAGCACACAACACACTATCCTAATTTTTAGTGGGATTTTACTGCAACATGGGTAATTCCTAGGAATTTACGACCATGTTTAAAGGCAGTTGACTTCCCATGGAGTCATTGTAATTGTTTCGGAAAATTCCGAAACTTTTTGGGTAGCTTATAGGAAACTCCCAAAACCAAAGTGCAACATTACATTTCACTTTGCACTATTCATAGGGAAGCTAGAATTAGCAATTCCCTTATAATTTCCACCCAAGGGGGAAATTATTCTTGTATCGGGGAATCTTGGAACAACCGGCTCCAATGTTGGCTCCTGGCATGCTTTTAGAGTAAAATCACCTTTCTTCATACTCTGGTCGCTCTCCCATTACTTGATTTGCAAATTGGATAATTCTTCTATAAGTAATCTGCAAATAAGAACTTACCAATCCAAATTCTTTACGAATCGGATGGTGACCTATACTAGACTCTCTAGACCTAAAATGGACTTAGCTAGCTTGTCACATGCAATTGTAAGACTTAGTTTAACATGGACAACTACTAGGACTCGCTAACACTCAAACCCTTAGTTCTCTCGGAAACACTTAATCGACCTCTCAGACTCTCAACTAGGCATTAGAATTATGAAATTTGAGTATTTTATATACTCTACACTTCTAGGATGACCCCTCACTGTATTGGTAGGAACTTCTACCAAATATCACTCAAACACTCTTTTTATGCATTCTTGCATATAATTATGCTAAAATACTGATTAAAACGAAAAAAAGAAAACCCTGAGTTCCAAGTGCCAACTTCAGGGCTCACAAAGAGCGACAAACACCAGCATTAAAAAAAATTGTAAGCAGGACCTCACCCAGAGACCCCTCTCGGTCTAGAGAAGCCCCTGGGGGTCCCTTTGACTTGCGACTTTCACTACAGCTAAACAATCCACAAAAACCAGCATAAAAAAACTCTGTAAGCGGGACCTTATTTAGAGAGTCCACTCAGTCTTGAGAGGCCCCTGGGGGGTCCCTGTGACTTGTGACTATCATTGAAGCTCGAAGAGCGACAAACACCAACATAAAAAAAAATTGTAAGCGGGACCTCATTCGAAGACCCCTCTCGGTCCTGAGAGGTCCCGTTGACTTGCAACTATCACTGCGACTAGACATCGACAAACAACACCATAAAAGGAAAATTGTAAGCGGGAGTTGATCCAAAGACCCTTCTTGGTCTCGAGAGGCCCCTCAGGGGTCCCGGTGACTTGCAACTATCACTACAGCTAGACAATCAACAAACACCAGCATCAAAAAAAATTCTAAGCAAAACCTCCCGTGAAGACCCCTCTCGATCTTGAGAGGGCCCTCAGAGGTCCCGATGACTTGCAACTATCACTGTAGCTGGAAAAGTGACAAACACCAACATCAAAAAACATTGTAAGCGGAACCTCTCGTGGAGACCCATCTCGGTCCCGAGAGGCCTTTGAGGGGTCCCGGTGAGTTGCGACTATCACTGCAGCTCGAAGAGCGACAAACACCAACATCAAAAAATAGTGTAAGCGGGACTACATCCAGAGACTCGTCTCGGTCCTGAGAGGCCCCTAAGGGTCCCAGTGACTTGCAACTACCACTACGGCTAGAAGACCAACAAACACCGACATAAAAAAAAATTATAAGCGGAACCTCTTGTAGAGACCCCTCTCGGTTTAGAGAGGCCACTCGGGGGTCCTTTTGACTTGCGACTATCACTGCAGCTAGACAATCGACAAAAACCAACATAAAAAAAATTGTAAGCCAGAGTTGATCCAAAGACCCCTCTCGGTCCCAGGAGGCCCTTCAGAGGTCCCTGTGACTTGTGACTATCACTGCAGCTGGAAGAACGACAAAGACCAACATCAAAAAAAATTGTAAGCGGGACCTCACCAAGAGACCCCTCTCGGTTTTGAAAGGCATTTGGAGGGGCCCTCGTGACATGCAACTATCACTACAGTTGGAAGAATGACAAACACTAGCATCAAAAGAAAGTGTAAGCGGGACCTCACCCAGAGACCCTTCTCCGTCCCGAGAGGCCCCTGGGGGGTCTCGGTGACTTGTGTCTATCACTATGGCTGGACAATCGACAAACAGCACCATCAAAAAAAAATTGTAAGTAGGAGTTGACCTAAAGACCCCTCTAGGTCCTGAGAGGCCCCTCGGGGTCCTAGTAACTTGCCACTATCACTGCAGCTAGACAATCCACAAACACCAGCATAAAAAAAAATTGTAAGCGGGACTTCACCCAAAGACCTCCTCTCGATCCCGAGAGGCCCTTTGAGGGTCTCGGTGACCTGCGACTATCACTAGAGCTAGAAGAGTGACAAACACCAGCATCAAAAAAATTTGTAAGTGGGACCTCACCCAAAGACCCCTCTCAGTCCTAAGAGGCCCCTAGGGGTTCCCAATGACTTGCGACTATCATTGCGGCTAGACAATCGACAAACACTGGCATAAAAAAAAATTGTAAGTAAGACCTCACCTCGAGACCCCTCTCGATCTCGAGAGGCCCCTGGGGTTTTCCTGTGACTTGTGACTATCATTGCAATTGGAAGAGCGATAAACACCTGCATCAAAAAATATTATATGTAGGACCTCACTTAGAGATCCTACTCAGTCCCGAGAGGATCCTGGGAGGTCCCGGTGACTTGCGACTATACTACAACTGGGAGAGTGACAAACACCTACATCAAATAAAATTGTAAGTGGGACCTCCCGTGGAGACCCCTCTCAGTCCCGAGAGGTCCTTGGGGGATCCTAGTAACTTGTGACTATTACTACAACTGGAAGAGCGACAAACACCAGCATCAAAAATACTTATAAGCAGGACCTCACCCAAAAAACCCTCTTGGTCTCAAGAGGCCTCTGGGGGATCCTTGTGACTTGCAACTATCACTGCAATTGGAAGAGCGATAAACACCAACATCAAAAAACATTGTAAGTGGGACCTCATCTAGAGACCCCTCTCGGTCCTGAGAGGCCCTTGTGACATGCGACTATTACTATAGCTGGAAGAGCGACAAACACCTACATCAAAGAAAATTGTAAGCGGGACCTCCCGTGGGGACCCCTCTCAGTTTTGAGAGGCTCCTAGGGGGTCCCAGTGACTTGCGACTATCATTGAAGCTGGAAGAGTGACAAACACCATCATCAAAAAAAATTGTAAGTGGGACCTTATCTAGAGACCCCTCTCACTCCCGAGAGGCCCCTCGGGGGTCTTGGTGACTTGCGATTATCACTGTAGTTGCAAGAGCGACAAATACCAATATCAAAAAAAATAGTAAGCGGGACCTCATTCAAAGACCCCTCTTGGTCCGAAGAGGCCCCTTGGGGGTCCTAGTGACTTGCGACTATCACTATAGTTGGAAGAGCAACAAACCCCAACATCAAAAAACATTGTAAGCGGGACTTCACCTAGAGGCCCCTCGGGGGTCCCGGTGACTTGCGACTATCACTATAGCTGGAAGAGCGACAAACACCAACATCAAAAAAAAGTGTAAGCAGGACCTCACCCAAAGACCCCTCTCGGTCCGGATTGGCCCCTAGGGGGTCTCGGTGACTTGCGACTATCACTGCAGTTGGAAGAGCGACAAAAACAAGCATAAAAAAAAAATTGTAAGTGGGAGCTTACTGTCACGACCCTCATTACAAGGCGTGCCCGTGCCACCTTGATGAGCAAGGGGGACATTGGGGGTAACTCCCCAAGCCTTGCAAGAGATGAGGTGAGGGGGACTAGGAGTCCCGAGCGTTCAGAGCAATGTAGTGCTCTGATCCGGACGAATTTGGGGGCGTGTGATACATGCTTGAAAAGGTCTTGAGAAGAAGCTTCTAGCCGTCCAAAGAACGCGTGATTTGAACTTGCGAGTCAAAAGTTATGGGCGTTCAAAGTTGGGGGTGTCCCGGTCGCGCCGGGAGCGCCCTGGTCGCGCCGGGAGTGTCCCGAATCTTTGGAGGGCGATATCTTTACGAGTACTGATCCTAATGAAGCAAGTGAGTAGTCCATCGGCATCTACGCGTCGCGTAGATGTCGAAAATGGGGTTGCATGTGCGATTTGGACCCCGGACCGCAAAGTTATGCCGGGTGGAAGTTCGGGAGTCCCAAACTAGCGCGAATCGGGAGAAATGGGTGGTCTTCCAAGATGGGGTGCATCTTGGGGGTTCCCGATGACCTCTAGTATGGGGGGGTTGCCGAATCCCGCAGAGAGTACTATGAGGAGGGGTGGTCTCCCTCCTCACTCCCGGATGGTGCCATGGTGAGCCTAAGTGGCCCTGGGTGGTGAGGCTAGTGTTGGAGCCTCACCACCACTTGTGTGTTACCATGGAGTGTTTGTGCACTCCTTGATACCGGTTGGGTGGTGTCCCACTCCACACTAGGTCATGGTGTGAGTCCCGTTTGGTGAGTCCCGAAATGAGTTGGGTTGGGCCTAGTGGGGAGTTGGGTCCCATTCAAGGGCGGTTAGCACCGGTGGGAGTAGTGCCTCACCGAGTGCTTGGACATCAATGGAAGTTTCGCCCCATGTCATCAAATGACATGTTCGGTGTCTTGTGAGAGTAAGTATTGCAAGGAAAAGATTGGGAGTCACGGAGGAATGGGGAACCCCGTGACTTGAGTTGGAACCTAACATTGTGGGTGCGTGGCATGTGCAGTGTTAGGAGAGCGTGAACCTTAGTGGCACTAAGGTGTTAAGTGTTTGGTAAGTGTTACTAAGGGGCGCGACACTTACTTACAGAGCCTATTCGGTCCCGAGAGGCCCTTGGAGGGTCCCTGTGATTTGCGACTATCACTACAATTGGAAGAGCTACAAACACCAACATCAAAAAAGATTGTGAGTATCACTGATGATTAGTGAGGCTACATTTTGAATCAGTACCTAAAGATTTGGATGTGCCGGTGCTTCAATGGGCAACTCCATTCAACCTTTCGCTCCTGCAACGCGCCATGAGCGTAAGTTCTGCTCCATGACTTTCGACAATGCAACTTTGATGAGAGGTCTCAATAATCGATTGAGAAACTGGAAAAGTATAAACTGCACGACGAGAGACAAGGATGGTGACGAGCTCTAGCACTTCGGAGATTTGAGTAGATTTGAAAGCGAATGTCCTAACTACCAAAGGTGGAATCCCCATGGGAAGCTCACTGTTCAACTCAGGGTGATTAGAGTTTCCATTACTCAACTATCCTCCTGTGCGGCGGGGTTTGGGCGATGCACTTGCGACTTCAAAAACTTGGTCACATCGAGACTTGGATGGTTTACTCGCACATGCAGGTCCCCTTGGATGAACTAAATGTGTTGGGTGCTCGTCGATGAACTGGTAGATTGAAGACTTGTTGATAGATGTGCGAGATAGGGGAATTGCATCTGATCCATTAAGTTATGCTTTGATCGGTGCATTTGATTTCACGAGTCGATGCTACAATATTTTGTTGCACTGACAAACTTGTGAGGCTCATTAATTTGCAATTCGTTTGGAATGTAGAATATCAATATTTTAAATTGGAGTCTGATAAATTTATTGCTCGGTAATAGTCAATTACAGCATAGACTCAATGACTCATAAATATGATTGTGTGTATATCTGCTAATTTAAATATTTTGATTTTACTCTTATTCAACTAAATATACTTTCATTATCAATCCCCTGAATTTGTTTCTTTCACGGCACACCAAAATATCTTAGGGTCACGATTGTGCTCATCTCCTTAAATGGTTTCACACTTCACTAGTAAATGAAACCCATTTATGGAGAGTATCGGCTTTAAAGCTTAGTTATGAGCGAGCCGATTGCTTTTCATAATTTTCAAATTAGGTATGAAGGTGTAGGAAGTGGTTCCAGATGATAAAAGGAGATTTTTGGAAATGGACCTCCTCGGAAAACAAATTCGACTATTTTACCGTCCATCCTAGGAGTATATTGGAAAAATACAAATTTATACTTGTTTGTTTTGGGGGGGGTGTCGCGAGCTGTAATCTTAGAAGTCACCATGTTAGTACTAAAAGAAGTATAAGTATATAGAATTTTTCAAAATTCTTAACAGGCAGAAAGGGTTCGAATCCTCTTAGCCTAAAACATCTCACTAACACTGAACGGATGCTCCAGGTAATCCGTAACGGAACCCAGGACGGATCCGGATTTCCGAAACCCGGATAGCGACAACCTAGTACCTAGACTTCCGGTCTAGAAATAGTGACCCGTTACGGGTGAACGGTCCGCTTTACGAACGGTTGGTATTTTGACAGGTACTTAACCCCGCCACTGCCATTTCCTCATCCTCTTTTCCCATAACTGTTTTGTGCGCGCATAGTTGAGTGAAAGAGTAGTGAGTTAGTGCTCGCGTGAGAGGTGATAGTATCTTTAGATTTCTGAATAGTTGAGATGGCGGAGGGAGATATCCGGAAGACTTTGGTCACCGGCCGGATGGTTTGTCCAACCATTCCGGAAAGGCTAAGAGACAGATCCCATCTAGAGGATGACCTCAGTGAGATAGGGTGTGTCGGTCTGTTCCTGCGGCCGTGGACCGTAAAGAACGACCGGATGATCCAAGAGTTGATAGTATGTGCTTCCAACTAGTATGAGTTGACCGTGAGAGGAAGGCCTCAAACCTGGACTGATGACGTTTGGGCTAGAGTTTACGGATTTTCTAAGAAGAGATCCGGTTTAGCGTCACAGACAGACAAGTTTGCAGTCGGGAAGTTCAAGAACACTACCCATTCTAAGGAAGGGTATGCAATTAGTGACTGCCTGGATGCAAGGCAGAGGCATGTACTAGAGTTCTTGATTCCCGTCCTGTATCCGGAAAAGCCTACCCGGGTTACGGTTACGGTAGCCAACACCATATTTGGTGCATTTGAGGGTAGACCAGTCAGTTGGGGCAAGGCGATTGGATTCGTAGTCGCAAAGCTTGCCGCCAACGTGGGGAAGGGAAAGACGAGCCCCATAGGGCCGTATCTTTTCCATCTGTACCATCACGCAGAACTTCTCAGCGATGCTGAGATGGTGGAGTACAACACTAGAGTAACGATCCTTCAATACGGATCGACAAAAGAAGTGACGACGACGCAGCCGCCACTGGAAGAGGAGGAGGATCCGAAAGAAGACGAGAAACCCCTAGAGCGGAGGCACCGGAAGTCCACGGATCTGACATCGCGGGGAAAACTTCCGACTCAACAAAGGATCACGGAAGAAGAGGAAGGAAGCATATCCGGGTTCTTCAAAACCGGATTCAACTGGGTACTCCAAGCGCAAGAGTACCATGAGAGCCTGACGGATTTGCTCAGGAGGATAGGCCGCGAGCTAAAGACGGAACTGGAAGATATCCTCGACGCGTTGAAGAAACTTCCAAATTCGGAAGTCCTCGAGCGGAAAGATAAGCAGATCGTAGCCCTAGAGAAGGAGAAAGCGGATC
Organism: Straminergon stramineum; assembly: GCA_963920665.1. Taxonomy (NCBI): domain Eukaryota; kingdom Viridiplantae; phylum Streptophyta; class Bryopsida; order Hypnales; family Calliergonaceae; genus Straminergon; species Straminergon stramineum. The sequence goes on from OY987272.1 coordinate 17,001,992, forward strand.
TTCAGGCGAGACTCAACTAGGCGCAAGGCGAGATGGCTGGAGCGAAGCAAAGGGAGAAGGAAGCCCTCCAGCTGCTGAAGAATTTATCCGGCTTGGTAGACAAGCCAGCCGATATGGTGATGAAGGCGGCTCTAACCCAGAGCCGGTTGACTGAGGAAGGGCACCTCACCGGATCCAAGGTCATCTGGATACTCGTCGACTTCTCCTCCCGGATGGAGCTCACACTCAAGGAGATGAGGCAGTTGCTTGGACGGATCGACCCCGATCGGGTAATGGACTTCTCCAACTTTCCGGAGATACATTTTGACACGGAGACACCCGTCAAGCTCACCGCCTCGCTGCCGCTACCTTCGAAATCGGAAGTTCCGCGGGAGAGTCTCCGGTACTCCATAGAACCTTTCTCCAAACAACTAGAGAAGACAATCCGGGGGAGCGTGAAGTTAGCACCAAAGTCTAGCACGCAGCCGAATAGAAGACGGGAGTTGGCGCCTCCAGAGGTTACGGTGTCTCCACCTGTCCCAGTCTTCAACCTTCCGGAAAAGGAGCCACTGCCGACGCCTCACACCCAAGCCCATGGCCAACTGATAGAGCGGATCAGGGGATTGTTGAATCCGGCTCGCTCTCATCCGAAGGAGTTCGAACATATGGTGGAGGAGTAGCAGCAACCAAGTAAGGAGATCGAGCCGATCGTGTTGGATGAGACGTCTCCAGGCGAGGAGATTGAAAGGGGGATCACTCAAATTGAGAAATCTGAGGAGGAGGAATATCGGACCGGATCGGAGGACGAGGACGAGGAAGAAGCCGATTACTCTCCTCCGGAAATCCGGAAGATACAAACCCGGGCGGCATTACGGTCGACCTCCATGAAGGCGACCCCGAAGGCAACACCAAGGGCATCTCTGCGGACACCAGCGAGTCAAGGCGGGAGCAGCCAGAAGAAAGCACGGAAGGCGAAGTAGTTAGGACTTTTCTTAGGCAGATAGGATTTTGATTTTGAACCGGATCCGGATTTCCAGGTGTGGGACCGGGTTCCGGATTTGTAGGATCTCACCTTTCCCGGATTTTTCGGGAAGGTTGTGAGTGGTCACCTGAATTTTCGGGTGGCCTTTCGACCTTTTCGACTTTGAGTTGTTTTGTGTTTTTAAGTGTGAGGCAAGTTGGTTGCCTCTCATTCCATCCTAGCTTTATAGTTTGTATTTTGTCATCCTTATTTTAATCTGAGCCACCAAGTGGACCCTCAGGGATTGATCTGTTGTATATCCAGCTTCCTTGTGTTTCCTAGTGAGTGTGTGAAGTGTAATTGAGGAGGAGGAAAGGAGGAATCCGGATCTGAGGAGACTTGGGTCTGAGTGTTGAGGAACGTCTGTTTCGTATTCTAGACTAGTGAATTTGATCTTGAGCACGTGTCTTTAAACTCCTGGAACGGGAATCCGATTAGGAGTGGTGTGGGTGCAGATCCGGAACACCAACGAAGGTTCCGTGTGGAGATAAGCAACCACCAGTGGAAGAAACCCCGTATCACTTACCGGAAGGTCAGCCAAACCCTAGGATCAGTTTAGTGAACGACTTACAATCCTTACCTTAGTCCCGGTTTCTGTTGGTCTGTTGTTGTAGTGGAGAAGGCTTGTTACGGATCTGTGTGACCTGCTTTCCGGGTTGGCCATCCGGAAGGTTGTGAGAGTGTTTCCGATCCATCCAGTACAGCAGTTGGTCAAAGCGTGTATTTTGTGGTTTTGAGAGAGAAAAGAGACTGAGAAATACGAGTAGTGAGTCCCTACCCCTCTATACAATTAAAGGTGGACCCTCTGAGGGTAAAACAAAGGTATCAAAAAACAGTGATTGTGAGTGAAGTGACGGATCCGGAATCCGGAAATAGAGTGAATCCGGATTGGATTCCGGAAAGAGAGAGCTTCAGTTGGTAGAACGGATAACCTAGGCTTACAACAACATACTAGAATCCCTTGGGACGATATTTCGAGTTAGTTTACACGTTTGGGTGTTGTAAATGGTATTTACCGCACGCTACGCGTACGACAGGGTGTTTAGCCGGGAACACACTTTCTAGGAAATTAGTCTTACTTGTATAGAGTCTTATTTTGTAGTGTACTTAGTGTGTTATACTTTGCTCACAGCATCTGATGTAATTGTCTTTAATTAGATGGGAAACCCAAACAAGCAACACAGTTACTTTGAAAATGATTTTAGGCATTCATATTCTACCGTTGGGAATTGAAAAAACATCTAAAATACTATGATTGTGATATTTGACTTGTAGTGCTACCTAGACATTGGAAAATTTATTGGACACTCTTTGGATCTTTATATTTGTCAAGCCTACATCCTTCACCCTATGATGTTTGGGGCTTCAACAAGTTCAACTCTTGCTAAGGATATTCTAAGAAAAAAAATGGGAAGTGCAAGACAAGAACACTTTAACCAGAAAAATGGGCAGTGAATAAATATTCACCACCAAAATGCAAATCCAGATCCATTTATGACATTTGGGAAAGCGGAAAATTGAATAAACCAAAATGGCATCAAATTGCCTAAATCCATCAGAAAGAGAGAGATTGCAAGCAATAAAATGTACACCCTCTAGGAATGTAACTAATATTCTTACATAGTACCATCAAATAGTAAATGTAAAAGGAATTAAATTACTAGTATTTAGACACGTGCTAAAATTGAATCCAAAATTTTTTAGGGCAATATGCCAGCTACTTAATTGTTTACAACGACGTCCAAATTATGCATCTCATCATAATGATGACTCTACATGAATAGCATCGAATCAAAACTTCTTGTAATGGCCTTGAACTCTTTTGTCTAAATTTTCATAAAATTCATTCCATTTTAGATATTCTCCCGTGTCAATTAATGTCGTACTTCCCTCAACCGTCATTTCTTAGTGTAGTGCCATTATACTATACATAACTATCGTATATTCTAATGATTGTGACTTTTTCCTTTAATACAAATTTCATATTAATCCATACATGTTAGAGTTCTGGCATCAACCTTTCAAATACTTAGCGTTTTCTCCCTTCGTTTTCTTTACTCGTTCTATCAATTTGCAGCATGATTGGGTTGTTTGGTCCTCCAATGCAATCAGCTTTACGATGTCTTCTGATTCAATGGTTGTTGTAAGGTCTCCTAGAGTGGCAGTCCCCGTCTCCTTTCCAATTAGTGATAGGGGATATATTGTTGTTAGTGCGTTTCGTTTGAGTATTCGATTTCGTCTATCTAAGAGTTCACTTCATATTGATAAAGAAGTCTTTGATATTACAAGTGGAGATTTGTCATATACCCTTGGTCAAGAGCCTAGTCTTGAAAGCCCTTGCAAGCAATGGCACCTTACACTAGGAAGGTATTTAGCATATGGTTTACCCGTATCGGTGTCGAAGGTTCCCTCTACTAAGACAACTCCCAGATTGTCAACTTCTTTCACTCTAGAGAAGCCTTTGACAACCACAGTTAAGCTTGAGACAGGAGTAAAGGTTGTAGTACTTGATAGCGACAATTCAGATGAATCATCACCTCCACACAAGGTCTTCAAGAAATCTCACGATCCACCTCTGAAGGGAGAAAGGACGTCATCTATGAGAGTTCCATTATTAGTAACAACATCGGAGTGTGATAATGAACAATCCATTGTCCCTTATCTATGGAAGCTCGTTCATATGAAAGGTTCGAGGAATCCATTCAAGAAGGTTGACTATTCTACAATTCCAATTCACCAGGTTAATTTCATTCCACCTTTGTTTAATGGTGATGTTATTTTTGAGTTGCCTCCAGTACAATGCTCTACCTCCCTTGGTTAGGCAAAGCTCTTGAGTGGAATGGAAAAAAGCTATAACGGCCACGTTTGGTCAAACACACATACAACAAACATAAAAAACAAAGATGGATTGACGTTCCGTCTATCTTCATGTGTGAATCATCTTCGTTGTGACAACACTATGTGCGACTTTGTTACTCACAAGTATCGTGTAGCATTAAAGAACGAGACTGAATGGGACGGTTGTTCTCCCGTCGTATTTGAGGTTGGACCTAATCCTCCTTTTGAATCAACAATCACATCTAAGATTTGCTCTTTCGTTCCTTCATGTATTGCAAGTTGCCCAACCAAAATATACTATATTGTTGGGAAAGAAGACATGAGGCGTGCTTGTACTCATTTTGGATATCACGACCACCCTGTGAAAGCTGGAGCCTGTTGTGATTCCAAGGAGAGGACTCAATCATTAATTGCAGATCAAGTCAAGAGGAATCCAACTGGAACCAATTCTTTTGTTGTCCTAGAAGCAAGCAAAGAGTTTTTGGGGAGTTTCTTCTTCAGCCTGAAGGGACTTCTAGAGCCAAATTCGGAGTAGACGAACTCATGCCAGTTTTTGAGAAGTGCAAATTCATGAGTTCAACAAATATTAGAAATGAGGTCACTACTTTCAAATATTTCTGAAGGTTTGGGGTCATGGACAACATCACAAAGCTTCAAGGATGTAACAATTGGGCTTACGTTTAAGAGAACAAGTTTCTTGGTCAAGGATTGGATTCAGATAAAGTATTTGTCTTCAAGATGTCTAAGATAGGTCCAAGTAGTGGTGTTGATTTGGTCACACAAATGCAACCTGGTGGTGACCTTGAAGATGCTTGGATCATGTTTGATCATGTCAAACAAGTGAAGCATTGGACGACAATTGCTTGTCATCTTTATGACTCTAGTTACTGTCTTGTAATTACCATTGCAGTTTGCGACATGCAGTCTGAGGATTCGATTGCCCAAAGCCATTTTTGGAATAATTTGAATGCAATGATGGGAAGGCATGGTATTCCCCTACCCTATTTCAAGGGCTTCATGGCTGACTATGCACAAGCAAAATGGAATGCAGTAAGAATTATTTATGGTAGTGGTGACCCAAGCAAGCCGATGGTGGATCGAGAACGCACATGTCTCTTCCATTGGATTCAATCAATGGAAAAGCATATGGTAGAAGACATTTGTGCCGACCTTTGAATTCAACATCAAAAGTTATGCAAGCAATATAAAGATGCAACATCATCATCAGAATTCGACATCCAATTTTATGCCATTCGAGCATGGAGGCATACTGCTGGTGCAACGACTGAAGACGGGATCCAAAGGTTGGAATTGTAGTTAGCATTCTGGCACTTCTGATACAGACAATGGGAAGGATTCATGCAAATCGTGAGTTTCTTGACATCTTGCATTCATTTATTACGTGCAATCTTCATAAGTTATATGGAATGTTGTTTTTGTTTGTATGTCATTGAGATTCTTGCTTCACATATTGAGATGTTCCCCCAATTGACATCTATTGCATTCTTTTGTATTAGTTGATTAGATCACATCTTCACCGTAAGCCTTGAATTTGTTATTTTCTCATTTTGTAACTGTTGTTTGATTGTACATGATTTGTCGCCAAATGAAATTGTAAAAATGCCTTCATGTAACTTGGCCAAGATGGTACATAATAAATGGTTACAATAGTCCGGAAATAGAGGGAATGATTTATACGTGGCAACTGTTGACGACTATGTTAGGGCATTCAAATAGATGGTTTGATACTATCAGTTTTTAAAAGATGAAAACCCTGGTACCGGTCCAAGAAAAGTAGAACTTTAGCTTCGAGTAGCACAGAGGTATGCGGTGCGCACAGGAAACTCTAAAGGACTTAATGATGCCATGGCAACTCTCCTAGGTGCTAGAGAATGTTGCATTAGGGATCCACATTTTGAAGGTGAAGAAGTTTTCGGATCTCAATCACGAATGCCGAATTTGCCTCTAGGGTCTCAAGAAGATTCACACCGCCCCGACAAAGTTAATTTTTCTAGACCATGTAGAGGAACAAGAACGACTCGAGCAAGTGCATCTGTTATTCATTTGGATACGATTTCTGAAGAAGCATTACCTTTTGCACCCGATGAAGAAATAGAGTTGCAAATGCCTATGAATCCATTGAACGCCTATCCAACCTTAGAGGCCGTTCGAGTGACAAGTGTCGGAGAGAGTGCTTGTAATGAATCACAATGGCATATTGCTCGATTGCCCAAGACGTCAGCCAAAGCTTGCTTTGCCTTACAAGCCCTTAAACGGAAAAAATGTGTGGCAAGGATTGTACAAGAGAACAAGGGAACCGCAGCACCCATGTATATAGGCAAAATGGATAATTATAGGAAAAATAGGATTGAAACAATGTAGTTCTTCTTTTGCAACGACGACATTGAGCGTTGCATTAAAGATTCGAAGAAGAAATGGGTTTTATTCAGACCTAATTTGCCAAGCATTTGGCGCATGAAATTCATAACTCATCTCAACTCTAAAGAGATAGTAGATCTTCAAAATGCTGGTTTCCATCTTCCCCAGCATTTTGAAATCTCCCCCCGTCGACTATTTGGTGACCATGATCTACTAGTCCATGTATCAGAAATGCAAGTTCCATTGAATCATAGAGAGTATCGTAGTACAAGGTCTGGCAAAAAAATCAAGAGGAATCCTAGCTCCCCAACAACTAAACAAGACAATAATTGCGGTTCAGCACTTACCTTGAAGGCACTTATTCGTCAAGTGACTTTGATATCACATCTTGGGTTTGGTTGCATCTTACATCTTGACTCAGGTACAATGCCTAACATTGAACAATATACAATTACTGTAGGTTCATATCATGAATGCACTTGTCCTAATTTTAAAGAAATGTCAACAAAGGCATTAGGGAAGAGAAGATAATGGGCAAACTGCAAGCATTTGTATTTCCTTTTCATTGTCATATGCCGCTTGAATGCACAAGTAGATATTTTCATGCATGCTCCAAGCTTCAGCTCCGATGAAGTGAAACGGATTCTAGAGAGTGGCATCTTAAGGCCTACAACAAATTTGTAGGTTAGACTAGTTAGTGACTCTATGTGCTAATTTAGTGAAGAAGTTCACATGAAGGAACTTCTTGTATTCTAATTCTTTTTTCTATATGTAGTGAGACTACAAGGGCCACTACTTTGTTCAAGCTATCATTGGTTATATGCTAGTTGTAGCTTAAACTTCCAACACACTTGTTCTTTAATCTTGGATGATTTACTTCCCGATAGACCATAATGTATGTGTGCCCAAGAATGATCTAATGTACATATTCATTGTGTCAAAGTTTATGTTGACAAACTTAAACCCACAAAATCCTATGTATTCCGTGCACTCTAAAGATTACCAAGTTTAAAGTTATTTTAGTCCACATTAAGATTTGGGAATCTCATCCAAAATGTATGACATGTCATTTCTATAAACTTCATGAGTTATAAAATATAGAGTAGAATACAAGACCAAGAGACTACTAGACTAGTTCCATGTTTTTAGAGTGTATTTGTCCATGTTCATGAATTACCTTCTTTTACAGGGTTTAACATCCACAGTAATAGGTTCACGATCTATTTACATGTTTATAGGTCTATGATTGGTCATTTTGTGACCATGTCCACAATTTTCGATGCACGGTTGTAGGTCCGCATCCACGGTTATAGGACCCCAATTATGTATCTTAAAAAATCCATAATATTTTCAAATCGAACATACAAAATTGTCATTTTTTTCAACAACCTGAAAAGAGACTTTATATAATTTTTGCTTCCACGCTCAATTTCCCCCACTCTACACTCCACACTCCCGCTCTACGCTTGTATACTAGCTTCGTTGGCAATGAACTTACAAATTAATCAAAATGAAGTTATAGAGAAGTTACAAACAAGGCATCTAAATTGTAATTAAGTCCCATGTGACTGATGTGAGTTACAAACGAGGCATATATTAATTGCAAAGAAGATGCCAACATGTGGCGCAACTCATAAATTGAGTAGCTGACTTCACCCGGTAGTAAATACCACATAAAAAAAACACTTAGAAAATATTTGTTGACAAAGTTCTAATTAAGTTGTCGAAAGAAGAAGAATCCCTTTTCTTTGGAGACTACAATTTCACGTGGGACTTATCCACAATGACTACGGGTCTCCAAATTATCACTAGTTGCAAATGCTTCATGCAATTCAAAACTAGTTGCTCTTTGTAGTTGCAAAACCCCTCATTTTTTTCTAGTGATATAACTATGATGGGATAGCGTGCTCTAGTGGGGTTCTTTGAAAGTTCCAATATTCAGGAGTATAAAGCATTTGGATTTTGGATTTAATAATATCACTTTATATGTGAGTATAGGATTGGCTTTTGGGACTATCTTAATTTTCATAATTAGATCATGTACTTTTCGTTGTAAATCAAATGAAAAAATGTGATTATAATATATAGCCCTCACTATGTGACCATTTTTAAAAAATATTGTCATAATTTTAAATGAGTTAGATGACTATTATAGATTCACTTTCTATTAGCTTTTCTTTGCCTAGTGGCACTTATAGCCTTATAGGCATTACTATTGATCCCAAAATTCATAAGTACTTCATGTTTTGTCAAATTAACCCTAAAATAACTAAAATAGAATTTTTTTTGGCAACATAGTATTTTCAATCATCCATTCATAGATGGAATTTTCATTTATTTCTTTGAAAATTTCTCACAACATGTGGTCAAGGAGAAAAGGAGTAGCTTCAAGGCACTATAATTTTTATAATACTTGACCACATGGTAAAAAATTATTGTATCATATCTAGTTTCTTTTTCAACTTGGGTAGCTCAAGAAAATCAAATAAAAATTTAAAAATAAAAATAAAAATTTGATTTTACATATTTAGATATACATGAAAATCTTTAAATTATTTTATTTCAATTAGTAAGATGAAAGTTATGAGGAGTTTTAGTCTACTTATAGGTATGGAATCTCTACTCAAAAATGACCTTTGAAGTCCTATTTTAACTCCATTTTCAATCTTTTTAGAAAAGATAGAATCAGAAGGTATAGATTGTTCATTACAACTATGCAACCATTGGAATTATAATTTTTCAATTCCATAACTAAATTCTTAAAAATTTAGTATTTTTAATCATATTTAACCTCTTTTTGCTTTCTATTTTTTTCAAGCATGAATATGAATTTTTTTTTTGAATTTCTTAAAATGTATTCCATCAACTTTCTAGAGTATGTTATGAAAGAATGCAAGTTGTAAGATGTACATATATTTAGATAAAAAGTTCAAAAGGTTTTCTTAACCATTTGAAAAGAATTGAAATACTTCTTTTCAAAATTCAAGCATCAACATCAATTGGTAAAGTTTCTTACTCTAAAATCTTAAGAAGATGTAGTCCAATAAATTAAAGAAAGTATTCTCTATTGGATTTGTAAACAAATTAATAAAAATGAAAATTTTAGCTTTACTTTGGATACAAGTAGTTTTAAATAGTTTTGGGCCTAAAAACACCATAGTCTTTTACAGTTTGATATGATTCCACTTTTCTTTGTTTGAAAGCTATTTCTTCATGTTTGAAAAAAATCTAATACTCCCAAAATTCTACAAGAGTCAAATCAAAAATTGTGGCCTCAATGGGATGGCAAAGAAACTTGGTCTAAAAGTGGACTCAAGTTAGAGAGAATCAACCCCTTTTATTGCCGCATCCTAGGATGATTGTTCATCCCTTCTATTTTGTAGTGGTTAATTTATCATTCCTTAAGCTCTCTAGGCTAATCAAGGTCATTGCTTCTAAATATAAATTCAAAAATTTCAAATTTGATTGTTAGTAATAAATAATAAATACCTATGTTTTGATTAAGGATAAACGAAAGACACAACGAAGAGGTAGTTCTTTGTAGTTTCAACAACCCAATCCTTGAAGTCAGTCTAGAAGACCGGTCCATATGTTCAAGTAAAAATTTAATTCTTATCATTAAGTACATTAATCCAATTGATGATATTTATACTAGAGAGGGTTTATCTAGATTGAATTATGAAACTTTGGCCATCATTGTTGTCAAGGGCATTATCAAAAAAATAAAATATAGAAATGAAAAACTATGTGTATTTGTGTTTGTGTATTATCAATGTCTCTTCCTTCGTCAATGCCATCAATTTTCTTTTGAAAAGATAAATAAATTTAAAAAATCAATCTCTCTTCCTCACAACACAATCATCGATGGTTGTGTATAATGATGCAAACAAAGCCCATAGTTATACATTTCATTCCCTCTACAACCTCATTCAAACCTTCCGATTTGAAATATGAACTCAAAACTTGTATATTCTACATGAAGGTCAAATTTGGCATAAATTATGTCATTTTTGTAAGTGCCACATTTCATCTTGCAAATAGTGTGAGGTGACTTGGACTCCTCAGTATTTGATGTTGAATTTTCAATTTAGGCACCTAAGTGCCAAATCAAACCTTCATGTATTATATACAAAATTTCAACATTTTTACCAAGGTCCCAGTGTATGGGCAATGGGTTGGATCTATGGATTTTTTTTCCATTTTTTAATGAAGTGCCAAAGTGCCAATATAAAATGTTCTATTGGTGCTTTGAATTTCAACATTCATCCACATATTGGATAGAAAATATCACATTAGCACATATCACATGTCCATTATTTTGTTTTCATCCACAATTTGACAATTTCATCCAAGATTTTTTTTAATTTGAAGTTCTCCAATGAAAAACCTCATGGTTTGTTGCCATGTTGTAGCCAAATTAGTTTTTTCTTGTGCAATATGGCTCCAGAAAACCCCCAGAATGCAGACCTAGATGGATCTCCTCGCCCATTCTACGTGGCTTCAGAAAGGGCGGGCCTTCAGATCGACTTAGACGTAAGGTATCGCGGTTTAATTACGGAAAAGCAAGTTGCTGAGTTACCATGCAGTTGCTTGTGAGAGTGCCAAATGGCGACGCCAAGGAGCCTTCAACAGCAAGGGGACCACAGGCCATGAACGTAAGCCGAAGCTTTCAAGGCTCCCTCTTCGCATGTCCGCCACACTCCCTCCGACTCTCTGGCTTCCCCTTCCGTCGGGCGCTGTCAAGTCGCTCACCTCAAGTTCCTCAAGTCATAACTTATAACAGCCAGCACTCTCACTTCATCACTTGCCATTCACCTCTCCTGCTCATCGTTTACTTCTGATCTTTTGTTATTTCTTCCCCTTTGCTTCCGCTCGCTATGGCGACCGACACGGGCGGTGCAGCGCCGCAGACAGTGGCGCCTAAGGCTCCCGTCACCTACGAACGCCCCGTCCCCGCTGAGGACATCGGCATCGAGCTCCCTCGTACGCTCCCTCCCGCCCCCTCCGTCTGCTCACGTTGCCTGCACTTGTCCGCATTTACAGTATGAATTTTCATTTCGATCGTCAAGTTTGTCGTAGGTCATTGCGGAATTGTTAACAGTGTCTTGGCTGTATGCACGCACGCACGCGCTCACAGAGTAGGCATAGAATTATTTTTAGTTTTCAATTTTGCTATTATTTTCTACAATTGTTTTGGAGAACGGTCGAGTATTCTGGATTCGAGTTCTTTTGAACTGCGTTTTTGTAATTTGAGTGTGTGTTTCTGGTTCTTTTTCAATGCTCTGTGTTCTTCGAGGTGTATCGTCTCAGATGTAATTGATGAGTTCTTTTTTTTAATTTCATTTCTATAGTCGTGAGTCACTGCTGAGTCAATAAAAATATCTTGGCTACATGCATGCGCTCGCAGTCCATGGCTATAGTTATATTTACTTTTCAATTGTGTTATCATCTGCCACAATTGTTTCGTAGACCGTTCGAGTATTCCGGATTAGAGTTTCTTTGGACTGCATTGAGTAATTTAAGTAGTTTTGCGTTTTCTCTTTTTTTTCCTCTTTTTTCTCTTTCTCAAAATTCTGTGTTCATGAGGTCTATGGTCTCGGATGTAATTGACAAGCGTTGAGTAACGTCTGCATTGATTGTGAGCTAGAGAGCAAGAACTTTCTTGAACTTCGTTCTTCGGAACTATGACTGCCATTTTAGTGTATATTACGGAGTCTGTTCTGGGCGCAACACGTTAAACATAGTGATTAACCTCGGTCGCGGCGATGCTGTCGTTCTTGTGCAGATGTGCCACGCGCTACGGAAGCCGTAGACGCTGACCATCCGAATGGAAGTGTCGGTTACGATAACCAAGGATATTCCGTCTTGCAGCAGCATTGTGCCTTCTTTGATCGGAACGGCGATGGCGTGATTTATCCATGGGAGACCTTTGTTGGTACGTAAATTGGCTCCCGTCACTTCAAGGTCCATAAATGTGGATTTCCCTTCTTACACTGCCATTACTCTGGCTTTATTTCGTTTCTATGCTTGACGACATCCTGCTGTGATCATTCGTGGCGCAGTTAATAGAACTATTCCCAATAGTCTCCTGGTTACTGCTGGTCTTTGGACGAGAGTTGTTCTTCTTTTGATCATTGCTTATTATAATTATAGTTGTTTCTCTGAAGTAATCTTCATTTTGTTTTAAAAAATTTCGGCAGGATTCCGGGCCATCGGGTTTAATCTTATCATCAGTTTCCTCGGGATGGTCATTATCAACGGTGCTTTCAGTTACGTAACCTTGGACGTAAGTTTTTTATCCAGCCACTTTGGCATGCATTTTGACATTTTGTGCGTGAGGACGATGACTCTTTGTACTTTCAAACTGCCCTTGACTAGAGGTCTATTACGGAGTACAGCTTTTGTGGTTATGCTGTGAATTGTGGATTCTAACCTTGATATATTTATTTATTTTGTCCCAGAGTTGGTTCCCATCGCTGTTGTTCCCAATCTATCTCAAAAACATTCATAAAGCCAAGCACGGAAGTGACTCCGAAGTATACGACACCGAGGGCAGGTATGACTTCTATCGAGCCAGACTCGTGTAGCGTTCAGAATGATTGTTTTTTCAGTGGAACGAATTGACGATGATGTTACTTGATAATAATGAGATTGTGAAATCGACAGGTTCGTACCAAGCAAGTTTGAGGCGCTTTTCCAGAAGTTTGCCAAAAGTGACAAGGACAAGTTACACTTCGACGAGTTGTACGCTCTCACGAGAGCGAACAAGAACGCTGTGGATCCATTTGGCTGGACGGCAGAGAAGCTGGAGTGGGGCATTACATACCTGCTGCTAAAGGACCAAGGTGGTTACGTATCCAGGGAGCAGGTTCGTGGCATGTACGATGGTAGTCTGTTTGAAAGCATCCAGAAGCAGCGGGAGCAAAGCAAGATTCGTAAGAAGAAACTGTAATTGTTCGCGTAAGGAACTCATCCGAGCTGCAGACTACTGGAAAATTAGTATCATAACCGACAAATATCCCATCCTTGTACAGCTACCTTTGAAATATCCTTCATTTGCATCCGCCCTATCACTAAATGCATACTTAGGCCTATGTGGATACGGCATCGTGTGTGTGTGTGTGTGTCTTTAGCATTTGCAAGTGAATATGGTAGCAAGTTGAAGAGTAATGACAAATTCCATTTTCTCAAACACGCTTCAGTTACCTGTTGACCCTCGTTCATTGGCTTGTAACTTTGTAGTTACACCTCATCCTGTTTCATCGCGTAATCTTGTGTCTTGGATTTTTTCATGATCATGGTTTTGACATGAACGAATATCACATGACTAGTGCTATCTTCTTGCTTTGGAAGATTGCTTCTGAAATGTGTTAAGAATTGTGCTGCTGGAGGTGCTACTTCATGTTTGAAGTACTACTAAGATACATGATGTAATATTTCATTAGAAAAATCAACACATTTATTTAACCTTGAAGGGCTAAGTTAAGATCATCCAAAGCACTATATACTGGAAGACATGTCCAATTGTGTTCATTCAAATTTTCTGAGACAATCTTGTGTAATTGTCTTAGGATTGATTGCAAAAAACACTCATACTATTTGTTGTTTTTTCACCTTTGTGTTTTGGGGAAAAAGTTCCTTTCACCTTTGAGTTTGGGAAAAAAAGTTCCTAACAGTTTTTTGTTTTTCTAAATCAAGAAAAATTTAAAATATTAGAAGAACATTGAAATTAATGTAGTCCCAAAAATTCAACCCTAAGAAAAGTAGTCTCGTAAAGTTACCCACAAAGTAGAAAAAATAGAAATTTCATGCTAATACAAATTTTCATGTTTATATTTTTAGAAAATAGAAAAAATTTTAAAAAATAAAATTAAAAAATGTTCATTTTTCTCAACCCTGAGGGCTTCTAATTAACTATGGTAGAACCACCCATTACTAACGACTTAAGCATTTTGTGCATGATCTAGAGTAGTAGAACTCAATGTAAATTTTCTACCTTGTAGAAAGATAGAGATCATAGGGATTGCAAATTTTTTAGTAATTTTCTACCTTGAATTAAAATTACTATAAATTTTTATAGTCAAAAGTTGATATGGACCCATCCCAAACACATAGAGTCTTCCTTAATTCTTCATTCAAAAATGATTTTAGCTCACAAAACCAAGCACGTGTGTCATGAAATTTATGGTTAGAAGATGTTTAGATACCAAAACCTAATGTTCCAATACCTATAGATTGGCCATGGGGATTGTTTGATAATGGGTGGTTCTACCATAGTTATATAAGAATTATACAATCCTTGTGTTGACTGAATACATGTGTATGATGGAAAAATTCTGTTTTTAGAATACCATTCAATTAATTTATATAATATTTTTAGATAACCTCAAATCCCAATTTTTAACTTCAAATTTGCTTTATAGGGCGTAAAATAGTTCTACCCCCCTCCCCCCCCCAAAAATATAGTTAGGATGACATCCAATCAAGAGTACTTCAAAAATAGTCAATCATTTTTATAAATACGAAAAAATAGAGAGAGACTGAGAGAGAATATTTTTTCTAGATTTTTTTGGAGAATTTTGTAGTAAATTATAAAAAAAACTATTTGGAGTCATATTTTAGTTAGTAATATTTCACTCAATAACTTTTCAAAATTAAAAAAATTCTTCCCAAAAAATCCAAAAAGAATTGTCATTCCACCTACTAAAGAATCTTGAAAAAAATACTTGTATTAAAAAAAATCACTAATATATTTGATTCAATTCTTAAAAAATTAAATACTCATATAAAAATTTTATACAAGTGTGTCACTTGTACTTCAACATGTCTATTTCAAAAAAAAGAAAATCTAATCTCTCAATTAGTTTTGGCAATTTTTGAAGTCAGTGTATGAATACTTATGAAAGCCACTATTTGTAACTTTACATGTCAACTCTTGACGGTCACTTTGAGAGTTCAACACTAGTTACTTCGGTAATTTTTCTTATGAGAACATTTTGTAGTCCCGGGCTGGACTATTAGTAGAGCTAAGAAGCGTTGTGGATACTCAATAAATTGCAAGTGGTGGACACAAGAGACTGTGGCTGTGGTAATAGGAGGCAAGAATACAAGGGCATTGGGTTGGCCATCGTGCGGAAGCTGGCCCAAGAAGTGGGACTCACCGTGGTGCTAGTAGTTCATGATGATGAGCGTGGATTAGAAGCCACTCAAAATCGGCATTGTAACGAAGGATTGCCCAACATGGTGTTTCAAAAATTGGACATTTCCATACTTGAGTCTATGATAGAGTTTGCCACTTAGATCAAGCACACTTCTGGCGGTTTGGATATCCTTGTACATACGTAGTTCTCGTGAATGCACATGTCTAGATCGTGTCTAAATTAAATTTTTGAGTTGCCAGTACATAAACAATCAATCCAACTGGTCACTGATCATTCACTTCATACATTGACATTTTGGTCATCCAATTCCTTGCCCAAGTCAACAATGTTGTGGTGCTAAATCTGGATAATGCATACAAGCATGCCGCGGAGTGCATTAACACCAACTACTATGGCACCAAGAACGTCATAGAGACATTGCTTTCGCACTTGAAAGCCTCCCCTGGCTTGTTGGAGTACGCATTGTGAACGTCAATTTGAGATTGGTTTGGATCAACATGGTAAGATAGCATCCATTCCATCGAGAGATTTGAATCCAATATATAATTATACACATATCACTCTGCATGCATTTCTTTTGAACTTTCCCCTTGTCTAGCTTAGCAGAGTGACATGTGGTTGAAATAAAAGACGGCGCTACCCCTCTGATTGCAAAACATCACCGACGAGGGCTTGCGAAGCTAGCTGGTGGACTTGACAGCCTTCAACCAAGAGCTTGTGGACAAACTGGTCGACGGATATAAAGCGGTGTGCAAGGTTGTGATGAAAGCATGGCAGCTAGCTCCGGCCATGCGTATAACTTCTTCATAGTCATGGGCAATGCGTACATGCTCTTGTTGGCCCAAGGAATGGCAACCCTTGAATTGAAAGGCAACCCAGTGATCTACGTGAATTGCATGGACCCTAACATGGTGAACATGTGGACCCAATTCAAAGCCACCGTGGACTACTTCACTATTGCCGAGTTCAAGCGTCAGGGTCATCTTGGACCCGCACCCAAAACCACCGCGAAAGGGTCTAACAACCCCTTCTAGATGGCTCTCTATCCGCCAAGAGGCCCTCGGGGAAGTTTTGGCGTGACCGCTGGGAATTCAGCTATGTTTGCGACAAAGCAGTAGAGAGCATAAGTCGATCGATTTTCATCTAATTGATAGAACTCAAAACCTCAATCTTGATTATGACTTTTTCTACAATGACGTCCTAGATTGAGTTTTTTGCACACTTGCGAAACGTACTTGAACTATAAATAACATGCAAGCTTGTGACACATGCAAACTGCATAGTGAAAACTTCAAGTTGGGACCCCAGCTACGGGGCCGGTGACATTAGAACAATAAAAGAGAGTTGAGACTTTGAGTGTGATCAAATCCAAAGCCTTCAATTCGATCTCTGGGTATCCCTATGGAATTTCCTACATCTTGATGCCAACTTTCATAAAGAATAATATGTTAGCAGCTCCTCTAGGGATTGGGGCTGCTCAGAATTCTTGGAGTCAATAATGTGAAGCTCTCTACTTAACAGACATGAGCAGAATTGAATCTCTGAACAAAATTGTGGCGTACTTGTTGGTGTTTCGAACTCTTCTCCAATTGTGTGTAGCGTGTGAAATCTTTAGAAAACTGATAGCATTTTCATTTATTTGAGCTTTTAAAACAGTCAATCGGAGTTGCCTTCAGGACTCAGATTCCACCTCCAAGTCAAGATTGTCATTGAGTTAGACTAGGATCAAGAGCTACAACACGATCGAAAGAAATTGTCGAAGGCAAAACAAGATTTTTGTTCTTAGAATATGGGAAGTAGCAAGTTCCATGACAGAATCATAACTTCACACTGAGGTTCAAGAAAGGTGAAGAAGGAAATTCTTCAAAATTGATTTACAATTATTATCATCACCAAGATTTCGAGTAGTCTATGCCTTTGCATTTGCATTTGAAGGTTTGCCTATGTTAAAAGTGGCCCTAAATCCTGATGTGCTCTTCTTCCTCTCACACCATCACTACACTGTCTTGTCTACTACACACCTATCACGACTTCCACCATTGAGATGAAATAAGAAAATTTTATGTAGTGCAACAAGGAGGAGGATGTTGGCAGGAAACAAAAGAATGATGGAAAGTGCCCAGTAACCATATGAGATAAGTCTTCAACCTCAAGTTGCAAAAATCTAATCACACCATCTCTAAGCTTCAGAGACTCAAGATGAGTAAGGAATAAGAGCGAAAAAACATGGCACATGAAATAACAAACAATTAATTACAATGTGGTGATTGAATACAAAAGCATATGTAAATGAGGTAGTTTACCTCCAATAGTGGAACCCTATGTATCACAACGGTGTGAATTTCAGACACCTCTATGTCTCACAAATATCAACAAAAGAAGGACAACTCTTGGGCTTTGCTTCCTAGCATGAGCAAATCAAAGCCTTCAAGACATTTGGACACTCATTAGAGAAATTTTGGACTCTCTAGAGGACTGCCAAGGTTTGACAAGCTAATTTATTTTTGGAGCCTATTGAAGCTTCTCAAAAGAGAGAATTTTCTGACAAAACAAAGATTCACTTTGTATGAATATTAGGAGTTCCAAAAGTATATTTTAGTTTTCTATTCCACAATTGTCAAAGGGGAGGTGCTTTGGCAGTGCTTTCAAATATCAAAACTACATTTGTTACAACCCTAACTAATAGTACTTGAGAGTGAATGCTCTAACATTTGGAAGTGACGAAGTCCAAAAATAGGAGAAAAGTTCCTCAAGCAAAATAAATGTAATGCATTGAGGGTCCCTCTTAGCACTTTCTAGCAACCCTCTTGAGAGTCAAAAATTTCTCTAATGGAGGAGGTAATACTAGTCGATCCCCTTTAACTACCATCTCCTTCATGTCTGTAAGTTTACTTGTGGTTGAAAAAGGAACTTCTCCAATTAAGATCTCATAATACACCATTCCAAAGTTATAGACATCAACTTTGAAAGGATACTTTGGCTCTAAGTCATCTCTTGTGTCCACCATTTTAGGGGCCATCCATCTTGTAGTTCCAATATTCAAAGATTGATTGGAAGATGTGACACTGCTACTTTTGGTTATGGAGAACCCAAAGTTAGCCACTTTAACATAAACATATTCACCATGAGTGAATTTCTCGCACTTAACCATAATATTCTAAGCTTTCAAATCCCTATGCACAACTCTATTATCATGAAGGTACTGTATGCCTCTTGCAATTTGAAGCATCAGGTCAATTGCTTCAAGATTCGAGAATGGAACAAGAGTGGCATTCATCTATAACTTGGCCCTCATAAGACTTGGAAGATCTCCATCCATCAACTCCATGACTATGAAACATG
This sequence comes from Straminergon stramineum, assembly GCA_963920665.1. Classification (NCBI taxonomy): domain Eukaryota; kingdom Viridiplantae; phylum Streptophyta; class Bryopsida; order Hypnales; family Calliergonaceae; genus Straminergon; species Straminergon stramineum. The sequence continues at coordinate 17,020,712 of OY987272.1, forward strand.
CACTCTTGTCTATTGCATAGCCAAACAAAGGTACGATATTTGGGTGAGCCAACCCTACCAACATCTCAATTTCTTTGATAAAGCTAGAGTGATTTGATTCAATGAACAATTTTTCCGCAACATCCACACCCAACTAGTTGCATTTGCGCACCTCACGGGAGCTCCCTACTCCCAACTTCTCCCCTAGTCTGGAACTCTTGTACTGTATTTCCCAATCACTCAATACTTGAACTGATTTTGTCATGTATCACAAGAGTCTTCTTGAGAGACACTTGGCTAGCTAAAGTTCTTGATTGTTTGAAGTGCTTCCCCAAATCATAGTTGCCAGTCTCTTCAAAAGACTTTGTTTTTGGTCATTTGAATTGCTTGTATGAATTGCATCTTCCAATTTCGTCAGCAAAGTTCCTTGATCCCATGATGCTGCCTCTACCACTAAGTAGGAGATAAGTTGAGTCACTACATCCCCTAATTTGTTGTTGGGTTTAAGTAACATGCATGCTTCCAAATCTAGGATTAGTTGAGACACATGCTCAGACATATTTGCCATAATCAAAGTTTGTATCCAGCCATCTCTGTAACACCCCCTTTATGACACTATCAACCTCTTGGGTAGTCTCCCATAGAAACCTTGCTTGAAAAAATGTTATTGGAGAAGTCGGTTGATGACAAGCCAAGTAGCCTTCCCAATTTTGGACAGCCTCTTCTAGTTTATTAACTATACATTCATACTGAGCTTGGTTAAATAGTCGAGGTGATGAAATCATGGATTTAGTATTCGATAGAGATGCTCTTGCCAAACTAATATAACCCTAAGATCAACCAATGAACTCCGAAGTAGGAGTGACTATATTGTCATTCCGGCCTTGTATAGCCTCATAAGCCAATAGACCAAGTCGCATAGCCTAAGTAGCTAAAATAAGTTTGAAGTTAACCATGGTTCTCGAAAGTAGCAAAACAAGTGATCCAAGAGCCCTTTCCAACTATAAATTGGCAATGCTTCATCCTCTTCAAACGATGCACCTAGAGGTAGTGTCGCCTGGATTTTGAATAAAGTTTAGTGAGCCATGACTAATTGAATTGTTAAAGAAAGTTCCGTGCAATATTACTTCAGCCAACAAAGTGAATGCCATAAGCAACGAAGAGAGAAAAATCTTAATGATTATCTAAAATACATGAACCAGGGTAAGTTAAAACCAAACACACTTCAAAAATAGTAGGGATGAAAAGAAATGAAAAATAAAGTGAGAAAAATTAAAACATGTACTTTTGTTGTATGAAACACATTGTAAACTCACACACCACATAGTATCCTAGAGGCTACAATAGTATACTATAGTGACTCTCAAGTGCCTCATGAAAGAGATTATTCACCATCACTACACTAAAATCGTAATTAATTAATAAGTCACAAACATATTGCAGGTTTCCAAATTTTCAAATCACAAAGATTTCTTTCACATACATAGATATTTTTGGTATTGGAGAGTAGCTCCTTTGGAACTAATAGTACCCTCAGTAGTCACAATTTATAGTGTACCAAAAAATTCCTTTGGAACTAATAGTACCCTCAGTAGTCACAATTTATAGTGTACCAAAAAATTTGAATGAATAGTTTGCCGTTGAGCCACAAAAGCCAAGAGAGAGATGATCTAAACCAGCAGAAATGAAAACCCTACTACTAGTAATAAATTTTCTGGCCTAGTCCAAATTATGAAAAGGTGAGTAAGGCACGTACTTATCACGAGGTGTGTAGAAAGCGTAGTTCGAAGTGGAAGCGATTCAAGTGAATCCAGATTTTCCCTTCACTGTATACGCTGTTTGTGTCAAAACCCTAAAAAGGAATACATGCTGGTCATTGTCGGTAGGACATGTGAAAAGAAATCATAGGCAAGGATCAACAATGCCTCTCCTAAAACGCGTGAACTTAACTTCCTTCATTTTGCAAGGAGCCGGTTGGGACTCGCAAGTAATGAGGAAGAATAGAAGAGGGGCGGGGCGGGGAGGAGTAGAATTGTCGACAAGGTCCGTAGAAGGGCTCAGCACGCCAATGCTGCGGCAGGTCAGGAAGGCACAAGATACTGTACATGGATCCCTGCGAAACCAAAGATGTTGGCAAATTATTTTCAGGAACACTATTCTTCGCGCTATCCTACATTAATAAAGCAACACCGTATTTGGAACCTAGCACTTTCCCTTGACAATGCTGTCACTGCGTGCTCTTCCTCCGCTCAACCTAAACCTTAAACTCTTCACATGATTTAAGTAAGTTGCTACAATTCATTGCTCCCACCACTGAAATGAAATAAGAATAAGCTATATAGTATACCAACGAGAAGTGCGTTGGCAGGAACCAAAAACTGATGGCGAGAAAGAGACAGGACACTTGAGGGAGATGTCTTGAATCTCAAGCCTCAAGATTCTAATCACAATCTCGATCACAATATTTGAAAGTTTCACAGATTCAAGAAAAACAAAGCAAAATTGCATAATAAATTGGCATCAACTTCAGTCCACAGATGATTCTTCAAATCTGAGATTACGAATACATATATCACCGTGCGCACATAAAGCACAACCGGGTGAACAAACTAACAGATGATCGATCACCATAATTTATGTTCGAATCTCATGTATATCACTCAAATCTGACTCAGCCTCACCAAACAGCAATTGCAACAATCCCCTTACTCAAATGAATGACCAGCTGCGCTACAAAAGGCTCTATCACGTACTATAGCGCTGTCTCGATTCTTCGAGTAGCAACCTCCTCAAACTGCCTCACTATCACGGCAGGCATAACTTTCGACAATGCAGGGCTTCCTCCGGCCTCTACGGTGCAGAGCCAACCAACCCTATTCAAACGAATAATTCTCATAATTCTAATTCTTGTGGTTGAGCTTCTAATTAACATTGACAAGGAAGGTTTCATACCTACAACTGAGGTGCTGCAGCAATGGACTGTCCGTATCCACATGCCTCAGACAATTTAAATTTATGGAGGAGATACGACAGCAAGAAGAAACTTGAAGGATGCAAGTTTCCACCAAGTTCAGCCGACATCATCAATTGTAACAACTCTCCATCTCGAGGGCTAAGCTTCCAATTCTCCATATAGCACTTCGCAGAAACGATGAATTGCGATCTTTCAGTGTACTCATCGAACCTGTAACGGAAAATCTCAACTACAAATTCGAAAATCTTGACAACGAATTCTAAGAGACAGTCAGCGAGAATCAACTAGCTGCACAAGAGTGGCGGTGGAAGGATAAACAGAGCAAAAAGCCACTCAAGCTTGGATGAATGTAACCCAAATCTTGATGAATGGAGCCTGAGTGAAACCGCAGACTATGCCAGTATTAGCTCCAGTTTTCCGCTCAAATCCACTTTTCTGGACTCCATTTCCCGCAAAGGCCAGTTCGTGCTTCTTCACTCCTTGCGCTGGAAGATCCGCTCCGTTCCAGAGGCGCTCCCGACTCACAACCATGGCCACACTACCAAGCGTTGGCGATGGCGAAGACATGAGTGCCATTCTCTGGGGCGAACTGCAGAGCTTCATTGATCTCTCGATGATCTACGCCAAGCTCCCTCTGGCGCCCTTCTTCCGCCTGCGCCAAGTCTGCAAGGAATGGAACCGGCTGGCCTCGGATCGCCAATTTCTGGAACAAAACTTCAGACCTCCGATCTCCTCCAACCCTTACTTCGTCCTCACTCGTCCAAGTGGACGACACGTCCTCCTGACTCTAGAAGGCTCCTCTTGGAGTTCCACCCCTGTGCCTCGAGCGCGATGTGAAGTGTCGGGATTGCTCTTCGAAGACTCCGACCATAACCGCGTCTTCGATCTTCACACTCGCGTGTTTCATACTCTGCCGCCTCTTCCCGCAGTAGTGCAGGTCAGTCTCCGGGACCTGAAATCGAGGAAATGGCGATGATCTCTTGATTTATCTCGGGTAGCCATCTCTTCAATTGAGAGTTTTCTGCAATTCGGGTGATTTTTGCCTTGATTTGAATCAGTAATTTGTTTATTCGTGTGGTTGTTCTTACACTGACAGTTGGATTTACCCGGCATTGGTGCAGGCGCCACCGCTTCCTATGGAAGAAGAAGATGATTACGAGGATCCTTTGATCCTGATGACTGTGGACACAACCCTAATTCCCTACGGATTTAGAGTTATCATTGCCGATGAAATCATTGGAACCAGAATTTACGATTCGATTAGCGGCGCTTGGACGCACATGCCGTCGACTCATGTGTACTGTCCGCCCGCGTTTGGGACATCGTGTGTACATTATAACAAGTCTTTGTATATTAGGGTTGGAGATGAGTCTAACGGCTGGGGATTTGATGTCCAGATTTATGATCTGGAGAGAGATGAGTGGGATTGCCAGGAGCTTGGGAATGCACAAGACGTGTGGGAATATAGCGACATTGGCGTGTGGCAAGACCGGTTGTTTGTGCTTGCAGTGGACACAGGGAAGTTCCCGTGTGATGTGACGTTGGATGAGACTCTTACCAATTTTGAGGCCACGAGTCTGTTTGATCGCATGCCGGGAGATTTATGTGAATGGATGATGAGGGTTTCAGGGCACCGTAAGATCATGAATAAATTCTGTGGTGAGCATATGCTTTTGTACAACCGCATTGGGGGTGAGGAGAGGGCCGTTCTGTATAACTTGGATTGGAAGACGTGGGACAAAATTGAATTGCTTGCAACTCCAATGTCGCCGTAAAGAGCGCGTTCAAGAAAAAGACCACTGAATTGCTCCGAAATTTGGTGCGAGGGTGTTGATTGCGAATAACAAAGTTTGTGATCTACCTTGACTACTCTTGTCACTGAGGTCAGTAGATTCTTTGTTAAGCAGTTCTTCCATCAAATGGGCTTTGCCTCCTCTTCAGTTGGCCGCTTTGGATTTTTCTTCATAAATTGCTTCTGGATTCGTTGTCTCTGTTCTTAGTGTCAAGTTCATTTGCCCTAAGATAGATTCATTTAGTCATCATATTGAGTTCATGCGTGACATGTGAAATTTGAGTGCCTTCAAAACCCTTGGAATTTGGAACTAAGAGGATTAATTAGCATTCAGCTTCAATTTTATTGTTTTGTACGAAGTAATGTGGAGACCTTCAGTAATCAATCGCTTGACCCATTCTGAGACACAATACGTGGAGTGAATTGCAGATGAGATTGGAAGGTGGGATTTGTGCACCACGTGGTCTCGGAGCAAATATATCCATTTTCTGTCCTGAGGTTGGCATTGTTGCTGGCTCTGCCTTTGTTGGCTGTCAAGCTCTGCTGCTCGTCAAGGGACGAGCTCCTGGACCTTCTCAATGCTCACACATTGTGGACTCCATAGTCAGACTGCTGCAAGGGACCAGCATGGGCGCCGACTCCCACTTCTACTTTCCAATTCTAAGCAGTTTGGGAGCGTGAGTTGAATGATCGGTAGTAGTTCATGCGGCATTATCCAATCTTCAGCAGGAAATTCTGAACGGTTTTAAAGCCGATGGGCAGGGTTATTGGGTCATTTATATCGAAACAGTTCGCTATCTCCAACATGCCTTTTGATTAAGGTAAGGACATCCAAAATTGCCTCTTTTACAGTTTAGCGTAGTTTCTATTCGGAGAGTGTTTCCAGCTGGTCAAATTTATTTATGTTCTTTTGGTGAATAAAAAAGAGGCTTTCCATGCACCAAACGATGCATTATGTGGATACCATATGCAAAGTTATATTTCAAAAATTTATTGGTAGATGATCTACAGTTACTTTTTCAATTGTAGGTACATAACATTGGGCACGGGGATGTACACCAGCTGATCAATTGGTGCTCGAGTCCCTGGCGATTTGGAGTGTCCACAACGTTTTACCTGCAATAACCCTCCTGCACTCCTGGATTCCTGGATTCTCTAGTGCTTTGCCAGAATTATGTAAATAGATGGAAACAGAAAGCCTTGTATTTTAGAGTGACACTCTCTGAAGAGCACTTTTAATATCTCTTGGAATTGAAGCGCATGTGTGCAACTTGCGGATGAGATGTACTTCGGATATGGCGCTTATGGTGAGGGTGGAAACTGCGATACCCTCTCAACCGGGGAATGGCCTTAGCAGCCACACGCATTCGCCATTCAGGTTTGTCTTCAGGAACTTGAACCAAAGGCAAATTCGAACCCTGGATACTTGACATTATGATCTTGTTTGTTGCGAAGATGCAGTTTAGAAGTCAAGTGAAAATTCACTGCACCTAAGTTTGTCCCAATAAGCTCTGTGGCACCATGAGAATGCAAGAGAAAATGATGAATTTTTATGCATTGGCATATGCTTATAAAGCAAAATGCAAGTGGGGGTGTGAATTTTGGAAGCACAATGGATTAATTATAAATTTTGAAAGGTGAAGGTTGTAGGAGGCTGAAGTGAGACTTAGTGAAATTAAAATCCACATGATTCATACTAGAAAAAGATGTTGATAACATCTAAATATTACCAAAAAAAGAAATTAAATAATAGAAGTTATACCAAAAATTGTCCCCTTACAAAGTAGTTACCTCTACATTATTATAAATGCATCCATTCATTATCTAGTTGACCACCAATTTGATATTATTGTTACCCTTTTGCTTTTGGCCGTTTTGGTTATCCCATGTTCAATTTTTGAACCAAAGATAGTTATTGGCAGTTCTCTAGGGTCAATTACTTTGGCTTTGAGATGCTTTATGATGTTTGCAATAGGGGGAAAGGAATCTCATCCTTTTTTGAAAAGCATGATTGTAGAGATAAGATTTTCTAAGTATGTACCTTTTCACATGCGTTATAAGTTATTGCTTCTAGGATTCAAGGGCCTCTACAACTACAAATGGAAATGGAGGCAAGTTCATATTGTAGAACCTAACATTTTTGATCCTTGAAGTCTATCACAATCTAAATTAAATTTTGAAGCTAATATAAAACCATTTTAGTCCAATTGATTTTAAAATCATTAAAGTGACATTAAATTTGCACCCTCACTAGTAGCACAAATTCATGTAGAGCAAAAGCAATAGTGACCAAATCTATCCTTTGGGAAGAGATATGGCTTGTAATTCTTCATAATCAATCTAGATACTTTATAGTCCATAATTGCATAGTAGCAAACTTCAAAATCCTCCACTTTGTATCTTTCATTTCTCTATTATTTATGAGTGAAATTTTTGGTTTTATTTTTCAAAGGTGCAATCACATGATTGTTTTATTTTTGTCATTAAAATTTCAGATTTTAGGGGGCAAATTTTAATTTGGGGGAGTATAAGACCCTTGAAATATTTTTTAGGAAAATTTTTAAACCAAAGAATCCAAAAAATGTAAATTTCAAAGACCCAAGCACACTTTCTCTATACATGCTTGAAAAATAGTGAGTAGAAGGATCATAAATCTTGATATTTAGAATGAATATAAATAAGATTCCATAATAAGTATAAACAAATACAAGAATTCATCTAAACATAGTCTTAGAGGGTAATTTGAGGAACTTGATACTCTCCAAGCATAAACTTTAGGAGCTTTGAGGTAAAATAGATTATAATAAAGTATTTCCCATCTATTTTATTAAGTGTCCATTTTATAGTCTTCGATTGACGATGCTTTAAAAAATGGGAAATTGTCCAAATTTCAAGTGTTTTTAGGGTGCTAAATTACTTGATATATGGATGGGAAGGAAATCAAAACTTATAAAAATGAAAGGTCTCACATCTAGATTTTTATGCTATAATTTAATTTGCCTAAGAACCATTAGGGGATATTTGAGGCCTCTACATGCCTGCGAGTTCCCAGGCTATGGAGAACGCAAAAACTATGCCATTGCTGCAGTTTGATATAGTTGAGACACTACCACGTCAAAAAAATTCAATTTTTTTTCAACTTCTTTTTGCATTTCTAAACTAAGATTTTTGTTTTTGTTTTACAGCAGTTTGCCATTCCCAGACTACACAAGGAACAAGTAGGGGAACAAGCCTAAAACAACCCTCCCAAGGCCTCAAATCCCTTCTAATGCCAAGATTTACATTCCTTTTGTAGTAGACTCTCAAGAGTCAAATAGGAAAAATACTGCTTAGGGTACGTTTTCAAATGGACAAGAACAAGTGTTTCTTCCACTTCCAAATCATTTAACCCAAGAACATAAAACTTCCAAAAGAAAGAACTATTCCAAAACAAATTAATGAAGTCTAGGAACACAAGTAGAGTTCAGTTTGGAGGGATTCTGACATTTTAAAGTTTTCCTATTGTCACGAGCTTTGGATGAATTCATCGATGGAAGAACACATTTATGATGAAATGTGTCCTTGTATGCAAGTAAAAATTGTTTAGAGATAGATATCTCCTAATGGTGGATTTGTGCACTATACAAATGAACCTTTAAGTTAAACAATTCCAAGTGGAGGATTGATATTTAAATAAAATATGAATTCATACTTAGAATACTTCTATTTAAGTAGATTAAGAATTTTACTTTAGTGGATGAAATAGAACCAAAAACAAAAAGCTAAAAATAAAAAATAAATCTTCAACTCTAGAAGGAGAAGACCTATCATTACAACACTTTGTCAATAATGATTTGATTTTTGAACAAATAAATACATTTTTCATTTTTACAATAATCTAAAAAGTCATCCATCGACTACTTTTAGTTGTAATGTCTTTACATGGTTAAGAATTAATAGTCTTCTATTATTGATAGTCTTCTATTGTATAAGACGAAGCTTGGAGGTGAGAACAAATCTTTTGAGATTTATCCCTCTATAGTTGGGTGGTTTGAGCTCCTTGTGAAAGCATTCTTTGTTAATATGAATTTTTGTTGTATTCTTCTTTAAAGTCAATTGTAGTTTGAAGTTTGATTTGTTGTTACAAGCTATGATATAGTGGGATGCTTCTAAAATAGCATATGTCCCTTTTTCAATTCAAACTTTTTCATAAAAGTATCAAAATTTTCACAATATTTTCATTGTTGAATACATACTCTTTTAAAAACATCAAGTAGACATATATCTATATCTTTTGATAGAAAAGATGATGATGAACAAAAACATTTTAAATATATTATGTACGCTATTAATTGTTAAAAACCAATCACTACTAGAAATCTAATTTAAAACATTGTCTTTAATTTGGTAAATGTCTTTTCATCACTTCTATAGTCATCCTCACTAAGTATAAGCTAGCTTTCAATGAATTCAAGGTGTGATAAAAAGTTTTGAAACCATCTTCTCTTTTTTCTCTTTTATATTTGACATATGTGGTGTATGAGGGTGTTATTTGCTATCAATTGCAAGCATACCATTGAATGCAAGTATGATTCCATTTTTAGAGTGTCCACTTTGAGTACAAAGCTATTAAATTGTAGCATAGGTTAGTATACTGGCCATTGTCAAACCTTGTCTTATATTGAGAGGTGTGCATTGTTTAATAAACCACTCATTAGAGTTTTGTGCAAGGTGTATTCATAATTTGTTGTGTTAGTATTGATTGGAGATGAGTTTCATATCATTCATATATTTGGATATAATAGTGGCGATTCTTGGACACTTACAAAGTCACTCTTGCATCATTATTGTTGTTTACTCATGCTTGTTACATATTATTACAATATGATCCTAGCATGATATGTACTTTTCATTTAGAAAGAAGAATGAAATGCACTTTTCTAAAACCAAGCTCTATTTTATTAAATATTATGTAGGATGAAGATTTTTTTCAATGAAATTACATCAAGGCACACAATGCTAAGAAAAATTCCCCCCCAAAATATTATTCATTGAATATGAAAACATTCTTAGTGATATTCTATCTAATATTTGAATGGATTATGAAAATTTCCCTCACAATTGAAGGGGATTTTTCCATAATTTCTTCCTTGCAAAAGGGATTGTGTATTCTTAAAAAATAGTAAAAAAAATCTACTCAAAAAAATCCGACCAACCACAAAGAACCCCCACCTAAGGTTTCTTTTTGCAATGTAAGGCTATAACCATAGGTAGATAATCTAGGGGGGCATTTATTTGGGGCAATGCAAAAAACAATCTTCATTGGAGTAATGAAGCTATTTACATCCATGAAAATGTATAAAATATGCAATACATGGTTGAAAAACTAATTTCTTCATTCAAAAGAGTGTACATTTATCCAAAATAGAGCAATATCATCCTAAGATTCAATAGCAATTTTGCAATTTCATCCACTAAAAAAAAAGAATATCTTGCCAAACATTCCCTATACAAAATTTTGTATTGCTATCTAGCCAAAATTCACTCAAAAGAAAATTCTCTAAGGTAATCCCTCCAAAATTCCATGTTAGTCATTTGTAGCCTAGTATCCCCCCAAACCCTACCCCCACCTAATTTATTGTGCACTAATGACTAGGAAGAATTGGCGGCTAGTTCAAAGTTAGCTGATGGAATGGAATAAAAAACTAGTTGTGATTTGTAAACATTGGCAAAAAAAACAATGAAAAAATCTATGAAATTTCTATTTTGAATATAGAATAGAGAAAATAACGGATTCTGGACTTGAAAAAACGGTTCAATTTGGAAATGGAAGGAAAATAACTAGTAAGGTAGGAGGCTCGAAATCTACACAAGCTCTAAAATTGCCCACCTCCTCAAATGTACATTATTTGTACATGGGTTTTTTTCATCTTTACAGGGATGTACAAACAGTTTACATTTGAGGAGGTGGGCGATTTTAGAGCCCTATGCAATTTCAACTTCAAATATTCATAACTAATTCCAAAAAGCTCCAAAAATTATGAAACGACTTGTATTAGATATCAATTCCACTTGTCTTTCAAGGAAAATTTTCTGAAACATATTTCAATAAGTTTCACCTCCCCAAAATTCAGTTTCAGCTCTTAGATGGGCGCTTTATAGACCTCCTACCTTAAACCTCAAAAAAACTTCCCATAGGCACAGTACGATTTGCTTGTGCCACGGACACGAATGAATGAAATCCGCCACCGAACGAACGAATGAATCCTCTTACCAACCAGCTGACGCAGCCCTAAAGAAGAGATAGAAGGGAAACAGAGACGGGCAATGGCAGGACGGCAGGCAAGCAGGCTGGCAGACGCAGTACAGTACTGTACAATCCCGCGCTCTTCTTCTTCTTCCTCTCCTCCTGCTTTCTTCTTCTCCGGCAGGGCTTTTTAAACCACCAGGCACCACAGAATCAAACTCCTTATCAAAAGCTACAGGAGTACAGGACTCTTGTCTTCGTAGGACTCAGGATCCATCCTTTTCTAACTGCACTTTGTAGCGCTCTCATCACTACTAGTGTGTTCACTTTGCAGACACAACGGTAGTTCTGCTCTTGGGTTCCACCATTCTGAGTGAGTGGGATCCATTTGGGTATCCTCCGCCCCCTCTCCGGTCCCTTTTCGTTGCCAGGTATGTGTCAGATTCGTTGTCTCTTTGCGACCCCCCTCTCCTCCTCGTCCACTTTGCCGCTTTTGTTTGTGAAATTTGGCAAACGTACAAAAAGATTAGGGTTCTAGGTAGGTGTTTTTAAAAATTTGTCATGTGAGAATTTTTCATGAAGTTGTGGGTTTTAATTTGGATTTTAATTTTGGGTTTTGGTAGCTTTGCTTCTTGTTCGTTGTGTTTCTGGTGTTAATACTTTTGTGGGTCGTTTGGTTTCTTGTGTGACGAGGTGGGTAGTTTTTTTGTTGATTGTTTTGGTAACGGTTTGTGTATCGATTTTCTTGTTGTTGGAGTGAAAGGCTGGTGAAAGGACTAGTCGATGATGTGGACGGGAAGGTTTGTGTCTTATGTTAGGGTTGTTTGTGAGAGGGAGGGGATTTTTAATTTTCGCTCATGTTTTGTTATTTCGAAAGTTCTGGTTTTGTTATTTTATTCCGTTTGTGGTTGATTTGATGTTGATGTTGTGCGTCTGTTTGCCTTTGTTTCTTGCGTGACTACAGAAGACGGTGGGGTTTTTTTGCTGGTTTCTTGGTTGCGATTTTGTTATCGATTTTCTAGTTCTTTTGGTTTGTTGTTGACAGGTCGCGGTTAGTGTTAGTGAGTTCGAATTGTTTGTGCCTTTATGTTATTAGGAACGATTTTCGATTTGGTGATACGTTGGTGGTGTTTTGGAGAGGCCACGAAGTGAAGATATCAGCATACTTTAGCGGTTACCGGCGATACCGAAACAAGTTTGAGGTAGTCGAACAATTTTGAACTTGTCCCGGTAGTCGCTTAATATAGGGTTCGTGCCTACTTTTTTGAAAGAATAAAAGGTAGGATTGCCATTGCATAACTTGAAGGTTTTACCTCGGTTTGATGTTGTGTTGTTTGAACTTTAGGTCTTTGGATTAGTTAACAGGTTTCGCCATTTTTAGGTTTGAAATGCCATTGCTGGTTTTTTGATGTTGTGTGTAGAACACCGCAACTATTCTTATTGTTTGAAAGTTGGCTGATTTGGTAGAGTATCGTTAGTATACTTTGTGTTATGGTTTCGCCATGTATTTCCTAGCCGTACGATTTGCGCCTCTGATGTTATATCGACTGCCTCTGTAACGTTTTCTGCTTTGATTGGATTCATTTGACGATTCATGTTGATTGGATTGTGAATTTTTGGCTGTCTTTCTATTAGAGTGTAGGGCTTAGAGTTCTATGTTTTGGTTTCGGGCGTTGGGAAGATCAGTGCAGTTATACTGATCACGAGAATTCGCTAGTTATTCCCTTCACTCTTATTCTTAACAAGGCCGTGTATAGGCGACATTTTGGTTGTGAGGGGTATGTTCCGTTTGAAAATATGAGTTCTTGTTGGATTACGTATCAAAGTATGAAGTTATAGATGATCGCTGAGGTTTACCTGTTTTATGCATCAAGATACGCCTTGCTTACAGAGCTGTGTGGTCTAAGGTCACTTATTACATGATGCGACAGCAAATTAAGTGGAGTATATCAGCTTCCTGGTTGTAGCAACATGCCACGGAATTTATTACTGCCCCATACAGACTGCCTAGTTTTATACGTGAAGTGTCTCTGGGGTTGCCTAACCATATAATTTCGTTAATCCTTCGGTTTGAGAGAGAGGGACTATGGGGATGGTCTGCTGCTGATTGAACTTCATTCCAATTTTTTGTGTTTGGGTAGATTTTATAGGTAGGACAAATATAGTTCATTCTGCAATGTTTTTAAGATCTTTTGCTTATGCAATAGTTTGGGTGGTATTGGGGAGCAGCTTAAACTGCGAGGTGTCTTTAAGCATGTCCAACTGCCTAGCTTGACACTTTTTCCAAGCGAGAGGGAAGCACAAACAGTACACGGCATCTCGAAGGCAGGCGAGAATTTTGTTTTTCTTGGAGGTGGATGTGTATCATTGCTCAGTAGGCGGACGAAGATCATCTTCATGCCTCTCTGCTTGTAATTCGACATTTTTCCACCACCTCAGGAAGAGTTTGTTTCTGGGCTTGCTCAGAGTTTTGTCCCTTTATTTTAGGATTTTAGACTGGCGTGGGCTTAATTCACTACTGTTTTATAGCTACCATGGCTACAGTGACTTCAGATGAAACTTGTTATGACGAGGTCGTGAGCCATTCAGAAAATGCAGAGAGGTCGATTGGCTCTCTTTCGGATGAACTGTGGTTGCGTGTGTTGAGGTTGGGGATAGATGGTGGCTTCCTTGACCATAAAGATCTCTGTTCCTTGTCCTGTGTGAGTCATCGGCTCTCCCGTCTATCCTCTTCCGACTCTATTTGGCAACGTGCATTCCATCGTAAGTTTGCACCGCCATCAGATGGAGTTCCTGGCTCTAAGCGAGAAGAGTACATTGGCTCTTCGCGACTGGGGTCGACGAAGAAGCGGAAACACTCACATGGAAGTCGTCACAGATCTCTTAGAAGCAGACAGGTTGTTGTACAGTCTTAAGTACAAGTCCATGGGGGTGAGGCTCTCACCCCTTACGCCTTTGCATCCATGATTGGTTCTCTGTTGTATTCTATGTCCAAATGGGCCTCAGAGAGTGAGAGTACTTCTCTCAAAGTTTTCCTAGTGTACAAAGCCAGGTAGTAGCTGTTCTAGCATGTCCTTGGACCTGATTGGAGTACAAGTGTTTTTTGCCAAAACAGCTTCATCGACCGCTCTCTTTGGGAGCCATGGGAAGAGCAGTTTGAAATCATGTGATGAGTGGTTTGAGAATTTTCCTCAGCAGGAAATGACATTGCAGGGAGGCTAAATGCAAAGCCACACTTCAGGTGGTATACGACAACCAGCGGGGCATCTCCCCTGCTGACTTTCAGATGTAGCAACGAGTGAACAAAACCAGACAGTGAGTGATTTTTCCCCGGCATTTCTATGGCTTTGTAAATAGAGATACCGTTTGTTCCTTTATTTTATAATGTATGCCTCTTGTATTGCCGACTTTGAGAGCTATTACCTGTCTGAAATGGGAGGAAATATATTTAGTTCTCTCACCATTAGTTTGATTCCGGTATTTTCAGTCTCTGATTACCATTTGCGTCTCTCGTTCTTTTGCTTGAATTGCTTGTTTCGTCCTTGCTATATTTAATTCTGGACATTTTGTTCTCTCCATGGTGAGAGCTGCAGTGTCTTTGTACGCTGGACCTCGCACTTCTGCATGATTGAATTAGACCCTACCATGTCAATAGTGTTTCTGGGCAACTGTTCAGTTGACCTGTACAGTTGTCACTGTGTTACGGTGTATTATAATGTCCAGTTTTTGTGTTTGTTTTTGCTTTTATTTTTGAAACAAATGAAATGTAATTCCATAATGTTTATTTTTGTGCTTCATAATGAACATATTCGTGTCCTGCGGCAGTCTGGCATCTACTAGACTTGGTCAACACCTATACTTACTGTGCCTCACTGGACACGCAAGAGAATGTTTGATACTTCTACTGTTTGTGCTGACTCTAGATGCTCTTGCCTCTAACTTATTCTGTTGTACACTTCCCAATTCCTGCAATCCTGCTGCTTCGGTTGTTGTGAAGCAACGCCTTGGATTTGCTGGTTACTGTTGTCTTAACTCCTTAGGTCTCTCACAGGTTGCCCATCATGTGAAATGATCGTACTGGAGAACCAGATCATGGACTTGATTTGCCTTGGCTCATAATTATAGAAATCCACAGTCTCATCATGCAATCATATTTATACTTAGATCTCACATGTGCATTGAAGATATTTGAGATTTTGAGTACATTTCTCAAATAAGCCTTTATTAAAAGGACATTGCCTGCCGGAGCGCCATCAAGTCTGAGAAACATTGCAAATTATTATGTGGTTCTTGGTTGTAAGGGCGCCCTGAATAGTCTGGTCAAAGAGCATCACCACCCATTCTCGCCAAACATGGCTGGGGGAATGGGGTGGTCTGGGCCCTATTCCCTCCGGGCGTCTATTGTGCCCCATTCATTCCCACCCTCTAGACATGCCAAACAAAGTCAATCTCAAAGTATTAATGTCTTCGCAAATTGAGGAGCCAATCAACATGCCAATTGATTAAAAAATGCAAGATATAATGTATTGCAGCATGCAAATCAACAACCTAACAAGACCAAGCACCCAAATAAGGATGGCGGGGACGGGGTCCTAGTGTTTGGCGAGAGACTTTCGGAGTGACTAGTTTTCATCCCAACCTAGGTCCCCAATGGACTATTTTTTTGTCACCAGGCCCACCCTAGACCAGCCTAGCCAGCTTTGACGAGAATGAGTGGTGATGCTCTAATTGCCCTGCTTAATAAAGTAAGCTTAAAACAATCCATTATGGAACAAATGGGGGGTTTGGCCTCTTGTCATTTTTGAAATTTTCTACTCTTTTTTCTAGAGAAAGTCAAGTGATAGAAATGGTGAGAGCATTTGAAACTATATTTTTTCGACAAAGTGTGAATTTGTTAAGAATTTTTGAAGTGTTCAACCCCTAAACGCCTAAAAGAGTCTGTAGACTACTCCAAAACCAACAAGAACTGATCCATAACACTCATCTTACTCACCTATAGTAGTCACAATATTTTCTAACATAGAAGATGTGAAAAAGACACTTCCTATAATGAACTAACACTAAAAAATTGAAAGTTCCTATTGCAGTCACTAATTACTCCATTCTAGTTAGCTAAGGCATTGAATGTGGCCTAAATCTCAATAACTAAAAGAAAATCATAATGGGGTCATTCTTAACCCCTAAACGTCTAGATTCATCTCCAAAATTGATGATTTGAGAAAAATCATTGTAAAGTGTTATTTCGAAGCATATTTTGGAATTGGTATAGAATTAATAGTTGTAGATTTTGATATGTAGATTCCATTTGTATGGTTAGATTCACCAATGCTATCACCGATTTTTTTCTATAAATTTTGAAAGAGAAATTTCAAAATTCCTTCAAAATTCGATTACAAGCAAAATATTATCATTTTTTGAGTAAAATTTGTTGGAATGGATTTGAAATGAGGTTCTCTCCACATGGTGATTTTTTGAAATTTTTGTGTTCTTCCTATCTATGATCTCATTTTGGCAAATCCAATTTTGAACTAAAGTCAATGCAATTTGATCACTTGACATACTTGCACATGGGTAATTTAAGAAAAATATGTACTCTATTAACACCAAATCCAACCCTTAGATAGGACAACAACTTAATAATGTATGTCCACAAATTATAATAACTTTCATCCAATTAGTTAGGAGGATGAAACTTGAGATTCAATCTGTTCATCATCCAAAAAATGGACATCGGAGCATTTAGGGGTTAAGAGTCCACAATGGATAAAAAGTCTGGAATGGGCTATTTTACCTCATAAGTTTTCATTTCTTTGTCATTAGAATTTGAAATTTCTATTATTAGAAGCACATATATAAACACTATGAATATCTAGGTATGACAAAATTTGAATTTAAACAATTGAACAAAGAAAGTTATCAATTCAAAAGCTACATTGTAGTGAAATTTAGTTGCCCTTTACTAATTTCTCAAAATTTGATACTACATAGATATTTATTGCTACTAGTCAAGAATGTATTGCTTTTGAATTAGGTGTTGTTGTGATTGGGACTCATGAACTTCCATTTATATAAATGGAAATATGTGTAGTAGTATTTGTTGACTTTGATGGCTTGTAAAGTAACTTTCTTGGATTTAGACAACTTAATTGTTAAGGCAACCTACTAGCTAATAAATTATAGTGATCTTAGCAATCATGGTTACTATTGCACATTTCACTTCAATTTTCCCCTAATTTGGAATGAAATATGCATTGGTAGCCATGATTTGCCAAGATCACTATAATTTTTGTCTTTTAGCTAGCTTTTGAAATCGTTTATTTTCTTTGTTCTATAACTAAATTTGAGTTTTCTTGTACCTATTCAAAGTACTTTTGAAATTTGAATGTGCTTTCAATGATAGAAATTTCAAGTTCTAATGACAATGCAATGAAAAGTTAGAATTTTATTTGGCACAACAAATTTGAGAGTCTACTGAAGATGTTGTAAATTTAGTGAATTTGTAAAGCACATGACTCAGTTTTATAAGTAAATAAATAAAAACTTCAAGATTGGCATTTTTAGCAGAAAGAGGGAAAATGAATTAAAAAAATTATTTTTTAATATTGACTCCAAAACCAATAATTGACCTCCTATTTTTAGTACATCCAATCCATTGAGTTAAATTGAAATTGGCTTGGCCAAAAATAGGAGTCAATTCATTTTTTCTCCCAAAAGTACTATTTTTTTCAACAAATTTGATCCTTTGAATTTTGTGCAATCAACCTCAAGTAGAATTAGCTAGGGCCTATGTGTGTGAAGCAGCCTTGAAAAGAGAGATAGAGAGAGGGGCTGAAATTTTCTAGGTTTTATTGAATTGGCCCGCCTTCTTGGCTTCAAGGCCTTTACATATGGGAGAATCAGCCCCTGTTATAATTTTATTCATATGAATATTTGAAGTTGGCCTTAACCCCAACAACTTAGAAAAAACGAATATTTTAATAAATAAAAATTTGAACTTATACATATATGGAAAGCTTTGAATTGTTCCATTTTGATTGACAAGATGAAAGTTATGTAGAGTTTTAGTTTGTGGGTAGTTATGGAATCTCTACCCTAAAATAAACTCTAAAGTCCTTTATTTAACTCAATTTTCAATATTTTTGAAAAAATGAATTTATAGGATATAGATTGTTTATTACAACATTACAACTACAAAGATTGGAATTTTTCAATTCCATAACTAAATTCTTAGCAATTTAGTATTTTCAATGACACACTACTTCTTTCTACTTACTATTTTTTCTAACATGAATTTGAAATATTTTTTGTTAAAATTTATTATATGTATTCTCAAATTAATTCTTCAAAAAATTATAGAGAGTAACAAGTTCTAGGATCTACACATTTTTGTTTATAAATTTTGCAAGATGAAACCTAACCATTTTGGAAGAGTTGGACATACTTCTTCTAGAAATCTAAGCGTCACAATCTTGTAATTGGTAAGGTTTTCTTATTTTGAAATTTTAGGAGGGTGTATTCTAACAAGTTAACTAAAGGATCATATACTTGGATTTATTAATGAATAAATATAGATGAAGATTTTAGCCTTGCTTTGGGTTTGAGTACTTCAAAGTAGTTTTGGGCCTAACAACATCAAATTTGTTTGGGGTTAAACCTAAAAGGATTTGAAATTTTGTGCATTCGGCCATGAGGAAAATTGGCTTGACTACTAGGTATAAAATGGCCCCAAATCCTACGATGCATAACTTGAAGGCTAACTTGTTCTTTATTAAACATAATATGATTATGAATAACCCAAATTTGCTAGACAATGATGCCTTTAAGAAGCAACTAGATGTGGTGAGGGACACTCCAAACATCACTCGTTGTTAGTTGCCACAATGGGGATAAAACACATATCCTTCATCAACAAGTTTGCAAGGCATGTCACAAGCACTTTGGTAAAAAGTCAAGACACAACTAAAACTTGTATATGATGGCTTTAGTGTTGGGAAAAATTGGTGGCTAGTTCAAAGTTAGTTGGTGGAATTGGGGAAAAATCAAGTTGCAATTTGAAAACATTGTCAAAAAATTGGTAAAAAAATCTATAGAATTTCTATTTAGAATAGAAAATCGAGACAAAAATCGAGACATAATACTTGAAAAAGTGGTTTGATATGAGAATTAAAGTAAAATAGCTAGTAAAGTTGAAAAAATACCCAAAACATTGATGGTCTTAGGTGTGTGAGGTTGAATATGGGCATGAAGATCAGTTTAAGTGTTATAAGGTCATCAAACATAGAATGGTCTTTATGATGCAAATTATAAGAAGGTGTGATGCCCAATGGGCATGCTTTCTTATGATCAAGGACCTAATCATGTCATAGAATCGTCTCCACCAACCTTTGGGAGGGGCACCATAGGGCTAGATTGTAGTCGCCAAATTTAGTAGTCTTTTCTCTCTATATATTTTCATTTCTATTTAAAATATAGACGAAGTTGCCAAATTTGGATGAAAAAAGGATAAATTCATATAATTGAAAAGTGTGTTTTTTTTGTCCAAAAGATGGATGAATGTATAAATACAATGCTTGAGTTCACCAAATTTCAAGTGATCACTATCATGACACTTTCTCAAAAAGTAAAAAAAATCCCCAATCTAGCCACTGAGTTTTTGGGATTGGATCCTTCTAGGTCCTCTGGGGAGTATTTTTACAGGATATTTTTACTTGAGGACATAATAGGTTTACCCTCTTATTTAAAAAAAACACTTCAAATCCTCTTAACTTTTAATTTTGTAGCAGTTGATGTTAAAATTAGTGCATATTCAATTGTACACTTTGACCTCTTCATGTTTGCAATCATAAAAAGATGAAATTTTGAAAAAATTGAATGAATTACATTTTGACTTTATATTGGATAGTATAATCTTTGTAACAACGTATTACAAATGTACACCAATTTTTCTTTTCATTTGTATTGAATTTTCAATTAACTTAAAAAATATGAACTATATAAAGTTCAAGATGTTGGCTTAATCACATCTCAAGCATTGACTCCCGTAGTCATGACAATATCAAAAGGTCTATCCTAATTGCTAGAGATCCAAGTTTTTGATCTTCGTAGAAAAAACATTGAAAATTCAATGTCATATGTTGTAAATATGTTATTGCGTATTCTCATTTGTTGGAATTAATTAGTATATCATTTACATATTATTGATGTGCATTGTGATATTTGAAGACAATCCATAGTTTAAATGCAATCCATACCATTTGATGTGGTATTGGATTTCCAATATTTGTCTAGTTTTCACAAAGTTAGTAATCTTGACCAATTTCAAATAATTAGAATGAAGATTTCTAGCTCTGATAGGATTTAAAGGGTTAACTTTATATTCTTTTTACATGAGAATATTTTTTGTCTTTCAATATGGAAATTTTCAAATAGTTTCATCAAAAAGTATGATCTTTGTAAAATTCACCCCAAAATAATTAGATACAACCCCTCCAAAACAAATTCAATTTTTTTTATCAAGAGACAAGTAGTAATAGAGAATAATATGACTTTTTAATATTTGATGTATCATGTCTAATAAATATTATATAAATTTGATATTATTGCTAAAAATTAAAGTGAGAATGAGAAGCAAAACTACTATTGTAATTGAAATTGTAAAAGAGAGAAAAGAATTTAAAACCAAAAAATATCATGTAATCTAGATTCTAAAATTGAGAGCATATATGACAATTCATTGAATTTTTCAAAATATTCAAATGAAGTAGAAACTAAATTTATCAAGTTTCATGTCCTTAGTATTAGATTTAATCCCGTGAGGACCAAATATTCTACTTTTGAACAATAGTTGAACACAAATATGTCCTAATATCATGGGGTTTCTATCCATTTAAATGTTTGAAAATTCTTGCATTAGTTATATTACATTTCATAGTATAGATTCTCAAACATTTGTTTATAAAAATTTATATAGTTTAAAGGGTATAGATATGTTTGACCTCTGAAAGTGATTTTTTCAATTACTAAATGAGCCAAAAAAAATAGCTAGAATAATTAAGTAAAAGAAAACTTTTAAATGTATGTAATTATAAATTAACATTTTAAACTTAAGAAGAAACAATTGTGAAAATTATACATGTGTATTCAATCTATAACCAACTTGTTAAGGAATTTCCAATTTTTGGTTTTTAAATTTATTGAAAATTATTTGTTAGTGCTAAGTAATAATTCTAACCATATGAATAGGATCTATGGATCACATTTTACAACTTTTTTTTGAAAACTATCATGAAATTATTATTCCAAGTTGCATTTTGTAATACATCTTTTAGACTTGTGGACATTTTGACTACCTCCTAGTCCTTAATCCCTCTAGGAACAAGCATTAAAATTCAAACAAATGGATGCATATACATTCCAAGCATACAAAAATAGATTTTTTCAATCCAACTATTTTTTTGGAAGATACCTGTAGTATTAGTCTTTATAGTTTGTGTGACATAGACTTCTAAAGATTTTGCTTTACAAATATTCTAAAATTCATAGGGTACATGAAGATGTGACCTGAAAAAATAACTTTTCCAATTCAAAAAATTATCCTTCAAAAATGACTTGAATAAAAGGTAAGAGAATAATCTTTCAAAAATCATTGTGATCGTAATTTAACATTTTGAACTGAAAGGAAAAAAAACTCTAGTAAAAATCACAAACATTCAATCTACAACTAATTTTAGAAGGAATTCTCAATTTTTGGCTTCAAATTTTATTGAAAAATATTTGTTCGTGTATTAGTTGATCCAACTATATGGACATGATCTATGGATCATATTTTACAACCGTTGTCTAATAGTCATTATTAAATCATTATTCCAAATTACACTTTATAATACATCTTTACAATTTAGGAAATTGGAACTATCCCCTAGTCCTTGATAAGGGTTTAAATCCTAAACCAAGAAAAGGAATATACATTTGTATTTAACAAAGGTGCATCCAATTTCTAGATGTATAATTCTTTAGGGATTTAGACTACACTTTATAAAGTAGGAGGTCCATAAAGTGCTCAGGTTCTAATAATTGGTCATGAAAAAGAAATTGGCCTAGTCAACTATTGAAGGATGGAGAATATAAAGGACAAGCACATAATTTAGTTTTGTCACAAAAGATGACTTCAAAGAAATTAGTTTGCCCTATGCCATTGCTACAGTCATTAAGATGTCAAAATTGATGGCTAAGCCCTTCTTAATTTCTTTAAAGACAAATATTTAAAGATGTCAAAGTATTTTTTAATTTTTTAATTCGTAAAAACTTCAAAATTCAATAACTTTTGTATTGTAGGTCCAAACGCCATGAAACTAAACCCTTGTACCCCTCCTCGCTAAGGACTTTCCAGCTATACCAAAAATCCAACTAGAGATTTGCAATATGGGAGATCTCAATGGAACAAAAAAAACAGCCTAACTTAAAGATATGGATCATTGACATTTCTAGATGATAACAAAACACATCTATAATGTCATTTAATTTTAAGTTTTCAAGTGCACCTAACTATCCACCCAAAAGACAAAACACCTCCTTGGTGTTTGCATTAGTTACCCCCCTTGCAATGCTAAAAATCACAAGCTGTTGATTTTTTTAAAGAAAAAATGTTTACCCCCTCAAATGTTGTCGATTGCTTAAATAATCACAAGCTCTTGATCTTTAAGATATGATCTGAGCTGTCCAAATATAGAATATAGAATATAGTATTAGATACGATACAAATATAAATACATGTATAGATATGGTACATATTACAGATATGGTAAGTATAGATTCCAGGTACATATAAAATACTATATGTATTACATGTACATATACAACTACCATGTATATTACAAATATGTTATATATAAATTACGTAGAAGTATATAGGTACGGTACAAATATTTTGGAGATATCCCATACTAAATGCCATCACAATGGCATGTCAAAATTACAAAGAGGTGGGAGGGGGTAGCAAATTTGAACTAAACTGAATTTAATTTAATTATAATTTTTTTTAAAAGGGGTGGTAAGAGGAGTAACTAAATTGAATTTAAATAATAATGAGGTTTGTCTTTAGGGTGGATACCTCTGCCTCACAACACAAGACACACAAGTTGTAATCACTTTTATAAAAATTCACTCATCCTTTTTACTTTTTGAATCTAAGAAATTCAAATAAATCTTGTTTCTTACATTTGAAATATGCTTCATCCAGACATTATGATCTTTTAGATGCCTCATTAGATGTGTACCAAAAAATTGTAGTCCATGCATCCCCATGATATATTAATATATTAATTGTACATTGTCACACAATTTGTCACAACCCAATGTCACAAATTTGGTCACATTTTCATCCCAACTATTTCATCACATCAATCTGAATTTTTTTCATCCGGTTTGGTAAGGCTAAGAGTCGATTGGTTGTATAGTCCATACACTCCTAAGTTCCATGTTACATAGCAATAGGTTTGTGCTAGTATACTTTTATACAATATATTAAGAAAATCTCCATATACAAGTAGAATAATACATGTATTCCAAACAAAGGGTCAAGAAATTAGTAGCTTAACTTCCTTCTCTAATACTAGGGCATTAAAGGGTCAAATGAAATCTGCAATGTGGGTTGCTATTATGTGAGCCTAAGAACATGAGCCCATGAGCTTACAAAACTATATACCTATGTTATAGGTGTCTATATTATTGGAACCTTCAATGATTATAGTGTAATCATATTATAAATATCTATATTGCAAGTGTTCATATCATAAGCATCTTAAATGATTGTAGGATATCTACTTATATATATGCTCAAGGCTCACATGTTCTCATTTTCACACTCACATACTAGTATCATTGCCTAAAATGTGAGCATCAGTGTCTAAGGAACACAACATTGTTTATCAACAAGGCAAGTTGTTGTTTTTTGCATTCTTGGGAAGGCCCCCATACAATGAACAAAATTGTCTTATATGGCTCCTCAACCAACTTTAATCTTTGAAAACTAATAAATCCCTCCTTGCCTAAATATCAACATGTAAAATATAAGCATAAGTAGTGAAGGAATATAACTTTGTTTACTAATGAGGCAACAGTCACTTTTGCATTTTTTGAAAGAAGACCCCTATAGTGAACAATTTTTTTGGATGAGGCTCCTCAGCCAACCTTAATCCTTGAATTAACCGATAAGTCCATTCTAGGCATCTAACAAAGCATAATACCTTTCTAGGGAGGACCATTTTTTGGTTATACAATGTTATGAAGGTATGAAAAATTAACAATAGAGGAAGTCATTGGGAGACGGCATTGACCATGTGTCGTTCTACAAAAACATCTTTCACATTTTAGGTGTTGATATTTCAGCAGGGAGGGACTTATCAGTTAATTCAAAGATCAAAGTTGGTTGACGTGCCACATAGGACAATTTTGCTCACTCTAGCATTTCCCTTCCCAAGAATGCAAAAGGGACCCATGCCTCGTTAATAAAAAAAATATTATGCTCCTTTGGCATTGATGCTCACATTTTAGGTGTAGATATTTAGGCAAGGAAGAGGGACTTATCAGTTAACTCAAAGATTGAAGTTGTCCAAGGAGCCGTATAATAAGATAATTTTGTTCATTGTAGGAGTTTCCTTTCCAAGAATGCAAAAGAGACCCTTGCCTCGTTGATAAACAATGTCATATATGTTCCTTTGATAGTGATGCTCACATTTTAGGTGTTGATATTTAGACAAGGTTGATAATACCTTCCACATAAGTCATTGTCAAGTGTGAACTCCGCAATTAGTCTACAAGTGATGTGGAGTGATGAGCCAGACACTTGCAGTGACGGTCAGAATCAATGTAACCTGGCTTCTATTGTTGGTTCAACTTGGCTTTCTTGGTTCAACTTCTCGGTTTGTCGGTTCAAACTGGCTTGGTTGGTTCAATGTAAGTTACTGTAAACCTGGCTTCTTCTTAACATAGTTACAGTGAAAGAAGGTGCATCCATTCCACCATGGAATCAATGATTCAATTGAACAAAGATTTGAAGTGACTACAAAGTACGAACGCCCCATGTGCATCATTCCTTTAGAGGCATAATATCCCCATTTGGATATAGATCTATCTTTTCATCTTTTTTTTCATTTATTAAAGAAAAGTGAATTAAAATAAAAACCATTCTTAAATTCCTGCAGTGGCAGTATGTATGATTTTGGACACACAGTTCCAGAAATTGCTTGATTCGAGGGAACAAATATAAACACCGAAAGAACAAACTGCCTGCAGGGGTAGACTGACCCAGTCTTCGTTTTCACATTTGGAAAAGGACTCAGGTATGTACTCCAAAAAGATGCCACATAAGGATTGGTATGGTTTCTTGTATTAAGAATTTCTTAAATTGTTGTGGCTCATGTTGGCTATTGAAAGATATTTCCACCACTTGACATCAATTTTGGAGCAAAAGGATGCAAATAATAATCGTAATCAGAAAGATGGTCCAAACTCCAACAAGGAACATGTAGGCCTAAGGTACTAAATAAGAGTCTCTTTCGGGTTGGTCAACTAACATCGAATGAATAAACTATGAATTTTCAAATTGTTGAGTGATAGGTTTATCTGAAATTGACTTGGAGCTCATGTTGAGAAGATGTAAATTTTAGTTGAGAATTTTTAGGGATTGCCAACTTTGGGGGATTGTGGTTTCAATTTTGGAGTAAGGGATTAAGCTTTTTCAATAAATTTCTATGGGAGACAAATGGAATTGGCATCTAACCCAAACCCTCATTCCATATATTTTTGGAGCTTCGTTATAAAATTTTGAAGTTGAAACCAATAGTGGTCACATTTGAGCTCTAAAAACATCTACCTCCTAAAATGTACACTATTGGAATGTTGGTCAATTTCTTTCTCATGACAATATACTTACTTAAGGCAAGTGCCTATGCACATTCATGTATTTTGAAAGCTCTGGAAGTCCAACTATGATTTGATTTTACATATTGTGCATATGGAAATTGCATAAATCTAAACTTCAAAAATTGATAATCTAATTCATATTGAATTTTATGCAAGCTTGAATGAAAGGAACGAAGTTTGCTACAATGCCCTTGGAATATGAATTCTTCACTTTGAACACAAATTTCTTGCAATCTAAATGACTTCTTCCCACACTTTCCCTTATTACTCTAATATGAGATCATGCAGTTAAATATTAAAAAAAATGAAAGTAAACAAGATTTTTTGCTCTTTGCATTGGAAATGGAAATCTTGATTTTTGATTTAAAAAAAAGGCCTTGGAACTCTAGGGCCAATTAAATTGGTTTTAACAATGCAAATTCAAATGAAGAATCCAAGTGCTTCAAACTCTCACAAGTAACTAGCAAAAGCCCTACCATCATTGGCTCAAATTGAGAAGGGCTTGCCCAAATTCCTCAAAATCTATTAGACTAAGCAATAAATCCCTAAAAAACTTCATTGCTCTTTGAGGTGGTGGAGTCTTTTCTAATCGAGACGAAAATTGAATAGAGCATATCACAAAACTCAATACAACTTCATCCAATTTGAGTATTGAAATCCCTTATGCAAGGTGAAAACACCCAAATTTGTCATTGTATCTATTCATACAAGTAGACTACTATTGAAAGTGTCCGAGTAAGTGCAATGAAATTGTTCCCATTCTTAATTTCAACTATTGATTTAGGTAATAGGACCAAGCAATGTGATGGTTTCAGTGGCTTAGGGAGTTTCACTTTGAAAAATTCATAGTAATTACATGTCTTATCCTAAATTCTAATTTCTTTTGAAAATTCATAACTTTCAATTTCTAATTTTTTTTAAATGTAGAAAAAGGTGCATCCAACTATGTTCAATTGCTTTTTTTGGTGGGTTTGGGTGTCTCACCTTACATCTACAACAATGATTAAAAAAAACTTTGCTACATCTAGAACTTTGAATAACATTAGGGATGAAAAACATCTAGAGATTGGTACTAAGGTAAACTACCCCATTCCAAATGAAATGCAAGAAAGCCTATTGTAGGCTAAATTATATCATTGATGTACATTTCAAAACTTGAATGTACATCACTAACATAATTTAGCCCACAATAGGCTTTCTTGCAGTTGGTCTAGAAATGGGATAATTTACCTTACCTCTCACTTATCTCAAAATAAATCCATGATCTCTAGTGGTCCGGGGTGGATTGATCCCCTCGCTCTTCCCCAAGGGTAAAAACCTAAATTTTTTCAATTTGTCCCACATGATAAAATTTGCAAATTTTAAATTTATATATGCAATTAGAAGCCCCAAATTAATTAGGAGAGATATTTTATAGAAGATTAATTAATGAAGCACAAAATAGGGGGGATTTTCTTAAATGCACCCCTAGATTGACTGGGGGTGGGGGAGACAAGTGAGGGGCTCAATCCACCCCAGCCCCGGCCCTCTAGTGGGAAACTAGGTAGGAGGTCCATAAAGCGCCCATCTAAGAGTTGGAACTGAATTTTGGGGAGGTGAAACTTGTTGAAATATTTTTCAGTAAATTTTCCTTGAAAGGCAAGTGGAATTGACATCTAATTCAACTTGATTCATAATTTTTGGAACTTTGTGGAATTAGTTATGAATTTTTGAAGTCAAAATGGCATAGGGCTCAAAAATCGCCTACTTGCTCAAATGTACACAGTTGATACATCTCTGGAAAGATGAAAAAAACCCATGTACAAACAGTGTACATTTGAGGAGGTGGGCAATTTTAGAGCCTGCGCGGATTTCGAGCCTCCTACCTTAGCCGGAGTCCCATGGATTTATTTGGACACAGATTGAGGGCATATTATTTTGTATTTGGACTCTTCTTTTGCGCACCTATGTTGATCTTTTTTCCACAACCAATGGTGAGCCTTGCACATTTTATGTCCTGTGCTAGGTCAAGCGACCAACTGATGGTACGACCACAACAAGACACACCTAGTTCAAACAAAATGCTCAAGTACAAAGTAACCAACATACAACAAATAATTTGTTGTCCTGCAAACCTTACTTAAGTGCAACTGCTATAATTTTGGATTAATATCCCAGTGACTGATTTCATGAAACAGAGCACACCGCCCAACCGTGCCCCCCCCCCCCCCCTTGCAGCTTTTTGGCTCCACTCACCAAGTTAAAATATTTTGCGGTTGGCCAGGGAGTGGAAATGATGCGCACTTTTATTTAAGTTAGTACTGGTACGGCAACAACGGAATTTGTGGCCCTTTCACATTGTTGTTTGTGTTATAAATTTTTGCTTATTGTTGTTGGGTATGTTCAGTTGCTACGTGGCAAATTAAACCATCTGACTATTAAAACATGAAATTATTGTGAACTTACTTGTGAAAACATCTTTTTCTACTGAGAAAACAACTGGCTACCAATGCTTGGCTTATATCATCTGAAAACGTCGGTTTCAGTGGAGAGAAGAAGTCAAATAAATTAGAAGATAAGGGAGCCGACCCCTTACTAATCACAGACCCAGTCTGGCAAAGTAGGGTGGAGTAATTTCAATCAGCAGGTGATTAGCAAGAATTAATGCTGGCACAGTTCCCGGGCAGTTCGTGGTGCATTATAATTGGCTACAAGACTCTCAAATTTAAACCTAGCCCTTCTTGAATTTTGCAACCAGCTCTTGGTCGAAAAGAGAAAGGTCTATATGGCCAATATGGGTAGAACAGAATCTTCAGCTTAAAAATTAGTAGAAATTATTTTGGGAGAAAAAAAATCTGAAAAATTATGGAAACCTTATGAACTCTATTTCTGCTCATGGAAAAAATTTCCCCACTATTGAAACCTCCCCTGCAGTATGTGTATTTGCTTAAGTAGTCAGAAAGGGGTTGGCTCCCTGAGATTGAAAAATGCTACAAAAACAAATGAAAAATTGGACATGGAATCATAGACATTGATAGTGAAAGACTCGCCTAGCATTTTATCTTAGTTTGTGTGTATAATACCTTTCTTTGTTTAATCCTAAAAGCTCCGTGATAAGGCCCACTGGATGGCTTCTACAACTAAGGGAGTCAACCCATTACTAATCACAAACCTAGTCTGCCAACATAGGGTGGAGTAATTTCAATCAGGAGGTGATCAATAACGGTTAATGCTGGCACAGTTTCCGGGCAGTTGTGGTGCATTATAATTGGCTACAAGACTCTCAAAATTGGAACCAATCCTCGTTGGATTTGGCAACCAGCCCTTGGTCTAAAATAGAAAGGTCTATATGATCAATATGGATAGAACAAAATCTTCATCTTAAAAATTCTTAGTAATTATTTTTTGAGAAAAAAGATCTACAAAATTATGGAAACCTTACGAACTCTATTTCTACTCATGGGAAAATTTCTCCATTGTTGAAACCTCCCTTGCAGGTATGTGTATCTGCTTAAGTGGTCAGAAATTAGTTGGCTCCCTTATAACTACATTTGCAAAAAATTTAAAAACGTGAGCCTCACTAACAATCTGTGAACAACAAAGAGATCCTAGATGGGTCTTTTTCCACTAAATCTGTTGGTACAATCCAATCAAGAAATGATCAATGTGTGATTTTGGGTGAATTTTTAGGGAATGGAAAAGGCACTTTGGTTTCTCACTTCACATCCTCGTATCCTTTTTTCCACACCTCAAAATGATGATAAGTACTCCTAGGAAAAAATCATAGGTTTTGGATCACTTTTGAGCATTCTTGATTTCATCACATGTGCAAAGTACCGCCTAACCGAACATCTTTCATCAATCTTGTCAACAATGGCATTTTCTCAAAAATTGTGTGATTTCATCAATCTCTTTTTCATAGGAAATCTACATAAGTCTTCTTTCATTTCAATGGTGGTAATCATCAAAATTATTCCACATGAGTGAAAAATTATGCTTGTTGCAAGAGCCAATCAAGAAAACAAGAACTATATATGTACAAATACCCCTAGTCCTTTGGAGGTTGATTGAATCCTTGACTTTTTTTTATGCCGAAGGATGAAAAAGAATGACTTCTACATCATCACTATGTCACTATGATACAAAAATGAGCATTGTGGGGGCATGGGGTGAGGGACCAAACTTTGTTGTTTCTCTCATCTTTCTAGAACTGTGAATTTTTTCATGTCTCATGACAATTTTCTTGTATTGTATCCAATGGTCAAGGTTGACAATTTTTTTTTGATAAAAAACGTGCATAAAAATGTGAATTGAAATATCCTTTATATATACATACAGAAAATGCATGGAAAAATTTAGATCTTTCTATTTTAGATACTTACCGAATCACAAATTATAGATTTAATTAAATATTTAATACAAAATACCAACCCTAAACACTATCAAGGGATCTTTGATTTTCAAGAAACTTTTTGAGTTAGTCCAACTTCCTAGAAAGTATGGTACTTTTGAAAGTTTCATAAAAGCCTAATAAATTCAATAGTTAATAACAATTGCTTCATTTCAAATAAATTGCATGCAAAAATATCTCATTAAAAGACAACATTTTCATGTCTTCACAACAAAATCGAGTTATCCCAAATTATATTTAGACTTTTATTAAAATAGAGTTGAACTTTTGATTTTATGAAATGCAAATTGAAGTCAAGTGGTGAAAATTGGTTATAAGTAACATTGAGTTTTGCTAAATAGGACTAATTAATTTTGATATAAAAGTATTAAAGGACTATATATAATAATTAAAAAAAACTAGATTGACAACACAACTATAGGTCGATTCTTCATCTGATTTTAAATTTTCATCTGTGATCCCTATTTTCTTTAATATTTGCTAAAGTGTAAACTAGAACTTTCAACCACTATTGTTGTTGGATTTCTATCTTTGATTTCCTACTATTTTTTTTTTGTCATTTAGGCACTTCTGGTTCATATTTTCTATCCGACTTGCCATTGTGTTGGATTGATCACCTTTGCTAAGGTTCCCATGGTTTATCATTTTGCATCTTGAGTGAATTAAACTTCTTTCCAAATCAAATTTTGCAATTTAGAGGACAGAGATGCAACACCCAAGTATGTTGGACATGTAAAGAGTACTAAAAGTGACTACTTTAGAAACCTTTGGGTACATTTCGATGCTAATATTCTCTTTGCACTGTAGATTCTTTTCCTATGATCATATTGCTTTTTGGTTATCTTTGTAGGTTGCAATGCATGAAATATGTGGGTATAGTTTTTTGTATAGAGTTCACGTTGTATTTGTAAATGTGAATGTTGTGAAGTATTGGTCTTTCTTGTTCCATTTTTTTCAGGCATTGGTTTTATTTTTTGTACATTTGTTGGGATTTAGGATTAGGGTACAATAGTTTATTATTTTCTTCTTATGAATTAGTGAATGCATTCAATGTAATGTTTGCAAGGGAATTTGTAGACAAAGTCAAAGGAAGTGGTATGTATAGAAGTCAGTGTTACATTTGCTTCATTGTTGTTTTGCTTGTTATGTAGTAATGATGCATGATGTAGGATTTTGTATATTTTTGACATATGAAAATGAAATGCCATTTCAAAATTTGGAACAAAGTTGCTTGTGTAGTGAGTCAATTGGGGAGTGAAACAATAGTTGAGGGCTTTTGTTTTAGACTATAGTTCCGTCTTGCATATATAAAACTTGCATATGTGTTCATCTCTACAAAAAACTTCATACGATGCAATGTTTTTGTTGGGTTGGTGGATGTGTGGTCTAAACCTTGTGATTGCCAGTGAGTGCTAAAAGTTTGATGTTTTGATTTTAGTATGTGCTAGATGTTGTGATATTGCACTAGAAATTGCTTTAGATTTCCTAAAATTTGTAGTGTAAAAAATTATAATTAACATAGGGTATTCAAAAAACTTGGTTTGAAATTTTAGAAATGATTGAAGCTTATCATATAATTTATCAAATTACAAATTACAAAAAACTAAAGTGCTTTAAAATTCATCAAAGAAAAAATAATATTCCCACCTCTAAAATACCTATTAGATGCAAATGGATAGAAAAACATAGACAATGAACTTTGTAGGCACCTGATAGTTGGGTATAGTAATAAAGTTTAAGAAAACATGCAAAAGAATTTTTTTATATTCAAGGTATTTTATAATTATTTAAAAAATTGAAAATTGATTAAAGCACATATAAAAAGATTAATGAATACAAATACAAGTTTCTTTTATAATATTTAGTAATTATAATTTTTTAATCTATTAAAAATAATAAAGTAGAAAGAAAACTCGTATTTCATTGACAATATCGTAGACAAATGAAAGTAGGAAATCTCAAAGCTTAATAATATTAGAAGGTGCTAATTTTGAGCTCTAGTAATTAAAGTGTCCATTGGATAGGAGTTCATACATGAATGTGTTGAGAGATAAACATCAAACACTTTTCAAATACAATATTCTTACAAATTGCCTATTGAGCCATCCAAAAAACTTTGCTTAATGTAGAATATAATTGTCATTTTATGTCATGCATAATTAATATTGTTTATTTTTATGCAATCTCAATCAAGCATACCTAATTTCAATTTATAAAGACCAAAAGTCTATTTTTAATGAATATTCTTAGTATAATTCAATAGTTTTATATGATTATTGATTGAAAACCATTGGTATGAGTTTTCAAGATTTAATTGCAAAGCCACATGTGAAGGAACATCTATACACACATCTTTCTTCTGTGATGTTACTCCAGATGGAGGTATTCTAGCATCAAATTTTGGTTAGTATGTACTTAGCTCAAGTTATAAAAAGAACAAAAGATAGGAACAATCTATTTAAGATAATTTACAACATAAGCAATCAAAGCAATCAATCTCTTTATTATCACAAGTGCAACATCAATTGTCTTGCCATGACTGAAGAAATATATTAAATACATCATAGGCATACTTGTATCCACTTTGAATCAACAAGAGATTTCACCAAAAGAATGATCTCCAAACCATCTTCAATGTTTAGAAGTATGCACACAAGGGAGCCCTATTAGCATGCATGTGGAAGACATAAAATAATATTTTTTAAGTGCCCTTTAGTAGATGCGTACCTTCCTAGTGTGGGTATAGACCATAGAAATTTGAGCTCTAGATCATTAATATTGGGCACTCCCCAATACAAAAATCCCCTAAATTGCAAAGTGTGACAAATTAGCTAAATTTAAATAAAATGATTTTTGAAATTTTTAATAAGTGCTCTAATTACTATCTAGTTACTAATCTTCCAAGAAAATTTCAAGTACACTGGCTTCCATCTTCAAAAGTTACAACCGATGACAACTCAACCACTTTCAAGTGTGACGTAAAATAGTACTGGTCTTTCTTGCAATTACCCAACAATACTTTGTTGAACTATCAATATTGCATGTCAACAATATGCCGACATATCTAAACAATTGATTCAAGGCACCTGCAGATTTGTATCGTTGATTCAATACTATGTAGTAATATAGACTATTGTGGGGTACTACATAAGCCATTGGGAACAAAAAATTAACAAAATAGGGGTCTGTAGACCTTTTCATTTGTAGTAATTCAAAAAAAATTCAAAAAAATTCCATAAAAAAAGATTTTGCTAGAGAAGATTGTGCTCACATTTTTCCAAAAAATTCATGTAGGAAATTTTTTCCCTCTTCATAGCTTTTGCAAAAAGGAAGGTCACTTTGACCCCATGTGTGCAATCGACATGTTTCTATTTTCATAAAAACTCATCGTCAGTCCTTGTAATGTTAGTAGACCTCCAACATGTTGAATTTGTGGCTTCTAATTTGCATTTTTGGGTCAAAAATAGGACTAAAATCCTTCAAAATGGCCAAAATAGACATCCAATAGAAGGCAATTTTAAAATAGTAAACTAATTTCGAAAGATTTGAAAAAAATCTCAACGTCTACAACTACCTCATGTACCTTAATTCCAAATTTCATGTCAAATGGACAAGTGATGCGAAAGTTATGAGCAAAAAATCACCCATCTAAGGGCAACAAGACAAAAATAGAACAAATGTTTCTTGCAATCACCCAAATATAGAAAGTTTCATTGCTGCATTGACCATCGTTGTTGACACTTTGTACGTAAGGGCCACTTCACATGTATGGGAGCAACAATGTAGAGGGGAGCAACAACAATGGCATACTAGGTGTGAGGGATTCAAGTATAGTGGAAAAGGGTGAAAGTAATCCATTTCTTACCCTTTCTCTATATGAACCAAAGTCCTTTTGGTTATTTTTCTTAATTTCCTTATTAAAAACCTCAGTAGCAAACCAATTTAGACTATGTAAAAAAAATTCATCCATGAATTATGAGATTTTTTATGATTTCTTTTCATGTAATGTTACTTGTGTGAACTCTATTTGTTGGTGATTCATTGTAAATCCTTGTAGAAAGATTTCAACAACCCTTTCTTGCTACTTAGCTCTAATACAATCAATACCATCAATGGTGTGTAAAGTAGGCCTAATTAAAACAAGAGCATTATAGCCTTTAAAGGACTCGAGGTGTTTTTCAAGAGAAATTGTCAAAAACTAACATTTTAGTGCATTGCCTAAAATTGAAAATCAACTCTTTTTCTTTATTAACTTTGACCAAACAAAAGTCCAATAGACTATGACATAATGACAATGTGTTGGAAAATTTTCAGCCCATTTGTATGTATGGATTAAAAGATTATAATGTTTGAAGTGAGAAAAACTCCTTCAATCTTTTTGTTCTTGCGAAACAAAGTCAATAGACTTTGAGCCCCCTGAGAGTAAAATTTTTGTTCTTGATGAATTTGCATCTCTCCACTATTGTATTCTATGTCTTGTTAGGTAAACTCATGTAACATTTCAATATCTAATATGGAGTCTAGTTTACCCTAAATCACCTTGCAATACACTAGTCATTTTTTATGATTTCTTGTGCAATGAAGAATTTTTTAAAATTGGAATCCTAATGGTGAGAAGTTAGAGATAAATATTTGGAGTATGTGGACAATTTTTAAGAATTTTGACTTCATTGATGGGTGCGTGCATGGTTAAGTGGACCAAAAATGATAGAACTCCACATCCATATAATTCACTACAAGGCTAGCTAGAAAAACTTTACACAAGGAATGTAAGCACAATAATTGGGAGAGAGGCACAAGACAATGTAGAATAAACATTGGAGAGGATCCTCTAAGAGGCCTACAATGGATCCAACCCCAAATGCCTATGACATCATCCACTCCTTCTAGTACCCTAAATCATAAAAATGCCAACGTTCAAAATTGATCCAATGTTCAATATTGATTAGAAGCCCATCTGCAATTTCTAGTAACATTTAGGATTCCAATTTTTTTTTTTAAAACCCATTGTTTGGACTCTTTTGTAGACTTTTGAAAATATGACGCAATTCAGCCCTTTCAAAAGTCCATATCTATTCATTTAAGATCAATATCAAGTAGATCAATAGAATTTCTTGGCTCCTCAGTCTACATTACATCACACAAGGAGTTACTATACAATACAATAACAAGAATGTTTGCTTCATTAAAATGACTCTTACACAATGTTGTATGGAGGTTTGAGAATTCACATTGCAACTTTAAAAGTCTACTACTCTTTATTTAAATAAGAGACCTTCTAAATAATTACATAATTGTCTTTGCATTCAAATTGAGGATGTATGTTCAAATTTATAGCTACAATGGTGTAGTGAATTATCTACAATGTGGCTTGCAATACAAAGGTGTTGCTAAAAAAACACTATGACTTATAAAGTGGTCCACTCAATCACGCATACACCTTGATTGCAAGATAATAGGGCTTGTGTCAAAAAAAGAAGATAATAGGGGTAGAAGTTAGAAGAAAATATTTCCTCTCGAAACTGCTTTAGTATAGCTAATAAAGTTTGACTCCTATTAGAATGTGATTTTTAAACTAAAATTTGTTTACTTTGGACATTTATATGCCATATTTTATTAGTTATATACATGAAAAATTTCAAAAGTCAATGAGGGGTTTACCAAAAGATGCCCCAAAGATATCCAAATTGCCCAATTTTTTTCAAGGAGCATAACTTTTGATCATAATTTTTTGAACATAATATGATTTTGACATAATATTGAGAACATCCATTAAAAATTGACTACATGTAACCTAACCTGAGTTTCCAAATGTCTATTGAACAAACACTTGGTCTTTAAGGGATTAAGTATAAGTGACTCTGATACAATAGCATTGTCTTCTTTTTTGAAATAGGGCCTATTCAATTTCCTCACAAGTATTATTTAAATGTTTGGATATCACTATAGATTAGCAAGAACAAACAAATGAAAATTGTGTGGGTAAGAGGTTGATAGTTGAAATTGTCACAATTTGCTTTAAACCCTTGATTGACTAAGGAGACTCCTTTTTTTTGAAAACTTAGGAAAATTCTATTGACCTTCTCATTGGGATTAATTTTTGCACAAATTTTTTAGGATGGATGCTAATCATCTTGATCTACATGTGAAAATTTGTTTCACATCATTCTAATAAATATTGCAAAAATTATAAGTTTTTTTTTTCTAATTTCAATGTCAAACGGGCATCTAAAAATATATTCTAAAGATTCATTAATTAATTTAATTTAATTGTATAGATTGATACCTACTCAAAAACATTTGAACCACTCAATTCTAAACAAGGAAATGAAAGTTATGATGGTTTTCATTTTTTGTTCAGTAAAGGTTGAAAAAACATATAAAGTTGTATTTTAGAGTCAAAATTTTCTGGTATAAAAAAGGGCTATATTGTTATTACAAGAACATTCTCAACGTTTAGATTAACAATTATCAACTTCTTGTAATTTTTTAAAAGATGAATACAAATTTTTTTTTGTATAAAGTTTTTTCTGTATGCTCTCAACCCATTTTCCATCATATTGACCAAATGCTATGTTTTTTTTCCAAGAAATGTTGAAAGACAAAACTCACCTAAAGGAAGGACTACAAAGCTGTACTTTGGGAAGTTTAGCCACATTAATCTTGCAATGGATGGAGATTTTCATTGTGAAATTTTAGGATGATGTACTTGAACAAGTTAACTAAGGGATCATACATTTGGATTTGTTAGAGAATAAATATAGATGAAGATTTTAGCCTTGCTTATACACCAGAGTTAATTATTTTTTCATATAAGAGATTTTGGTTAAAAGGAAAGAAGTTGAAATGTAGATTTTCTAAAATTGCACCCTAATTTCAACTTCTTCATTGTTCATATTGAACACAATGCTATAAATATATATTTGTTTTGTAGAATTTTTATTGCGATTATTTTGAAATACACTTGATTTTAAGTTGTTCTACCAAAGATGTATAGTAAATACATGTAAAAGTGTTTGAATAAGCATTTGAGCACAATTTCTATCATTAACTTGTCTAAATTTTGTCAAATCTCATTGGATGTTGTTTGCTTGAAGTAATATATTTATCATCTTGAATGCGGATGTCAAAGTGGTTAGGAATTACTTCCAAAGGGTTCCAAATTTCATTTACTAGATGATGAATGAAGTACTATTGGATGATGTTTTGTCCAAATACCTTCTCATTCATTCAATACCTTCTGAAATCTCTTGAAGATGACCTTCTTTTTATGACCAATTTGATGAAATTTATAGAAATACTGGATGGAACTAATGTAATCCCACTAATACACAAGCAAGAATGTGCAAAATTTCAAAAAGGATTCAAACCTTCAATGATTAAACAACTACATAATACAATATGAGGTTCTTAAAACACTCATGCTCTAAAAGTGCCCACCTTCTCAAATGTATAATTTTTTTGTACATGTTTCATTTTCGTTGTCACTCCAATGATGTACAAATAGTGTACATTTGAGGAGGTGGGAGATTTTAGAACCCTATGCCATTGCAACTTCAAAAATTCATCACTAATTCCACAAAACTCCAAAAACTATGAGACAACTTGGGTTAAAGTCAATTCCATTTGTTTTTTAAGGAAAATTTACTGAAAAGTATTTCAAGAAGTTTCACCTCCTCAAATTCAGTTTCATCTCCTACATGGGCGCTTCATGGACCTCCTACTCAAGTGGTCCAATTTTTACATTAATCCTACAAGGTCGATTTAGTGTTGAAGTTTGGCCCAACCTTGCAATATAGCCAGGGAGGATTGCCCCCCTTATTGCCCCATGTTTTATCCCTACAGAAAACACCTAGAATATTTTTTACCACATATGATGAAATTTGCAAAATCAGAATTCATATATGCAATCAAAGGCCCCACTTTCATTAACCCTTGCATAATGTTGAGGCCCCAAAGTGGTTGATGGATGACATCATTGTTCTATGTAGAAACAAAGAATGCACCTATTGGTCCAATAACCAGTTTGAGTAGTTTTAGTGACTACCTTGATCATGGGGGCTATGTCCTCTAACCCATAAACGTCAATGTGAACATTCAGTGTCTAATGGATGACAAAGCATCTATATATGTGGGACATAAGTGCAACTATTCATCCTTGTAATTTTGTGTAGAAAGAGGAGATCTTCTATGAGTGCTTTTAGATTTTTGTAAACCAATGATTCCCATGGTATCAAAATCAATGATTTCCATGGTCAACAGTCTGTCCTTTTAGGATTAAGGGTGAAGAGAGGTGAAAAAATACTAGATTTATGCAGCACAAAATAAGGGGCAATTTTTACATTTACCCTTGGATGGGATGGGACAATAAGGGATCAGTTCAGCTGACCCCGGCCCTTGCAATATAACTTAACTTAGTAGTAGTCCACTCAGCCAGTCCAGTGCCAGTAAAGCACCGAGGACGGATGAGAACTCGCAGTCAGTCAGCAAGGATACAAGAATCATGATGCTCCCAGACCTCAGACCAAACCTGCAGGCAGACAGACACCGAGCTCCGACACGGCCGTCAGGCCCGAGCCTCACCAGCTTCGGCAAACCGAGCCCAATCATACCGAGCCCCAGCAGCCTCTCCAACGCTAACCCCAGCAGCTTCGTCATCCCCGAGCCCCAGCAGCTTCGCCATCCCCGAACCTCACCAGCTTCGTCATCCCCGAGCCTCATCAGCTTCGTCCAACCCGAACCCCAGCAGCTTCGCCATCCCCGAGCCTCATCAGCTTCGTCCAACCGAACCTCATGCTGACCCAGTAGCTTCGTCCTCATCAGCTTCGTCCGACCCGTAAGGCAAGCGAGCACCCGAGAGAGACGAAGCGGGAGACCCGGGTGCCTGCCCTTCTTCTCCGCAGGAAGCTGAAGCTCGCCGTCCCCTGCTGCGCCACGTTCCCCCGACCCCCGACCCCACCGGGGCAGCCATCGATGGGTGCGACACTAGCTTTTGCTTTCAAGGCTTTGTCAGTCGTCACAAGCAACAAAGCCTTCACTTAGAACTACACCAAGCACCACTCTCTTCCCTTAAGCTTAGCTTACTACAGTAGCTCAGGTCTGTTTTCTCACGCACACTTCATTCAGTCGGAGCCTTTTATGCTTATTGTATTGTAAGCTTTCTGGAAAGTTTAAGCTTACCGTAGTGCTCATCTCTTCATTCACTCCTGCCTGTCGGCCTGCCATTCCTCCCGTACCAAATGATTCCTCCTCTTCCCCTTCACTGAGTTTCTTTCATGATGCGCCAATCCCAATCCGGGCACCAAGAGCATCAAGGGCACCACCAGAGGACGGACAGACGAACGAGACAGGGCAAGCCCTGACGTTTACTGAACTTTGCATGTGGACACAATTGTTGCTGCGCTTCAATGGTTTTGTGAGCTTGTTGTTTCGCCAAGATTCGTCTCGTGAATGCCGGCTTCAGGCTTTGGTAGGGAATAGGTATGTGTGGGCTTCGCTTTCGTTTTGGTTGGGAATTCGTTTGGGGAGGTGGGTGATCAGGAACTCTAGGGTTTGTGGGTTCGTTGCACAGCAATCGGCATCTTCTGCTCCTTGTTGCAGTGGTTTCGGATTTTATTGGCGTTTGGTGTGTTGCGCGTGGGTGGAGTGTTGATTAAGGGTGTAGTTTTCGGGGTGCTGCGTTTCTGTAGGTGTCTTAGAGATGTGTGCGAAGCTTTTATGAAAGACGTCGTAGTTGGAGGGCATTGTTATTTGGTATTTTCAATATTTTCACCTGCTTTGGTATTGCGTTTGCAGAAGAGCAGAGGAGGGACCATTTTTTTGGTCTGACAGGGGGGCAGGGAGGTTGCTGCACGAGCTTGGGAAATGAATGGAGTAGGGATGCATCGGAGGTTGGGTGAGATTTTGTGTAGATCAAGCGAATGGGATTATTACTGGGCATGAAAATTTAGGGAACGAGTGCGGTTAGTAGTGGAATTTCTGGGACTTGGAGCGCGTTGTCTATGGCGTAGGAAGAAAAAAACGTGAAACTTTTCGGCCACGACTTAGTTTTCACTGCAAGTATGCAATGAGCGTAGAGTGGGAAATGGGGTAGAATGCAACCCGCTAGTCGTTGAAAACACTCCTGGGTTATGGGAATTTATTATAATCAACTGATACCACATCTAGGGTATGCTTTGTGAGAGAAAATCGAGCGTTGGGTGCCATTTGAAACCAATTCTCTTAGCCAGTTTGATATAGTTTAGAATTCTACCCACTTTTTTTAAGGTAGTCGTTGAGAATTCTCCTGTCATGGGGAATTTGTAACCAACATCTGATATCACATCTATGTTGCGAAAGTGGGGGCTTCCTGAGGACTCCCTAATGTATCATTTTTGTTCTCTTTTGGTCAGGCATGGATGAAGAGATGAGAAGACCTGCATTATGAGAGCTCAAGTCAATGGAGGGGTTGTGGACAGTAGGGTAGAGGTGAATGCAGGTGCCTGGAGACGATTGGCATGACTGGGTGATGGCGTTCCAGGGATCCCTAGCAGGGAATTTAGTATTATTGTTATTATTACTGTTGAGGGATGTGTTGCGCTCGATCTCCTAGCCGATGCACTCAGGCTGTCTCTGGGAGTCCAAAATGTTCAGACTTGCTTCAATATGGAACCTGCCTCAGGAAAGGCAAGGGTCGTATCAATCCTTGGATCCAGAAATGGAGCAATTGCCGCATCCAAGTCGCAACCTCACGGTCTCTCGTGTTGTCATCATGGTGAGGGTTCCTCAAACAAGAGACTGTAGGTTTTATGGGTGATGCTGAGTGGAAGTTGAGTAGATGTTTGTAAGGAGTTCAGTTTCTGCGCGAAGTCTGTACGTAAAAGGTCCTGTAACTAAAATGGAGTTTGAGAGGCGTGATTTGCAAACTGATGACTTATTAATTTGTTGATGACTTGTTTGGAACAGATAACTGTGGCAGTCTTGGTGGGGCTTCTTACTATAAGCACCTGGTATTTCACGCACAGTTATCCCAAGAGTGCGGTGGCCAATCTTTCGCAATCCCTGCGTCGTGAAATTTTGGAAAACACATCCGAGCTTCTGGATGAAATATTTTCTATGAACACGTACGGATCAATGGCTATTGCAAATCTGATGGAGAAGAACTTCTTGGGAGATGACTTCAGCAAAGACAATTTCAACCGA
Source organism: Straminergon stramineum (assembly GCA_963920665.1). Taxonomy (NCBI): domain Eukaryota; kingdom Viridiplantae; phylum Streptophyta; class Bryopsida; order Hypnales; family Calliergonaceae; genus Straminergon; species Straminergon stramineum. The sequence continues at coordinate 17,062,176 of OY987272.1, forward strand.
GTATGTGATACACTGACGTGAACTCTGCAAAGATTTTTGTTTTCTTTCCTTTTTTAGAACGGTTCGGATGGAGCCATCAAGGGTTCACTTTCCTGGGTGGTAGTATTGTAGCTATTCCCATCAGCTTGGTACTGCTTATTGATGCTCGTGGGGAGGGAAATTTTTTTTTTAATCCGATTATACTTGTTTAGTACGCTTTTTTCTGTATTCAGCATTGTTCAGGGAATTCCGGATTGCAGAAGTTTGCCAATGCGCTTGTTTTCCTTATCTTGCAGATCCGTGATGCTTCGTGGGCAGTTTTCAAGGCTCTTCCAGTGGTGACGTCACTAGGGGTGACTGCTGTCAATGGGCTGACAGCAGTCTACAATCGTGGTTTTAAAGATGAAATAGAAGGTTTCAGAGGGAATTTCTGTCTATACTCGAATGACACCAATGGTTCACCAGTTTATTACAAGGAGTATGTGTCGGAGGTGACCGGGAACCCGGTTGGACCACCTTTAATGCTAGAATTCCCAAGTGCCCTTCAGGATACGCCTTGGTTCCAGAAAGCAATCTCCTACCCTGTCAACAATCTCACTTGGACCATCGGTCGAAGCTTGACAAGTAAGCAATATTGTGGCTAATTTCTTAGAAGTGTTGGCGTTGCAAATGAGAATTGTAAGGACTAGGAAACGTTGATTTTTTGATAGAGGTGCCGTTTGGGTAATACTGGCGAAGATGGATGTTGATCAGTGGATGGAAACGTCAACTGAAATGTTACAAAGTGAACTTGATCAGAGTGTAGGGAGAGCAGACTGGCAATCACTATTATGTGTGGCAAGTAGCTGACGGCAATCTGCATTGATGCAGGTGGACAAGCATTCGTGCAGTGTGGGATATCTAAACAGGCCAGGGCCTCGAATGAAGTGGCTCTGGTTCACTCATCATTGAGTGCTATTGCCATTAATAGTTTCATATCATCTCTGGAGTTGAAAGGTAACTCAGTGCTTAATTCAAATCTCAAACGAATAACTTTCTTGGAGCTTCTTTTGTATGGGGAAGCGAGAGTGTTGGTGGGAATTGAGTCATTGGTTCGCTACTATCACCGTGTTGACAACTGAACTATCCTTCACGAGAAAATTGTCCTGGTTTTGTTCACTTTCAAATATAGAAGCTCTCTTGTAAGCGTGCTAACCATAGGTTTTCCTTTTTACATTACTGAATGAATTCTTATCACTGTGGCAGGGGGAAGCGTCTTTATTGCTGATGAGCAGGGAACTCTGTTATTTTCATCCGAGCCAACAGTCTGTGTTTTGAGCAACAAAAGTGAGTGTGAGAATACTCCATTAGATCGAAACTCTGTTCTGAACGATGGAAAATCATTTCTTGAGGACCAGGTTGGATTGGCCAACTTGGTCATGAGCGAAACCCATGTGTCTGATGTTATCTTGAAGGGAAAACGGTACTCGGTGGACAGTTGGCCATACACGTTCAAGACAGTGAGGCTATCTGTGGTGGTCATGATCCCAAGGCACAGTTTCTGGGGTCCTATGGACTACTATACTCGCATTACATGGATTTCACTACCCCTCCTTTCCGTCGGTGTGGTCTTCATTGGTTGTAGTCTCATCTATCTCCTTGTCGAGCAAGTACAGGCAGAAGAGAAGCTAAGAGCAGAGATTCTGAGACAATCGGAGGCTAAGAACCGTGCAGAAGCAAGTCGAGATGCCAAAACGAATTTTCTTTCTAGTATGAGGTCAGTGATATTGTCAAATCTCATGACCTGGTTATGCGTTTAGTAAAATAGATTTTCAGTCACTATGATGAGGAATTTGGTGAGTGTCTTGAGTATGTGTTCATACTTCACTGAATAGGTTAGTATTTACAGTTCTTCCCGTTTCCTATAAATTATGATTGAATGGTTTGGTAAGACTGGTGGCATATTTTGACGATTTTAATTGTGGTGGTTCTGGACAGCCATGAGCTGAGAACGCCGATGGCATGCATCATAGGCCTCTTAGACATGCTTCTGATGGAGAACCTCACTGTAGAGCATGAGGGGAGTATTCGACAAATTCACCGTTGCGCCACATCTCTGGTTTCTTTGCTCAATTCTGCTCTGGATATTGCAAAGGTTTAACCTTCTCCTTGATTTTTGATTCGATTCTGCCTGGGTTTAAGGATTTGGTTATTGCAGCACGTATATGACCGTGGAGACTTCTGTTGGAGCTACTCTTAGTTGCTCTATGTGCAGAGAAATAAAAAAAGTTCTGAAGGTTCTTTATTTTCAAGGCTTATTTGACGTACTAACGAGAGTGACTTTTGGACTTAACGCAGGTTGAATCAGGAAAGCTAGTCCTGGAGAAAGCAGAATTCAATCTGGAAGCAGAGCTTACTGCACTTATCGACGTTTTCTCTGTGCAGTGTGACAACAAGAACCTTCTAATCAATCTCGATTTGGCAGGTTGGTTTGATTTCAACTTGTTCGATAATTGATTACGAAATGGATTTGTAGCTTTATTTTGTGATCACTTCTAGTATTTGTACTTCATGTATTTGCAATCCCGTGTGGTTATGATGGGGAGGATTAGAGCACGTTGGAGTACGTGCAACGCACACAAACACGGAATTAGATGTATACAGTCGTTGTGATTTGTCAGATGCCCTCCTGTTTTAAGGGGTTTCATTGTTAAATGCGCAGATGATGTACCGAAGAGAGTGATTGGCGATTCCGCTCGAGTCATGCAAGTCTTCACAAACCTCGTTGGAAATAGCCTCAAATTTACATCCAAAGGTCGAATTATGGTGCGGGGTCGAATTGCCAATCCAGAAACTGATGTATCCGGTAGGACACATCAACGAAGTTTCAGCCCATTTTCACTTGAAAGATACACAGAGGCAGGTAGTGTTCCGGATGCAGTGGTCTTGGTCTTCGAGGTTGACGATACCGGTCCGGGGATTGAGCCAGGTTAGAAAATTTCCTCTTGCCCTGATTCATTGAGAATTTTTGTATTTGCTTCCTTTCCTTCAGTTCGTATATCACGTGAAGATTTGTAAATTGATGCATATAAATAACGTCGATTATAGTTGAATCCGGTTGATCAGATGTAGAGTTGTAACTTTAATTAGTCATTGCGTTTTTTCGTCTGGCAGTCTTAGCTATTTTCAGATTTTCAGTCTCTTCACAGCTGCATTCCTTCATGCACAAACTGATGTTGCTGTTTTTGTTTGTTTCTGCAGCTTTGCGTGAGAAGGTCTTCGAGAATTTCGTGCAAGGAAACGCCAGTACAACTCGCACGTATGACATGGTTACTACAACCTGGAATTCTTTGATTTGAAATCAAATGCCCATTTGATGCTGTGGTCTCACAATATTCTGGTGTCTGGCATATGGTGTAGCAGTCTTTGATCTATAACTTGTGTTGCTAGCTGCATTGCACATCCATGAAGCGAGCTCTGTTTTGTTTAGTGATTTCATAATCAGTGGTTAGTCATTTCATAATCAGTTTGGCCAATTTCATGTATGGATGAGATGTAGAAGATGATTGCATTGGAGAAGTATTGGATCTTGCGATTGCAACTTGCAGAAGAGAGGAATATGCCTCACAATGCTTTGAAGGGGATAGATGAAGTGACGTGTATTTTGTTCTATGTCGGGTGCAGGCATGGTGGGACTGGCCTAGGGCTCGGCATTGTGCGTTCTCTGGTGCAGCTCATGGGAGGAAGCATACGGATCGTTGAGAAAAGTGGTCCAGGAGCAGTCTTTCAGTTCTCCGTATGCTTCCAACGGGCAACGTCATGCGATACTATTCCCTTCTGCTTACCTCCTTCATACCAAGGCACTGAGATCATCGTTGGCATTCCCGACACCGACTGCAGAGTTGTGGCATGCGAGTGGATCACCAAGCTTGGATTGAACGTTCACCAAGTGGAATCGTGGGAGCAGATACTATTATACATGAGAGCTCTCAATAATAAGAGCTCTAACCTGGGCAAAAGATCTGGTTTTTTCGAGAACCTGTTATCAGACAGCTCAGAAGACGTTCAGAAACTCACCTCAGAGCCACCAAGACGCACTTCCTGGTCACACAGGTATGAGTTTTGGAGAAGTTGGAAGGACAGCAACGAAAGACTATCCACTGGAAAGATCAGGCAACTCATGATCCTGGATACCAGCCTTTTACCTAGCGATGTGAAAGCCGATTACTTGGAGGACTATCTCCAGGAGTCCGGGTTTTTAACCAGCTCCCCTATGAAGTGTCTGGATGGGTTGGGAGTCAGCAGCAAGTTGAACCTGAACGACAAACAGCGTAGAGAGCTCCAAGGGGACCTTTCAGTGGTGTGGGTGTGTTCTTCCAATGTCCATGAACCAATCAAAGCTGCCCTGCGCGCTGTTCGAAACTCGTTCATTGTGAGAAGGCCTCTGCACAACGCTCGATGGAAGGAGATTTTTCATCTGGTGTCTCGTGGGGAAGATACCCTTCTTTCACCGGAGGTGCAACGTCCACAGGAGCTTCTGGCAGCCAATATTATCAATTATGCAAAGCAGCAGGAGTGGCATGACCCGTATGCTTGTGATACGGAAGTGCAATTAGCTCAAGACTCCCCACGTCGGCCCATCTCTTCGGCCGGAGGAAGGAATGTGAGGCACAGGCCCACCGCTACCAAGTCGTTTCCTACTGAGGAAATCTCTTATTCCGAGATGGAAATCAGACCGTCTCCACAGGTCATGGATCCAGCTAGTACTCAGAGCAGCTCAACCGCAAGTAGTAAGACCGTCATTAGACGGAACGCCCAAGCCCTGGCCCAGATGAATGGCAGAACCAAGAATGGGAATGCAATCAGCGCTTCCAAGCCTTTGGAGAAGCTTGAGATTCTAGTGGCAGAAGATACTCCTCTCCTTCGCAAATTGGCCGTGGCTATGTTGAGACGACTGGGTGCTGTCACCTTCGAGGCTTCAAATGGACAGGAAGTTTTGGACGCTGTAAAGGCACGCATGCAGAACGCCCAAGCACCGTTTCACTGTATTTTGATGGACTGCCAGGTAAATTATTCCTCTCACAATGAAGCGTGGATATGTAATTTTTCCTTACTACTGCACTGATTAATCCTATTCTGTGCGAGGGAAAACCTAGTCACCATGAAAATTAGTGTTGCATCAATTGTGGAGATTACGACATCGCAGGAATATTGTACTACCATAAATTAGTGCGACTACTTGTGGTTAATTTGGCAAACGAAAGTTGCTGCTTCCAAGTATAAGAGAATTGAAATGCATCATTTATGAAGCTTCAAAGATGGTAGCCAGATACACCGATAAAAAGAAAAAATCAATAGTATTCTACATTTTTGTTCGGTGGAGTATGTTTCAGAGGTTGCTGTTATTAGCTATGAGCATCCAAAAAGTAAATTTTCTGGTTATAATGCAGGGTTAATCAGACCTACTGACAATTCATTTGGGGTTTTTAATTCCTGCAGATGCCTCTCATGGATGGCTACGAGTCGTGCAAGGCAGTGCGGGAATTTGAGAAGAGCCATGCTTGCCGAACTGCCATTGTGGCGTTGACAGCCAACGCGATGGCCAGCGATGAGCTCAAGTGCTTGAATGCGGGAATGGACGCCTTCCTCACCAAACCCATCGATCAAGAATACATGGTTCAGATTATCCTTCGAACTGTTACGTCTCATGGGAATGAACCTCCTACTGTGGCATCCCCAGCTACCCCGAAGAATAGTACTCCCCAGGAATTAGTCACTTGAGCGGTTTCCAGGGCTCTGGAAAGAGAACGTCAAACCTCTGGCTGATATCCAGTCACTCAGCATGTCACCCAAGCTGATGGCTTCGCCCAGTGATGACTTTTTACAGCTGAGGGCTGTTCAAGGGAAGGGTGGGGTAAGCTGGTTTTGCCTTTATCTTTACTTGCACAGATGACCAGTTTTATGGCTCATAGCGATAGCCCCTTGAGCAGCATCTGCACCAGGAGAGAATACATCAAGAATGAGTTCAAATTGGAGGTACTTCATCAGATTCTTGACGACTTTCTTTCTTTCTTTTGCTAGCTGTTGGGATCGGCTTGAAAGAGCCTGTCTATGGCTGCATGTCCATAGAAATTGTTAATTGCCAGAAATGGTCGCTCAATTTTTCCTGGCAATCACTGGGTTACACACACCGGGCACCCATCCCATCAAGAGGGTGTATTTGACCTCCTTGACATGTATTTTAAGCCCCCTGGGCCACACTATTTTTGCTACCGTATGGAGGCTTGTCCTTCAGTAGCTTAGTTGAATAGTTCCCAATGAAATCTCCTAAAATATGCCGGGCAGTCCCTTTTTTAGGATACCTTCCTACCTTCCTGTTGATATTGTTTGTGTGGAGCTTACTTCCTGTAGTTCTACATTCAGATGGAATAATTAATGACGGAGGTGCATATTCACTTATTATTATTTCAGAGAAGATTGTGTACCTTCTTGTTGTAAAGTTTACCAACTCCTTGCAATGGCATGCTCTTTGGAATGCATCGTGATCTACTTGCCTTTATGTTCTTTTCAGGAAAAATTGCTGGTAACTACTTCTTGGAGTAGTTATATTTTAGTCTTGCTAGTGATTTTTGTATTTTTATCTGAAGGCAGTCCTTTACCCCAAAGGTGTTGTAATGTAGAACCCAGGCTTGGAATAACTTCTTGATTTGCAGTTTGGGTCTTCAATTTGAAGAATTGAGTTTTTTTTGTTCAATTTCAATATTATGTTGTTAATTCATTTTCAATTTCGAAATTTGGATCCATTTTGAACTCATGTTTCATTTTACTGTAAGTATCAATTCATTTCTGTTTTTAATTTGATTCTTAAATTTCGTTTACAAATCTTTCTAAATTGTAAAGTTTCAATACGTCTTCAATTTTGAAGTTAGAATCCAATACAGTTTGAACAGAAGCTTGCTTTTTCATGCACATATGGGCCAAACCATTTGTGAAGATGCTTGATGTCAAGGACCTTTGTAAAAATTTCCAATTGTACGGTCAAAAAATTGGCATCCCAGAAGCTTGTCCAAAATATGCCCCAATCCTAAAGGACCTATTTGACTTGTGCACATGAGGCTAATATCACTTGTGCAACGTTGTATATGAGGGTTGCATTCTATGGGTTTGCTTGCAAGAGCCCCCACAACGTAAGCCTTGCAAAAATGCAATGTCCCACAAAAGCAAATCTTCACAAAATTCTTACTACAAAAGGTTAACTTGCACAATTAACCCTTGAATGCCAGGATGGTGATTGTGGATATTAGGCATTTTGAAACCATGTGACATCATCCACATTAGAAAAATCAAAAATACTCATTGGGAGTCAAACTACTATAGATGATCTCCCCTTTCCACCCCTAATTCCAAGGATGAATAGTTGCAATTTTGTCCTGTAGAGAAGAATTCCTTGACATTCATAGGACAAAAAACATCCGCTACATCGTTTAGGGGTTAAGGTAGACCAACCTATTACCACCCTAATTCACAATCTGAGTATATTGGGACCAACTCCAAGAGGGGCATATATTTTTTAGAGGTGTGTTCATGAATCACACCAAACCAAAATTATAATTTTCTAATAAAAATTGTAATTTTTATGAATTCCTAAAGTGGTCTGAGTATATTGGGACCAATTCCAAGAGGGGCACATATTTTTCAGAGGTGTGCTCACGAATCACACCAAACCAAAATTATAATTTTTCGATAAAAGTTGTAATTTTTATGAATTCCTAAAAGTGGTTTGCTTGAAATTACAAATTTGCATGTAGACTAGATTCATAAACGTCCTCAAGCAACCTATAACCATGCACCTACTAGCACTTGAGTATCCACCAATCAAGAATTGACACGTAACCAAAGTTGGAATTAATGCACTAAAATTGTCAAAAAAGTAGATGGATATAGATGAGTTTTGTGGTGGAGATGGGACCAAAAATAGGATGGCGGAAGTAGGAAGCTTGCGGAAATGGGCTGCTCTAATGAAAAAGGATTGGTGGTGAAACAATAACTCCCACCTCTATTGTCTAATTTGGAAGAGGGGCCTTCCGTGAGCCCTACATTGATGTACAAGTTGTTTATTGTACTTAAGTAGTCCCTATGACCAAGGTAGTTACCAAAATACTCTAATTATTGGACCAATAGGTGTATGCTTTATTTCTACATTAACAATGAAGTCATCCATTGGACCATTTAGATCCGCAATGTCTTTATAGGGTTAAGCCTAAATAATCTTGAGAGACAAAAAGTAGCTAATGAATGGTCAAATAGTTCTTATTCATATTGAAAAATGAATGATCTTCATCTTAAATATGTTATATTCAACTTTGTTAATGGTATAAGTATCTACATATTTGTATTCAAGTGATATTGGTGATATTCTCATTTTACATGGGGGATTACACCAAAGAATTGAATTTACCTATGTAGTGTGTATTGTTGTACTTTTGCTTTTTGCTTTTTAAAACTTGCTTTAAACATTCATAATTTGCAATTGAATAAAATTAACAAAATAAGATTCACTTTACAAAGTGATGTTCTACACTAGAGTATACTCCTAAGTTTAAAAGTTTGAGGTTTTTTAAACGAATTTTGTGTTTGGTATAATTTTTTTCCCTTGAAATATCCATTACAAATTTAAACTTCCATTCCTCAAAGATAAAAAGTCTGTAACTTGCAAAAGACATATGATTTCATCTTTTAAAAGTAAACTTAAATAGCCATCATTTCTATATAGTTGTAAAGTGGAGTATACAAAGTGCAAGAATTTGTAGTTTGCTAGGGAGTGCTAGCAAGTGAACATAGAATCTGAGTCCATGAGCTTACAAGTCTATATTATAGACTCCACTTCTGGGTATAAGTGTTTATGCTATAGGTATCTATGTTATAGTGTACCTATGTTATATATACATATATTATGAACCTTTCAAATGGTCTTAAGTACATTCCTACGACTAGGTTCAAGGCTTGAAGGCTCACATCTCTAGACTCATGCGCTAGTATTGTTGAAGTTTGATTAACTCTGGAAGGATGTTGTGGAAGGATGTTGAGGCCAAAAAGTGACTAATCGATGACTTTCTCGCAGTTACTGTAGAAATGAAGAATAGTGGTAGCCATACATCACCAGGCATTTCTGAAGGAGAAAATCAGGCTCAAAGAATTGTAATCGTCCGTCTCGGTGTTGTCTCGTACCAGTCTGGCACACAAAAACAAAACAACGTACCAACTCGGCGAAAACAACCCTCTTCATCAACAGGCACAACAAGTAGCCCATTCGCCCAAACATACGGGCTCTTTCCCAATCGAATGAGAACAAGCCATACCTCTCCAATGGTTTTCGTCACCTCCTCTGCGCAGTCTGGATATACTTGGACTGTTGACGTTGTTCCAGGATCCGCCGAGGTGCCCAACGTGCCATTCCAAAGGCTTCCTGGCTCAATCAGGCGGCGACCTCTGGGATCCCATACCACCTTCACCATTTTGGCATTCAACTTGAGGAATCCGTCGGTGACTTCACCGAAAGGATGGAGCTCACTTTTAAGGGTTACTTTGCATTCCAAAATCTCGCATTCATACTCAATGCCTGGTAGGACTGTAAAATGGTCTCGGTTGGATAGTATACAACCATCAATAGCCGCCCAGGACCATGAGGGTGCACGATACTTGGCCGGTCGTGGGAATAGTTCAGGTAAAGAAAATTCCCTCCACAAGAGGTCTTCGATTAGTGTTTGCCGCCACAAGCCTGCAATGTACTCGCCACCCCAGACGAGGTGAAAGGACTCCACGATACCGGCAATTGCGACAAGCTTGTCCGAGGGCATGCTCATCCCGCGCTCTGAATAGTCGTGAAGGGTTCTATTCCAAAGAGTTCTGAGATCAGATAACTGCTCATCTGAGGGGGGGGCATTCGGATCCTTCGGAAATAGCAAAAATGATTCCTCAAGCTGCGGAGTAGTTTGCACAGGATGCCCACTCATGATGTTTGCAACAATGCTTCGACATTTAAAAATAAGGAGAGGTGAGGAGAAAATAAGTAATCGAGGTGAAAGGATTGCTTCTTGGCAGCACCAAGCACGCTTGTGGATCCCACCACCTTCTTCTCCCGTATTTCTGTCAGAGAGAATCAAGTTCCGTTGCGCCAACATGCTTCCGACCTTTCCATCCGGACATTGAAAGGGCAGGCGAATAGCAGGTTGTACATCCTGTAAGAACCCCTCATTAGCCCCATACGCAGATCCAGCTACAATTGTGACGATTGCATTTTTGTAGATCTCTCGCATCTGTATAATCTCTTTTAACTTGTCGTCGTCCGAATCCTGCAAAATGCATAGGGAATCAACCCAGAGGTAACGGAGACCCAATTTGTGCGTTGACATGATGGCATCCACGATGGTTTGAGGAAGTGGAACATTGATTCCTCGGACGTAGGAGTCTACATTCGTCGTAGTCGTACATTGAGGCTGCCCTCCTCCCCAGACATAGCTGAGCGCTGCATAGGATCCTTGTACACCATGTGTGATGAGAAGTGTCGGTTTTTCTGGTTGAGAACAATCTATTACTCGGGTTGGGAGAGCGACTTTCTCAAATTTTTGACAGAATTCGTGATCAGCACATTTATTGATCCACTCGGTGGCCACGTTGTAGTCTACAAACGGGACCCTACTGCGCGGGATATCTCCAGTGCTGATATAGTTGGCTGCTTCATCTCCTAGAGTGACACCATGCATGGTGTAAGATTCAATAAGATGAAGAGACAAACAACAACCTACACTAGTAAACAACAACAAATACACATCGGACAACATACGTACCATGATCTGCATAAATTTCAAAAGCACCGAGTGATACTGAGTTGATGAAAAAACACAATGCATTCCAGAATTTGTTCAAAACCTCCACACGAAACCGCACTTCGACCAGCTCCCCGGCTAGCAATTCATTAGATCTAGTATTAGTTTGAGTCCGGGTCCTATTTGCAAAGGCAAGGAGGTTGCACCAATTGCACCCTCCATCAGCCGAGTTCTGGATCTTTTCCCAGCTTGTGATGTAAGAAAACCCGCCTGAAGAATCCTCAGGATCTCTTATGATTGCTTGTTGAAAAGAGCCAAAAGCAAAGGGCCCACTTGAGCAGGCCTCGCAGACTAGTGACTCAATATATAAAGTGCGGTTCTCGCCAGACTCGTTTTCCATGTCGTTGCCCTGGCGCTTCGTGGCGAAGAAAGACCTATGCCCATGCAATATTCTGCGTCAACATAGCTCAAAAAGCACGTACATCATACATATGTCCAGTCATGCGCATGCTCTCATACAGAGATATCAGCCTGAGTTTAGGGTCGGCCTACTTACTATGATATGTCCTGACGTAAGTCACACAAAGAAATCCCTCGAGTGAAACTTTCTCTCTATTTGGACTATAAATACAAATATCAGGGATTGTGCAACTCATGGAATTTTGCAACATTCTCGGGGAGCCTCACAAGGAAAGTTCAATGTCACAATTAAGCACATCTAGAAGGACATATGCATACCTTTACGATTATTTTTGCCTAGAACGGAAATTTAGCTAAACTCATTCCAACATAACACATGATTCATGTTCTACTGTGCGACTTCACCACAGGGGAAATAAACATACGTATTCATGGTTCATTCTAAAAGGGAATGATGATACAAATTCAACTATCCCATGTCGGGCATTAAAGAGAAAATTACGTACAGACTATTTTGCAAACTTGTTTACTTCAGTTTCTCTGAGCAAGTGAGGAAAAGATCAACTAATCAATTACCTCGTGCTTGATCAACCTCTTGCAAATAGCTCAGGTCAGGCTCTTAAGTCTAGGGGAACGTACTTCTTGATGAATGCTTCCTGAAGGTTGGCCTTCTACATTTGGGAAGTCACTTACACACCGTATCCAACACTACGTTATTGCTCAACATTGGGATCCCTTGATGCATTATCAGCTGTACGTAAGATAATGTGTCGAATCACATGTGTTCCGAAAGATTCATACGTTTATGTAATCTTTTACAAGAGAAGTCAAATAGCCCTGGGTTCGTTTTTGAATTCATTCGATCCTTCATTAAAAATTGAAAATCCGTGTACAAAATTGATCCAAAGTTAGTTATTGTTGATTTTTATAGAAAGAACAGAATCTGCCAAAGCATTAAATTCTATCCTCCAACAAATGTAATAAAGAAGACTTACCCAGAAAATTCATCCGCTTCACACAAAGCAAGGAAGTGGAATGAATTCAATCCAAGGTAGCCTGCTTGATGGGCATTTGCGAGCATAATCAAACACACCACCAACTTTGGGAATTCAAAGAAGAGGCGCCGTACCTGACTTGTGAGCGAATGCAGCGCACTCGTTGTCAGAATGAGCTCAAGAGTGTCGATGGCAACGCTGGCGTTGTACCCCACACATCCTCGCCCGTGCAAATGTTCGTTAAGCAAAACTGAACAAGCTAGGGTTTGGAAGAAAGTTCGAACAAAAACTGTGGTTTGAAAATGGACAGTCAAGAGTAAGAGTGTAGGTCAAGATAATGTATAATCCTCAACTACCGTGATTTCAATATAGGAAACCAGACTCCTTGCACAAATTCAAAAAATCTCGTGCCATAGAGGAACCAAATAACAAACGACACACTAGGCTCGTCAACCTAGTCCCAGTTTTTAGCAAAGAGCCTGAGCAAAATTGATGAGAGGGACTTGTGCTTGAGATCAAAAATGTGCTGCTTGACGCTCGTGCTCAACTTATTCTTCAACATTTTCCTCGACCGATGACGACGAGGAAGACTCCACCGAGTAGACAGATTCTCCGCGGAGTGACGATGGCGTACGGAGGGTTTAGGGTTTCTCGGTAGCTACAGGTTGCCCGCCTACCCATTCACAATGGGTAGTGGAATCTGGAATAACTTCATTCAAGAAAATACTTGCCCACGACCCGAATTTTCACGCCTTTTTAACCTGAGTTCAATGTCCTCCATAAGTGGCTCGCCTTTTTAATGATTTATTGACCTCTCTGTACAATCTAGCCCCATCCTGGCAATCTTGAATTTGGTAACATTCTGCTACTCCATTACCGGTACTTGAAAGTCTTATTAGAATTAGACTACTAAAATTATATAGTACATATTTTTCTTTAATGTTGACTTCACTCATAATTTGTTCATGAACATGGATAAACTATTCAATGCGGGACCCTCACATTGCCTACTGTGCTGCATGATGGTCACTCAACTTAACGGATGCACACCAACCCCAGATTACAGATCACCATAGGATTCTAGCATTCAATAAACTTTGATGTCTAAGAAAAACTGTATACTGACCTAGATTATTGGTCTTCAGACACGAATCTCATCTGAAATCAGTTTCGTGAACGCTGTTACTACTCCTTGAAGACGGCACATGCGAACACCTTCAGGCATGGGAGCGTCCAGAACTACATCGAACATCTTCATCTCAATATGGATGTCAAACGACTGCGCCTTAGTTTCTTCCAACAGTTATTAGCCGAAATCTCGTCTACCATCCTTGAATAGGCAACCCTGCATTCGAAGGAAAACCTCTCGTTACAAAATGCTCATTCCATGTACAAAATCTTTAAACACCTCAAACTCAAGACGACCGACGGCACTAAAGAATGAATCAAGAACAAAAAATTTGTCGGAAAGAACGCATCAGATTTGTTATAACAGCCATTGCAAATTAGTGGGTCCTTTATCTAGCATCAATTGTGCATTTTGACTTCCATAAAGCTTGAGACTCCTTTAGCCGCTCAAAGAACGCCCAAGTAGTTGTGGTTCTTTCTTCCGGCGTTTCCTGAGTGCCATCACCAAAAATAATAGGTCAGAGATGATAGGTACATTCAACTCTACACTCAAAAACCACATCAACAGCCATCCATGCACTTGGTTGTGGAAAAAAAGTACCAGTCCCTCCACTGGATTTGACATGTCGAGGAAGCTAGACTTCAATGTCAAGAATTCGATATAAACATCTGCTCCAAGATCCTAGTTCTCAACCTCTGTCAGGTGCCCCTCCAACTGGCTTGCAAATTGCCATATCTCAGAATACTCAGCTGCAATATTAACCAAGTTTACTATCTCGTAAGAATTTATGCAAGCGCAAAAGAGGACATGCTTCAGGGACCAGTGCAAAGCTAACGGTCTTCACCAACGGAAGACCGTCTCCTCGTTACCACATCTGCTGACAAAATATGCACCTTTTGCAAAATTACATAGCGTGGACTTTAAAATTTTTGATCCCAACTGACATGAGGGATAAGTGCATACCACTAAAAAATAGTGACGCAGCCACAGTAGCCAGGAATAAGACATGAGCATTCCGCCACTAGTGGCTCTTGATCAGATGCTCGGGCTCCTTCTTGTTGTTGCACGAATAACAAGAGTACAATGCCTGCATTGCAAGGGAGAGACACAAAGATCAATTTCAAACTCATGCCTCACTGAAAACGAGAATCCCTGATTCATGAAAATCACAGTATACTGTACCACAGCACAGCAACAACCATCAAACCTTGAATTTCGAACATATCAAAATCTATATCTTCGTTCACTACCCGTACATGCGTCTCAAAAGGAACAGTATTACATAGTCAGCAAGGACGAAAACCCGAGTGAAAACAAACAACACTTAGAAGATACACACACACAGAAACTACATGCAGGACCAATGACCCTAGCAGTTAAACCTACCAAGGTCTCATGGAGCCATAATTCTGTGGGAATATCAAGATCATCTTCCAAAAGGTGCTGCTGTGCCTCTGAAGAACTCCAAATCTCACAGTATTGATTCAAAATCTCCTTCACGACCTTCACAAACAAGTCGTCATATTCCTCTTAGTATGATCAACAAGTTTTTATGTTCCACCTATATGAAGACCTAAACATTCTACAATGCTGAAATATACTGCAATCGATGACAACAGTTCTCAGTCTGAGTCAACTGCGTAGTGTACCTTTTCGTGCAGTCCAGGATGTTCAGGGGACGAAGGCATGTGAAGAATAACATAGACAGCCCAGTGACAAAGGCCCACAGACAACAACTGACTTGCAAGATTCATATGCACTTTATGAAGTTGCTCGGCTTCCAACATGCGGATTGCATGAAGAATCCCTTATTAATGCCATGCCAGCTTCTGATCCAGTCTGTCGAACGTTGATGAAGATGCGGATTACATTCTTCGGACACTGATATCCACCGTGGATTTCTTTGCATTTAAAAGCATGATGAGATAGTATGCAGTGCCGATAACCCTGAGCATTCAGACAGTTGTCATACACTGAAACTCTTTCCTCCACATACTTCGGTACTGGCTTTGGGGCATGCTGCTTCTCCAGCAGCCCTTCAAAAGTCTCTATAAGGTATGGCAGATCTGTGTCGGGACTCAATTGGTACCACGTTACCAGGCCCATGAACCGCTTCCAATCTACTTCGAGACCGGCAAGGGTTCCCTTCAAATCGTCTGTAAAATGACGGTAGTTTCAGTGAGCAGACGTCCATTCCAATACAGAATTTACGAAACCTCGCTACGACACACCCGATACATGTTGAAGCCTCAAAATTTCTGCCAAAAGTCATTGCAAAATAGGTCTTCCCCGAAGCCAAAAAACAGACCTAAGTGGAGAAACGTCCAAAATTGGAGTCTGGTGCCTCGATATCCCCTCCTCCAGAGCAGAATAGGGAGGTGACCGATTCTATGACGTTAAAGGAGAAAGTCGCATTTGCTTCGCAGGAGTACCATTCCAAGGGGATGAACGTTGCGGCCAAGCTGGACGCCCGTCAGCATCTTCTCCAGAAGAAGCTTTCTGAGGGGTCTTACACAGCTGACTGCCATGCACGCCTGAACTCGTCACAGCGCGAGATGGCACTGGAAGACGTGACTGCCAACAGCCATACGTTCCAGATGGTGCAATATCTTCCGCTTCTTCACCTATATTTGGGAAAATTACATCACATTAACAGCAGAACAGAACTTCAAATCGACAACACCAATTGCACTACGAAAGTAATGAAACGGAACACTAAAACAGGAGATTGAAACACAATGCACGTAGTAAAGAGATAAAACAACAAGACCAAAGCACAAGAATATGAAAACTCGATCCAGCAGATATGAAACTAGAGCAAATTCACCGCGACATTCAACTCACAAACTAGACTAAGCTAGAAGTACCCTCGATGAATATCAGACAAACACAGGTCAAGAAATTGAAACTACCTTCTGTTGAATATCGCTCTCCTGACCTCTCATCGAACTTCATTCGCCTGATCTAGCTCATCAATCCAACGGATGTTAATGCTCTGTAACAAGATTAGTAACGGCAACTGGTTGTACTACTGTACAGTTTAAATTAGATGTAGTGGTTAGTTATAACGTAAGTAGTGGGGGCTCCACTAGCTAGTAAGCATATATGAGCCCTGCTCACTTAATTAACAATTCAATTCAAGCAGTTTGAATTCACCTTGAGTTGTTCCAGTTTATTCTTCACCTCCTGCAAAGAAAAGAGCTTGCATTTGTTGCATTTTCACGGGATCAAGGACAGGCAGGGAATGCGAGAGTGCTGACCGATGAGCAGTAAAATAAGAAGCATCAACGAAATCTTCCTCAGCTTCTTCATCGACACACCCTCATCAGGTTCCGGAATCGTATCAAAATTCTTTCAAAGGGGATTCAAACATAGAATCATCTAGATCAGTCGCTTCACCGTGCTCCACGCCCTCCATATCATGGAATCCCTGATCGATCATCACCCATCACATGTAAAACCAAAGTCACAAATCTATACACTTTCATAATATCTTTGACAGGCATGCTTGAAATAGTAAATCAACTATCCCATTTCCAGAAATTCAAGATCCCAATCATCAAAATTCTTATTAATGTTACAAAATTACAATCAAAGATCCAGTTCCGTAACTCAAGGAACTGTAACCTCAAGTGGTCTCACTGGCCACCATGCCACAATAGCGCCATCATCTTCCCCCACCGCCATGCTCATCCTCCTCGTCGGACTCAAAATCCAGGCCCTTCCGACTGAAATGCTTCACTCTAAAATGCTTCTCTCCCTCCAGCTCACCATAGCCCCAAAAATTCTGCCCCCAGCCTGCCTACTCTTCTGTCTTCTTCCTCAACCACTTCTCAAACTTCTCGATCTCCGTTCCCTCCGCGTGATGCTGCCTGCCTACTTGTGTCTAAGGTAGCCGACCCATTCTCGAAACACCCACCCCACCCCATTTTAGTTCACTGTATAGCATTAGAGAAATTTTGGACTCTCTAGAAGGCTACTACGGGTTGACAAGCCACTCTATTTCAAGAGCCCTGCAGGGGCTACTGAAAGAAGAGAATCTCTGACAAAAAAAAGATTCACTTTGTGTGAATATCTCGAATGAAAGGGAGTATATCTTAATTTACTATTCTCTTTTGAATATAAAATTGTAGTTGCCACAACCTTCCTCCATTAAACTACTTGTGTACCAATGTTCAAGTATTAATGCTCTAACAATTGACAATACATTGATTTGCAAAAATAGGAGAAAAGTTCTTGCATATGCAAAAAGAAAGTAATGTTTGAGTCCCTTTTGGCACTTCTAAACAACCTTGTGGAGAGTCGAAATTTTCTCTAATGGGTTGATGTATTTCCATTTAGTTGTGGTTTACATTTCTACTCATAATTGACATGTTCTAGTTAGAGCAACATAAATGTTTAAGAAGTGTACATTGAAAGCATAGAATGACCACAACATGTACATTGAAAGCCACATATTATCACTCTCATCAATTTTGTAAGAAGACTATGATTGGAAATAGAATGACCTACATAACAAGAATAGGTTTCACAAAATCTTCATGAAAAAAATTCACTATAATTTCATTTTTGACAAAAAAAATTTAAATCCTTCTAAAATCTATTTCACTACATGAGGAAATTTGTTTCCTCACCAAATCCATCTTGCAACTATGCTCAATTCCTTAAGTGGTTGGAAATGGGTTGAAAACTTCTGTGCATTATTTTCACATTCAACAACGGAAAAACCTGTTCAAAAGGTGAGCAAGTCATTTTGTGTAGTCTCCTACTTAGAGGGTGAAATCTACATAATTGTGATTATGGATTTTTTGATCATTCATTGATTACATATTTCTTCCACTTTTAGAAGGGCATTTACATTAGGCAATCTCTTTGTTGTGAGGAATTCTAACAAAAAATAGGCATTCTTCAATGGGCTTTGCCCTTCTTGTCATCGTGTTTTTTGTCAAAATTTCTTCTAGCTCTATGATTGCCCTCTATACAACTTCCATTGCCTTGTTCAAACCTTGCCCTATTGTTGGTTTCTGAGTTTCATCCATGTACACAAGCATACATCTATTGGTCCAATTAATTTGATCATTTTTGGCAAAGCACCTTGGTGATAAGTCTCGTCTTTTTGAGGTTAAGGTTAACAAGCTATTACCATTCATGAGTCAATTTTATCAACTAAAAAACCATTACAATTCTACCTTTGTTAAATTCATCATTGTAAAGGATAAATAAATTAGATAGGGACTCTTAGAATGTAGTATAAGTTATAACTAAAGATCAAACAAAGCAAGGTTGACATGGAATATAATAGTGTGAAGGTAAGATATAGCTAGAAATGAACACATCGAGGTATTGGTAGGGGATGTGGGAATGTGAAAGTAAGATATAACTATAGATAAAATAACTGAAGTAGGATATTTGACAGGGAGTGTAGAAGTGTGGTTGGAGGTTGAATAGAGTTGGGGATGAAGTCAACAAGGTATTCACAATGAACTTCTTAGACTAAGGCCAACTGCTTCAATTGACATGGACTAAAGAAGATATCAATTGAGAGAAATGACAATGCTTTACTATGCACTTGTATTAAGTAAAAATATCAAAACAAGACTTTGATAGAGAATTCTAAGGCTTGTGGTGGCAAGATTACGGTGTCCTCCATCTTGCCTTCAATATATATTATCACTATATCTTGACATTTCTTCAAAGAAAACTAGGAGTTTCTAGGAGGCACTAAGAAATCCTAGGGGTTATTAGGAGGTTTCAAATAGCCACGCAAATAGGAGTTCCTATGATATTAGGTGGATAGACCTATCATTAAAAGAAGATGAAAACTTGAACAAAGTCTAGCTTGTAAAGAGAAGTTGTCCAAGTTGATGAAGGGGGAATGCTTGTGATGAACATCATGAGAATAAGAATGAAATCAATAAAAAGATTGGGTGAGACACTTTCATAACTTTCAATGAATGGTATTTGACTTGACTATATTACAAGTCATAAATGACATGAGATCAATGGTTTAGATTTGAATCCTCATTGAATTTAGGTTGGAGGTGTATAAAATGGATGGTAATAAGATTCACAAAACTTGGTTTAAGATTAATATTGAGGTGGTTTTAGATTATGTTTTGGATGCTTATGGTCCTTACCTATATGTAGTTATACATTTTCAAGGCTCACCACTTTGAAATTCATAGAAAATTAAAATTTAATCACAAAATATATTTCCAATTGAATTTGGTTTGTAATATAAGTGCACATCATTCTATTCAAAATAAATAAAATTCAAAAATTTATCTTCAAGGTATCCAAATTGCAAACTAATGAGTAATAGGTTGAATTACCTTATATTCAATTGTCATAGAGACCATCCTTACTTAAATACTAGGGCTCTTTTCCTCCTATTAATATTTTGAAGATTATAATCCTATGGGTCTAAATTATAATTTTCAGATTTTTTAAGATATTACTCACTTGCCATGTCATGTGCCACATTGGATCCATAGTGCCCCTATGCTACAAAAATTTCAACACAATTTGAAATTTGAACCTCCTTCATTTGATATTCACTCTTTTGGATTGAATGTACCCTAAGAGAGCCTAGGAAAAAGAAGAATTTGAACGTGAATATTCTTTAACAAAATCAAATTATGTCTTGAAAAGAATTCAAACATATCATTTTTATTCTTACAAAATATTATCTTTTTTTTGTCTCTACATGAGTTGCTTAATAACATTGCACAAATATCACAAAGTGACCAAACTAGTCACATTGCTAGAAAGAGTAGCCAAAAATTGCAATTTCATGGATGAGCTTCATCCGAGCCATCTAGCTCCTACAAGCCTTCGTCATCCATCCGCGGCAAGTGAATGGATGACAAGGTTAGAGGAGGATTTGAATAGTTCGCTTAAATTGGGGAACGAAAGGGAACGCATTGAGAACTCAAGGGAACACACAGGGAACTGTATCTCTCTCAGTGCACTTGTGTTGTTTCTCTCTAATTAGGGTTGCAATCCAATTCCTTTGCTCCAAGCTTTGTGCATCCACTCTTCACCTCGTTTGCGTTCTCGCTAAAGTCCTTCCTCGTTGTGCTCCCCTTCCTCCTCTCGCTGCGGTCAGCTCCATCTCATGAAATTCGAATGAGATGAAATTGCCACTGCGCCAACTAATAGGACTTCTATAACCCAAACGGGCGTGGACTGCGATGAATTGTGGCTTGGAAGAGTTTTCCTGCAGTTGAAGCCATGGATCCGAGGTCACGCCGCATACCAGTGACAGGTCCCAAGGTGCGCCAGGTCGGTTTTGTGACACCAGGGACAGACGGAGCAGCAGCAGGAGCTGGAGCTGCAGCTGAGAAGGAAGTTGTGAGTTCGATTGCAAATTCGCCGACTCCGGTGATGATTCCGCCCACAACTGTGCGCCCTCCTCCTCCTCCGACTGTCGAAATTCCGCTCAAAGCAGCAGCAGAGCCGGTGGCGGTGCCGTCTCCGTCCCACAGACGGGGGATTGATGTGGACTCCATTCCCTCGGCCCCAATTGGAAGCTACCACTCGGTCGATCCTGTTCTGGAGGGATCGTCGTCGTTGCCTTCCAGCAAAGGAGGTGCGTTGCGTTGGGCCCTCCTTTTCTCGAAGTAGTATTGGCCATGTTTTCTCTCTTCCAATTACTTCTACTGTAAAGAATTGGGAATTGATTTTCTATTACAATCGTATGATCATCTTGTTCTGGCATGTGGTCAGCTCAACTGCAGGGGCTGGTGTGTCTTGCTGTGGTTGATTTTTTATCATCGTCTCTGAATACTTGGACATGTCCGTGTGTTTCATGTAGTCGTTCGTTATCATATTCGTCGTAAACGCAGTCTTGCTCCAGCTCTGTTAAATTTCCCTCTTCTCGTAGACAAATAGTCCTCATTCCTGTCGGTTCTTTGCAGATCCCAATTGCTTTCAATTTTACAGAATTTCTTATCGATCCTCTATTGAAATTTTACAATCAGCTTGTTCTGCACAAGGCCAGCTTCGTGGGATCAATTGCAGGGGTTGGCCGTACTGTGGTTGATTGCTGATTGGTATTTCTTGGCGTTCTGAATACGGGAACTACACCTAAAAGAGATATCGCTGTTCATGTTTCTTTGCGGAACCAGATGCAATCATGTTCTGATCCATCTCAATCTTAGCTACGCAAAAATGAGACCGAAGATTCTAGGACTTTGCTTTTGTGGGGTTAGATTGGATTGCAACAATACTAGCTAACTTTGAAATATTGACAGATTCGATGAACCGCTGTCGCAACGTAATATGTGCAACCTATTTAGAGAGAGTTACTCGATAATCTGACTCAAGATTGCCCTGCGCTTGCAGGGAGCACAGTCGGCGATGGATATAGTGCCATATCAGATAGCGTTGCTGAATCTTCACTGCTGGGTAGGCCGACCGCAAGCACAGTTGGAGATTTCTCAGAGAGGATCAAGTACAAGGCCTTAGACCCTGCAATTGGGTCAGTGCCCGCAGACGGTGGTGTACCTGGTGTTAAGGTTGGTAAAAGTCCAAGAGCTAATAATCAAGGTATTCCAGCGTTGGCAGGCAACGACTCGAAGCCCTCTGGAGCACCTCTAGCTGATGGTATACTTCTTCATACTTTGGAGCGACTTTTTCCTGCTTTGTATAAATGCCTTGTAGCTTATTTGCACTGGTGACTATTTTCCGCAATCCCCTGTCCAGGACAAGTCTCACCATTGGGATTTCCTATTAGGATCAAAGCCGTTGAAGGAGAAGACTTCAAAAGCCGAAAGGAGGGCAAAGCAGGAAGCTGAGCGGGCAGCCAAACAGGCGGGTAAAGAAGTTGGTAAGTCAATACAGCAATCTCCTGGTTAATCAGATTAACATTGACACAACGTTGATAAGTGTACTTGAGGTGTTTTTCTCTTTATATTGCGATACCTGCTGACGTCACCTTGCAGTTATTGCTACTTGCTTTACGTGTAATCTTTCATTGCTGCTATGTAGCAAAACCTTATTTAAAGCTGTGAGTGTATGTCTCTGTTGCTAGCTGGTGTTAAAGGAGCAGTAGGAGGTGATGCTAGTGCTCAATCTAAATCGAAGGGAAAGAAGGAAACCACATTGGAGAAGAAGGGCGTACAATCATTTGAAAGGAAAGGAACAGACCAGTCCGGCGAAAAGGAGAAAAAGAAGGAAGTTCCAGCTCCCCGCCTCCAATTTGACGACAAGGAACGAGTTGCGAAGGCTAAAAGGCGATCTCTTGTGGAACAAACCGAGACAAAGAACCGTGTTGAACTTTTCAGGCACCTGCCTCAGTTTGTTTACGGGACACAGCTACCTTCTTTGGAAGGAAAATTCTTTCAAGATGATGCCTCACACCCACATTTTGCGGTCTATCAGGTTTGACTGCTTGCTTGACTATCAGAAGCAACATATTTCTGTGAGAATTTTGTTTCTCCCACTGTGAATGTATTATGTTGTGTATGGAATAAGTAGTAGCTGCCCCCCACTGTGACTTCAGTAGTTTGTTGTCTTCTCTAACGAGAGTATCGAAAATAACTGGTACTTCGACAGGTTTTATGTTATCTCTATTGTCGTCTTTTTAGTCTGCTGCCGGGCATTACAATATACACATCCTTCCCTTCGTTTATTGGTTTCCTCTGAATCTAATATAAGGATTATGCTCCTCTATGTCGATTGTTGATTATTGGACTTCGTTTCGATTAATACTTCGTTTGGGGCGGCAGCTTGGTCTGCAATACTTGCACGGGGACATAATGGGAGGAAATGGCCGTTGTGTGGCCATGCTGATGGCTTTTCGAAGGATGATAATAGATTATGAAACTCCCCCGGAGAAGACCTTGGTTCGTGATCTAGTGACCAAGACCAACAATAACGTCAATTTTCTCATTACTTGCAGGCAAGGATGAACTCTTTGTTTCATGTGCTTTAAGCTCAATACATCAGACGCTCGCTGATATGGTTAATTATTATATTTTAGTATTCAGAGTTCAGGACGAGCAGGAAACGTATCTTTCTTATAAAGTCAGTCTTGAAATGCTCGAGTAGTCATTTGCTACCTCACTTAGTAGGTGCAGTTTCGATGACCAATTATTCTTGTTATAAATGTTTGGTGTTGGATTGTCACTTAAGTCTTTCATGTATTGATTGAATATTTCACCTGCAGGCCCCTTTCAATAAGCATGGGTAACGCAATTCGCTTTCTGAAAGCAAAAATTGCAAAGCTCGCTCCGACTCTTCCTGAAGCTGAAGCTAAAGCAAATTTGGTTGCTGAGATTGATAATTTCTTGCTAGAAAAGATCGTCTTTGCAGATAAAGAGATTGTCAAGCATGCGGTGACTAAAATCAGAGATGGAGATGTTGTCCTTACTCATGGATATTCCTCTCTTGTAGAGATGATTTTTATGAGGGCAAAAGAGATGGGCAAAAAGTTCCGCGTTGTGATCATCGATTCTCGGCCTTTACTTGAAGGGAAGCGTCTTCTGCGTTCCCTCCTCAGCAAGGATATTCACTGTACCTATACCCATATTAATGCTGCTCCTTACATCATGCAAGAGGCGACACGTGTATTCCTTGGGGCTTCGTCTGTTTTTGCGAATGGGACAGTTTATGCTCGAATTGGAACTGCTTGTGTGGCCATGGTGGCTCATGCATATGGCGTGCCAGTCATGATATGTTGTGAAACTTACAAGTTTCACGAGCGTGTGCAACTTGATTCCATCACCTCTAATGAGCTTGGTATGTTGGATATTTCCTTCATGTTGGTGCAATTTATTTATTTTTTAGGTCCTGTAAGATTTTCAACAAATTCTCTTGTCTGACAGAGAAGCTGTGATTTGTTGACTCTTGCCTAGTCTTTTTAATTCCTTGAAGTGCGTACTTCTCAAAACTGCACCTTGGTTACAGGTGACCCTGATGCATTAGTGAAGGTGTCTGGGCGGAAAGATTCAGCTCTCGAAGGCTGGTCCGATATTGAGAACATGCAACTATTGAACCTCACGTATGGTTCTTCACTGGAAAGTTGTGTCTGAAATTAGTCATCGCCATGCTGAGAATCAGCGGAGTATCTCATGTGTACTTGCAATGTATGAATTGGCCATCTGACCTGTTGTTTCTTTTATGCAGGCCATCTGACCTTTTTCTTGTAAGACTGTATTTACGAATGTAATTTGGTGTTAATTGAAGTTTTGATTTGTTTTGGGTTTCAGATATGATGCGACCCCTGCAGACTATGTCTCGATGATCATCACAGAGCTTGGCATGGTGAGAACATATTTAACTTTCTGTATGTATTGTTGATTTATGAACTATTAAGCTGGAAATTTTGGCGATTGGTGATCGGTAGTTTCAGTTTGGCAGTCTAATCTGCAGCTTCTGTTGACTGGTCTGGAAGAAAGCAATGCTTTGTAGTACTCATTTTCGTCCAACTCCAGTGAGATTTCATTCTCGAAACGAATCTTACTTTTACTTCGTAGATTAGTGGATATGGATGATAAATATCTGATTAATCATTGTTATGATTTTGCAGGTCCCTCCAACCAGTGTTCCTGTAATACTTCGAGAATACAGGAAGGAGCCCACAATATAGAATCGGCGTTTGAGGTAGTCCGTACATCATGAGACTTCTGAATTTTTTTGGATAAATGTAGGATGAAACATGACCGTGATGTTGAAGAGAGCTCTTTTAAGACTTGATGAAGCGATTACGAATTTTGTTTCGAATACACAGAAATGTGAATTATCTCCCCAAGAGTTGCAAAATTGCACTATGGAAGTCATCAGCAGGATGTCGCAAATTCTACGGTAATTCCTGGGGAGCCCCTCATCATGAACTGCCAGCATCAATCCTTTTGCTTGCTGCCGCACATTGGTCAACCCTATGCATCCTATGCGGCATCCTGTGACCACGGCCAATCTCTTCCGTGTACCGCCTGTAAGTGAGTATACTAACTCTTAGCTCCAACTAAGGTAGAGGATACCACTTGCGTCACCCAAAGCATTTTAACATATGTAGGAGTGTGACTTTCGGAAGATGTATAGAGCTGTGAAGTGACCTTTGGGTACAAGAGCCAGAAGAGCCAGATCAGTTGAGATTAAATATTTATCACTATGTAGGAGTTTCTTATGCAATTTCAATCTGGGAGGTTGTAGATTTCTGGAATTGACAATCTCATCTCCACACAAAGACCAGTGGCCATTGACATTTAGTCAAGTCATGCTTAACCCCTCATCGCCCAAAGTCCAAGCATGTGTAAAAGCATCTTTGCTTTTCAAGTGCTATGAGTCTAAATTTCAGTGAAGTATGAAAATCTCAACCGTACAATCTTGTAGTTTGCATGTTGTAGATGGTGTGAAACAAATTTGGGGTCATTTGACTGTATAGATGGAAAGATTATAATGTTTTAGTCTTGAAAAAAGATGCTGAAATTTTCTTAAAAACACATTTGGAGGTGAAATTCGATTTCTAAACCTTTTCAAATGAAAAAACTTTTAACTACAAAGTGATTCAAAACCAAAAGATAAACACCTTGGTGGAAAAAAAAATCTTTCAATTGACTCATTGTGTCTGCAAAATTGTTTTGAAATGTCAAAAAATAGTGAAAAAAGTAGCAAAAAATCACATCTATGGCTGAACCTCCCTCTACTAAAATGCTTCTCAGTCACTCATTACCTCTTGGATTGATATGAAATTTTAATCACACAAACTAGACTAGTATGTAGAACTTTTTCAACAAAAATGATTGAAAATGGACCATGTATGAAGAAGTTATAAATTGTGGAAGTTTACTGTAATGCAAAAATGTATGCATTTTGAACTTTGAATTACTCCCACACATTCAAAACAACTTGAATTGACATGAAAATTTTACCACAATAAATAGACCTTAAGAGGAACGAAATCCAACAAATTTGATTGAAAACAAACATTTTATGAAAAAGTTACAAGCCCTTGAAGTCACAGCTAGGGCTTTTTTTTTCATTTTTTACAAAGTGCCAAAGTGGTGATATTAAATGTTATAGTAGTGTTCCAAATTACAACATTCATCCACATGTTGGATGTATACTAAGTTTTTCATCCACAATCTAGTGATTTCATCTAAGATTTTTTCTTCATTCAAAGTTGTTTGGCGATTTCATTCAAGTTTTTTGACATTTTTTTGGGCATTTTTTAGCTAGATTATTTTTTTTGGTGTAATTTGGCACCAAAAAGCCAAAAAAAAAAGCCCTGGTTGCAGCCATCATAATGCAATGTAGTGAGCTCAAATTGAACCTGTGAACTTCGAAGGGCTCTCAAAAACTCTATACATTTTGGATTGATTTGAAAATTTTACCAGTGAAATTAGACTAATATGCACAACTTTTCCAACAAGTTTTATTGAATGTAGACATCAAATGCAAAAGTAACAACACTTTGAATTTGAATGCCAAACAATGTGAGGACACTTTTCGTCCCCTTGGGCAATGAGGGGTTAACTTACACCACTTGCTAATAAGCATAGCCAAGTGTACGAATCTATGAGTTCTTTGATTAGCATGTTTGTTGTCGAAGATAGGCTTAGTTTTAGTACCCTCTACCTTAATCCTTAAACGACATTTTTAGCCACAATTGGCCTATGGTATACAATGTATACTGTTGTGAGGGGGAATACTTGTTAGGGCTGTAGTGGTTGCAAGGAACAAGACTAACATAGTTGATATGTGATAGAACAACTTTGGTGGATGTACTCCAAATTATCAACTTCAGCCCAAGCTTATTGTTGGGTTCCTATTTAGTGATTGTTTCATTCGTTGGACACTTGTGTTTGAAGCTCTAAAGGATGGAAAGACCAACACAAATGGGCCGAAGCATGAATCATGAAGCTGTACTACACCTCTTTCTCAGTTGCAATGGGTTCCTTTGGATGAAATCAATTCACTAAAAGAAAACTATGTTGCATTTAACAAAATCCAGGTGACATTTTCTGTAAACTGCATTCACTGAAACGCAATTTTTTGAAAATTGTGTTTTAGTGAACATAGTTTATAGAAAATGTCACCTGGATTTTGTTAAACGCAACATAGTTTTCTACTAGTGATTTGTGCCCATGGATTGTAACTCAAATTTTGATAAGATCAAACTCGAGAAGTTGTGATCTCTCTACAATGATAGAAGATTGTCCCTTTGTAAAAAAAAATTTTGATTCAAGTTGCAAGTTCAGTTCTAATAAGCTTAGGTTGGTTGCAAGTGCTTCTAACAAGGATTTCAATTTGTAACTAAGCATCCCTCATGTGCACTCTTCTAGTAGCGAGATTTGATGAGCCTCTTGAAACTCTTAAAGATCTTCTACCATAAGGGGATTCCTATCAAGTTGTTGGGTTACAATTTGCAATTGTTTTAACTTGTTGCTATTTGTATTCATATAAGCATACTTCAATTCAGGTACAATCACTATGAGCTGAAGATTAGGAAAATTCCATTTTTGGAACACACAAATTGAAGTAGGTACTTCATCCTCGCCAAGTTGAGGATGGTCAACTCAAGAAACTAGTTTCGAGCTTGTCGCATATTCCATGTGAAGAGCAGAAGCCAATGAGAAATCCCCTTCCTAGATATATGGCCATTTGTTGGGGTTAAATGCTTCAACTTGTGAGCAAATGATTGGGGCACGGGTTGGAGGCCGTCACATTGGTCAGAATTGCTGGTGCACCTGACTATATTATGACAGACTGGAAATACGATGAGGACGACGGTGATTGTACCCAAATCCACACAACATTTTAAGGGTTAACATACGGTATGGTTCCCTCACATGATTGATTTTGAATTTGCATGAGGTTAATTATAAAAAAAAAAGTTGTTGCTTTTAACCACTCGAACACTCTCAAAAAATTATTTATTTATAAATTGATCAATCCATGTGTGTACGTAGTATGTATGGTATGTAACCTTTAATGGGTTTGAACCAATCAATTGTTGTAATAAAATATAGAAATCAAAACATATAGAAAATGGATGCATTCACATTAATATAAAGAAAGATACTACATCTACAAATAACATTACATGAATTATATTTTTATATAGAATATTGATGTGTTAAATAATGAGTTACAAATTTGGAACATGCATGCAATTTACAAACTTACTAATGGTATGTACTAATGAGTAGAAATACATTAATAAAAGTGAACATGAATGTGTAATTTCTCTTGAAATACAATATTAGCAATACAAAATAATTCAAATAATACAAAAAAATGCTATCAGTGCTATTCTATTTGTTTCCAAAAATCATTTGGAAAAAAATCTTTTTATATATTAATATATGATAATATTTATGTTTTACAAACATTAAACAATAATACTTATAATTCCTACAGATGTAATTAGTAACACATCTGAAAAATAGAATATTGTGGGATATTTTAGAGAGATGTTGATTATGCTTTGGTTTTTCAATTGGCTATAAATAATAAAAATTACAGAATCTTTACTAGTTATTTTCCCAGAGACTCCTATATTATATGGTCTTGATTATAATCACTTATAATGCATTTTAATCCAATCTCGAGGGATTTAATTTGTTTTAATGTAGAAAATTCTTGTAGCCCTTTTAACAAGGATCCCCAAAATGTAATTATATACATGAAATGAATATTCTTTGAGGACAATAATAGCATTAAAAATGTAATTATATGAATTTTGTTAATACATGTATCATGGGACAAGCTACCTAACTTTGGGGGCTTTTAAATAAAAATTTAAGATTTTTTTATTGTAAATATAACACTATGAATGAATTTTAATTTTCATTGGAGGGAACTTCTTGTATGGATTTTTGAAAACTATGCATAATTGTTCAAATTCTTCATATATATTGTGAATTTTCTTCTAATATGTATACTACCCAACACTTTCTACATTTTATTCTTTTTAAATTTGATCTTCACTTAAATTTTTGGTCTTTCTAATTTGATATGATTTTTACAAAAGCCATCCTTTAAACTGTTTTAATGCCAACGACCCCTCTATATAATACAAGAGTTGTGTACCTAGGGTTATTTTCTCCTATTGCATTCAAATTTGACAAATGTAGAAAAATAATAATTGATTTTTTATTTTTCAATGTTTCATGTAGGAAAATGTAGATGACAAAAGTGCATTGAAATTGCATAATTTTCAAATCTATCCTATGGCAAAGTCATCTAAGGGGGGTACCTTCAAAAATTTATAAAGATAAAATTGTTGCTGTTATAGTGCAACTTGCCATTCAACTTTAAAAATAGAGATACTAAGAGATATTCTCAACTCAATTTATACCATTTGCCTATTGAATATTAGAAGGTTTGTATTATCATTGTTGTCATCATTCTATATAACTCTTTGTATTGCAAGCTTTCAATTAATACAAGGAGGCTAACTTAATTAGATGTCCTTCTAACATTGTATTATCTTACAATATTCTAATATAGTAGGAAGTATCATATATAAGTTTATGTAGAGCTTAAAAAATGATTTTGAGAATAGTAAAGAAGATGGTGGAATAATCAAATGAATAGTTGGGAAAGTGAAGAAAAATTTAAGAACTCTTAAAGTGAATTTTTTATTATCAAACTAGGCATCTTAACATCTTAAACTTGGAAAGCTACAAATAGAAATATTTTTCAAATGCCAGAATATGGGTTATATTATTTCTAAGTCAAATGTCATTGAATTGTTACAAGTTGAATAAGTAATATTTGTGTCAAAAGTTGTTTTTTTCCCTTTAGAGATCACATTAAACTCTAAAGTCCCAAGATTTTTTTTGTCAAAACCACTCAAAACTACCATTTCTATTGCAAATAGCATAAAGAATTAAATTTTTTTTCACATTTCTAATTTTAGGCTATTACACAAGACCAATTTAAGAATGTATGGAAGAAATTTCAGAATCTTTGACCTCATGGATTGCAAGATAGTCTACTTGTATTTTAAGTGAAGAAAATGTTACTTTTCTATCACACCTCATATGACCAAATTATAAGACTTTGAATCTTCTTAGTTTAAAATTTATGTACTATAAATATAGAGTTTAAACATTTTTAAGTTGAAGAATTGAGTTAAAAGTCTTGGAAAAAAAATTGAGAGAAGAAATCTTGATTTTCATTCTTTAAAAATTGTTAATTAGAAATAGGTACTAGATTGAAGGAAAAATTAAATCATTAACAATTCTAGGATGGAATTGAAACACACTAATCCCAATAATGAAATTTTTCTAGAAAGTGAATCAACCACTATGGTTTTTCTTTTTTTGAAAAATTGTGAAAATTGAGTTCGGAAATGAATCATATAAGTTATTTTGTCGAGAAGATGTGTTGATTGCCTCAAAAACAAAACTATCTTTAACCTTCTTATCACTAGTCCAATTATAATGAATCAAATCTTTTAAGGTAGATAAAGAGATTTTCTAAAAAAAACACTTTTGACTTAAAAATAAATAAAAATAAAAATTGTGCTATATAGCAAATCCCATTTTGGGTCTAGAATGGCATAACATTTGGTTCTAGGAATTGATTGAAGTAAAATTATATCCTCACAAAGTTGATGTGTTTTCCTATTTCTAGAAAATTTCAAAAAATTACAACAAAAATTGAAACCGTAAGAGCCTACACAAAATCTATTTTGTCCCCCTAAGGACCATGGTTATTTAAGAGTTAAAATTTTAAAAATTACAATGTGGCCCTACATAAGGGAGGCAATCCATTTTTGACCACTTAAATAGATATACTTATCTGCAAGGGAGGTTTGACTGGTTTCAACAGTGGAAAATTTTTTCTATGTGTAGAAATAGAGTTCACAAGGTTTCCATAATTTTTCAGATTTTTCTTTTTCAAAATAGAATTACTACAAATTTTTCAGCTGAAGATTCTATTCCACCTATATTTGTCATATAGACCTTCCTCTTTTCGACCAAGGGATGGTTGCTAAATCTAGCTAGGATTGGTTGCAATATTGACAATCTTGTAGCCAATCATAATGTGCCAAAGTTGCATTGGGAAGTATGCCAGCATTAACCTCTCCATGCCCAAGGAGTTTGTTTTGGGCCTCACTTGTTCAACAGGTCAAAGTTATAACTTCATTTCCCTACATTTTAAGAAGTATATCTAAGTGAATTTCATATTATGATATTCATACTGAATGGGGAAATTCAAAATTACAATTGACATCATGTAATAAGCTTGATGTACAATGTGTAATGTCAATCAAAGTTCAAACTTGTGAAAAAGTACAGAAACTACTTGGGCCTTGAAAGGTTGATCACTACTAATCACCTCTTAATTGAAATTACTCTACCCTATATTGCCATAATGGGGTGGTGATTAGGAATGGGTTGCCTCCCTTCGATAAAGAAATAGTTCCAACCCAAGCTAGGTTGGCATGGATTAAAGACAATTATAGTGGATCCCATATACAATTACAAGTAATTATATTGGAGTGACACTAATACTATAT
The DNA here is from genome assembly GCA_963920665.1 of Straminergon stramineum. Lineage (NCBI taxonomy): Eukaryota > Viridiplantae > Streptophyta > Bryopsida > Hypnales > Calliergonaceae > Straminergon > Straminergon stramineum. The sequence goes on from OY987272.1 coordinate 17,093,982, forward strand.
ACTTTGGTGGCCCTACATATGGCACAACTAAACCAAGTTATATGATTTCAAGTCATTTTCAAGTAATAACAATGCAAATCCTTACTATCCACACAAGGCATTCAAAAAATTTAGCTCCAATAATCTATTTTGAACTCCCTCTTGAAATTTTTTCAAAATTTTTGAAATTGTAATTTTTTAGAAACTTTGAAGATAGCTTGGACAAAGCTCAATATACATTTCTATAGAATTTCTCTTGGTGTGAGCTCAATTACATCAACTACACTATAATGTTTGTCAATACTCTTTCTAATATTTTTCTTAAAAATTTCACACTATTTTAACCCCTAAAGGACCAAACTGGGTTTTCTGGCAACATAGTGATTTTGGGCAGCTCACTATGAATGGAGTTTTTCTTTTTTTTCTTTGAAATTTTCACACAATATGTGCCTGAGGAGTAGCTTTAGGGTCCAACAATTTTCATAAATTTTGACAACATAATAAGAAAGTTATGGCATGATATGTAATTTTCATTGATCTTCGAGCAACCCAAAAATTTCTAAAAAAAACACATTCTCAATAAATAAAAATCTGAAATTGGCTTTCTAGGTTTATATATACATGTAAAGCTTTGAATCATTCCATTTTGATTAATGAGATGAAAGTTATGAGGAGTATTAGTTCATGACAGTTTTGGATTCTCTACTCTAAAATAAACTTTGAAGCCATTTATTTACCTCAATTTTTGGAAAAAAATAAAATCATTGGATGTAGATTTCTTATTACAACATTACAACCATTGGGATAGCATTTTTCAATTCCATAATTAAATCCTTAACAATTTAGTATTTTGAATCATTCTCTACTTCTTTGTACTTACTATTTTTTCCTATATGTTGTACAATTCCAAATGATCTGAAATTTTTTAAGCATGTAACCAACTTTCCTTGAAGAATGAATTTAAAGAGTAATCACCATTTTGGAATTTTTTTCATACAAATGTAGCCTTGTGAAGTGCAGCTGCTCTTTTTTTTCACATAGCCTAAAAAAGGATATTTGTCACTTCAAGTGCTAATATCTTACAATCTACATGGAGGAAATTTCTGAAATTTTTTCCACATCTTCTCAAATTAGCGTACTACAAGATATTATCGTTGCATGTGACCAAAAATGTTTTTTTTCCTAAAACTAGGTACTTGTAATAGAAATGACAGTTTTGGAGCATTTTTGGAGAAAACATAGTCTGAAACACTTAGGGGTTAAGCATTTTTATAATTACTATGATTTTTACAAACAATTTTCTTCAAAAAAATCATATAAAATTCAACTTGAAGTTTTTAATTATGAAAATATATGAGATTTAATTTTAGACATATATTAATACGTATGAGAATTATCAAATTTTGAAATGTGTCTTTTGATGTAGAAATTTAATGAAGTTTGACCAAGTTTAGACATGAAATGCCTTTAAAGGCTAACACTCCAAGGCTAAGCCTATAATTATTCTTTCAAACTGGATTTAGCAAGTAACAATGAATGGGATTTTTTTTAATTCATTTTTGGGAGATGTGATTACATGTCTTCTATTAGTTGTAAGACTTTCACATTTTTAGTTTAGACCCAAAACCTTTAGTTGGGTGTCATTGGTAGCACACGAAGAGCAAAGGAGCTCTAGTCATAAGTTGATTATAGTTGTTTGCTCACTTCAAGATTCTATAATTTCAAACAATTAGATGCCCTTGATAATAGAATGAAGACCATTGAAGCCTTAGTGTGAGTAAAAGTACATTAACCCCTAAAGGACCGAGGCACATTTTAGGTAGAAATTGTAAAAAAATGCGACTTTTTAGGTTAGTGAGAAAAAAATGAAAATGAAAAAGCTTTTTTCAAAATTCAATAGTACAAATTTGTACTAGATTACTATGGGAATGTGTGGAAAAAATTTCAGAAACTTTGGCCGTACGGATTGAAGATTATAATGTTTGAAGTTAGGAGAAAAAGTTTTTTTTCAACCTTGCTTGATAGGGCCAACAACCTCTAACTCCTCCTAAAGTGAGATTTTTACACTACACGTGGTTATTTTTTTTTGACATTTGGATCTTGTATCATTTAAGTTATACAACTACCAAATTTCAAAAGTACAAGAGGTGTTTTGCACATGCTGGCGAAGTTGCCCAAGTTGCCTGAAAAGTTTAGGGCAACATAACTTTTGATCCAGGCACCCAATCTGAAAAAAAATTACATTCCCATGTAGAGGAAAAAAGTTCACACCTTGTTTCAAAATTTGAAGAACATCCATTATAAAATGAATTCATATGCACCTACCCAAGATTAGCTATGTATGTTCAATAGTCATTCGATTGTTTAGGGGTTAACCCCTCTATCTATGCAAAACTTATAGAAATTAGATGTTATTGTAACCTTTGAGGTTCAAGATCACCCCAACCACTTTGTTCTCTTTGTCTCTATGTTGCTGACTTTTGTTATGTTTTGTAGCTAGGCCAATAAATAAAAATTCGAAAATTTCAAAAATTCCATAAAATCATTACTTTTGAAGTAACTTTTCAAAAGATACGGAGTAATTCGTAAGAAAGTTGCATCTGTGTCGGAGTGAAAGTCATATCAATGTTATTGACAAAGGGGCATTTTTGATAAATTATTGTTGGCCCTTGCCCAATAGAAGATGACAGCCCAGAATAATTGTCATCCACTCAACCCTAAACTTGGCGGACAAGCCAACGAACGAACGAATGAGACCTTCAGAGACGAAACAACGGAAGTCGACGAACGAATTATTGAACGAAACCCAACGAAGTCCCGACGAAACCCCAAGAAATTAGGTTTTATGCTATAGACAGAGCCACCGTTCCTCTCTCTTCCCTTTTGCGCACGCTCTCTCTCTCCCCGCGCTTGAGAAGAGGCTCGCACCGCAATCCCATCAGTCCTCATTTCCCGAGTTCATCGTCCTTCACCATGGTTCGTATCTTTCTTCTTCTTCTTTGTGTGACCCATTTTTGATGAAATGAGAAACTTGTCAGAGTTGGTGGCTGTGAATTTACTGGTCGGAAATGTGGATTCTTGGGTGTTCGTTTAGGTCCTCTTTTTTCTCTTCTCAGTCTCTTAGACCTCGGCATCTTGGACGTCGAAATCTGGTGTGAGGGTTTTGCGTTTGGTTGTGGGCATGCCGTGTATTCAATCTGGAACAATTAGGGTTAGGGTCGCCGATGATAGTGTGTTTTTTGTTACTTTCTAGGTGCTCTCCAACGATATCGACCTGTTGCACCCGCCTGCGGAGCTGGAAAAGAGGAAACACAAGCTGAAGAGGCTTGTGCAGTCCCCCAACTCCTTTTTCATGGTGCGTATCTTTGCTAAAATTTCATCGCGGTAGCGGTTCATTTTTGTTTTGGATGTAAAAACGGCACATTGGGTCGTGACTGAAGAATCCAAGCAGGCTATCATTTGTCTGCTAGCTCCGGTATCTACTTTGGTGTTAGGTTTCTAGCTTGTGCAATTTGTTCTACGGGCGGATTAGCCGGTTCTAATCCTCATGTCCCTTTTTTGTGTTTGATGCAGGATGTCAAGTGCCAGGGATGCTTCAGCATGTACGAAACTATTCCGTCCTGGTTACTCGTCCTGGCTTTGGGTTTATTAGTTATGTATCAGAATGCTGGGTGATAATCTGACAAAATGTTTCTGTTTTTTGTTTCAGTACCACAGTGTTCAGTCACTCGCAGACAGTTGTGATGTGCGGCAGCTGCGCCACTGTTCTGTGCCAGCCCACTGGTGGGAGGGCCCGTTTGACGGAGGGTTGCTCTTTCAGGAAGAAAGGCGAATGAATTTAGATGTGGAAGCAGATTTGAGGGTGTCGATTTTCGGCTTATTTTATGGGCAGCTTTCTCCGTTCTCATGTGTCTTGGTGAAAAGCCAAGTTCTTGGATTTCAATGAAGTGTAATTCTTGATTCCAGTCCAGTTTGAGTGTTGTTTGGGTTCAAGTTTATGGAAGGCAAATTTGTGCGTTTGGATCTCTTTGGGACTGTTGCTTTTGCTGAATTGACTGTTCCTCTGGAATCTTGACTTAGATGCACTTCTAATTTGATGCTCTTCATTTTGTAGCCGGCAGGCTTGTTGAAATTTGAGGATTGACGATTAAAAATTCGAGCTAGAAAAGATACTTTGTGCTCTTCGGTGTCACTGACGCACAACACACAGTGGCTTGTTCCTTAAAATTTCCTTCTTTACGATGATCAGGGACGTGTTGCCGTTTACTTTGTAATAAATCTTGCTCAAGCAAGATTTTATTACTAAGTGAAACGGCAACACTTCCCTCAAAGATGTATTTGCGTAGTCCACATTATCCTAACCCCTAAATGCCCAAACTGCGTTTTTGGCCACATAGTGATTTTGGGTAGCTCACTACGAACAGAGTTTTTATTCTTTTTCTTTGATGTTTTCTCACAATGTGTGGACAAGGTGTAGCTTTAAGGTCTAACAATTTTCATAACTTTTGATTTCATAATTCAGAAGTTATGTATGATATGGCATTTTCATTGTTCGTCGGGCAGCTCAGCCAGCCCAAAACAAATTCTTAAAAAATCAGTTTTTTTTAAAATAATAATTTCAAATTGATTTTCTAGATATTTATAAATGTGGAAAGCCTTGTAATATTCCATTTTGATTCATGAGATAAAAGTTATGAGGAGTTTTAGATTGTGAGTGACTTAGTTATGGATTCTCTATTCAAAAAGAAACTTTGAAGTCTTTTATTTTATTGAATTTTCAAGTTTTTAGAAAAAGTAAAATCATAGGATGTAGATTGTTAACCCCTAAACATCCAGATTCATTTCCAAAATTGACGATTTGAGAAAAATCATTATAAAGTGTTATTTGGAAGCATATTTTGGAATTGATATACAAATGAAAGTTGTAGATTATGATTTTTAGATTCCATCTATAAGGTTAGATTCACCAATTTTATCACCAATATTTTTTTTTTAAAATTAAAAGAGAAATTCCAAAATTCCTTCAAAATTCGATTACAAGCAAAATATTATCGTTTTTTGAGTAAGATTTGTTGGAATGGATTTGAAATGAGGTTCTCTTCACATGGTGATTTTTTGAAATTTTTGTGTTCTTCCTATCTATGACCTCATTTTGGCTAATCCAATTTAGAACTAAAGTCAATGCAGTTTGACCGCGTGACATACTTGCACATTTGTAATTTTTGAAAAATATGAGCTCTAGTAACACCAAATCCAACCCTTAGATAGGACAACAACTTGATAATGTATCTTCACAAATTAAAATAACTTTCATCCAAGTAGTGAGGATGAAACTAGTGTTTCAAACTGTTCATCGTCCAGAAAATGGACGTCGACGCGTTTAGGGGTTAATTACAACATTATGACCATTGGGATTGGCATTTTTTAATTTCATGAATAAATTCTTAACAATTTCGTAACTTGAATCATTCTCTACTTCTTTGTTCGTACTATTTTTTTCTATATGTTGTACAATTCCAATTGATCTGAATTTTTTCGAACATGTAGCCAACTTGCCTTGAAAAGTGAATCCGAAGAAGCATTATCATTTTGGAATTTTTTTCATACAAATGTAACCTTGTGAAGTGTAGTTGCTTGTTTTTTTGCTAGGACACATCTTTTCAAACCAATGTACTTCAAGATCTTACAGTTCCATGTGTCGAAAAATGTTTTTATTCTAAAATTTGGTACTTGTACTAGAAATGGTAGTTCGGTAGCGTTTTTAGTGAAAACATAGTCAAATTCAATTCGGGGTTAAGCCATAAATTATGATGTGGTCATTTTTTGGTTGATGAATGACAAAGAATCATTCTCTATAGGATAGAAATGCAACTATTCATCTCTGAAATCTTTTGCAAAAAAGAGAGATCTTCAATAGCATTTTGAACTCCAGTGAGTACTTTCGGATTTTTTTAAAGTAGATTATGTCACATGGTTTCCAAAAGGATGATTTTCCCGATCACTAGCTTGGCATTTAAGGGTCAACGTAAGCGTGTACAAAATTGCCACTTTCTTGGTTCAGTGTAGGAGTTTCTCTTTTGAGTAGTCCTTTTTCTGGCACCATAGGGTTAGATTGCACCATTTTAAAAATATATATGTCTACTTTCCACCATATAAAAGTAATCTCTTTTTTGCCAAAAACTTTCCAATTCTATTAAAAATATGAATGAAGTATCCAAATTTGGATGAAAAAGTATATGAATATAATTTAAAAGTATTTTTTGGTTCAAAAGATGGATGAATGTAGAAAGGGAATGCTTCACTAAATTTTAAGTGATCACCATCTTGACACTTTCTCAAAAAGGAACAAAAAAAGGCTTGTTTCGAATTTGGTTGTTGGTGGTGCTTAGGTTTTTTGCTTTGGGGAGGACATTAACCCCTAAAGGGCCATTTGTCTCCTTAGGAGACAATTAAGGTCTAGGTAGGTTCATATTGTCTCAATTTGTAGTAAATGCATTTGAATTTTTTAAAAACGTGTCGTTTTGCGAGAGCTTCATGGATGTATACTTTTTATTTCAATTGGTGCACAGGAGCAAAAGTTATGGTACAATAAGTCAAAAATGGAGGTTGACAGGTAACCAAAAAAATCACAAAAATTCATAATAATTTTTAAAATAAAATTCTTGAAAGATTATATTTTCATCTATATGTAAAGCTTTGATTCATTCTTCTTGGACTAGTGATGAGAAAGTTTTAGACAATCTTAATTTTGGGGGGATCTAAGCATCTTCTTGAAAAAAACCTTTCTGTCCAACTTTGAATGCTAATATATTGTAATTTGTATAGTCAAATTTTATGAAATTTTTACTACATGATCTCAAAAAAGTGAAGTGTAAGATCCTACGTTTAGATTCCAAAAAAACATATATATGTATATATATATATATATATATATATATATATATATATATAATTTATTTATTTATATTTATTATTTATTATTTATTGTATTGGATGAACACAATAGAAGTGGCAATTTTGAGTGTTTTTTGATAGAAAATGGTCTTGGTTGTTCAAATTTGTTATCAATGAAAAATCTATTGTCATATAATGATAGAATGTTTCTACTTTTTTCTTAGTACCATGGCATTCAAGGAATCAGAGACTTTTTGGTAATGTGGCTAATATCTTTCAATCTATACAGTCAAATTTTGCAATGGTGTCAATTTTTGGGTTATTTGATGGGCAACATTCTCAATTATCATGTTTCTGGGTTAATAGCCAACTTCTTGGATTTATTTTTATTTTTATTTTTGAAACATACGGCCTTCAAGGACCATAGCAAGGACTAACCTGACATTGCCATGGAAAATCATGGACCAATCCCCGTCAGGAACAAGTGGAGGAACAAACCCCCTTCCCATGCAAACAAAGCTCTCACCGCACGGGGAGCCCCATGCGAGCAATGTTAGCATGGGGAGTTGAACCAAGAACCTCATAGGTTGTATAGAAGTTCCTCACTAGCCATCGCCCTAAGTAGTTTAGGGTTGTTTCAGACCAAACTTCTTGGATTTCCATGAAGTGCAGTTCTTGATGCCAATTCTAATTTTGTTGTTATTTTGGGTTTAAGTTTGTGGAAGGTAAAATTTGTGAGTTTGGAGGTCTTTGAAATTGTTTTCTTTTTGTTGAATTCGTTGTTTTTGCGGAAGCTTGATTTGGACGCACTTCAAATTTGATTCTCTTTTTTTACGTTTTAGTGGGTAGGCTTGTGGAATTTGAGAGGATTGATGATCACTATTAATTTGAGGATGAAAAGATGCTTCGTGCTCATCGTTATCATTGCTACTCATTTAGATCAACGGCTTACACTTTAATAATTTGTATCCCAATTAACCCCTAAAGGACTAAGTGTCCGTTTAAAGTATGCAAGAAATCTCAGGTAGGTTCCTATGAAGTCATTTTTGGTTAGATGTTCATGAAATTTGGACATGGTATGTAACTATGTACCCCCTTCTTGAAAATCTAATTTTTTTTCCAATTGAGCGCCCGGATCAAAAGTTATGCTGCCCTAAACTTTGCGGGTGCCTTGAGCAGCTCCAAGAAGCATGTGCAAAAATCTTCCTATAATTTTGAAATTTGGTGTGTGTGTAGCTTACATGATACAAGATGAAAATGTTAAAATAAATAACCATATTTAGTGTAAGAATCTCATTTTAGAAGGAGTTAAAGTTTGTAGGCCCTATTGGGCAAGGTTGAATTTTTTTTTCCCACTTAACTTCAAACATTATTATCTTTCAATCCATGTGGTCAAAGTTTCTAAATTCTTTTCCACATGTTCCCAAAGAAGTCTAGTACAAGCTTGTATGGTTTAATTTTGAAAAAAAAACTTTTTTTTTCATTTTTTTCTTGCTGCCCTAAAAAGTGGTAGTTCTTGACAATTTTTGCTCGAAATGTACCTTGGTGCTTTAGGGATTAAATATTCGAGATGATGTTTCATCAAATTTAAACTTTTAAGGTATAGGAAACCGCCATGTTGCATTTTAGGGGCTTGTTGTGCACTTGATGATCTGTGAGACCGAGTCACATAATCGAAAGAAAAAACTATTAGGGTCTACTTATCTAATGTCCATTGGACTCTTTTTGTCTTCACTGTCATTGTAGGGGCCCATCATGTTCTAATCTAAGATAGCAGCACCATAAACTAAGCAACAATATAAAGGTTTCAGTGTCTTTTTTGTGACCACATAGTGAACTTTTAGTTCAAATAGATTAGTAGATTGTAGTGAAAGATGTTGCATGTAGAATCTTAATTTTTTTCTACTTGGAGAATGTATCAATAAACTTCATAAGCAACATACTACAGTGGGTCATAGACTCAATAGGAAACAACGCATTTGGAGCCTTGAAGCGAGAGAGAGTGATGCATGAATAGAGGCACTTTGCTAAATAATCAACTAAAATCCAAGTAGGAGATTTGGTTTCACATGTAGATTTGGTTTGCTATGAGGTAGATTAAAGGTGTTCCTTTTAGGTACTTGTTGTTTTAAGGTGTTATGACCTTAACATTAAATTTTGGAACCATAATCATCACACTCAAGCAAGATTTATTACCTTGTTAACAATGACCCCATATTCAAGTCCCTCCCTCCATAAGATTGTAAGTATGGAATTTATAACCATCAAAATTTTATATTGAATAATTTCATTATAAGTCCAAAGAACCCATAAATTTGAAGGACCAAATCACACTTGATATGTGCCCCAATGAATAGTTAGTAGACCAATTACAAATCATCTCATGTAGAATGTTAATGAAATTCTATCATAAGTATAATCAAGTACCAAAGTCCATCTAAACTTAATCTTAGAGTGTCTGAATCTGAATAAGCATTTGGTCATGCTTCCTAGTACTATTCAATCATTTATCATTAAATCATTTAACCATTCAACAAAGGATTCTAAATTCTTTTAGCATGCATATTTTGGACACTCCTTCAATGAAATATGAATTTTCAAAGTAGTGAAATACTCAAAATAGGTACATCCAAAATTGATCTAAACTTTCATGAATAGAGGCTACACATTTCTAGCAAATGAAATTCTTGTGAGAAATCAACACCACTACATATCTGTATTCCATTGGAATCGAGGATTATTTGTGGAGGCTCCCTGATCTTGAAATCCTAGTAAGAGAAGGCTGATTTGTTCACATCCACATGGCACAAGAGGCTAGTATAGCTACTTCCAAGACAATGCTAGTTGAGAAGCAAGGAACACAAGAGCATAAACTTGTGGTACTAAATTGTTATCACTGTCTACAATCACAGACTAGATCAAAAACTTGTCTGCTCATTCGCAGCAATATAAAATAAGTAAATCAAACCTCAATAACAATTGTAATAAAAAGGCACAAGGCATCAGGATTGACAAGACACCTCCATTTGCACAAAAGTGACCATAAGTCAGCCATCAAACCCCTGATTTAGTAAAGCACGTGTTCAAGTTGGTGTTTTCTATAAGAATTTGATCACACACTTGCTACTATTTTGTACACCAATATTTCCTTCGGAAGGATTGATTTTATCATTTGTATTCATGTATTAATATATACAATCATTAAGGCACACTTCCCGATGTGACTTTGAGTTCGCATGCTCTGTAAATAGAAATGGCCCTAATCACTAATCGTCTAATTAGAATGACTAGATAAGATAAGATTTCCTATCTTATCATGAGGAGCTAATCGTTTGTTTCTTTTCTAACACTCTCCCTAAAATGTTGCGCCTCAATTTCTCCACAATGTCTCGATTTGAAGTTGTCATGAATTCTTTCAAGTAGGTCAAGGAATTCACCTTGCATCTTGATTCTTTATCATCTGTAAGTTCTTGCTTTGATGTACCTTGCTGAAATTTACGTGATCTTTATCTAGGGTTTTACTTACTAACCTATTTGATTTGTTTGCAGATTCAACTACTTCTACAGTTGCCGTTGATAATTTTGATTTTGGTGACGCGCTTCTTCAAATTTCTACTTTAGCTAATCTTCAGTAATTTTGTAAGGGTTCTTCGCATTGCTCGCATTTTCGATACAGATCTCGAAACCCTAGGAAGCAAAACCCTAGTTTCTTCAAATAACCAACTTTAGTCGAAACAATCTCTTTCTGTTTCTTCGTCCAAGCCTTCAAAGTATTATGCTATGCGTAAAGGTTATCATCTTGGTATCTATACTTCTTAGACTAATTGTAACCAAGAGGTCTCAAGATACAAAGGTGCCGAGTTTAAAAGCTTTAGGTCAGAGTCTAAAGCTATAGATTTCTTAGCAACAAGACAATATCTTTAGCTATAGCATTGAGGTAGTTCTTGGATACCTGTAAGTTCTTGCAACTTTTCGAAAGTTGTTGTATTGAGTAGCTTTGTAAGAAGATCTGCTTCTTGTTCATAAGTTGGAATAAACGAAATTTCCACACTTTTGTCCTCTATCTTTTCCCTAACATAATGATGCTACAGTTCGATGTGTTTAGTGCGTGAATGCATGACAGGGTTATTCGCAAGCTTAATGTAGCTTATACTGTAGCTAAATATTTTAGTAGGAGTGGTTTGGCAGATTTCGAGTTCCTTAAAGAATCTTTGAAGGTAAGCCAAATCTTTCGCTCCTTCGGACAACACTCGATATTCCACCTCAATGGTGCTTAAAGCCACGGTTTCTTGCATTTTACTGCTCCAATGTATAGGAGTTGATCCAAATTTATGGATAATGCCAGAGAAAATTTTTCTTGTATCTGGGTCTTTTGCATAGTCAGAGTCCACAAATGTAATGAGTTTTCCATCATCACCTCTTCTGTAGTGAATTCCATAGTTCATCGTCCCTTTGAGATATCTCAAAATATGTTTCGTAGTTGCAAGATGAACTTCTTGCGGTGCTTCCATATATTTGGAGCAGGAGTTTACTGTGAACATTATGTTTGGCCTAATGATACGTAGATGAATGAGACTGCCCACCAATGACCGATATTGAGTTGGATTACAAAGAGAAGAATTTATATCACGTTGAAGCTTCAATCTTGAATTCATAGGTATTGATGCTATTTTACACGATTCCATTCCGAATTTCTTCAATAGGTTTTGAATGTAATGTCTTTGATGAAGCTAGATTCTGGTTGTATTGACTTCAATTTCAGCTCTAAGATAAAGTGAAGCTCTCCCCAGATCAATCATTTTGAATGTGTCCATTAACTAACTGCTTATGACTGCAATATTTTCTGTATCATCTCCTATAATAAGTAAATCATCCACGTATAGTAAGATAATTGTATATTTTCTATTTTTGATAGAGAAGTATAAGTTGTAGTCTTCGTTGCTTCTTTGCAGGTTTTGTTGCTTCAGAGATGAGTCGATTTTAGAGTACCATGCTCTGGGAGATTGGCGAAGTCCATATAATGCTTGCTTTAACTTGCAGACTTTCCCTCAATTATTCGGAGTTGTCCATCCTTCAGGTATATACATATACACCTCTTTTGTGAGTATGCCATTGAAGAATGTTGTAATGACATCGAGATGCCTGATATCCCATCCCAAGCATGCTGCAAGTGCTAATATCAGTCATATAGTTGACCAACGAACCATAAGGGCAAACATTTCAAAAAAATTATGCCTTCGATTTGCTTGTCTCCTCTTGCCACTAGACATGCCTTTAGTTTTGTTGGTATTCTTGATGATCCCCGTTTGGCTTTAAATATCCATTTGGAATTAATGGCTCTCTTCCCTGCTGGTAGGTCCACTATACCCCAAGTTTCGTTTTTGTCAATAGATGCTATTTCTTTAGCAATGGCAACACCCCATCCAACATCCTCAATTGCGTCCTTATAATGAAAAGGTTCCCATATGTTAGATGTCTCAGTTGATAGTACATAGTAGTCTCTTAGTTTGGTTGTAGCTAGGTTGTCTATTTTGAGAGGATTGTCTAGTTCCAGGTGCTGACAATGGTATTTCTGGGATCCTTCATCTTCTCATATAAATTAATTGTAGTGAAAAGGGTCCAATTGCAGGTTCAGAAGATTCACCAGACTGAGCAAGATCATCAAACTCATTTGAACTTGGCTCAGCTATAACATCAGTGTTTTGGAATTCAGGTAATCTCTGTGACTCTAGATTTGTAAAGTGTTGCTCTTCAGGAATAGTCAATTCTAACATAGGAAAGAAATCCAGATCTTCTAACTTTGCTTTTGGCATAGGATCTATACAATGCTCATAACCCACTTTACTCTCATTTATCACTACATCTTTGCTTAGTAATATTTTCTTAGATCTTGGGTCAAATAATCTATAGACTTTGTTTTGCTCATCAAATCCTACTAGAATGCATTTTCTTGTTTTGAAATCAAATTTTGTTCTTTCTTCTCTGGGAACATGTACAAATGCAAGACTTCCTATGATCCTTAAATGATTTACATGAGGTTTTCTCTAACTATACCTTTCTTCTGGAGTTTGACCATTATTTGCTTTTGTAGGTCCCCTATTAATCAGGTAGTTTGTTGAATTGACCAACTTAGTCCATAGAAACATAGGTAGATGACTCTCGAACAATAAACTTCTAGCCTTCTCTATCAAAGATCTATTTCTTCTCTCAGCTATACCGTTTTGATTTGGAGTTCTTGCCTGAGTTAGCTGTCTTTGAATTCCGTGGTCATTGCAGTAGCATATGAAGGCTTTAGAAATGAATTCTCCTCTATCTGTTCCTAGCATCTTCACTATTTTTCCCATTTTTGCTTTAGTTCTGACTTTGTAGATTTTGAACTTTTCTAGAGTTTCATCCTTTGTGTGCATGAAATACACAAAGCTTTTCCTACTCCAATCATCAATGAATATGGCAACGTACCTAGACCCATTGAGAGAATTTATCTTCATTAGTCCTATTAGATCACCATGCACTAACTCATTGACCTGCTTTGCTCTGCTTGCTAATTGTTTGAGAACTTTTTGACAATATTGCTTCCCAGCTAGGCACGATTCACATACTTCTTTGTAACTTGATATAGTGGGAAGTCCTTGCACTCGATTTTCTTTTGATAAATGATATAGGCCTCCATATGCTAAGTGACCAAAGCGTTTATGCCACTGCTTTGTCTCCTAGTCAAAAATTTCAGTAGATGCTACAATAGGTAATATATTTTGAATTGATTTTGCTAATGCATGCATTGTCTCGTCAATCTTCTCTGCTAATAATTGTTGTAGTTCGAGGTTATTTACTTGACTGTTTGACACAACTATGTCAGCAAAGTAATATAATCCATTGTTTTTGTCCCTGTGACCTCTTGCTAACACATTTCGTTTGATCAAGTTGTCTAACATGTAGACGTGCTTATCAATGAATACAATTACTTGTCCTATATCTGCTAAAGACCCAACAGAAAGAAGATTGCACCTAATAGATGGTGAGTAGAGAACATTTGTCACTTTCATTTCACCAATGTCTGCCTTCAACAAGACTTCTCCTTTTCCAACTATATTGTGACCTTCTCCTCCAGCTATAGTAAGTGAACGACTTGCTACAAGTTTTATATTCTACAAAGACTCTTTTTGTCCTATGACGTGAATTGTACAACCTGAATCCATGTACCATACTCTATGGTCTTGGAATTATGCTAGTGCTACCTCAAGAGAATTAGCTTTCTCTTCACTTTCATCTGTATTTTCCTCAAATAGATTTACAGACTTCTTTGTTGAAGTTCCTTTTGAAGGTGGTCCCTTCTTATAGTAGCAATTTCGGGCAATATGCCCAGCCTTGCCACAAACATAACAATAGACTACTGATTCGTGGTCTTCATATTCTGTAGAGACGACATATTTACCTCGTCCATGTGAATTTTCACCTCTCCCTCTAGCTGCATGTCGTCCCCCACGTCGACCTCGTCCTCTCCCTTGTCCAACTGTGCCTGTGACTACTAGTGCTTCCTTAGATTCACCAAGCAAAGCATTTCGATGTTGGATTTGAAAGTACTCGGTGAGGGGCAATCCACATAGTTGTTCAAACAAAGGAAACACTCCTCCTGGAGTCATGCTTGGAATAACATATTCATAACTACAAGATAAACCATTAAGCACTTGTTGAACAATGGTTTGTTCGCCAATTGCTGCTCTAAGCCCCTCCAGCCAATTCTTTAGATCTCGAGTAGTAGCTAGATAATCCTCCATAATTCCTCCCTCTAGCGTCTTGAGTAGGTTTAGCTGGCTTATAGCCAACAGTTTTTGTGATGCTCCTCCTTGCTCATAGGTGTTTCGTAATTTCTCCATGCTAGTGCTAGATTAACGAAATTTGCAACCAAACTGAGAAAATTATCTTTTACAGACAATACTATTGCAAAAATGGTTGTTGATTTTTTGTCGCGAAGTTGGTTTTCTATCAAGTTTTCTCCGCCTACTACTGCAGGAAATGTTGTTGGATTGACTACCTGAGTGGTGACATCCCACAACCTCTCTCTCCTAAACAATGCAGTCATCTTGATTTGCCATGCGAGATAATTGCTAGCTCTTTCTAGCTTGTTTGACTCTCCTAATGAGACATTTCTATTGTCTGTCATTTCTCTTAGGATCACACCTTCAGGTATGAGAATCTCTCCCATGCTCTGATACTATGTAAGAATTTGATCACACACTTGCTACTATTTTGTACACCAGTATTTCCTTCGAAAGGATTGATTTTATCATTTGTATTCATGTATTAATATACACAATCATTAAGGCATGCTTCCCAATGTAACTCCCAGTTCGCATGCTTTGTAAATAGAAATAGCCCTAATCACTAATCATCTAATTAGAATGACTAGATAAGATAAGATTTCCTATCTTATCGTGAGGAGCTAATCATTTGTTTCTTTTGTAACAATCAGTTGACGTAAAATGAGACTGGTATGCAGTCAATCTCATGAAAAAATATTTTATGAAGTGAAAAATATCACAACAGGGAGTATCAACAACTAAGAGATCCTATCTATACAGACTTTGTAAATTTGAATTGGAACATAAGCCTTGGAGAGGAGTAAGATATTTAAGAAGCCCAGTAATGCATTGGCATGTTGTTCAAAAGAGCTGAGGACATGCTAACTTGGATTTATGGATCTAAGTTATAATAGGCCACTTGAAGGCAATTGAGGACGTACTGGTCTTCTACTAGACATGCACTATATGGATCACATCGAAGGAAAGCTTCTAGAAGCAAGCACAAAACACCCAACATTCAATAAAGTCTTGGAATAATGTACAATATAATGCGACCATAACTTGTACGCCAAGTTCATAGAGAGAAAATTTCACTCAAACCACAAAAAATTATTTCACTGAAATTACAAATCTATCGTACTAGACATGCCACTAGCATTTCGGCATGCCTCTACAGGTGACTCATCGTACATTAGACTTGCCAAGCTAAATCCCGCATGGTCGATACGCTTGCAACAACAATTTTGGTCGCGTCCATGGCGCTTCGATTCGAGTGGCACTTGGTACTAGTGAGTCCCTGTGCAACTGTGCATCGATCAATCAAGCTCCTAGAAGTGAAACTGCCCAATTGGTTATTTTCATATCAAATCTAGAGTTCTTATGCTTGGGCACATCATGAAAATAATATAACAAAAGAAAAAACTAGTAACAAATACAAGGAGTTTCATACCAAACTAAGTGACAGGTGGAATCCGTTCAATGATAATTATCACGCACCTCAACAAACACCAAGTTGAGGGCAATGATTCCCAGAAATACAGTGAAAGTTGGCAACAACATTGATTGATTTTGTAAGCTCCCAATCCTGGCAGCTCACTCAGGGCTGTGTCTTAACCCCTCAAGGCCCAAGCAATTTTTGTACTTTTTTACAAGTTTGAATTGTGATTGACAGTGCGCAGTGTACATCAAGCTAACTTGTTACATGATGTCAATTGTACTTTTAAGTTTTCCCCTTCAATATGATCATCATAATATGAATTTCATTTAGATATACTTCTTGGAATGTAGGAATATGAAGTTGTAATTTTGACTTGTTGAACAAGTGTGAGGCTCAAAAGTGGCTTATTGGGCCTTGAAGGGCTAACTGCCAATCAATTCAATCAACCATATGGTTGAAACACCCAAAATCATCAATATAAGCAATTTAGCATAGTTGAAGGCAACTTTTACTAAAAAAAATATATTATAATTGTCGTACCAGCAATTGAAAATCATGAATTTTCAAAAGAAAATGTAATTTTCGGATATGGCATGTATTTTCTATCAATTTTCAAAGTGGCAACTCCCTAGACCATTGAAATTGTGACATAGGTGGACTTGAAATTGAAACCTAACAATTTGAACAATCAACCAATTAGCAATTTGTGAGGGAAAATTTTATGACATAATACAAGGACAATTTAATGTAAGCCTAGAAACATTTCTAGGGAACTCAACTATACATAAATGAGAATGGGGATGCTTTTCAGTGTTTCTACCTTAAATACGATACACCAATCCATAAACTCCCAACATTGATTATACTACTCCAATATTTATTCTACTTAGTGTATGATGACTATTAAATAGGTTTAATGCTACTTCAACAATCACCATTAGGTGTATCTCTAGATGGACAAAAATTAGAAGCCAATTTAGGGAAATCCCAAGCTCCCTAGAAGTCCCTAGTTCATAGACTCTAAGCACATTCAAAAGCTCTTCTTCCTTGTTAGAGTTCAATGTCCAAGCTTTGAACCAAGGGAAGTGTTTCAACAGAAGAGTTCATTTCCTGTATGGCACATTAACCTATAAAGGATGTTGGGGCCATTTTCTAGTTGATGAATGACTAAGAGTCCTTTTGTGTAAGACAAAAATGCAACTATTCATCTTCAAAATCTTGTGTGGAAAGGGGATGTCTTGTATAGTACTTTGACTTCCAATATGTGCTTTTGGAATTTTTGAAACCAACTATTCACACAATGCCCCAAAAGATGATTTCCACGATTATTAGCCCATCCTTTAAGGGTTAACTCTATAAAGATGCACACACCCCATGACTAAGTTAGTCACCAAAATTCTCCAGTTATTGGACCAATAGGTGTTTTATCTTTATCTATAGTTAATAGTGAAGTCATCCATCAAACCTCTCTTGTCCACAATGTTTTTACAAGGTTAACCCCTAAAGTTCCTTGACTATATTATCACCAAAAGACCTCAAAAACTGCCATTTCTAATACAAGTACAATTTTTTTGAAAAATATCATTTTTTGACATATGTTACCATAGGATCTTGTAGTACACTAGATTGAGAAGATGTGGAAAAAAATTCAGAAAATTCCAGCATGTAGATTGCAAGATATTAGCATTTGAAGTGACAAAAATCCTTTTCGGGGCCCTGTGAAAAAACAGGTAGCTGCACTTCACAAGGTCACATTCGTATGAAAAAATGTCCAAGATGGTGGTGCTACACACAATACAGGTTGGCTACACACTTGAAAATATTCAGATGATTTGGAATTGTGAAACATATAGGAAAAAAATAGTAAGTAGAAAGATGTAGAGAATGATTCAAAATACCAAATTGTTAACAATTTATTAATGGAATTGAAAAATCCCAATCCCAATGGTTGTAATGTTGTAATAAACAACCTACATCTAATGTTTTTTTATTTTTTTTCAAAAAATATTGAAAATTGAGTTAAATACAGGACTTCAAAGTTTATTTTAGAATAGAGAATCCATACTTGCCCGCAAACTAAAACATCTCATAAATTTTGACTCATTGATCAAAATAGAATGATTCAAAGCTTTCTATGTATGTATAAATATGGGAAACCAATTTCAAATTTTTATTTTTGAAAAAATTGATTTTTTCAGATCTGCCCAGACTGCCCAAGTTGAAAAACAAACTACATATATATTAGGCCATAACTTTTGACTCATATTTCCAAATGCCCTGAAATTTAGTTAACGTGAAAGATATTCCTCGTCCTCACCTTATATTAAAATTTGGGTCAAAAATATGGAAATCTCTAGTCACATGTACTTGCCCAAAAAAGTTATGTTGCCAAAAAACACACTTTGGTCCTTCAGGGATTAAATCAAGGATAACACTAGACAAAATAAACTGGGCAATAAGAAAATAGAGAGGGGCAGTAATTAGCACACTATTTCATTGGAAAGGGCTACTATGGTGAAAACACCCAAAATCATCAAAATAAGCACTTCATTTGATAGTTGAAGGCATTGTTTAATTTCAAGAAAAAAACATTCTTTATAGTATTAGCAATTGAAAATTATAAATTTTTTGATAACAAAAAAATAGAATTTGGTGATAGAACATATAATAATAGGAATTTTCTAAGTTGAAGGGCCTTAGACCATTGAAACCAATCACATATGTTAGATATATAATTGAAATCTAGAAAACAAATAATCAATTAATCACAAGTGTGGGAACAATTTATTTGCACTTTGGACTACACTTTTAGAAGAAATTTATTTGTTAGGAATGTATCCAAGATGGTCTTAGGTGTTTAATTCTACCTTAGTTCTTTAGATAATTGACATAAGCCAACATTTAGATATCATTCTCATCTATGGCAACATTTGAACTTGCACAACAATTTCACTTTATCAAAGGCACCAATTGCTTTTGTTACATTCAAATATGCAATTGCACAAATTTTATGGAAATGAAAGATAGCAACTGTATTGGCACTTGAAGGAAGATGATGAGCACATAAAATAAACAATAGCAAAATGAAAAGCCCAATTTCTCAATAAATTCCATTTACACTCGCATTCACTACCAACCCTACTCCTAGAATGACAATCAAAAAATGAAACTATATGTCAAATTCTCAAAGCATCTACTAAATTCATTAAAGAACCAAAGAGATCCAAAATGAAACTTTCTTTTTTAAGACTTTCGAATTAACCCTAAGTAATTTGTACTACATTCAAGTTTCTTGCAAATGAGATCTGCATTTGAAGTTGAAGGATTATATGTTATTTGAAAATCTAATGAAAAACTTGAGATTTTTTTGGATAGTAAGGTGGGATGGTTTTGAAGGCCCCATAAAATTTGCGTAATTTTGGGACATTGTAGTACTAGAATTGAAAACACTTTTTACAACCTTCAAATGCGAGATGATTTTTTTCTCCAATAATTGCATATTCAAGTGCTATAGCTTCCAATTGCCATGCATGACAAACAAGTGAGTTGCACATAAATAAAACATTTTGTGCAGTCCCCTCAAAAAATGACATAAAAAATGGCCATACTTTGGTCCCCACCACTCTCATGGAAGAAGGTATGTGTTCAATGCCACATAGAAAAGGGTGTTCGTTTTCTTACATGATGAATTTGCTTGTACTTGATGGATACTTGAGCCAATATTGAGGTCAAAGTGACTTGTATTCCAACTTGGTGTATTATACGATTCAGGGAGTTTTCACGCTATGAGTATTCAAATGGCTTTGGAACTAAGATTGCATTTGTAATGTACATTGTGCACTAGAAAAATTAATACTAAAATAGTCATTTTGAAACAAGTTTTGTAATGGAATCTTAAGAAATTAAGGACATATAAATTCTACATATAGAAACCTTAATGTATGTGGGAATGTATGCATAAGTTAGAACATCTTTTTGAAATTTGAAAAAAAGTTGCATTGTATAGATTTAGGGAATTAAAAAACCTCTTTCAAAACAATTTTAAAAAAGCATTGGGCTTGATTGCTTGAAGTTAAAAAAGAATTAAATCACAAATAATACAAAAAATGTACGAAACATCTAAACATAGAATCAAAGTGTCAAAAACATTGTATGAAAAAATTTCATGTTTTCATTATATAAAAGAATATGAGAAAA
Source organism: Straminergon stramineum (assembly GCA_963920665.1). Taxonomy (NCBI): domain Eukaryota; kingdom Viridiplantae; phylum Streptophyta; class Bryopsida; order Hypnales; family Calliergonaceae; genus Straminergon; species Straminergon stramineum. The sequence continues at coordinate 17,114,289 of OY987272.1, forward strand.
AAATTTGAAAATTTGGAATTAAAAAGCTTTATTTCATTAAAAAAAAATAGAAGATTGAATTATTTGCACTAAATTGTGAAAGCAAGTGTGATTTCTTATTGGATATACATATTTTAGGAAGCATGATAGGCCATGAAAGGATCAAGCTTGGTAGGTTCCCTAAAGTTAAAAAATACCAAGTTTTGGGAACCAAAAACTAAACAAAGAATCCAAAAAGAGTAAGTATTTCATAAAGTCCACAATTCACAACAAAGTGTCAAAATTGTGGAATTGTTAGTTTGTTCTTGCCTTTTTAAAAGACCTCTAGTCAGTCTAGTGTGAAAATTCCCTACAAACCTCCATCATTTTTTTCCCTTAGTCCCAATCACTAGAGGTCACTTTCTAAAGGAATATCTTCCACATACCTTATCCTATACTAAAACAAAATCATTTTATAGCCCAACTAAGAATTGGATAGGATAGTATAGGAAGTAGGCCATAATAAATAGAAAGTATTTAGAAAATAGCCACTAAAGGCAAGTGTGAGTTTAGTTTAGTTTTTTATAATTTATACAAAAATCAATTGCACATATGTTCACAAATTCTCAATGTGACAATGCAACCAATACACTTGGGAAAGATGAGTTCTTGAAGTTGTGATCATTCACGGAGACACAAGGTGCCCATATGATGAGTTTGAGGTTAATCGTGTGGGTAACATATTTTACTCACTCTTTTTTACCCAACACATTCCATATGCAATGTACTTCATTGAATCTATTGATAAAAAACTTAACTCTACAATTTTACAATGTGATCAATTGAATTACTCATTTTACCATGCATATTGGATTCTCTAAGGTAAATTAGAAAATCAAAATGCAAGAAACCACACAAATTTCATTGAATTATATAAACCTAAACAAAAAATACTTTCATAAAAAGATCGATTGAATTGATCATTTTTGACCATGAAAACTTATAGAAATGAAGATCTTATGTTTGGATTCTTCTTACACCATAATTTAGTTTGCTTAAAAATCAATGTCTATATTTTTTTTTTTTGCCATAGACTTGTAGGGCTTAAATTATAAAACCAGCCCCCAAGGCATGTTTCCAAATGGACATGAACAGGACGGTGTTCCTTCCACCTCTAAGTCTTTCAACTTGAGAATGCAAAGCATTCAAAAAATAAACTATATTCCATAATAGGAGTCTAGAAAAATAATGCTGAGGAAAATACAATCCACTTTTCTATAATTTCCTTGTCTTAGAATTAACATGCTATCATAAGCTTTGATGAATGCATTCATTGATAGATGGACTAATTCATGGTGCAATGTGCACTAATGGGCAAGTAGAGATTGCTTGGAGATAGAATTCTCTCGATGGTGGACTTGTACATTAGAGTTAGACAACTCCTTGCTCATCACAAGAATTAGTGAACTAGATAATGCACTAGAGTTAGACAACTTGTAGATGCTTGGAGGTGGATATTTCTAGATGTTAGATTTGTGTACCAATCAAGGCATTCGACTTAGACAACTTCAATATATAGACAAGTGCGTTGAACCTTGACGTTAGACAACTCCAAGTCGAGTGAAGATTTGGATAAGATATACAATTCTTATGTAGAATACTTCAAAGTATTACTTGAACTTTTACTTTGTTGGATGGTTGAGGAACAAAAATATAAAAGTAGAAAAAAAAGTCTTAGTTTATTATATAAAGTGAGATTTCTATTATATAGGTTGAAGCTTGGGGGTGAAGAGAAATCTTTGAAATTTATGTTTCTATATGATCAAATGCTTTGATTTCCTTGTGAAAGTCTTTTTTTGTTAATATATATATTTTTTGCATCTACAAAGTCAATTTTGGTTTTAAGTTTGATTTGTAGTTACGAGTTGTGGAAAGTTTGTAATACCAATATTGCAAAGGTGTGAAGTTACAAATACAACTCTTCATAAGTTATCACAAAGTAAATTCCATTTTTCTCAAATCCACTTTTCTAGATTCCATTTTTTGCAAAGTCTAGTTGGAACTTATATATTTCTTACGCTGGAAACACTACTTTGTTGTAGTTGGGCTTGTAACTTACAACCATGGCCACACCACCAAGCTTTGTTGATGGTGTTGATGATAGCAACAACATGAATGCCTCTCTATGGGGTGAGTTGTAGAGCTTCATTGACCTCTCGATGATCTATGCCAAATTGCCCCTAGTGCCTTTCTTTCGCTTGCGCCAAGTTTGCAAGGAATGGAACCGCTTGGCCTCAGATTGCCAATTTCTAGTACAAAACTTCAAACCTCCAATCTCCTCCAACCTTTACTTTGTCCTCCCTCATCCAAGTGGGGGGCACATCCTCTTGACTTCCAAAGGTTCTTCATGGAGCTTGACCCCTTTGCCTCAAATACGATATGAAGTGTCAAGCTTGCTCTATGATGATTCCAAAAGCAAGCACATCTTCGATCTTCACACTCATGTGTTTCATACTTTGCCACCTCAATAGGTTTTGTACAATTTGAGTGATTTTTACCCTAATTTGAATCAATATGTAAATTTTTTTATTTGTGTGGTTGTTCTTACATTGACAATTGGATGTACTTGGCCTTAGTGCAGGAAGAAGGAAGTGATTTCAAGAATCCTTTGATTGGGATGACGGTGGACACAACTCAAATTCCCTATGGATTTAGGGTTATACTTGCCAATAAATTTATTGGAACCAAGATTTATGATTCGAATAACGGTGCTTGGACACTCAATCTATCTACTCATGTGTATTGTCTAGCAACTGCGTTAAACACATAATGCGTACATTTTAACAACTCTTTGTATATTAGGATTGGGTGTATGTTTGATGAAAGGTTTCATTTCTTGACTTATGATGTAGAGAGAGAGATGAGTGGAATCACAAGGGGCGTTGGTTTCCAATGGCTTTGTCGCCATATGTTGACATTGGCGTGTGACAAGATTTGTGGTTTGTATTTGCAATGAGTGCCTGGTCGGGTTTGGTTGTGTGGGAGTCTCATCCCAATTTTGAGAAGCCATGGAATGTGCTCAATTGCATGCCTAGAGATTTACGTAAATGGATGTGGGGTTTAATGGACAGTACAATTATGAATAAATTATGTGGTGAGCATGTGCTTGTATACATCCACATGGGTGGTGAAAAGAGGGCTATTTTGTATAACTTAGATCGGAAGATGTGGGACAAAATAGAGTTGCCTACAATGCAACACTGATGTCACAAAAAAGAGTGTGTTCATAAAAAGGCTTCTCTATTCCTCCAATTTGTTTTTGAAATTTGAAAAATAATTACATTGCATAGATTTAGGGATTTAGAAACCCTCTTTCAAAACAATTTCAAAATAGCATTGGGTTTGAAGTTGAAATATAATTAAATCACAAATAAATAGGAAAAAGTGTATACAAGATGAGTTTTCTTACAACCTAGCTCTTATATTATCAGAATACTTTTAGATCCAAATTTTTCAAAGATTCTGAAAAATAGAATCTAAGTGTCTAAGAATCTATTAATTTCAATGGTGGTGATCCTAAAAAAGACTGACAAAATTGGACAATTTTTGAGGAAATACCATTGTTAACAAAATTGATGATAGATGTTTGGATAGGTGGTACTTTGTATATAGTAGTACACAAGTTGAAATTGGATGTTGAAATAAGAATGCTCAAAAGTGATCCCAAAACTCTGATTTTTTTTCCCACGGGTACACATACGGGTACATATGTACTACATATCATGATGATTTGAATGTGTAATGATGTTCTCGGGGATCCCAATGGTCCTTCGAGGGACACACAGTATTTAGAACTTACAGAAACATATACAACCACCCACCATGCGAGTGCCCAGTTCAGAGCAAAAAATTCTTTCACCTTTTACTAAAGAATTCCCTGCACCGGGCACACTCGCCGGCCTACTTCATTAATGGATTGCTCCTCGGGGTGTCCAAACAACATAAATCAAAATTTGGAAGCACTGTCAGTTGGCACGGGGACTAAACGAGTCGACTTGGCAGCAAGGCCGGCAACAAACAGATTTTCTATCAAACCGCATGGTTGTTTTGGGACATCTCCCTAGGATTAGTATACAGCAAAACTTCCCGGTCCATGAAGACCCTGGTGACAGAAACAGAGTCTCACAACTAACGACAAATACTGCAATACGAAAGTAACGTTCTGATCCAGAGTATGAAAATGTGGCCTGGTAAATGGCCGTCCTTCAGTGAACTGAACAACTTCATGCAATGAGCATGGAGGAGGTGCAAACACCTGGTAGGAGCTAACAAGAATATTGGCTCTCATTATCTTCAGTGAAAGCACAACTTATTCATTAGCAAATTGAACTACTTGAAACTCTTTAGCTACCTCATTATGGTCTCCATGCTGGGACCGTAGACAGCTTGGCATCGTTCTTCGAACGAACCAACAAGCTGAGCTTGCACTTCATTGAAAAACAGGTTCGCAACCTGCATCGTCAAACCTAGATCAGCTCATTGCATATTTGCAATCGTGAAAAACAAGCATGCTCTCTTCAATGACAAATCTTCCTAATATTTGAGATTCTGCCCATCCTATAGTATTAAATTAGCATCGAAGCACTAAAAAAGGAGAAAAGCTCCTATCTTTTCTTGATAATGAATCAATTTCTAAGAAAAATATTGAAGGCCATCATAGAGATATCAAATGACATATAAGAAGACTCAGAAGCATCATCTGCTACAAATCTGATTCAACTCTTAAAAGTGCGAAAAAAAGAAACGTACCCGTCGATAAAGTGGTGATTTGAAACGGAAATCGACCACAAAAAAGAGATGACAAGAGTCTGCAGTAGGTCCAGGCTTGAAATGCCATTCGTTGTTTAAGAAGTCGAAGAGAGAACTTTGTGAAACTGATGTCTGATTAGCAAGGTCAAAGTCAGCTCAATTAAATCATTTGACAAATTTTTCAAATAATATTTATGGACCAACACTACGACGGACACAGTGAGTAATCAAAGGTGGCAAAGCAAAAGAATAACGAGGACTTTGAATTAGCTAAAATATTTATATCGATGAAGAGAGATTATTTGAACACCTTGATGATGTTTGGAGGCTTCAACTGAACATGAGAGAGATATCTTTCAACGAAAAGCTTGAATCCAATTTCCAATTCCGCGTCCATTTTCTCATCTGAACGCCACAAGACTCTTGACTTTTGGCACCAAGGTACGAAATCCTCATACAAATCAACCGCTGCCACCACATCGAATACCTGCTCCGGCGTATACCTGCAGAACCAACCCTTTTCAATTAAGAGCTAGAGAATCAATAATACAAAAATAGGAGTGACAAGGTCATACCAAGGGCTCCTTTTGCCACGATAATGCAAGCAAGAACAAATCATGCACATTGCTTAGCTATACAAATCGATTAGACCCATTTCGGAGCACTAAGAAATAGGCATATCCCGTTTACTACAGTCCACGTTGATTGGAAATAGCAAAAAACGAGTATCAAGTAACTACCGAAGAGGTCATTCAGTGACTCATTTCATGGTGGAGGTGCCAAAACAAACGTTAAACAAATAAAAGCTACCTCCGAAGTCACCAGTATTACATCTACAGTATGTTTACACTACCACAAGAAATACACAACAAACCCTATGAATACCCGAATGCCTCAGTTTCTAGAACACCAAACAAAACTGCTAATTATCGGTGATGGATCACGAAGCACATAAAAGAGGCAGGAAGTTTCTATAAACGTATTCAATAACCCGATCCTGCTCGAAGTGTTTCGACAATCATATATCCCCTTCCCCGTCCCCATCCCCCAAATCCAAGAAAACTTAATCTTCCGTGCTCTTTGGTAGACCTCACCTTAGACCAATCAATATCCTGACTACATTCCAAATCGGTCTAAAACGATGCTTCCTATCAAGCAGAATAGAAATTGTGACAAGACGAGTATCAAGCAACAATCGAGAACATAATTCAGTCACTCTTTTCTTGCTAAAGGTGGCCTGGCCAACCTTCAGCAAATCAAAGCAGCGTCTAAACTCGAACACTAAAATCACAGTATGCTTACACTATCACAAAAAATAGACAACACTATATGACTAGCCCACTGCTTCAATTGCTAGAAAACCTCTCCATGCACCTCAGGAAGTAAAAGTAATACTAATTGTCCGTTACTGTTCGCACAACGCAAAAGCAGACAACTATCAACGAAGATAGGGATTGTGACAATCCAAAAAGTCACAATCAATAAGACACTTCGGTCATACTTTCCATATTCAAGGCGTCATATCAAACCATAATCTAAGAAAAGAAAAGCAGCGTCCAAATGCACCAGTCTTACATTCGCAGTATGCTTGCACAATCAGAAGAATAGTCAACTCAATAAACCCTACAAATAGCGAAATGCTTCAATTGCTGCAACACCAAAAAGAAATACTAATTTCCCGTAATTGGTAATTGGTCGTGCAACGTAAAAGCAGACAATTATCAAGGAAGGTAGGGGTTTTACAAAAAACGAGCATCAAGTAACAATCAATAAGACAATTAAGTAACTCTTTCCATGCTCCAGGCGGCTTAACAAGCCTTATCAAATCAAAGAAGCGTCCAAATGCACCAGTCTTACATTCGCAGTATGCTTGCGCTATCAGAAGAATAGTCAACACAATAAACCCTAATGATAGCCAAAATGCTCCAATTGCTGCAACACCAAAAAGCAATGCTAGTTATTCGTAATAGGTCGCGAATCACAAAATTCAGTAGACGTACCCAATAACCCGATTCTGCTCGAAATGCTTCGACAATCCCAGTTCCTCATCCCCATCGCCAATCCCCAAAAATCCACGCTCCGACTGCACCTGACGCCCCCAAGAAAATGGAAACTTCCGCTGCATCAACCCCATCTCGTCCCGCAACGACCCCAATCCCTTGCCTACTCCAAAATCCCGGGATGGTCCCACACAATTCACGGGATGCACCACCGGCGCAGAAACGACGCCGCATTGCCCATACCGCTCGACCAGCTTCCCAATCGACCGCACCGCCGCTGTCGACGGCGCTTTCATCTTGGCCAACGAAATCAAACCCTAATTGAAGCTCCTGAATCTCTGATACTAAACCTCGAGTAAAACCAAGGAGCTTGAATTGGAATTGCAACAGCGATGAATTATGAAAAAGGTTGAAAGAACGAGGAAAGGAAGACGGAGGGGGAGATTGGCGCAGGAGATGGAATTCAAGCCGAAAAAAAACCCTAATTGGAGCTCCTTCAACTCCGATTGTCAACCTCGAGTGGAACCGAGGAGCTTGAATTGGAATTGCAACGGCGCTGAACGATGAAAAGGTCGAAAAAACGAGGAAAGAAAGATGGAGATGGAGAGTGGAGAAGGAGATGCAATGAAGCTGCAGCTGCGGAATTGGCGTGGGAGAGAGGTTGGGATGGAGAAGGAGCTTGAAAGCTCCCGGGGAATTTGCGAGAGGAGTGACGGAGAGAGTTGTGCTGAAGCAGCGCACATGGCGTAGTGCACATATTCACACGTGTCTACTTTTTCTTTAGTGTCTACTTTTTTCCCCTTAGGCTCATTTCCATGTAAGAGCATCCCCACCCGTCTTACAAAATGGATGACTTGTTTATGGTGGCTTGCAAAATTGCCCTACCCATCTTGCAGAACGGATGAATTTGTTAACTTAAGCAAGCAGGGTCTATAGTAGGTACATATTAGTTGTGTTTTTTATCATTTTTTATGAAGTGCCAAAGTAGCGATATAAAATGTTATAGTGATGCTCCAAATTTCAACATTCATCCACATATTGAATATGGAGTAGAAAATTTCAAATTTGTCCAAATCACATGTCCATAATTCTATTTTTATCCACAATCTTGCAATTTCATCCAAGATTTTTTTTTTTAATTCAAAGTTAATTGGAAAAAAAACTTCAAAGTTTGTTGCCATTTTCTAATGCAATTTGGCATCAACTAAAAGCCAAAAAGAAAGCCTTGATGCACATGTGTTAAACTAAGGTTTGGTTGAGAAGTCTACCTCTCTAACTATCCTTTGTTTTCCATTGAGAAGTGTTCCTTTTGAGGTTATGTCCTTTGGATTAGTGCAAAGAAGGCATGAAAGGCAAAAAAATTTAGAAATTTTAAATTTTTTAAAGATATTACGAAATATGGTTTTTCAATAAGGACACCCTAACTTTCAAGTAGACCTTCACCTATATGAAGTCAAACTAATTATAATTCCAAGGTCTCAAGGTTTGAAGGCTTTTGTTGCTACATCGGAAAAAAATGGACTCCATGTTATTGGGCCTTAGTCTTGGAGACTTGTGACCTCCCATTTCATGGTATAAAACTATTTTCCAAGAAAATTCCTAATTTCATCCAATCAAAACCTTCATAAATTTGGCCCCCGCACCTTTCAATTTGTGTAAACCGGGCCTAAGTGCATTTGTAGAACTTACCCTGGTCTAGCTTTTAAGCCTTTTCTAGTGTTTTTGATGAAAAGTGAAAGGTAAATGTGAGATCCCAATAAAATATTCTCATACGCTCAACAAAATTTGCATTTTTTTTTAGTTTTACAATTTTTCCAAACTCTCCTATTCATCTTCAAAATAACACATTGAAAATCAAATGTATTTTAAAATGGAATAGCTTTAAAATTAACAATGATGAGTTTCCTCATAAGATATCTTTTGCATTTTTACACCAATAGGCTTTCTATTTATCGGAAATATAAATAGTAAAGTAAAAGTGGGGAATCCAATCTTGGACACAATGATTTGCTATGATGAACTAATGACAAAGCATGTTCAAAATGTTTGAAGAGTATCACTATCATTAAGGCAAATAAGCTTGTACTGCCAATTTTGGGATGAAAAGTATACAATTCATGCTTAAAACTTGCCGAAATATTCTTTTAAGGTGGAAAAATTTCATTTTTCCTGGGATTAGCAACTCAATCAAAATGTTTTTTTCTTCAACGAATAATTCATTGAATTAGCCCCTCAAGGACCATTGTCCCCTCAGGGGACAAAATGGATTTCGGGCAAGTCCCTATGACCTCAATTTTAAGTGAAACTTTTTGAAACTTTCTCATAATATAGAAAAATTGATTAGCTTCGTGGAAATAGAATTTTCATTTCAATCGGTACCCAGGAGCAAAAGTTATGCCATCTTAAACATACTTTTCACATCACCGAGCAAAAAATAAATTCACAAAAATTTTAAATTAAATTTTAAAAAAAATTTCTCTTATAGATTATATTTTTTTTCTACATGTGAAGCTTTGATTCATTCCATTTGGATTGGTGATGTGAAAGTTATGAACAATCTTGTTTTGGGGGCAATATGAGCATCTTCTTAAAAAAAATACTTTGAATGCTAATATCTTTCAATCTGTATGAAACTTCATGAAATTTTTAACACTTGGTTTCAGAAAAGTAAAGTACAAGATCCTATGGTTAGATTCTAGAAAAAATATTTATTTTAGATTTTTAGGATGAATGCAGTAGGAATGATAGCTTTGAGTGTTTTTTCACAAAAAAATGGCTTGGTCCTTTAGGGATTAATCAAGAGGGAGATTTTTTTGGCAACTCCATCTAAACACTACTAGAGTATTAGACATGTGATAAGAAAAATAAAAAATTGTTTAGGTTAAGTGAACAAGAAATCCATCCTCTAAAACTATTATCCTCTATGTTGACAAACTATCAATCATTTACAAAACCGCAAGCACTCCTCACTAATTTCTTGACATTTGACATTATATAACTATTTACTGTTGTTGTATAAGAATGAATTACTTTTGAATCAATTATTGTTGTAATTAGGACTCATAAACCTTCATGTATATAAATAAAAGTATCTGTAGAAATATTGTTTGTTGACTTTGATAACCTTTAGAGTACCTTTCTTGGGGGTAAGGCAACCTAATTGTTAAGGTAACTTGATCTCACTATTTTGTGTAATAAACTTCAAAATTGAAATCCGGATAAGGCAAAATATGGATGGAAAATATCTGAATAATTATTGAACTTGCCTAAAAATTCTCTTTGTTGTTGTACAAATTACATAGAGCATTGCCACCTATCATAGCAATTTTAAAATGAAAGTGCTTCATTGATGCTTGAACCCTCCAAAAAATTCTTTCTCGGCATACCAAAAACTCTTTATTTGCTAGGGTTGGCAACCCTCTAAGTACTATTGTTTCTTCTACATATAGAACATTGACATAAGAAATAATGAAAATATTGCTAGTACATCACCAACTCCTATTTATGTTGGATTTGGTGAAAATTCACTTCCTTGGATTTTTTGTATGCCTTCTTTTTTGTTTTATTCTAGTTAAATTTAGTAACATATGTAGAAACATGTTACTTTTGACAAATTTTAACATAAAAATATGAAAGAATTTTTGTTAAATTTCTTGTTCTCCATCTTGGTAGATATTTGTTAGAACTTACTAAAATGTGTTAAATTTTACAAATTTTACAAGATCAAATAGAAAATTCAAGGAAATAGAATTTCACCAAATCTAAGGTAGTAAGGAGTGGTGGTTTTGTACTAGATATGCATCTTGATTTAAATTTGTACACTAGGGGGCTTAAGATTAGTTGGAAGTTAACATAGTAAGTTGCACGGGGTAAGAAACAAGTGATTCCTTTTCTAAAAAAGTGACTTGGTGTTTTCACATGATGGACTTTTGCCACTTATTAAAGAGAGATGTTCTTATCTATCAGGTTGGCAATTCTTCCATATAGTTTTTCTTTGTCTAAAAACATGACACATGTATAATTAATTGTAAAGGTATTTTTTGGCTTTGAATGTGCAAACTTGAAGGCTTGCAATTTATTGAAGTTTAATCATAGCTAGTTTAGAAAGGGATCTACAAGTGATTTACACTCTAAAACAAAGTAAACCACCTTTTTGACACAATGAAGTTTTTCCACAACAAAATAGATGCTCTAAAAAAATCATCACACATTTTCCAAAACCACAACATTCATAAAATTTTGGATGAAAATTGTGCAAGAGATGCTTGAATGCACTTTAGATTATACTTGCTACAACAAATAGTTCCTTTTCTTCTACAAATGATTTGTTGATATGGACAATGGAGTTTGTTTTGCTTTCACATACCAGACAACTTGCAATTGGTTGAACATTAAGATAGTAAGTTGCATAGGTAGAAAAGCATGTGACTACCCCCCTAAACAATTGACCTACCTTTTTGATAAAAATCCAAATTTTTAGTCTTGCTACACTCTAAACCCCTTACAATGACAATCATTATTTCTATCATATTAGTCATATTGGGGAGGCGCTATACTATAGAGTTGAACTAAAGTGCACAGAGGAGTTGGAAAGGACATTTATTTTTTAACATTTTCAAACATCCTCTCCAAATTTTGTCCATTACTTATTTTTAGGGTCTCAAAATCACAAACATGTTTTATAGAGATGAAAGTTAGCTTGATGTCCCTACCCTTTTGTAGTTCAAATTTTTTTGAACTTTTTTATTCTACTAGTGTATGTCTTAATGGAGTTTGAAATTCTACTTTGACCTCAATTCTTACTTTTGATTTACTTATGAATGGTTGAACTCCTACTAATTTTAATTTACACATCCCACACTATGGGTTGTTTTAGTACCTACCACCATGCTTGTATAAAGATCTTGTCTTCTCATCGCTTTACACTCAAAATAAGTGACTTTTGAAGCTATATAAGATAGTGAATGATCTAATATTTTGGTTTCTTTGCCTTTTAAACTTATTAAATTCAAAGGTGGAAGTTTAGAATAACCACCTCATTATTTTGTTCAAAAGATTGGGACAAAAGCTAGTTGGTGATGTCAATAAGCAACTCCCCCCACCCCTGAGTAATTGTCTCCTTGCCACCCCCTCTTCATATTGAGTCATGAATTCATGGGTATAAGAAAAATTATGTTTTCAACCTATGCTGAAAGCTTGCTTCATACTCTTGTTCATCCAAAACAACAATTTTTCCAAAAACTCATAGTGGACAAATCCAATTCTAAAAAGATTTGGTGGAGTGGCAAAGTACTCCTCGTCCCCACATCCCCAAAAAATTCAAACAATACAATAAATGAATATTTTCTTTTTTAGTGAGTTGTCCAAAATTGCTCTCTTACCAAAAAAACATTGTTTGGTCCTTTAGGGGTTAAGGGTCACTTCACACTATGACCAAAGGTTAAGAGGCCATTGATTTCCACCAATCACATAGCAAGACACAAAGAACTTAGTCCCTTGATGCTTCACACTAGAACACAAAGTTCGAAGGCCAATGCCTTCCCAAATGCCTTCATGGTAACATTTTTTGAGTAGGGTGACAAACTCTCAAAGGAAGTTTGGGTCGGACATAATAGAAACCCAAACTAGAGTCAAGAGGTCATCAAATTTTTTTCATAAAAATCAATTCAACCTAATTCTTTAGACCCTAAACAAAAGGGCCACTCACTCTTGCAATATCTCAACTTTGATGACCATAGTAAGAAGTAGCCCTAAAGAATTAAAAATGAAGTTCTAAAAATTCAAAGTCATACACTTATAGCATGCAATTGTCACATTGATCCTTTAAGGATGATGAGGACCAAAGTGTTCAATAAATGACTTCATTGTTTATTGTAGAAACAAAGAATTTACCTATTGGTCCAAATAGTTAGAGCATTTTGATGACTACTTTTAATCATGGGGGGCTACATCCTTCAAAGATTTACCTTGTCAAGACTTTGGAGAGACCAAAGTGGTGATATGGATGATTGAGGATCCTTCCATATAAGACAAAATTGTAGATGTTCATCTTTAGAATTTTCTACAAATAGGGTGGTCTTGCACAATAGTGACCTCCAATAAATTTGTTTGAAAAAAAATTTAAATAGATGATTACCACATTGACCAAACCATCGTTACAAGATTATGGAGACAATTGAAAGTGAGGTTTGAAAAATTCAATGTTGCACACTTGTGGCTTACCAAGGGAGAAATAACTACTTGTTCTATTTCTCACATTTGTCTATCTACATAGGTCACATTGGTGAATGTTAGTCATAGTAAGGTAGGAAGCTCAAAATCCACACAAGCTCTGAAACTGCCCACCTCCTCAAATGTAAACAGTTGGTACATGGGTTTTTTTCATCTTTACAGAGATGTACCAACAATGTCCATTTGAGGAGGTGGGTAATTTTAGAGCCCTATGCCATTTCAACTTCAAAAATTCATAACTAATTTCACAAAGCTCCAAAAATTATGAAACGACTTGGATTAGATGTCAACTCCACTTGTCTTTCAAGGAAAACCTACTGAAAAATATTTCAATAAGTTTCACCTCCCCCAAATTCAGTTCCAGCTCTTAGATGGGCGCTTTATGGACCTCCTACATTATTGAGATCCGTTCTTAACTGAGAACATCCATTCCCAAGAATCTTATCACAACATAGAATGTCATTAGCGTGTCAGATGAAATTTTGGGATATAGTGTGTAAGCAAGAGATCAGATCCTGAACTTGGGCATGATTGATGCCATGTGGGACAATTTACATGTGAATGTCTTTCATGTACAAGCGTGAACATTGATGCCTATTCCTGCATCAAGTGCTCGGGATTAGGTCAGTGTAACATCCGTCTGAAAGAATTTGAAAGAATGGCCTCTCCCTCTCCTCTGGAGCATCCTGAAACGTCAATCCTGGTCACCTCCTAAAACATATTTATCACTGCAGCTCTATGATTTGATTTCAATCGTATCATTTGGGTTGTTTCCAGCCACTAGTCAAAATCGAGTAATCCGGGAATCCCCTCGCTCATACCTAAAAGGGAAAAGAAAGTTTTTTAAGGGTCGATACTTTAGGATTGAACGCGTTGAAAGAAGTAAAGGTAACCCATGTCTTTAGGTGGATCTCCCGACAGAGCAACCTTGCAATCATTGAAAATCACCCAGCGACCGTCCTTCCGAATATGTGCAACATAGTGCCCACTTTGTGTCGAGGTGCCCATATGACTCACGAAGGCTAAAAGCTGATACTCTGCAGCACATGAACAAATGATTTAATAGAGAGAACTAGTAACATCGTTGCACAAAAAAATTATTTCTAGACAAGCAGCAGCATAAATATACAAATCATATCGGATCATATCTTGAAGATGACGTTTCAAGTTATCTGTGTGGAATTTGCATTGCTGCCACATAGTATGCCTTGAATATTTTAAAACATTAAAAACCGGGCTCTTACTTCCTGAGCCATCTGGGAGTTGAACTTCCGGCTGAGTTCCATGCGTGCCTGTTCCCACATCAAGTTCCATGGCTACTGATTCCTCGGGATGATTTAAGATCCACTCAGCTGCCCTCTCCATGTTCCCTCCCTGATTCATGAACACGTATGTAAGTAGAGACATAAAAGGAAATGCTGACAACATTGCATTGGATTACTTAAAACAGAACGAAATCATTGTTGTCTACCGTTGCTCTCAGTGCTTTGCGTGCCATTTCAGGCTCAAATCCAAACGATGTGAGGGTTTCAACATCACTCTCGTTTACTGGAGCAGCACTTGATACTTCTGTGTTCCCAGATGCTGCGATGGGGTCGTCAATATCTGGGCATCACCAACACCTCACATAAGCTTAGATGTTATGTGCAGCAGCTCAAATCCTTCAAAAATTATCCTATCATACGCAGGGTTTCTTGTTTTTAGTTCTTATAGCACGATTTCACAACATTTTAAGAATTGAACTTCCCAACACTGCCAGCGTAGAAAACAGAAAATAAAAGTTTTCATGAACCTGGATCATCCATATGAGTCAGAAGCCAATTCATAGCCTCTTCGACTCCAGTATTGAGCGTCTGAATGGCTGCTTTCTCGCACCGAACCCTAGGGAACCCAATATCCGTCAATTGCGACACAATGGCTTCATCTGCTGCTGGGCCAGCTTGCTCTGGAATTCCGTCTGTGAAAGAAGCACGAGTCTCCATCAATATATTTATCTCAAAACCACACATATAAAACAGTCCGGCACATTTATTAAACATAAATTTTGTTACAAACATTAATGTACATAAATATTGCAGTCATATACAACAATTCTCTTCTTCAAAGGAAGAAAAAATTAAACACATACTACGCATGTCGGGCTACATACTAGCAAAATTACGAAGAACAAATTCAAGGACAATTACGGTAGGATCTGTGCTGAGAGGAAAAACAGACCAGGTGTCTCAGGTAGAAGCTGCTCATCTGGCTGCATGCCATTACTACGCATGTCACTAATGTCTATCTCATCAGGCACATCCACAAAAACATCTGCAACCGAGTCACCTCATCAGTATTCAAGTTATACACTCATGACAAAAATGGCTATGAAGGGAGCTGATAACCTTCACTAACTGCGATTCCCAGGGAGCAGAGATACATACCAAGCTTCTTGGGGACCCACCCCGCTGCTAAGACAAACTTCCTCATGTGTAATACCAAATAATCCGGGAATGTGGCAAGTCTTGTTGTTCTGTCACAGAAAGTCAATTATTAGCATCGAAGGATGAAAAATATCAAGGCTCACCCTGACTGATAACTATTGACAACTGAGACAATGCCAACTCCAATTACCTTCAAATTTAAACCTGATTTTGTCTAAAACGAAAATCCTCTTTATATGATAATGTATTTGCAGCATGCTGTTGAAGGAATCCAGCGATCCAATAACTCATTAAACAAAATAACTAGACAAAACAGCGCATCGGCCATACTTGATTGCTGTTGTCCTCGCATTAATGGCGCTGCTGTAGAAATCTTGAACTTCCTCCGGGGCATAGAAACTTTCCAAACATGCGGCAAGTGGAATTCTAGGGCGGACTATCTCTTCGTCAGATCTGTGCAAGATGATCATTACATGAACATTCAGTTCCTGCCATATGGTCTCGTTCTAGTAGAGAGCAGTCCCAGGTTGAGATTCTTCTATGAGGAACTTATTCAGATTATGTCATCACCATTAAGAAAATATTTGGTAAGGTACTTAAAAATCCAGTTCTTAAAAATAACAAATGGAAATGGGCAAACGATTACAGGGCCAGCCAGACTGAAATCCGCAATGAAGGAACTACTTACGACTTCTCTCCAGCGAGCTCTTTCTCCGAAATTCTTTTCTCATAGGCCGCCACTTCATCTACACACAAAAAAACACCTCAGCAAGCCTACCCAAAGCTACGAGGGAGCAATTCCTCCGATACAGATCATTCACGGCACACTTCGTCACATTCATCAACATGTTGCCAAAGCATATGAAGAAACAAACTCGAAGAATCGATGGGATAGGTAATCAAACTTAACCAAACATGGGCCAAACGAACACACCTTTGTTGACAGCAGCTTTCAACGGAATGTTCAGCGAGAGGATATTGTCAGTCTTTCTTGTATATTTCACTTTCTTAGTTACAGAGCACATGATTCTTTCCTCCACACAGAATTTGAAGCACCGAGATGGGTCCTCCCCTGCAGCTGCGATATGATTTTGCTCCACCTGATCTAGAAGATGCTGAAAAAACTCCAAAGCATCCTGACAAACAACAACAGAAAGACACCAACAACGTCTAAATAGAAGAGGCTTGTATAAAATTACACACAAATCAACGCATCATGAATTGTGGAAATTGATATACTTCTTGAGTCATTCGTTACTTAATCCAAGCAGATCATCGCTAATATATGAGGAAGAATACCCCCCTGCACCTACAGATCAGAAACTCTCTTCTGTTGCGCCATAGTTTTAATCTTGATCATGCATACGTAAAATGTCAGGAGCGAAGTGACATAGCATACCTGCTGTCTGGAGCTTGCAAATTCTGGATGACCTGTGCCGATGAGAGACTTAAACATTCGAGGAGGAATGCCATCTTGTCCCTGCAGCATAGATGTGAGGGCCTGCATCAACAAAGTATGTGCTTAAATATCTGTACAGATCTAAAACGATGACTCTTTTCCAGGCACATCAAGAAAGTACATGACTTAAGCGCGCACCTTGAAAATTCACAAAGTGTCGAAAAAAACATCGAATGCGATCATAAGACATGAGCGACAAGACTCACAACCAAATTGAGAAAGATAAGTAGCACAACAGATGATGATCGCATCAGCAGCACAGCAAACATGATGCACTTCAAAACATAGGCTGCGTTCAATCCTTACGCTTTTGCCTTTTGGTTCCTCAACTGCCTCGTTTTCGAGCCCCTAGGATGATGCAGCAAGTATCTAACGGTTAACAACAGTGGAAAAGAAAATAACATACTCATGGAACATTCTGAAACGAAGTCCTGCATGTATCTCGCTGATAATGTTCAATTTGTAAACAAAATTATGCAGACATTTATATAGAAGAAGGCAATGGAGCGGGATAAATATAATTGAATAAGTATGCCAATTATACAGTCCACGTTGAATACCATACGACCAATCCAATCAAAACTCTGCACATGTTATATAGAGATCCACGTACCTTCTTTGAAGGAACTGCATACTTTCCAGACAAAATTCCGTGTGCTAACTTTGATCTGCGAAACGTAGAAATGTAGAATTGGTCAAAATACTCATGGAAAACACTATGCGCTACACTCAGCTCAGTCATTTAGAGTGTCGCATGATTGCTCAATTGTCGAACTGGTTGTGAGCTTGTGACAGTCAATTTCTAGGTCCGCAAACTGAAGATTGTTGTGCCAAACTCATTAACCGAAGAACATTACAACTTTACAACTTTAACCTTCTAAACTTTGAAAATGTAAGATTGAAATGGACATTAAATTTAAAGAGTTTTCTTTTCAGTACAGTGAAGAAAAAAGAGTTATAGGTCATACAGCTGCATATGAAGATCCAGCGTAGGATCCGCAGGTGCCTGCCTGAAGGCATCATCCAGCTTCACATTCTCATAGTAACTGCAAAACCCCTTCAGAATTCTGTCAAACTTTACTTACAACAGCAGCAAGTCCCTCCACTGCCAATTATAAATAAGCATCGCAAAATTGTGAATAAGAATGTCTATGATGCGTGATGTACCCATTATTATCAGGAAGAAAATAGAATAAGCAGTGTTTAATGAACAGCTTACTATCTTTGAAAATCCTTTGTTGAAAATACAGCTTGCATGACTGACGCCAAGTAGCAGCTGCATACACAGTGCAGTGTCAATGCACAGTAACCATAGGACAGAAACAAACAATAAAAGCAATGAAAAGGGTACGTTGCTAGAGTACCACAACTGTTGAATAATAGTTACTGGATGCACATATAGGACAGAAATGTCCACTTGCCCACTCGATTAGTAAGATATATACCTATTACCAAGATTGGCCAGCCCAGTAAAACCCGGGCCAAAGAGAGGCTCGAGTTCCTTCCCTTTCTCTTGGATCCTGTTCCAATCAAAATTGGTGTTCTGATCCAGCTCCCGTTCTGCAGTTGTCATTTCTGTCTGCAAACAATACAACATTTCAGTTGTCAATTTCTCACAGGCAAAGACATAACCAAAACATTACAGAAGCACGTGAACCTTCACTAGACGTGAACCACTGAAACAACTCTCAACTACTCTCTAAAGTCCCTTCCTTTCCTAGCCAAACAAGCCAGTTGTTGCCCTTGTGCAATGCTTCGCAAAAAAAGGAGTTGTCAACTAACATTGCACCATAAATACTGCTTATAAACAGTATCAGAGCCTCAAACTCAACATAACCTGATACTCCTTCAAAAATAAAAAGTAGACACTTATTATAGCAAGTGCACAGAGTCCCAGGCAGGTACAGCGCTCAATCATAAAATAACTCCTATACAACGGGGTAAGCAACGGGCACTCCGCAACGGGGTACCGATATTCTGTAGATGGAGGATTACTGTGGCAGAGCGACAAGTTCTTTGCAGTATTGAATCACATCCGTAATCAAAAAGGAGATATACAGAACCTTAGGATCGCCGCCAAGGCTATACAAGATAGCCGCGGAAGCAATTAAGATGGCCTTGTACACATTATACGAAAAATTCATCTGAAATAACTACGCACTGACATGATCAGGGAACATGATAAAAACATACCTTCCTCAAAGATGAAAAATCAATTCCAAAATGTGCCAGGTGTTCTGCCAGTAAAGGATCCTCCACAGTATCGTCCTCGGCATAACTATAAACGTCTGCGACACATCTTAGTGAAGTTAGGTTTGTACTCCCTAGAAGCTGGTAACAGCCATGCATTCACTCAATCAAATCAGAACAGATACGAATAACAAGTTAAACGCTTAGCATAAGGTAGAGCTTACGCGGAAAATCAAGAGAGGAATGTTTACCTGCCCCTTCTAAATCAGCTGTAATAGTCCCAAGCTTCACGGCCAACGGGTACTTTGTCTCTTCATAATGTTCCAAAGCATGGTTATTGCCTCCCGTCCCATCCCAGTTGCGACGACCACACAGAATCGTTCCATCTGTTAGGTTCATCCATAGATTCTCTGTCTTCTCGCATTTGGAGCACTTCCAGCCAGTAGGTGGTACTTTCACTCCATTTTTCAGTTGCTGCAATGACGAGGCATACGGGCTTACTTGCTTCTTATCAGCAGTCCAAGCGGCGACTTCCTCCTTTCTTTCCGCACCAACAGCTGCAAGTACTGCATCCACTGCCAGCCTGACCTGAATTACCAGAAAACTAGAGCCCATCAGAAAGAGCAAGAAAGAAAAGCAATCTCTTGCACTTGCCGAATTCTTCACTGCGTACTGCAAAGTAGATAGTTAAAACAGACGATGAAAACACTGTCTTAGACATACCAAGGCTCTCGAGAGAACATACACGGACTGTACTTCGAGTGATTGCACAACAGAGTCTACGCCAGCCAATAATCCATGAGCACTGTACACTAAAAGGAATTTAAAAATTTTCAAGCAGGAACTCATATAGAGGCCAAACTTTACCTTTTCTGGGAGTTCCACACTAGGATAAGGAAGTGCGTTGAATTCTGGTAATGTAACAATGCTATAAGTCACTTCGTACTCAGGTTCTTTAGAGTCGAAACCCCCTTCAACTCCTGCCATTCAAGAACCGTACTATGAAAAAAGAAAGTCTCCTCTATGTTGAAATAAAACAACAAAAACTCAATACTTATATGAACCATTAAGTATCAGTGTCACGACTTGAACAAAAGGTATTGTTTACACAACCCAAAAATTACGAACCAATGGACCATGCGTGGCATACGCACGAGCCAAGCATAACCACCTAATCATGACGCCAAGCCCGTGAAAGCAAATGTAGACATATTTTCTTGGCTTGAAGTCCATACAACACACGGAAAGTAAGTTTCAGAAAGTGAGAGTTCAGAATCATACCAATAGCCAGCAATGTAGGTTTCTTATGAGGCCGGCTCTCGCTGACCTGCTTCGGTAATTCTTGAATGTTCAAATAAACTGGATTGCCGGTCTTTTCGTAATTCCACATAACGTAATCTCTACCGAACGCCAAAAAAGAATACAAATCGACAAATAAGCCCCCATCCGACCTCTGCATTCAACCTCACAGACGGCGCTAGTTAGTTAAGGACAATGACAACAAGCCGGTAGTTCCAATAAGGATCTCAATCATATGGCTACTTCTAAATTATCAGGCACGAACATGATTGATTCAATTCATCTGTGAACTTCGGCGATTGCTATTGTTAATTTTTGCAACTAAGTCCACAGTACAGCATACGACCTGCTTCTGATCGTAATTTGTCGGAGTGGTACAGTGGCTGGTTCACAACAGTGAGATCAAGAGCTTAAATAGATCAGGAGTTCAATATGTAATCGGAATGGAAGATTGATTGTAACAACAGCTATAGTACATGCAAGAGATTCTATAGCTCAAGTGCTCTGTACACTTCGGCACTCGCTACGGTCAAATTTTGCAACCTATAATGCCAAAGTTCAGTTCAGTTGGATTAACTAAAATCAGAACGGCTGCTTCGATGAGTATCAACCTTCCACTCCAATTACATTTTAAACTCCTAGTCGAGCTGAGCTATTAGTGTCACTGATCCGAAAACAAAATTTTCACGAACCAGACACTGAAACACTCCGAACCGACAGATGGCGGTAATTAGAAATGAAATAAAACTCGTCCTAAATTTAAAGCACCAGCAGAGCTCTAGCAAGAAGAACTCGGACAATTCAATACACAGATATTTTGAAGCATCAATCAAGCACAGATTCATGACTGCAATCAGAGGGTTACTTCGAGGGTAATCCAACTTCCACTAGAATCACCTATCGAAATCCTAGTCGGAGTCAAGCTATTGCTGTCGCTTCAAAATTTCAAAATACATGAAGCAAATGCTGTAGCACTCCGAAGCAACAAATGGTGGTAATTACGAGCGAATCACTGTTCATTCTAACTTGCGAGCTAAAGGTCCAGCAATAGTTTCGCAAACAAGACCTCCGGAACACCTGCTCTAACCCTAAATATCCTTTGACAAATTAAGTCCGGGAAACGGAACGTAAGCTCCGAATTCCAATCACTCAATGTCCCCTACTCCACTCAGCTTCTCTCCAAGGTGCACCAGATGCATGAAAAATCCAAGAATTACTACGAATAAGAAACAAACCGATTTCAAACCAACAACACTGAACATCAAAAACCATACAGACAGTAAGAGCTAACACGCATCCGAATTTCTTTTCTTAAAAACGACACTCGCTGACTTCTCACCGGAGTAGAAAACGAAACACAGCATTCTTGCTTGTAAATCCGATTCGAGGCCTCGGGAATGCGCACTTTCGACAAATGCGACCTCAACGTCTCCATGAGTTCTGTCCCACGCTCCTCCCAATCTCCAGCTCGCTTCCGCAACGCAATCTCGGCGGCGGCGGCGGCGACGACGACGACGTGCTTCAAAGGGTGGTGCTGCTGCAATGAAAACAATGGCCCCTGAGTTCCACTGCGAGGGGAAAGAACTTCACTTCTCTCAGATCGACAAATGGCTGCGCAATCGGCAGAGTTAAGTTACTCGTAGTCACTTCGATAATGAATGAGACGTGGTTGGCGGAGGAAGATATCGGACAGCACGTTGGGTGAGGTTGCGCTGGAAATTGACGAAACCCTAGGAAAGCGTGATGGCGAGGACGACGAAGACGAAGACGAAGTAACGAACGGCTTTTGACAAAGATTAGGGATTTTCAAATTTGAGGGTGACGTGGAGTGAAGTGTCAGCCACGTCACAGTCTTCGGTGGGGGTAAAGGTATGTGCAACACTCTCCTAATTGCGTCATCTATCTACTACAGTACAAGATTTCAAACTGTATAAGATTTCAAGATTCCAAGATGGCACAATTAGGCGAGTGTTGCACATACCTTAATCCCTAAAGGATTGTGATGTGGTTGATACAACGTCCAAGATTTCAAACTTCAAAGCTTAGATGGTTGTAGATAGGTGGCGCAATTTAGGAGAGTGTCTCTTTTAAGGTGCACATATCTTACTACTCAAGTCTTGCAAGGGGCAAGGAAAAAAGGCTTTGCGTTGACAAACGCTAGAAGTGACAAAGTTTAAATAGAACCTTACTTGAAGTAAGACTAATAGGTGTTACAAGGTCAGAGCTTTATGAAGTTGAGTTATTTAGTGGCTTTGAACTATAGGAGAGGAAGCTTTCTATTGATACAAGCAACCTTTATAAAAGTTTGAATACTTGCTTTACATAAAAAAATGAGCCAAAGCTACAAGGACAAAGTCTCATGTAGTGTAGCTCCTTGTTTTCAATTTTTCAATCGAACTCTTCATTTAAACACTACAACATATACACAAAAGTGGACTTGACCCCAAATTTTTCACATTGTAAGAAATACTATATAGTTGTAATAAGGTTGAATGTGAAACTTATTTTCAATATACAAATGAAATTTGACAAATTTGAATTTCATGTTTGGACACTCAAACACCATATTACATCAAGATGCTTGGAAAAAAAAAAATTGACCACCAACAAGATAAGGGTGCAGATTTGTATAGTGGGGTGACAATCAAAATGGCGTTTATGAATTTGCAATGAAGGAAATTTCACATCTACCAACTTTGACAACATCCCCAAGGGCTGAAAATTTGGTATTTTACCACGAACTTCTTTACACAAGATCATCTCTAAGTTAATAACATGTGTAACAAATTTAAAGGCCAAAAGATTCACCAAAAAAAATATATTAAAAATCTACCAACATGTGTAGCTATGAAAAAAATTTCATTGTTGCCAACTTTAACAACCTCCCAAGGATAGAAATTCTTTTCTTTTTGCCATAAAATTTTTGGAACAGCAAGTTCCCTACATTAATAACATATGTTCCAAATTTCAAGGCTAAAAGATCAATACAAAAAAAGATATTCACAATCTACCAACATGTGTAGCTATGAGAAACCATTTCACTACTACCAAGTTTGACACCCTTCCAAGGGATGAAATTCTTTTTATTTACCATGAAAATTTTTTCACAAGATAAAATCTATGTTAATAACATTTGTGACAAATTTCAAGTACAAAAAAGTCATAGAAGAAAAGATCAATATTCAAAATCTACCAACATGTGTAGCTATGAGAAACCATTTCACTATTGCCAACTTTGACACCCTCCCAAGGGATGAAATTTTTTTTTTAGCATGAATTTTTTCACAAGATATTCTCTATGCTAATAACATGTGCGCCAAATTTGAAGGTCAAAAGATTTATACAAAAAAAGATATTCACAATCTATCAACGAGTATGTTCTCCACTTGCTGCAATCACTGCTTCTAACCTAGAGGGCATAGAATGACATATTAATTGAAGGAGCTTTGTATCACTGATTAACCTACACTCTCTTTTAATAACTGCCTTCAAGTCATTTGAGTTTTTAGGGCATATTGGGCCATGTTGTATAGCATCTTTCAAAATCTTCCGAAGGTTCTCAATTGGATTGAGATTAGGAGAGTTTGTAGGCCAATTGAGCTTCTCTAGAAGGCGTGCTTGTCTCCATTCTTCACATAGTTTGCTAAGATGGACAGGTGCGCCATCTTCCATGAGCAATCCATGTAGCACTCTTCCCATGAAATGAAGCAACTTGCCATTGTAGACCACTTCAACAAAATCCTTAGTGAAGCGTTGATCTTTAGGCATAAAAATAAGTTGTGATTTTTGCCTTCCAGCAAATGGGCCCCAAATCATCAAAGAAGTTCTCCCACTCTTAAAAGTTGGAACTATACAACTTGATGAATAGTGCTCATATGCATTTCTCCAAACATGAACTTGTCTAGAATTTTTTTCAACTTCAAAGGTAGACTCATTTGTCCAAACAACTCGCTCCCATTCTTCTACACTCCACCCACAATACTTTTGAGCAAAAGCCAATCGCTAAGACATGTGACGAGGTGTCAAGAAACTAAGGTTTTTTTACTGCAATTCAACTGAAAATGCCACTCCCATGTAAGACCCTTTGAATAGTTCATCTAGACACTTGAATAGGACACATACTAGTGATCTCTAAGAGTGTCAAGTGACCATGAGTTTTTGAGACATATATAATAGCACAAACATCTCTATCACTAAGCTTCTTGGCGTGACTTCTACCACAAGGTTTACCCTTGTAGGTTCCATCTTGAAATTTCTTCACCAACTTTTGAATTGTTCTAATTGTAACTCCAACAATAGCTGCAATGTCAATTCCCATCTTCCCTGCCTCACTCAAACCTACAATGCGAGCACAAGTTTCATCTAAAATAGCCAACATCTACAAATTTTAAAATGCTAATTAGATCCAAAAATTTCAGTAACCAACCTCATGCACTCATCACTCAAACCTTAATAAGTGATCACCCATCATCCATGATCCAACCCTCACTCACTCATTCTATAGCCTCATTCATTCACTTATCACATCCTTCATGCACTCAATCATCACTTAGGCTACTCATATTTACAAACCTTCAATCTTCTACTTAGAAAAATAATCACCCATCACTTGCCTCTCAAATCATCAAAAATCCTAGTTCCTGTAATGCTCACTTCTAATTGCAAGCATTCATATTGAGAGGAAAAAGCTTCTTCATGCATGTATGGTGTCCAATTCTTGAACAAGTGCATTCTTTGAAATCTAACAAGTGCACAAATCTAGATTTGGATATCCTTGATTTTGTTGAGAAGCATTTCTATTTAGGGGTTGCATTACTTGGATAATTTCAGTCTAGAAGCATGAATGTCCAAAATACTTCAACATTTCTAGTATGTCCTTCAAATGTTTCCCACAACTACATACATTGGTAGATTGTGAATATCTTTTTTTGTATAAATCTTTTGACCTTCAAATTTGGCGCACATGTTATTAGCATAGAGAATATCTTGTGAAAAAATTCATGCTAAAAAAAAAATTTCATCCCTTGGGAGGGTGTCAAAGTTGGCAATAGTGAAATGGTTTCTCATAGCTACACATGTTGGTAGATTTTGAATATTGATCTTTTCTTCTATGACTTTTTTGTACTTGAAATTTGTCACAAATGTTATTAACATAGATTTTATCTTGTGAAAAAATTTTCATGGTAAATAAAAAGAATTTCATCCCTTGGAAGGGTGTCAAACTTGGTAGTAGTGAAATGGTTTCTCATAGCTACACATGTTGGTAGATTGTGAATATCTTTTTTTGTATTGATCTTTTAGCCTTGAAATTTGGAACATATGTTATTAATGTAGGGAACTTGCTGTTCCAAAAATTTTATGGCAAAAAGAAAAGAATTTCTATCCTTGGGAGGTTGTTAAAGTTGGCAACAATGAAATTTTTTTCATAGCTACACATGTTGGTAGATTTTTAATATATTTTTTTTGGTGAATCTTTTGGCCTTTAAATTTGTTACACATGTTATTAACTTAGAGATGATCTTGTGTAAAGAAGTTCGTGGTAAAATACCAAATTTTCAGCCCTTGGGGATGTTGTCAAAGTTGGTAGATGTGAAATTTCCTTCATTGCAAATTCATAAACGCCATTTTGATTGTCACCCCACTATACATTTATCCAATAAGATGAACACTTTGAAAATTGAAAAATATGAATTACATTGGATTAGATAGTCCATGTTTTTTAATTATTTTTCAAGAAAATGTTATTAAAAGATGTCTATAGGTGGGCAACCCTTTGTAAACCTAGATCAATTCTTAAACATTTGCTGAATAATAAATATCAACGTACATGGATTGCGGAAACATGGCATGGGGATTTCAATACCTTCACGTGTTTCAATTTGAACATCCTGAATTTCTCCCCTTTAAACTTCTAAGGACAAAGAAGCCCATATTTACCTACATTTAAAATCTCCTCACAAAGGTTTCAAAAGTTGAGGTAACTATGTCCAAATTTTGAAAAATAGATATTCTTTATTCTATTTAGATTCTACTATTTGACCTTCATGGTCAAACATGCAAAATTAGTAACAATGTGAAGGTCAAATAGTAGAATCTAATCAAAATAAAGATTATCTATTTTTCAAAATTTGGACATTGTCACCTCAATTTTTGAAACCTTTGTGAGGAAATTCTAAAACCTTATGGAGATGTGCATTGCAAGAAAGATGTGCATATGGATGTTTCCTACATATTAACACAATCAATTAAAAAAAATTCATCACTAATGATTTCCAATCAATTATCATGTAAAACTATGAATTTTAAAAGAAATAATTCACCAAAAATGGAGTTTTACTTTATTGAAACCCAAATTTGATATGCTTGATTGGAATTTGCATAAGAATTGAATATTGATTAAGCAAGACAAAAAATGTCAATCATATTATATATTATTTAAAACTGTTTTGAATGGCAGAATTGTGTGAATTGTGAGAGTCAGTGATTTACTATTTAGATCTAAAATTCACGCTGCAAGGTAGATACCCGAATTTTGAGAGTTACAGCAATGCAGGAATATTTTTGGCTCCAACAAATGGTACCAAGATCATTGAAACTGATGAATTGGAAAGGAGCAGTACAGTATCGCATTACCGAATATCAGACATAGAGAACATGTCTCCATTTTATATCAGCTTCAATTTTCAATTAAATTAAACAGGTATTCTATCATCACCTCACACCAAATTGGAAAACTTGACACATACCACACCGAACACCAAATCCTTTTGAAGACCAATTCAATATGATTGGAACGAAACCGAAATCTTGCTAAAGCCTAAACCTAGTTCCCAAGTCTTCAAAAGTTGTCACCATAAATGAATACCACCACCCGATTTTCATACAAGGAGCGAGTGTCACAAATGGATCCATTTCAAAGGGTCGAGTGCTTCTCCATTCTTGCGAACTGCAAATGCAACATTTAACACAGAAAGCTAAACTTAATATCAAACGTTGATTCTATTTATGAACCGGAACTCACAAAAGTTGATTATTCATTGGAAGTTGTAAGCAGCAATTGATAAAAGAAAAACATTCTCCACGCTTCAAATATAAGCAACATCACAACAGTGCCCCTCATTATATTTAGTTTTTAATAGACTAACTTACTAGGCATTAGATTGATACAATCCTCAAGTAAAGGTTATAATAAGGTACTCTCAGTGTCACGCAAAAGGCGTAAATGTGATGATATTGTCATGGGCATTAACTTGATGATACATTGGCAACTATTAAGTGACCAGTAAACCAACACTAACTTAAAATTGATTAAATATTATCATAATATTGATCTAGTTGTCTATAAAATTAGCATTAACTGGCCATAATTAACTTTGAGACTGATAGGAGACCTTTTGAGGTGAACTACCCAATGATTAAAAATAGCGTCAAAAGCAATAGCATCAAAATTTCCCACCTTCAAAGTGCAGATGTGGGCCTGTCGCGCGTCCAGTTGCACCAACAGCTGCCACTTGCTGCCCCTTTACCACTTGCTGCAGGCAACACAAGCACACACCGAGTCAATACCAGTGGCAAGAAGAAATATAAATAGCATCAGATAGCCCAGAATAAGGTAAGAACCCATTCCAGAGGCTTCCAGTCACTTTTTTTGAGTGGTTTGGATTATTAAAATGGAGTCTCTTTTGATGAATCTTATCCTTGTTTTGAGAGGAATAGAATGCATTGACGTATGGATTATTTTGACACCATATGAAAGTGTTATGAACCGTTGAAGTTTGAAGTAGTAGTGTACCAATCACTAGTAGTGTACAAATTCAGACTACCCTTGAACTGAGCATTACAACTACAGTGTATCTTACGGATGCATCTTTAACTGGAATAGAACCTAGAAGTATCTCAGTTCTTATAAGTCACGTGTACGCATGACACTTGCATTATAAAGGGATGACTTCTCAGCCCAACCAAACGCGATTCAAACTTTCACATGAAAGCTGCAGAATAAGCAAGAATTGATGGCTTAAATTCAGAGTCACTAGGTCTAACATGAACTTTGTACCTGCCCCACGCGGGAATGAATAGCACAGCAATGTCCATATCTTGTCACGAACCCCCCTTCATGCTGGATGGTCACCAAATATCCATATCTGCAAAGGCACCAGGGGTGTCAGTTCAGAGGTGATTGTAAAGATCAGGAATTACTGTAACTATGGAGAACACAGTTGTGGAACGTCAACCATATCTTTCAGGAGCTTGCCTGTGCTTGAACCAGAAGCAAAGTCAACTTCACAACATCAACTTGCCATCCGTTCCTCAAAATCTGGACTACATGTAAGATCCACAATAACCAAAACAGAAATAATGACAATCTGACATGCATGAGAATGTCAACCAATAGTAACTGAGAAGCATGATAATTAGAATGATAACTCACCCGCCACTCCACCCAGCAAAAGTTACCGTGCCTCTGTCAGCTGCCAAGATTGGAGTTCCAGGATCGGCCGCTACATCAACGCCCTTAAAGAGGTACCCAAAATTCCAACCCTCAGTCTAGGTATAGTTCCAGTTTGAGCTGACATGGTGCATTAAGTTTCTCAAAGCACAAAGAAATTCACCAATTTATTAAACGAGAGAGGAATTACATACAACCGCATATCGTAGTGATACTGAACGTAGATTACAGTCCTCACAACCCTTATCAGTACATGCAGAGAACTTTTGTGAGATGCTGAACTGTGCAATAAATAAAGAGCATTACTTACGTATGCAATTGGATTCCCACAATATAATTACCATACTAATCCTGATACGCATAACATAAGGACCATTACTCCTCGACACTGAATGCATAGATAACAAATTCAGAAGCACAAATCCGTTGATCGACTTACCTCGTGAAAAGCACCCCAACGCCAGCCATAAGTACTGCTCACAAATCTGCATTCATTACCAACTTCAGTTCTTATAAACTTCTCTTAACGACCGACAATATGCAGCATCTCAGCACCGACATTCAGACGCGAGGAGAATA
Organism: Straminergon stramineum; assembly: GCA_963920665.1. Lineage (NCBI taxonomy): Eukaryota > Viridiplantae > Streptophyta > Bryopsida > Hypnales > Calliergonaceae > Straminergon > Straminergon stramineum. The sequence continues at coordinate 17,143,686 of OY987272.1, forward strand.
AGCCAGGTAAGACATCAATATTCCCAAATCACCTCAGGTGCAGAGCTCAGTTACATTATAGATAATCAAACGATAATTGTAAAGTAAAATTGAGCACAAAAAATGTACATAGTCATACCCCTCTGTGACAGGCGAACTGAACCGCATCCACTTATCTTGCACAAGCTGAAATCCCTTCCGTTTTCTTTTCCACCGACCTGATGCATTGATGTTCCAGGATCACAGGCAGGATTGTGAGGTCCATGCCGGCAACCAGAGAAGCTAACGAATACATGAACACATAGGTAAGAATCATACAAACTAGCACCCTATTTTTAACTCTCCAACCTTTCAATAACACAGATCAAGATAACATTCCTGAAACATTGAACAGAGTGGCTCCAGATCCTCATATAGATCGCATGTCAAAGCCAATAGTCACACAGGAGTGAGGTCTCAAAATTGATACTTAGCCAAGTTGACATTAAAAAGGTAAAACACCTTCAAGTTTTAAATTTCCAGATGTGAGTTGATGCTTGAGAGTCTGTTCTGGACCTCCAACTCCCAGCCCATATTGGAAACCCGCACGTTGTCTTGAAAAGAGTAGCCGGCCGGTGCGCCGTCGACCTGATCGAATCTCTGGAAGTTCCCTGGATGATGGGCCTGGAACAAACAAAAATAATCCTTCCTTTATGCTCTCAGAGTCGACTTGCATAGATTATACTTGTTGAAAAAAATCTAGCAGTTGCAACCAAAGAAGTACCTTCGGACACAGCGAGAACGTCGCCCTCAAAAATATTCTTGTTCCGCAAGTTGTTCATCCTCTGCAATTCCTCTGAACTAAGGCTGTACAGAAAATTGCCAAGAAAAAGGTCAAGAAGGCATCTTCAACACAACTAGCTAAAAGTAGAGTTCCAAAACTACCCATTCACATTATCAACACTTCTAAGCAAATACTTGATATTACAAACATTGCAGACATTAGAAGGTTTATATCCATCCAGGCAATAAGATTTAAAGATCTGCTCCTCACCCATGTTCAGAGGCAATATCAGTCAAGGTATCTCCGTATTGAACGCGTACAGTTTCTAGACGGGGAATTGGATGGACCCTCTGAGCCTTCTGAGCCCGGGGGCATGCACTCATCACAGGTTTGACAGACTTGAGAGGTTGCAAAGAATTTCCCGAATCACAGTCAATTGAAGCATTCCGTTCTCGTAGACTGGCCTTTCGACCAAGCACCGCGAGCTCTGCACTACGCCGATCTATCTTCAAAACACTGAGACAAATCCCAACGATACATCAGATAAAAATTAAGATTCCTTCATACCATGTTCCGTAACTTTCAAATCTGTAATGAACGACAAGTGAGTGGCTGACGAGAGTTTGAGAAGCCTAGAACTGATTACGAAAGATTGTAAACGGAAGCACGTGGACCCTGTTCCACGGTTCGATTAAGCCAAGAAAGAAAGGCACAAATAGAAAAAGCTGCCACCAGTGTAAAAAAAACATCCTGTCACTCATCCCAAAATTCGATTTGAAAAATGGAACTGATCTATGAATGAACACATCTGAGAGGTGTCCCACAAACCTGCCGGAGTAGATGACATCATCTTTCAGGTTGTTAAGTTTCTTCAACGCATTTACTGTTGTCCCATACTTCTCTGCTAGCCATGCAAGCGACTCTCCGTCGCCCACTCTGTGCTCCCGATTATTATTACACAAAACTTGTCCTAAAAGGACAAGCGTTTTACTAAGACTCATAATCTCAGGCCTCAGCAAAAATGATGTCAAAGTAATTCTTGTTGAGAGCTCCCTGTGCACAGAGCTGGCTTTTACTCTTGAAACAGTCGTCCGACTAGTTGATGGGGAGGAGGTATAGCAACTGTTATCGCGAGGTATCGATATCCGACTGCCCACCCGTAGACTATCAGGGTTCCTCAGACTAGGATTTGCACTCAAAAGAGTCCTGTCACAAAAGGCACCCGTGTAGATTCTCAAGTTTAAGAACTAAAAACTGAAAAGTTCAAATAGCTCGAACATAATGCTCGAGATCAGCTCTCTTCTAGCAAGTCCACATGAATCAAAAATAATCTGCAACTCTATAGCCACGCTCTGGTAACTGCAAAACTTTAAGCGCCAACTTAAGCACAAGCTGCTACTAGTTTCCCGACTGGGTCTCAACCATTACATGCATTGCCTTCCAAAAATTGAAAGCTGATTACGTTATTGAATATAAGCTCATCTGCCAGTCAATCCCAGTAGTAGGTGACTTCAACAAACGTCTAGACCACAGGGTGAAAACCTACCGGTTTTTGAAATTTCCAGTTATGTGTAAACTGAAGAGGACAAGTGCCGGATAAAGACCCAGTGGAATGTAATCGCACATTCGATGGTGTTCTGCTTCACCGAGTGTTTAAAAGTCACAACAAATAAAAAAGAAATGCAAGAAGCCAAGAAAGGGTGCACCGATTAACCTTAAGTCAACATTATGACGTCGTCCGATATCATAGAGCCAATCGCCTCGTTGCACTACATGCTCGGTACATGATCCAACGGCAGTAGCGGAACTCATAGCTGTGGAACTCACAATATCAAAGTTCTCGCTTAACCGGCTCCTCGTCCCAATTGTGGGCCTGGACACCACTGGTGATCCATGACTATGCAATCCTACTGCTGTCTGCAATTGCTTTCTGGGAAGGTTACAACACGTAGGGAAACTAAATGGATGCAGGAGTAGACTACAAGAGGATACGCAAAGGATGAGTACTGAATAGACTATAATGACTTTGAGCCTGGTGGTGAACAATTGACCACAGGCTTTCCACTAACCCTTACATTTTCTTCAGTTTCTTACAAATTATGTGCTATTGAAGTGACAGTTGCCCAATACTCATGATAAGCAATAGATGTCGGGATTTCAAAAAAATGTTGTTCTCTTTGCTTCTGCACTAGTGTCCGCGCTTAACATGCTTTGTGAGAAATTCACGGTGCGAGGTCAAGCATACCTGATCGTTTTCAACTCCCGCGAGCTTGGGAGACAGCCACTTGAACATCATCCTCTCGCATACTCTCCCAAGATAGCTCTTCGTCGGTTAGATCAAGCTTCCCTGTTTGCACATCTGACCTCACTCTTCTCTCCACAACAACTATAATTATCAGTAACCGCAAATTAAAAATGAAGAGACGGAAAATCATACACAGGTTATTCTCCAGGATCAATTAGAACATCTTTCCCGAAGACTCGATTGCCTTCCCCACAAGGTACAATCCATTGCCGAGGAGATATACAGGAAGAACTAATTCTTCTCTCTCCGAGGGCAGGACAACCCCTGCATTAAACGAGTTCTTCAGGGAGCATTCGCCCCGACATTGCACACTGTTGTTCTCTGCTTCTGACCCGAAAAGAGTCAGAGAATCAATACAGAAAATCTTCAAAGATCGTGAAAAAACTCAAGCCTAACGAGACATGAATCGACTTGCCCCCCGTTTCAGCAACTTTGGATATGGAAACATCCAAATGCTAGTGCTACAACAAGTTTCAAAGCTACAATATCTCACCACACTTCAATTTGCAATCCCACACAACACTCAGGAAGTCGCAAAGAAGAGTAAATACAGGTGGAATACAAGGCGTCCCCCCCAATGCAAGAACAGCGCAAACCGCCAAGAGACCAACACCCTTATTCGATCCACAAATCGCACCACGAATCCAAAATTAAATCTGCAGTCTCCAAGAATAAGCAATGAAAGCCACAAACGAGAAGAAATTGAGCTTACCAAGGCAATGCGCGACGGATTGGATAGGACCCAAATTGAAGCTCCAGAGTGCTCAAGGCAGCACCAATTCAGACAATCAAAAGCTCAGACGACGTCCACGTGATAAATGGCATTCACAACGAGACTGACTCGGCGAGTACGTTACGAAGCAGGGGTGAAGTGCAATGCTGGTAGCAGAGATGGCAACGAAGCTCATCTCTCCGACGACTCGGCAATGACGCTCCTGGCTCGTCTGTCCATATCCGAAATTAGGGTTTCAGAATCCTCCGTTCAAAACACTTCCGTAAGCACCGAGGGTATCTTACCGTGGCGTTCACAACAAGTTTGATGACAAGGTGGAGTGTAAATTGGGGGGAATTTTGGGTTTAAACCTTAAACCCTTTCACACCATAATGTTTTTTGAAATTTTGTACATCTTTTTTCTTATATCTTTAAACAAATTTATTATTTACCTCCATAAGAGAGAGAAAGAAGTCCAATTCTTTTTGGAATTGGCATACTTGAAGAGTATGTTTGTCGTCAAAGGTCCTACAATAAGGTCTATAGGTCAATTGTGTGTAACAGAATGTCCACATACCTCTTTATTGCAATAACATCAAATTGGTCATAAATAAAAGATGTCTTTTAAAGATTCATGAATTGCTTTTGATGGATGAAACATAGTAGGATGGAATGACAACCTAAAACACTTTGTTCATTGTTTTGAATCACTTATGGACGTCATAGCATTGAGGGGGTAACCCTTTAATACTTGATTGTTTTTTGAATAATTGCACACTTTTACTTATATCTTTGCACACATGTATTATTTATCTCTAGTCATCAAATGGATCATCAAAGACGGTTATCATTTATATATTCAAACATCACTTTGAATGAATGAGAATTTTTTAGAATGAAACATCTTATTAACATACTTTGTTCATCATTCAAAATATGGACTTCAAAGCATGACGAATAAATGTAAGGTATGGACAAATCTTTCTATACTATTATATATGATATTCTCAAGTCTTTTGAAATTAGCATTAAAAAGAGATGTATAATATGAATTATTATTATTTATTTATTTAATCAAATTTCTAAAAATATTGAAAGATTTTTGTTAGATCAATGTTGAAAGGATTTCACTTCAATGATTCACTAAGAATACAATCCATACATTTTATACTTGAATCTTGGTTTATATTGTTCTAAATTTGTAAAGTTTTCCAAATGATATAATATTGATTTTTTTGAATTATTTAAATTCAAATTATTAAAACTTTATGTATGTACTAGGGTTTTTAACAAAATAAACACTTAGAACCTTGATGGATTTTTATTTTCTTACATAAAATATAATAGAGTTTTTTAAGCAACCATTAGCCTTTTATGATAGGAATAATCTCCTTGTAAACTCAACAATATCCATCATTAATTTCTTAGAAGCTTCTAATTAGATGAACATTGATTTTGAAGAGACTGAATGCTACGTATATGTCATTGGGCATTAAGGATTAAGAAGAATTTCAAACCTAAACTAGCCTTGTGAGGTCAATCATTCCATTATTGAGTACATTCCCACCATGAAAATAGAACATTAAATTGGAAAGGTCACAATTTGAAATTTCTTGTAAGTACTTGCATCAAGAGAGAAATTTTCATTTGAATTCCATATGAAACATGCAATGGTGGGTGGATTTTTTTTTAAGCTTGAAAAGGGTATATTTATTTCAAGGGTTAAAATCTTCAAAATACTTAGATGGTGGAAGGTACTAGTAGTCAAATCTTCAAAGTAATCAAATAATCAAATGAAAAAAAGGTAAAGTTTCTTGAATCTCTCTAACTCATCCTTTGAAGCTTGCATTTCTCCCTTTTGTATGCAAAAAATTTCATTTATCAAAACAATATTTATCCACACATGATTGATATTCTAAAACCTCCTTAACCCCTACAGGACTAAGGAGCCACCTAGGGGAAGGGTGAAACTCTATTGGCTCCATATTTTGGAATTTTTACTTGAAATTTTAGATTTATTCCCAATCATTATAATCTTCATAAGAAGCATTGTTTTACATCATTCTAATGAGTATTGCAAAGTTCTAAAGACATTTTTAAAAGCTAATAAAATAATACTTAAAAAAATATTTAAAAACTTTGTTTGATACTATAAATCATTGACAACTACATAACTACATCATAACTTTTAAAACATTCAATTTCAACAAATGAGATGAAAGTTTTGAAGAACAATTTTGTAGGAAATGAAGGTATGAAAAACACATGAAGGTGATTTTGAATCAATTTTAAAAATTTCCAAAAACAAAATAAAAAACACAAGATATACATTGCTTTCTAAAACATTTCCACTAAACATTGATCTTGTAAAAATTGCATGTGGCCATGTGCACCTTTGTGGGGGACTAAAATACAATTGCATAAAAATTAAGCATAAAACATACATGTTGTATATTACTGTATAGGATATTTCAATGAAAGTTGTATATTTGGCATATCTTTAAAATGTTCACGTGAAGAATTATAATTAGGAACTATGAACCACTTAAACAAATGTAGTAAGAATAAATGACATTAAAAGATATATATTGCAAAGAAAACTCATGTCATTCATACTATAGGTAAAAGGCCTATCATGTAATATCATCTTATTTCCATATAGTATTATAATGCCACTACCATGTCAAAAATTCATAATATAAAAGCATCTAATCAATCTTACAATAAATTCAAAACTTTATAATATATAGTTCAAAAAGAAGAATGGCTTAAGGTTTGAATTTATGGGTCAACTTAATGAAGTCCAAAAACAATTAAGGATCTATGCATATGCCTAATCTTCTACAATAAAAATAGCATGGATTGAGGATATCATGTACATTTCTAATTCCTTGGTTACAACAAACTTAAGATGGAGTGAGAGAGTCAAACACATGCCTAATCTTCTATAGTAAATATGATTGAGATGGAGTGAAGGAGATGGACAACATTCAATATTTTATCACATTTTTTATTAAACTTGGATAGCAAACTAGGCTATGTGTTCAATACAAAACTCCACAAGCCACTCGATGTTCATTTGAAGGTGGAGGAACCCATATCTTTATACATGTAGAGAGGTAGGAGGTACAACAATCAATGTGGGATATATAAGGGCATAATTATGGAAAGGAACTTTCCAACCACATGTTGAATTTGGTCTATAACTTTTGATTGGAGGCTTCAAATCACAAATGCATTTTCGGAGCCAAAATTTAACATAATTTCTACCTTTTTTAATTAAATGTATTTTGAAGAAAGTGGTTTCACTATGAGTAAATAAGGTTTGATATTTTGCTCACAACATAATCATTCCTTTTGACTTGATTGAGGGAGGTTAAGCTCTTGACCTCCTACATTCGGCTCACATTGATTATTGTATCTCCTACTTCCCCAGATATATAAAGGTTGAACTTCAATTTCCCTCCTCCATGTTACAAACATTTAGTGCCTTGAAAAGATTTGTGATACACATGAATATCATATTTACTTGCATATTTGGCTACAAGGATAGGCATTTTATGCCAAATTTTTTATTAAAGTTAGAAAATCAAATTTGGTAGATGCAAAAATAAAAATATTCCTTCAAAATCCATATTTTTTGCCATGTCATTTTTCAAAATTATTTTTTACCAACATTCATAGCCTAAAATCAATTATAATATATAAGTTGTATTCATTACAAATTGTATTGAAAAATGGGATTTTTTTATTCATTTGAAATTGAATGCTCATACATGTCCATGTCTTCTATTCCATCTTATATTTATTATAGAGGTTAGGCTTATTTGACCCCTTCACTCTTGTCATCTTATATTTGTTGTAACTATGGAGTAAGGCACTTCATCCCTCCTCACCTAGCTAATGTTTATAGTAACTAAGAAGTTAGGCATGTGCTTGACACCCTAACTCCATCCCATGTTTATTATAACTAAGGGATTAGACATATACTTGGCCTTTGCTTATTCCATCTAATGTTTTGTATAAGGTATTAGGCACATGCCAAAATCCTTTGATAAATAGAAAGTTTTGAACAAAGATTAGTCATGTAGCTATCTTCCTTCAATAAAAAAATAATTAAGCAAATTCTAGATTTACAAATTCATCTTATTGGAAATATGTTCAAAACATCATCTATAGATTAATTAAAATATATAATTTTTTATTGCACACTTTTATTAGCCTCACTATGTGAATTTATAACCTTCAAAGGACTTAGAACTCTATAATCAATATTTTTTCTAACTCAAGTAGGGTGTATTGACTTCATAATTTAGAATTTTTGCATTTGATTTTTAAAACAAATGTTAATTATTCTAGCCAAGATGTAAATCTTTGTTTCATATAATTTTGAATAATATTGCCAAGGTTAGAAGTTTTTTATTTCAATGTCAAACCAAGAAGCTAAAATATATTTAGAAAATGACTAATTAGTTATATTGGACTTTTTAGATTGATACCTTGTCAACAACATTGCAACTATTCGATTCCAAATAATGAAGTGAAAGTTGCGAGGTAGAAAAATATATATGAAGTCATTTTTTGAACTTGATTTTGAAATTTTCCAAATTTTAAAAAATAAAACCTATTATTTTCTAGAACATTAGCACCTTTGGAATAATGATTCTCAATTTCTTATAAAAGTTATTAGCAATTTAGTTTTATTCTTTCACCCAATACCACCATCCACTTCATAATTCTATTAAAGATGAATACGAAAGTCTTTTTGGTTAAATTTATTCCATGTATTCTCAATGGATTTTCTAACACATGGCTAAATTGCACAAATTTTTGGAAATATATGTTTTTTTCAAAAAAATTTGAAAGACATAACTTCACCTTTAGAAATGGGTTATTTCTTTTTCCATGTATTCTTGCCCAATTTTCTAAATTTTTGACCAAAATTCACAAGTTATATATCAAAGGTGTTGTTTTTACCCTTGAATGTCTAAGGCATCATATTTTGGTATTGACTAAACTTTGAAGATAAATAATATCTTATCAAAATCATGTTATGGGCTTTTTTACTAAAATATCCTTTAAAGTCTAATTTGAGCATCAAAAAATAAGTTTTGAAAAAAATTATTTAAGATTTTCAATTGAAAATTTTGTGCATGGATGTCCATTGCAAATCTTACTTTTTTAGTATTAGAAGCTCTTCAAGATGAAGTTCAAATACATTGGATCTTGGGGGAAAACTCACATTTAAAATTCATTTAAGGAAATTCTAAAGTAGATTTTGAAATTCTATAATCAATTATGGTTGTGCATATTAGACCCTTCAATTTCATTATTTATTTGGAACTTCAAATTTAGAATGAGGACATCTAAAAGAAAATTGAAAGTCTTGAAATTACTTTCACATTTTTAATACCCACTTGATTAAAAATTATAATCTTTCAATCCATAATGAATATTCTTAAGTTTCTTTTCCCATGTAATTGATAAAAAGTCTAGTTAAAATTTTTTTAAATTGATAAACATTATCCAAACTTAGGCTTTTTGTTTAGTTTTGCACAAACTCCAAAAAGCTCAAAAAGGCCTTGGACATAGAGGGATTAAATCAAGAAGACAAAACTCAACTTTGGAAAAGCTTGAAAAAACAAGTTTCTAAAGTTTAGACAGTTTACATTTATCACACAATCAATAGAGGCATTCACTCTAAAATTTGGGGAGAATTAACTCTAACAAGTTAATTTATAGATGAACCTTAAAATTGACATGCATGTGTCCCTTCCCAAACAATTTACATGTCTTCACACTTTTGAAAATATTATGCAAGATTCTAATTCTAATTTTTTGGATTCTTCTAAGGATTGATAATTGAAATAAAATAAATTAGAACTTGCAAGCTATTGTAAAAAGTATATTAAAAAAGTCTTGGATACCTCACAAATTCTAAGGCTTGAATCTTTTAGTGAAATTTTTGTATGAAAAGTCTTGTCATGTATGTTCCAATGCCTTTTTGGAATGTAAAAGACATTAATTGTCTAGTATAGGTGACATTGTAGTTTCAAACAATCTAGCCTTGCATTCACTAGAAGAAAACAACGTTCAGTTGAACAAAATTCAACTAATGCAAAATTTTGTTCAATTGAATGTTGTTTTCTTCTAGTGATTGGTACCAAACCTTTGTTGTTTGGAAAGATGCGAGCAATGTCATAAGCAAAAGGATTCTTGGACTAATTCATAACACTCATGGGATAAAAATATAGGAGTTTAGAGATAATAGGCTCTTGAAAGAAGACAAATTTATTTAATTTACTATCAATTTTGAGTGTATAATACTACAAAATAAAGTTTGAAGTATTGGATTGAACATCATGTTTATTCATGTTGTATTTTATAGAAGAAAATCACATGCAAGTATATTACTAATATTTAGTAGAAAACACAAAAGATGAAGAGTAGATAAGAATGCCATTTTGAAGGGCAAATTTCTAAGTTGGACTTCATGGGAAATGACAAAGGGACCCTTCAAATTACAAGCTTCTTAAAAAACACTAATTTTCCCTAATTTAGGTGAATGCACCATATTATTACTCTTTTCCAAAACTTCCATGGCCAAATTTTCACCAAATATATACAACACAAGTTGATGTGGGATACCTCTAAGAGATCGTAGCCAGTTTGATGCATTCATTGGGTGTCCAAAAAACAATAATTCTTAGATAATCTAGAATTTACTTTTGATTTCAAACAAAATCCAACAAAAACTTAAACATTTCAATAATAAAAACCATATTATTTGGACTATTTTTTATGCAAATATTTTGTTGGTTTTGAACTTCAGTTGATTAGGAGATAGAATTTTTAATTCAAAAATTGTCAATGGCCTCAAGAATTGGAAAGTTGGAGATGAAACTTGAAACAATCTTAAAGTCAAGGTATAGTCACTTTTACTTCAAAACAATTACTAAATTTAAAATTCAATTGAATAAGTAAATGGTAAACTTGATATATCACTTTGAAATTTTTTTTTTCTAAAAGATTGATGGACATATTCTAAAATCTGAAAGATTTTGATGGCAAAAAAATTTCCATACAAAATTTTGCTTGAAACAAAATTCATTAATTTGAGCATATATTTATAGTCTATTTTGTAAATTTGTAAAACTTGCTTAACCCCTAAACATCTAGAAACATCTCTAGAATTGACAATTTGAGAAAAATCATCATGAAGTGCTATTTGGAAGCATATTTTGGAATTGAGATACAAATTGTAAAAGTTGTAGATTTTGATTTGTAGAATCGTTCTGTACAATTGGATCTCAAGTTAGATTAACCAATACTATCACCAATACTTTTTTATAAAATTTGGAAGAGAAATTCCAAAATTCCTTCAAAATTTGATTACAAACAAAATATTATCGATTTTTGAATAAAATCTATTAGAATCAATATGAAATGAGGTTCTCTTCACATGGTGATTTTTTGAAATTTTTGTGTTCTTAAAATCAATGATTTCATTTGGGCAAATCTAGTTTTGAACTAAAATCAATGCAATTTGACCACTTGACATCCTTGAACATTTGTAATTTTAGAAAAATATGTACTCAAGTAATACCAAATCTAACCCTTGGGTAGGATAACAACTTGATAAAGTATCTCCACAAATTAAAATAACTTTCATCTAAGCAATTAGGAGGATGAAACTTGAGTTTCAATTTGGTCATTATCTAGAAAATAGACGTCAGAGCGCTTAGTGGTTAATATTAGCTACAATACTTTTGTCTAGTATCAAAAGTTCATTCAATAGGTGTAAGTTTACATACCTCACTTGCAAATGGCTTTGGGATTGGCACACTAATGAAGAGGTCATAGATTCAAAACTAAATATTGGTGAGGCACTTACTAGCTACCATAGTCTACCATTCAAACATGTTCTTTGAGCATCAATATCTACTCACCCTTCAATGTCACAAGATTTTTGCAATTTCCCTCATGCTACAAATCATTTTCACTTCATTATTTAAAAATTTTACAAATTTTTTTTTTTCATGTTTATTTATGATCTAAATGAAGTTGAAAGTTTAACCTTCCATCCATTTGATCAAATTAAAAATTTATTTGTACATTAAGAAAAGAATTAGCATCTTCCATAGTATTGAATATTTTTACTTATCTCATTTTGAATGCGAGGATTAAATAGTAGTCAATAGCATATATAGATTTATTTATTTAAGGGAATAAAATTTACAAGTAAATTGAAGAAAACTTGAATATTAGAAATGGTCAATATTCCTGTTGACCTTACTAAACTTCCATTTAAGATAACTATGCCAAGTAGTATATGATATTGGTTGCTTTCAAGGTTAAAATTTGGTTTCAACTAATTTATGCAATTTAAGATGAAGTATTTTATAAATTCATATAATTAGCAAGTTAGCTACCATAATCAATACTCATTGGTTTCATTGTCTAGTAGAAAAATGATCCTAACTAGGCATTATCAAACTGTATGAGGGGTGCAACAATTTTTAGATATTTGAATTTCATATGAAAGATTTTACTAATAAACATTGCGTTTGTGATAATACCAATATGATTCAATAATAAATGGCATAAAATAGTTTAATTTTTATTTTCAAACTATTCTTGAAATGAACAAGATCTAGAACAATCATTACATTCAAAACTTTGGTTTGATAATATTAATCTTATGATGCACTTCATGTTAAGTCAATAATATTCCAAATTGATTAATTCCTTTGGATTGTTTCAACATTCAATTCTTATCAAGCATAAGAAGGTAATGAACAATTTTACCTTGAACAAAATTATGAATTTAGTTCAATGAATTGAACATGAGTTAAATAGGTATATACATGATTTCATAAATTTCGAATGTGGATACAAGTAAATCAATTCAAGAAAATATATAACATTGCAGTTGTAGAGTAGGGTTAGAAAATGAAAATTCCAAAATAGATGCCAAATTTTTTGAAATTTTTGTTTACAAAAAATAAAATAAAATAATGATTAAAATGAATGTTGGAATTTTTTTCTATTTTAACATTTTCCAAAATTTAATTTTCAGAAAATATAAATATTTGGAAGACAAGTGCCGACCCTACACTACATAGATTATAAAATTTTTTCAAATATTTCAAAAAAATGTCCAAAATCTTAGGTACAATTCCATTTTGTTCTAAATATACAAATTCACAATCTCAATTGTCTTCCAATTCTTCTATTGATTCCAACTATTTAGACAATATTCATATAATCCAATTCATTTTTCCTTTGTCCTTTCCTTGAGACTATTATTACCAAAGTTTGAAGACATTTTTTTTCCCCCTCTCAAAAGTGCCATTTCTAATGTAAAGAGAAAAACTTCTAAACATTTGTTTTTATGCATATGGATCTTACACTAGACTTGATTTTCATTTTTCAAAAAAACATTTAGTAGGAGGAGGTACGAAATTGAAGGAGAAACTAATTATTAATAGGAATAAGATAGAATTGAAACATACAAATTCCAATGGTAATATAAGATTCTTCCAACAAGAAAAGAAACCCTATGGAATTTTATTTTTTGCATGAAAAGTATGACCATTGATTTTAAAAACATAGTTAATACATTGTTCCAACAAGAATATGCAATCTTGATTGTCTACAAAGGGAAATGCTCAATAACTTTCACATCCCTAGCTCAAATAGAATGAATCAAATCTTTCCATATAGACAAAAATATAACCTACGAGAAATAAGATTTAAAAAATTATTATTTCAAATTTTTTCATGCACCGCTTTTTTATTACTTTTTATATGGGCGGCATAACTATTGTGTTTGGGCACTAATTCTAATAAACAGTATATTCCTAGAAATCTATTATATTTTTGTAATCTTCTTAAATTTAAAATAAACCATGCCAAAAATCAAGATGATAGGAACCTCCTCAAACCTTCAAGTCATCAGAAAAGTTGGGCTAGATTGTTTTGGTACCATTTTGACACCAAAGGCTACATAAAGGTAATTTTAGTGTCATTTTATCCATACTAGTTTGGTATGGAGGTTGGCACCAAATTAACTTAATTGCATTTCAATGCACCATTGTGGCACCATGTTCACATACCTTGAAGTTCCTAATGGTGTCTTCCAATGGGTCACTTGGGATTTTGGGTTCAAATTTTTCATCTTGGTATACGAAAGTCCATAGGAGTTCCTTGTGTATTGCCAAGGTTTTGAGAAGATGAAGACACTAGTTGAAGAAGAACAACATCAATTTGATCTCCATCACGCATCCAATAATCATTTGCACATCTTTCTTCTTGAAGATTTATGCCATTCAAAGAGAATCTAGCCCTTTGTGGATCCAAAGAATGTAAAGAGCAATACACATGCATAAGCCTGCGCAAAGGTTTATTGGTTTTGATCTTGAAAAACATTTGTTTTCCTTGTTGATTTTGGACCATGACATGTATAAAGTTTTGACATTGAAATGGAGGATCTTCAAATTGGGTTTGAAATGAAGGACTTAGATTGATAGAGATGTTAAGATGGAGCTCAATGTTCAAGGGTAAGTGCATAATTCTATTGTCTTGTTGATTTTCCATTATTCCAATGTGAAAGATATTGTCCAAATTGAAAGTTGAAAATTAAGCTTAAAACTAGGAGAAATCAAGGGAATTTGAGGGAATAAAAGAAATACAAATGAAATAACAATTTATAAGTATTTCCAAAACAACTTTTACTTTTTCTTCATAAGTAATGCTTGTCAATGTAAAAGTTTAGACAAGAGTGAAAGCTAGTAGTTTGTTTGATTTATTGAGAGGTAGTCTAAAATCAAATATCTTGTTCAAATTCATTTTCAATTAAACTAATTTGTTTTCCTTTTTGTTTTCCTTTGTCATTCATCTTTGTACGTCCCTTCCATTTTCAAAAATTTCTTTGAAAAGTTAGATAAATTAAAGATATGTCATCTAGAATTAATGTTTTCTTAGGCATTTAATTGGCCAATTGCCTCAAAAAAAGGATAGCTTCGAGCATATAGAAAAAGGATAAATGTATTAAAAAATGCCAAATTACAATCATTGTCCTATACATTGTTGCTACAATATTTCCAAAATTTCATTTCATCCGTTGTGTAAGGCCATTACACTCTAAAAATTGGCCTCCTTTAATGCAAGCCCCCAAAATGAAGGAGCCACGAAACTCAAAACCTTCTTGAAAGAAAGGCCACATAATCATTGTTCCGAAAACAAAAAAAAACATTGTCGAGAATAGATATAAATGTGAAAAGAAATGAACAAATAGCCTCAACTTTTGTAGACAAACTCATTTATAATCACAAATCCACAAGTAATGTAATGACATACATCAATTTGGGGTATATTTTATTTGGTCCTTAGGGTTTGACAAAAAGATTTGTCTTTTCTAATCCAAACAAAATCAATAAGATATAACTAATTATTGGTAAGTTCATGCTCAAGTAGTAAGAACTTTTTTCATAATTGAAGATTAGTTTTTACACTTGTGACATACTAAAAATAGGTGGAAGGCCATCCTTTTAGAAGTAATCTTCTATCAATATTGTGGAATTATTACAAGAATAATACATAACATTGTAGACAAATTAAATTGTTGAGAGTAAATGGAGGAAAATTAATAGGATTCATATTTGTCTTTAATGGCAAAAGGTGTTAATATCATTATATGCACCACAAAGATTTTTCCTAAATTATAAATAGTGCTTTGATTAGAAGCATCATAACTTTTCTTTTTCAAGTACTCAAGGCTCTAAAACAATGATAGTTCCCTTTCTTGGATTATTCTTTTAAGTATCTATTATTTGGAATAAGGGAATTCTTTGTACAAATTGGTATTTGATTCCATAGATTTGAGTGTAAATCATTCAACTATTTAATATTGCACTAACCACATGGTCAAATCAAGAAACTAAATATGACTTGATTGTTGTAAGATGGACAAAAGAATTTCCACTTCTAGGACTTTAAATTGAATGAATTATTAGTAGCACTCATGTTCTTCAAACTCAAAGACAAATCCTTAGTTGACTTGGATTCTCCAAATGCTAGGTAGTCAATTTACTAAATATTTATCAACCAATCTCAAGAATGAACCCCCAAAATACTAATTAATAGCTAATAAACAATTTCATTTTCTTCTTAGTCCTATATATTTAATGTTGTTGCTATTTTAGATAAAAAAAATTTGTGTAGTTTCAATCTAAGGCAATTTTCAATGAATTGACAATGATGATTTAATTTTGGGGGGATTTTTCGGATCAAATATGTGAATTATAAATTTTAGTTTTTAGACAAAGAAGTTGAACCTAATAATGCATTGTACAGCTATGAAATATAAATTGAACATATTGTCTAATTCAACAAATATTTCAAATGCAAGGGCATGAAGATGTAACAATGGTCTATATTTCAACCTATACTTTCTCTACAATGGCTAGTGTTGTCCCATGCTCTCAATGCCAAAAAAATAATCAAATATTGTGAGAACCAACATCATTTGCATGTTTGTCAAACTGTTGATATTTTTAATTCTATAAATGTTAATTTCCTTCAATTTTTGTGTACAACAATATAAATGACATATTCCAGGATGCAAAGGCATAAAAAGTTCGTTTTTCGAGTTCTAAAAAAAATTTGACAAAAGATAAAGTAGTTCCAAATCATGTTGAATAAAACAAAGTTTTAGACATGGCTCACATGAAATTAATTTTCTTTTAAATCACAACTAATTTTTTCTTCAAACTTCCATGGTCATGTATAGTATCTCACACACTACAACTTTGGTATACATACTTTTGGACTTTGTCCATTGATGCTTATAATATGGTTGTTTGAATGAAAATATTTCAACAAAATACTCAGTTTCATTCGTCACTATCTATTCATTTTTCAATATATTTTTTGTTCATAAAACTTGAAATCTAGTCTCTAAACGTGAGTGACTCAAATAATTAGAATGTTAGTCAATCAAGTTGCAAAATCAAACCCAAAACATACTAAAAACATAACATTTTTTTACATGAAGAGAAGGGGGCTTTCTTCAATGATGTTATTATTGAAGGTCTCTTTCAATGAATGGGAAAAACCGGTGGTTAGTTCAAAGTTAGCTGGTGGATTTGGGAAAATATTTGGTTGCAATTTGAAAACATCTGCAAAAATCTAGTGAAAAAATCTAGAATATTTCTATTTCTAGTAGAAAATAGAGAAAATAACTGGGATCAGAACTTCAATAATCAGTTGACTATAGGAATTGGAGGAAATTAGCATGTGAAATTCAAAAAGTTTCCCGAACACTAGTCTCTTCCCTTTTATATTCAAGAATGTTTTGACCTTGCAAATGATACCAAAGTCATCCTTGTTTTATTAATAAAATCTAGCCATAAAACTATGGCTAGTCAAGATCAAAAGTGAATACACTCATGGTATGAGATAATAGAGGATGTGATATTTGAGAAAATGGTTTAGCAAGTGCTTAGGTGTACTTCAAGTGACTAAAGACTAATGATTATCAATTCAAACCTCTGTTTTGAAATGTTTATCACGATGAAATGGCATCAAATTAGACCTCCACTATTGAACTATCAAGAATCAAACCAAGCAATCCATATAGTCTCCCTTCTTGCTTGCCTTCTATATGTGGACATATTATATTTTGGATTCAACCTAAGGATCTTGCACACATAAATGCCATCTATTATCCATGACCACCTACTACTCATGACCATCCAAGCCTTCATTCAAGCTAATAGTTGTCATATTGTCCATTGCAAAATTGATGAGAACCATTGCAATCTTGCCCCTAAACAATTTCTTGACAATCCTTGGTCTTTTGAATCACTCAACTGATTTCAATTACAATGTAATGCCAAAAAGTACGTGACTTTCTAGCACATCAAGCATAATTTGACTTTCTAGAACATCTCAAGTAGAGGCACCTATTCTTGTCATTCTAAGCAATTCCACATAATGACTTTGAAGTACAATCAGTACAAGAACAATGTTTTATTACACTAGCAATTAAAAATCAATGATAAATTTCTTTTCTTTTAAATTGATAATTTCATGAATATGTATGAATAGGCTATGAATTTGTGAAGTTCGTATACATAATGTATCCCAAACCATTTTTTGCATTCATATACTTGGATTACATATTTTGAACTTCCTATATTTGCATATTTTCAAGATTGGTTTAGGGTACGATGTTCAGAAGAGGTGCCTCTCCCTTAACCACAAATTGACTTTGTCTTACATTTAGGAGTGTCTTCAGCAACTTGACCTAATTACGGAACTGAACCACAATTCTGACCCTAAAACCCTAAACCCTATTAACTCCTAAACCACTCGACGGAATCGAGAAATTCGCTCTTCGCAGCGTCGCCAGGTGGGCACTCTCTCGGCACTTCCCCTAAACAGAAAACGTGCGACTCTCCCCTTCCCTGGACATCCTCCCTCCCGGAAAGGCCGGCACCCGATCGTTTCCAAAGGCCCATGTCCGTTGCAAAGCTCACGCGAAGCTTTCCTTGCGCTGGGAAACCTTATAATAAGTCGTACATACCGACCTCACTTGGCCGTTGGGGGGTTGCCGGGTTGGCGACTGTGCACGCGGCTGCTGCTGCACCTTCAAACGCCACTTCTCAAGCTTGATCGCTCGCTCACCCATAACACAACAGTCATCAGGCTCTTGCTAACGGTACCCCGGAACTTAATCCAACCATGACCGCACTTTCAATCTCTAAGCTGTCAACTCCATTTCACGCCATTATTGCTACGAACTCCACCTAGCTGCATTGGCTGTGAAAGGGACGGAAAGGTGATTGCTAGTTTCACGGGAACGAGCAAAAGCACTTCACATTGTCGCTGGACAATGATGAATCGGCATTGGGAGCTCTGTGCGTGGACGTGAGAGGATATATTGCTAGAGGTTTTGGGTGCCAGGGTACTGCAAGCTTCGGCTGCGCTTGTGGGTGTTTGGATTCAGCGTATTCGTCACTCTTGTTTGGTGGATCGTATTGGTGTGCTGGCTTTTGGCATTGATTGTGTGGGTGATTGCTTCACGGGGATGAGCAGAGCAGAACGCTCATTGTAGCCGCCTCTGCTTTTCGCTGTTGATGAATTTAAGTCAGAATCCGCTTTTGCAGATCGACCGTACGTACGTACGTCGGAAGCTTTGAGCGTTGACGTGAGATGATTGCAGTTTGGGATGCCAGAAGATTGCAACATGCATTGCATTGTGTTTATCCTTGATTGAGCGCAGTTGTCGTCCCCGTTTAGGTGCTCGCATTAGATTGGTAATTGTTGATTTTGCGCTTTGGCATTGTGAGTGAGGGTGATTGCTTCACGGCTAGTACGGAACTCTCATTGCGTTTGTTGATGTCGGGGTATTACCAGGTTCGATTACCTTGTGTTCATCCAGATTGAGCGCAATAGTCACTCGCATTAGAGTGTTGACTAGTCTTACAGAGTTGAAGGAAGCAGACATCGTCTCTTTCCTTCCGTTTGGGGTTGATTGCAGGTTTCGAGGCTGAGAGTTTGAATCTCATTTGTGTTAAGGCAGCTAGATGCTGCGGAAACTTAGCTAGTTGGGGTCTATCTCCAGGATTGCAGCGGTAGTAGGCTTCCCTTGGACAGAAAATTTGTTGCTTGCGTCTGTTTTCTCGGTACAATGCCGTGGGTACGGTGCCCTAGCGTGAACCTCCACCACCTCGTCGTCGCACTCGTGCTCTGCCTGCTCTTCTCCCCAGTCGCAGGTAAGTCTCTTCACATTCCTCCCTTCCCCCATCCCCCTCCGTCATTGCAATTGCGCCAATTTGACATGCTCTGTGACAATGACAATGGCAGAGGCCCATTCGATAGGCGCCGTGTACGGGAGAAATGGAGATAATATCCCAAGTGCCACCGACGCCGCGGCGCTCATGCAAGCTAACTCCATCACGCGCGTGCGCATCTACGACCACGACCAGGACGTTCTGAAAGCGTTCGCCAGCACGCAAGTCCGCGTGATCATCGCCGTCACGAACGATGAAATCTCCGCTCTCGCCTCCGGAACGTCTTCCTCTGATTCTTGGGTGAAGTCCAACATTAGCCCTTACATCACCACCACTAATATCAACGCCATCGCCGTCGGTAATGAGGTGCTCATCACAGACGCTACTCTAGCGCCTCTCTTAGTCCCGGCCATGCAAAACCTCCAAACCTCACTTGCATCCCAAGGCTACAACTCGGTGAAAGTCTCGGCCCCTCACGGACTCGGCATCCTGGAGCTCTCGTACCCGCCTTCCGCCGGCGCCTTCTTCGACAGCTTGCAAGGAGTAATACAACCCCTGCTTGAGTTTCTCGATTCCACAGACTCCTTCTTCATGCTCAACGTGTACCCTTACTATCTTTACCTCAACAGCGCGGATAGCATTTCTTTGGACTATGCGCTTTTCAACACAGGTTCTCCAGTGGTGGACACCACGACGGGGTTACAGTACTTGAGCTTGTACGACGCGCAAGTCGACGCGCTCGTGTCTGCAATGGCGAAGCTTAACTACAGCAATGTTGGTATTGCTGTAACAGAGACCGGGTGGCCGTCCGAAGGCGACCCGATTAGTGAGCCTGCAGCGAATTACCAAAACGCCAGGACTTACAATCAGCATCTGGTGCAGAGGACGATGAACAACTCAGGGACGCCGTTGCGACCGGGAGCTGACATCCCCGCGTACATCGTCTCGCTCTATGACGAGGATCTGCGGTCGTCGCCGCCTGTTTCGAATCGCCATTGGGGATTGTTTTATGTCGATGGGAGCAGCAAGTATAACTTTGAGTATCTGACGGGTGCCACTACTAATGGAGGTGGCGGTGGCGGGGGTGGACCAGGAAGCCCGCCATCGCCTAGTACACCACCAGCTCCAAGCGGCGTGAAGACGTGGTGCGTTGCGAAGTCTGGTGCTGACAATAGCAGCTTGCAACAGGTGCGTGGACGTACTTTAACCCTAATTCCTGCGCTTGATGCAGCTTTCTGTGATCTCTACAAGAAGGGGAATACTTGCAATGATTCTCTATCGGTAATTTGCAGGTTTTTTTCTGGAATGGGCTTCTAACACTCAAGAACATGTTTTCGCACTGTTTTTTCGACATGTTGGAATGGGTTTTGCACACCGCACTTTTGCATTGCTTCAACGATCCAGTAGTGTTTCTTCTCCTGTTTCAGGATTCCGTCATTTTGTTCTCACTGCAAACCACTTGCAAGAATGTCACGAGGCCTATTGTAAATGTCGGAATCGGTTTCGTTTGCTGCGGTTTTTGCGATTTCGTATGCTGTTGGTAGATCTGATGAATTAGGGTTTGGGGATTGGGAATCAGGGTATAGATTGGGCGTGTGGAGCAGGGTTGGCGATGTGCAATCCGATTCAGTCCGGGGGCGCTTGCTACCTTCCCAACACGCTGGTTTCGCATGCATCGTACGCCTTCAATATCCACTACCATTTCTTCCAAACCGACCAAAGGTCTTGTATCTTCGGTGGCGATGCCGAGCTCACCACTGTCGATCCTAGTGAGTACCTGCAGCCAAAACCCTAAACCTTGGAGACCTTTGATACTTTGCTGCAGACTGGTACTTGGGGATTCATTGGACATTCGCTACATGTATTCCTCATGCCACAACTTCTCATGTGCAATGTAGCATGTCTGATTTAACAAAGTAGATAGTTGGTATCTCTACCTGTAATTGTGTTACTACAGTTTGCTTACTTCGGAACGAGATCCTAACTCTGGCCTTCTTGTAATGTTATGTAGGTTATGGATCATGCGTTTATGTAGCAAGGTACTTTGAACCCCTCCCTCAACAGCTGATCATTCCTTCCACGCAGATGAAAAATAACGAATAAGTTTCAACCAAATTTCTTGTTGTGCGAATAGAGTTCATGGAAAGAGTGCCTCCCTAATGTCTACCCTTCTGTTTTCATGATTTTTGTTGGTTGTTACAGCTCGGCCACAGGAAGGATGGACACGATGTCATTATGGACAAGCTTCCTGGTGTTCTTTCTCGCTACTGCAATTTTGCTGTACCCTGCGACGATATGAAGGCGAATCTTTTGGGGTTGGTCAATTATCGGAGCCATTTCCTACGAAGTCAGTCTCCTTGATGCCAATGCAGTGTACGTACGTTCTTCGCCTTCTCCGAACCACGGATTGAAAGGGTTGAGCTTGGAGCTAGGCAGGGTCTCATTTCTTTACAAATAGAGTTCCATGGCATTCAACCCCCGGTTGCAGTCGTGGTATTTGAACTCGATCACACTTAACTTCGATGTACCTTACAACGAAATTCATCAGTGCCTCCCTTCAAATTGGGAAGCAGAGAATCTTGAGGAGCTGGTTGCCAGCCTAACTTATACCTGGAACAGTCAAGTTTTCGATCCAATGAGGGGTAACTTACAGCACTCTGTTATCCTGGGATGTTATGAAATTGGGAGATCAGTAAAAGCACTTGCAACTTTTGTTTATTCTTTTGCCTCATGATCGATGAGAGTGGGACAGGCAGAGACTATCTTTTGTGTCGTACGTCTAACTTTGTTCATATATATATACTCAGTTTTGGATGTTCAATATACTTTACTCAATAAAGGCTGGAACTCACAACCACTCAGGCACTCACTGTTTTAACAGCCGGTGCTGTGGTGCAGCACGCACAATGCACCAATTCAACTGCAATTAAGGTAAACCTGCCTATGACAGGCAAACCACCCATGACAGGCACCTAAGAAATGACCCATGAGAGTCTTACAACAGTCTATGACAAGCTTTCTCTAATAAATAAGATTAGGACTACATTAGGTTGGTTAGTGACCAAAATCAATGGCTTGGGTGATGGTGATGGAGTTATTATTGCCTGTTTTAGGAATTTCTGGCTTTTCAGTGTAAATTCATCAAAGCAAGTGGTTTTTTTTCATTCTTCTTGTTTCAGCCACGTTAGGAAATATTGTCTCCGTGTTAGGAAATATTTTGACTGCTTTAGGTGGTAGGATGGCCATCATGCATACACTTTCTGCTGGTTTTGGGATGGTCTATAGACTCTTTTGAGCCAATTGGTAATCAAACTTCAAAAATTCATAAGAAATTCGTACTTTGTTAGGAAAATAAAATTTCAATTGCCCTTTTCTTTTCTCACAGATGTCTTTGAGAAAAGAGAATGTCTTTGGTAATTGTAATAGGGCAAAACACTCATGATGCTTGTCATAGGCACGTTTACCTTACACATTTGGTCTCCCAACAAATTCCATTAAAGAATGGAGGACCAACCCTTCTTTTTTTACTTTTTGAGAAAGGGCAAGGGTGGTGATCACTTAAAATTTGGTGAAGTATTGTATTTCTACATTCATCCATCTTTTGGACCAAAAAATACTTTCCAATTACATTCATGCATTCTTTCATCCAAATTTGGCGAAGTCATCCACATTTTGAATAAAAATGGAAAAATTCTGGCAGAAAAAGATTACTTTTTCTAATGAAAAGTAGACATTTATTTTGAAACGGCGCAATCTGGCCCCGTGGTGCCAAAAAAAGGGTTGTATACAACATAGCAATTGAATATGCTATATATACTATTGCATGAATGTAAAATATAAAATAATCAGCAAATATCCTCACTACTAAATAACATAATATAAGTTAGTACACCACCCTGTCACCGATAAGCTCTTACAACATCAAACTTATTAACAACATTAAGTAAATCCAATACTGTAATTGCTTCCAACAAAGTAAACTTTACAATAGTACCTATACTCTCCTTGCAAATATCCATCTAAGTTCAAGTAATTAAGGTAGACAACCCCAACTATGAGCATGTTTCACAAATGAACCCCAAGTGGAATTTTTCAATTGAAATTTTAATTTTGTGAATTTTTGAAGTGGGTCTACCTTGAAATTACAAAACCACCCATAGAGTGGAGTCACAAACATCCCATAAACAACCCACGACCGTCAAGTCAAGTACTAAATATTCACCATAAATGAAATGACACATTACGCCTTGTTGTCATAGAATTTCTAATTTTGTCATAAAATAATCGGATTTGGATGAGTTTGGTGGCGAAAATGGGGTCAAACTAAAGTAGAGTTGTTTGAAATGGGTTGGTCTACCTTAGTTTTGATGAGCCTCCTTCCTAATGGATAGGGTATGTGGTCTTGGAGTAGCACATTTTGTTCTTTGGAACTTCATGAGGGACAATAGATGAACAAACTCTTAAGATACTTCAACCTGAAAGAAGGTTGGAATTCATTTCTACTTTAGTCCTGTATGAAAGATGTAAGGTACAAGGGAAGTTGCTTTTTCAAACTTGATGCTAGTGGTCATGGTTGAATCCTTTGGTAGAAGAGCATTGGTAAATTTTCAATTGAAATTGGAATACATAAGGTAGACAACACCAAATTCTCCAATGATCCTCATCTACCATCTTCACTTAGAGTACAACTCCAAAATCAATTATATTCCTTTGTGGAAGAAATTATTTTAGAACTAAAAAAATTTCCTTTGTAACTTTTGCATGTGGTATCCAAATGTCAAGTTCTTTGGTGCATTGAAACCTTCTTTCACTTAATGATAAGAAAATATGGAAATTTGATCAATCTAATAATAATAACTAAGCACAATAGCAAAAAGTGGTGGTTTGGGGGGGACCCAGTTTAGAAGAAGTAATAGATTTTCAAGGCAAGTCCCATGAAGGTAAACCAACCTATGATATCTAGAAAGATTGGTTTGCCATATTAGCATTGTTCAATTTTTTAATCCTGCATAAAGTCAAATGTGAGAAATGGTGAAAGCAACTTGAAATTTATTTTTTGACAAAGTATAAATTTATCACACATTTTAGAAGTCTACTATCCAATTGGTCCAAAACTCTAGGCTACCTCCAAACCAATAAACAAGTGTATCCATAATGGTCATCATACTCACCTAATCTAGTCAAAATATTTTTCTAACATGGCCACAACATGAAGGCCTAAAAAAGTCTTTTCTTATGATGAGTTTACACTCAAAAGGTGGAGTTCCTATTACAGACACTAATCACTCCATCAACATTATCCAAGACATTAATTGTGGCCACAATCATGTATCACTCAAACCAATATTTTTCAATAAAACTTGAAGCCAAAAATTCAAAATTCCTTCTCAAATTGATTGTAGATTGAATATTATTTTGTGATTTTCACAAGAATTTTTTCCTTGAAGTTCAAAATATGAAGTTTTAATCATAGGAATTTTTGAAGAATTAAATTTTTTTTTATGAAAGTCATTTTTGAAGGGTCATTTTTTGAATTGAAAAGGTCACTTCTTGAGGCCAGACCTACGATTCCTATTGAATAATAGAATATTTTCAAAGCAAAGTCTTTAGAATCTATAATGTACAAATGTTAAAGAACCAACATATGAAGCTTAAAAAAAATGATAGATGAAAAATGCATTTTTGAGTGCTTGGGATGTGTTAGTTCTATATGCGCAACATAGTTTGAAATCATTTTGGGATTCACTTTCCACATTAAATTGGATTTGCTTACAATCTAATAATCCAACCCTAAAGATGATACCATGGTCAATTGGTTGAGTCATGATAATTCTTGTGAATATGGTTAGAAGTTGTCACTCTTTTGAGTAGTGTAAAAATAAAATAAAATATTTTTGAAAAATTCAACCCTACAAATTTGTAGTAGAATACTATGATAGAAAGATTTTGACATTTGAATTTAGAAGAAAAGTTATTTTCAAACCTTCTCCCATAGGTCAATAGACTTTTAACTCTTCTTAGAATGAGTTTTTATTCACTACATATGGTTATTTTTTGCATATTTGCATACAATATGATAATCATGTTAGTCACATACAAGTTGTCAACTTTCAAAACAAGAGGAGTTTTGTACATGTTGCTCAAAGTTGTCTAAGCTATCCAAAAACTCAAAGGCAACATAATTTTTTATCTAGGCACCCTATTCTCAATTATTTTTAATTTGTGCAAATGAAGTAGATGTTCACATCTTGTATCAATATTTCAAAAAGATCCATTAAAAATTGACTTCATAGTAACCTACCTAAATATTAAATGTCTATTTGGTAGACAATTGTCTTTTATGGGTTAATCACAAAGCAAAAACTAGAAGTTTAGGTTCCAATAAATATGCATTGCAATTCAAAAAATTTTAAATACTTGCACAAGGGTGCAATTTTAATAGATGGATTGATGTATGTTTAAAAACCTTTGATTCATTCTATTTTGATTGGCTTCATAACCCCTTGTAATAAAAAAAATATCAGACCTAAACTTGGCTTTAATATACATGATATAAATATTTTAGTTTATTAGTTTATATATCCTTTTAATTAATAATAGGAATGTTTTAGACTAATAGATATGAAACAAGCTTAAAAGGCAATATGGAAGTACATGACTTTTCACTAAACTTAGTATAAAAAAGCAATTTTTCTAGGAGATCCTTGTCACCTAAGAAATATAGACCCCTTTGAAGTAGACCTTGGATGTCCTTCAATTGAATTGGTTGTGGTTGTAGTAATTACAACTTGTTTATTTGATTTAATTACCAGTGATTGATTACTATTGAAGTAAAAATTGCATTGTTGTCAAGATTATCTATGAAGTGAATGTTGTGTAAAAGCTTCAAAGTTAAAGGTTTAATAGTCTTTGTATAAACAATTTGTCTATAAAATGTGATAAAGTAATAAAACACCATTTATCATCCAATATCTATTTTTAATCCTTCCTTAATTTGACCTTAGTTGCACTCAAGCAATAGTCCTTTATGACCTTTTCTTCAAAGATCTCCCACAAGGTGTAAGTTACTTTGTTTTTTGCTTGAGTATCTTTTCCTTACTACACCCCTAAAGTCCCAAGTGCACCTTTGTAGACAATGGAAGGTTCGGTTTGGATCCTATGATCTCAATTTTTGGCATGATCTTTTGAATTTTCTTTAAAATAAAAAAAACTTAGCTTTAGGGGAATATATATATATATATATATATATATATATATATATATATATATATATATATATATATATATATATATATATATTTAAATCAATTTCTAGGAGCAAAATTTATGCCACATGAAGCTCAAAATAGTCAAATTTTGTTTGCAAAAAAATCACAAAAACTTGACACAATTTTGTAAAAATTTATTTCTAATATATAATATTTTTGTCTATATATGAAAAAATTGATATGAGGCTTTTCCATTGTAATGGAAAAAAGATCCCTCTTTTAGTTGGCTAGAGGAGAGTGTATGGGACTCTAGTTGCCTTCCAAGCAATAGACACCTAATTGAAATATGTCAATTTGGCCCAGAAAAAAGTAAACCTCTAAGGGCAACATACCTAGAATTTCCCCAAAATACTTTCTAACATCCCTCAATCACCTAATTAAACATTCAAGTATTCAAGTAAATTAGTGTAACTTTCTCAGCCAAAATCTAACTCAAATGTGCATTTTGGGGTCCCAAAATGTGTCCCAAGTGGCCTAAATTGGGTCCTAATCAACAAGTGCAACACATGTCATTCACAACAAACACTCACTTCAACCATACATTGACATAATACCACTAAAATTTGCAATTAAATGCTCAAGATGGATTAATTTGCACCCTCAACAATAATTCCAGCACTTTTCTTTCTAACAAAACACCTATATCCAACCATGCTTTGAACCCAAATTTGTCCTTTCCTTAAATCCATGAATTCTTTCACAAGTCTTCACCCATTTTATTTGGCCAACCACCTTAATCCCTAAAGAACCAAACAATGTTTTTTGAAAACATGGAAAATTTGGGTAGCTCACTAAGAAAAAAGAATTCATTTTTTTTCTTTGAAATTTTCATACAACATGTGGGCAAGGGGTAGCTTTTAAAGCACAAGAATTTTTGTAACTTTTGATTAAATGGTTAAAATTTTATTGTATAATATGTATTTTCATTCAACTCATGTAGCTCAAAAAAATCAATTTTATGAGAAATAAACATCTGAACTTAGTTGTCTAGATTTATGCATATGTAGAAAGCCTTGGATCATTTCATTTTGATTAATGAGATGAAAATCATGAAGAGTTTTAGGTTGTGGGCAATTATAGAATCATGACTCTAATATAAACTTTGAAGGCCTTGATTTAACTAAATTTCCAATATTTTCTGTAAAGAATAAAATCATAGAAGATAAATTGTTTATTACAATAATCCAAAAAATGGAATTGGCATTTTTCAATTCCATAACTAAATTCTTAACAATTTAGTATTTTAAACCATTCTCTACTTCTTTCTACTAACTATATTTTTTAAGTATGAATATGAAATTTTTTTCTTGAAACTTTTTACATGTATTCTTATGTATTTCTTCAATATATTATAGAGAGTTGCAAGTTGTAGGAGCTACACATTTTTAGGTAAAATGTTTGAAAGATGAAATCTAACCATTTGAAAAGAGTTGAAAATACTTCCTTTTGAAACCCAAGCTCACAATCTTGCAATTGGTAAGGTTTTTTATTTTGAAATTTTAGGAGAGTGTACTTTAACAAGTTAACTTTAAGATTTTATGATTAGATTTTTAAAATAAATAAATATGAATGAAGATTTTAGCCTTAGAGACTAATATTTTGAAGCAATTTTGGGCTTCTAAACATGAAAGAACTTTAGGGGGTAAACATTCATGACATGAAACACATCTATCAAAGCCATTGTCAATCCATTTACATGTTCGACCTAAGCCTTCCACTTCATGCATTCCTCCTAGAACCCTAAATCTCCACATGGAATTTTGAAGTGTGTTTTTTATGAGGATTTTCGGGTAGTACTACCATATGGTGCCCATGCCTTCAAAAGTCACATCCTACTTTCCCCCACCAAGAGCATTTTGTGCATGCTCATTGGCCAATCAATCAACCATTGCACAACAAAAGCATAGTGTAATTACTATAACATTAAAAATTTGGCATGGCAAAAAAAAGGATAAAATAAAATAGTGGACATACTTCTGTTCTCCTTCAGTGCTTGTCACTTTATTTTGGTTTCTTGTTGGGGATCCTCCTACTTGTGCATAAAAACTTGAAGAGGCATGGTTGAGGTCCTATTTGTTCATTTATTTTTGAATTTATATCCATTCTAGTTGACAAATCTTTCATTTAGCTAACTTTCCAAAGAAATCTTGAAAATGGAAGGGATATACAAAGATGAATGATAAAGTAAAAGAAAAAAGAAAAACAAATTTACTTTGATTCAAATTGAAATTGAGTGAGATGCATGATTGTGGAATACCCCTCAATAAAGCAAACAAACTACTTTCATTTCTTTCTAAACTCCTTTTACATTCACAAACATTGCTTGTAGAGAAACAAAGTAAAAGTTGGTTTTGAAATACTTATAAATTATTGTTTCATTTGTATTTCTTTCATTCCCTCGATTTCCCTTGAATTCTCAAAGTTTAAGACTTAATTGTCCACTTACAATTTAAACAATATCTCTTACATTTGAAGAATGGCAAATCAACAAGACAATAGAATTATGCACTTACCCTTGAACATTGAGCTCCATCTTAACATCTCTATCAATCTAGATCCTTCATTTCAAACCCAATATGAAGATCCTCCATTTCAATGTCAAAACTTTATACATATCATGGTCCAAAATCAACAAGGAAAACAAATGTTTTTCAAGATCAAAACCAATAAACCTTTGCGCAGGCTTATGCATGTGTATTGCTCTTTACATTCTTTGGATCCACAAAGGGCAAGATTCTCTTTGAATGGCATAAATCTTCAAGAAGAAAAATGTGCAAATGATTATTGGATGCGTGATGGAGATCAAATTGATGTTGTTCTTCTTCAACTAGTGTCTTCATCCTCTCAAAACCTTAGCAATACACAAAATACTCCTATTGACTTTCGTATACCAAGATGAAAAATTTGAACCCCTAAAGTCCCAAGTGGTCCATCGGAAGACACTTAAAGGTTTGAGGAGGTTCCTATCATCTTGATTTTTTGCATGGTTTATTTAAAAATTTAAAAAAATTACAAAAATGGATTAGATTTCTAGGAATAAAATGTTTATTAGAATTAGTGCCCAAGCACAATAGTTATGCCACCCATATAAAAATTAAAAAAGAAGTGGGGCATTAAAAAAATGGAAATAATAATTTTTTAAATCTTATTTCTTGTAGGTTATATTTTTGTCTACAGGGAAAGATTTTATTTATTCTATTTGAATTAGGGATGTGAAAGTTATTGAGCATTTCCTTTTGTGGGCAATTATGATTGCATATTCTTCTTATAACAAAGTATTAACTATGTTTTTAAACTCAATGCTCGTACTTTTCATGCAAAAAATAAAATTCCATAGGGTTTGTTTTCTTATTAGAAGAATCTTACCATTGGAATTTTTTTTGTGTTTCAATTCCATCTTATTCCTATTAATGATTAGTTTCTCCTTCAATTTGGTTCCTCCTCCTACTAAAATGTTTTTTTGAAAAATGAAAATCAAGTCTAGTGTAAGATCCATATGCCAAAAAACAAATGTTACAAATGTTTAGAAGTTTTTCTCTTTACATTAGAAATGGCACTTTTGAGAGGGGGAGAAAAAAAAATGTCTTCAAACTTTGGTAATCTTAGTCTCTAGGAAAAGTCAAAGGAAAAATGAATTGGATTATATGGATATTGTCTAAATAATTGAAATCAATAGAAAAATTGGAAGACAATTGTGATTGTGAATTTGTATTTATAGAAGAAAATTGTATTGTACCTAAGATTTTGGACATTTGTAGGAAATATTTAAAAAATATTGTAAACTATGTTAATAGTGTAGGGTCGGCACTTGTTCTTCCAGGACTAGCGGCTTCATCTTCAAGAAGGAAAATCCGCAAATGATTATCAAATGCATGATAGAGATCAAATTAATTTGTTCTTCCACAAGTAGTGGTTTCATTTTAGTCTCAAAACCTTAGCAATTGCATAAGAAAATCCTAAGGACTTGTGTATATCAAGATGAAAAAGTTTAACACCTAAAGTCCCAAGTGGTCCATTAGAAAACATTTGAATGTTTGAGGAGGTTTCTATCACCTTCATTTTTGGCATGATTTATTTAAATTTTAAGAAAAATAAGAAATTAGATTATCTCTCTAGGAAATCTATATAATACTTTTTACAATCGGTGCCTAGTAGTTATCAGCCACCCAGACAAAAAGTATTTGAGAAGGAGCACTAATAAACAACTTGAAATAATAATCTTAAAATTTCATTTCTTATGGATTATTTTTTTGTCTACATGGAGAGATTGGATTCATCCCACTTAAATTAGGGATGTGAAAGCTACAAAACATCTTGTTTAGCGCATAGTCATTACATATTCTTGTTAAACAAAATATTAAATTTGTTTTTAAACTCAATGCTTATAATTTTTAAAATGTAAAATTCCATAGGTTTTATTTGCTTCTACACATTTGCACACTTGTCTAGTGCGAGATCCATATGCAAAAAATATTGTTTGGAAGTTTTGACCTTTACTTTAAAAATGGCAGTTTTTGTAGGGGATGAAAAAATGGTCTTTGGACTTTGGTGGTATTTTTCTCAAGAACAGGTCAAAGCTAACATGAACAGGATTATATAAACACTATCTAAAAATAGGAATCAACAGAAGAGTTGGAAGACAATTGTGATTGTAAATTTGTATATTATGAAAAAAAAGTGAATTGTACAAAGATTTTGAATATTTGTATGAAATATTTCAAAAAATCATCATCATATTTTTTGTATTGATTTACTTGTATTCGCATTCAAAATTTATGAAATCATGTGTAGACCTCTTTAACTCGTGTTTAATTCAATGAACTAAATTCATAATATTTCTTCAAGGTGAAATTGTTTGTTCATTTTTTTTTATGTTTGATAAGAATTGAATATTGAAACAATCTCAAGGAATAAAATAGCTTGCAATATTAACTGTACCTATACATTTAGGTCACATTCAACACCTTGGTTTCAAAATAATTTAGTTTTGGCATTTGGACAATTCCATAGCTTGATCAAATTTTCTTGGCTTTGGGCAATGTTTCTCTTCCTAATTTTTCAACACTTTGATAAAATGATTTGATTTTTTCTATTCATACTTGAATGTGTTCCTTTTTTCTAAATTTTCTCAAAAATGATTTTTGAATATTTAGAATTTTTGACAATGAAATTTTCTGAGATTTTTCAGAAATCGTTGTACAAATTTTCATATTTAAGACATGCTCCAAGTTTTCCCTAATTATTTACAAAATTGACCTACACATAGGGTATTATTGATTTAATGTGAAGTGTGTTGTAAGATTAATATTACTCCAATATTATATAAATGTTCCAAATGTAATGATTGGTGTAGGTTTTGAAATTTCAAAAATTATTTGAAATTAATTTTTATTCATGCCACTTTTTATTGAATCATATCCATATTATCAAGGATGCAATGTATACTAGTAAAATCTTTCATATGAAATTAAAATCTGTGAAAGTCCTTGCATCCCTCATCTGGTTTTAACATTGCATCAGGGATCATTTCTCTACTAAACGATGAAACCAATTAGCACAAAATTATTAGCTAACATGTAATTAGTTGATTTTCGTAAAATGCTACATCAAAAATTGAATGAACTATTTGGCACTAAATTTTGATCTTCACAGCAACCAACATCAAAGCTACTTGACTTATTTTAGGTTGAAGTTTAACAAGGTCAACAAAAAAAGTTGACCATTTATAATATTGTAGATTTTTTTATTCAATTTTAACGTTCATTTCAGTTGGAATCAAATAAGAAGTTCATCAGTTGGAGATGATCCTAATGGTCCAAGATGACCCTAAACTACCAAATACTGGTGGAAAGGTACCCAAATTGAATGGCAAGTTCAAGACTTTTATACAAGATGACAACACCTAATGGTATCCATGCATTGAGTTTTTCTTTCATTCCAAACTTTTCCTAAAGAATATTAACCTCAAACTTTGTATTATATATGAATGGAACCTCAAGCCTCAAATTTTGTGCTGAATTGGGAAATGAGTTGAGATTGGGAAGATAATTAAAAATAGAAAGATTCATTTTTTCCCCCATAAAAAGAGTTTGAAAAAAACCCAATACTTTGAAAAATTGTTTAAGAAAATATTAATTTGTTGCATACACTAACCACTGCAACAACTTACATTGGAAATTTGGAATTGGACATTTGTGGGGAAATAGTTGACTATGAGTCTTACACATGAGACTTTTCATGGTTTTGATTGTAAAACGGATGAAATATAGTAATGGCTTTCTTTGTTTTAAAAATAAAATTAAGGGTATTAAATAAATCAATGCATAATCGCACTTCTTAAGTCAGCAACCTTACAAACAAACACACAAAGCAAAGTAAAAGGAATCTAATAATTTGCAAAAGTCCCTTTTCATAACTTTGTGGTTGTTGATGGTATGGGAGCCCACAAGGGTGTTTGTATACTATGATACATATGTTTTTTTTTATCCCAATGCACTAAAAAGTTAAAATTTGAAAAACTTGAAAGATGTCCATGATAGCATATTGAATTGGACATGGAGGAATTTTTTGGGGGAGAATGGTCACATGGGTTGCATGGTTTCCTCCCCCATTTAAAAAAATCTTCAAGTGCTCAAAAATTGGAAAATTTACACCAAAAGAATGCTTTGTTATAGTAGTGCACACTTTATTTGAGATCTCATTGGGAACTATTGAGATAATTTCCAAAATTTTAATGTATTTTTTAAAATTGAAATAATTTTATTTCTCAAATTAATATTTTTTTTAGGATTTTATCAAAAATTCTATTCAATTTTGAAGTTCAAGCTCTTTCATTAGATTCTAAGGATTTAAAAAGTATATTTTAAATTTTAGTTTTTTTCAAATGTATATTTTATACAAATGGAAAAGGTGGATATGTCTCTACTTGTTTGTTTCAAGATCAAGAATTATTTGTGGAAAAAAGGTGTAAATTTGCTAGTATAGTTTTGGGTGCAAATATCAAAATTTCAATGTAAACAAGTGCATTTCAAGTATTTCTATGCACCTCAAGTGCATGATGGAACTTTGTGTATCAAAGTGTGCAATTATCTAGAAGCTCTCAAATTCTCATATGTAGCAACAAAATTTGATTAGAACCTTTGAAATTGTACAATACTTGAACATTGTAAGTTAGTCATTGAGAGTCTTTCACCCCTATTGACAATTTTATGTCCTTTATTTCATCTCAAAACACTCAAAAATTCCATTTCTATTACAAAGAGCAAAAATCTTGAAACTTTCATTTTTTTCATATCCAACCACAGGAACTTGGAATAGACTAGTACATAAATGTGTAAAAAAAAATTCAAAAACTTTGATCATGTAGATTGCAAGATATTTGAATTTAAA
Source organism: Straminergon stramineum (assembly GCA_963920665.1). Taxonomy (NCBI): domain Eukaryota; kingdom Viridiplantae; phylum Streptophyta; class Bryopsida; order Hypnales; family Calliergonaceae; genus Straminergon; species Straminergon stramineum. Next base: position 17,177,902 of record OY987272.1, read on the forward strand.
GTCAAGAAAATGGATGTTTTTGTACATTCTATGACTAGATTATTTGACTTTGAGTCTTCTTAGCTTAAAATTTTGGCACCATAGATACTTTATTTATTTATTCTTCTGTTGAATATTTGAATTGATCAAGGAATATTTTATTTTTATTCTTAAATTTTTTTTGAATAGAAGCAAGTACGAGAATGAAGGAAAAATTAAATAGCTCTAAGTGGAATTGAAACCCTCTAATCAAATGGTGAAATTTTTCTAGAATGGATAATAAACCTTGATAAATTATTTATTTATTTATTTTAAAAGTTGAGTTAAAAATCAAATTTAATAAGTTATTTTCTTAAGAAGATGTTATGATTTCCTACAAAACAATAAGCTCTATAACTTTCACATCACTAATCCAAATGGAATGAATCAAAGCTTTATATGTAAACAAAAATATAATTTGTAAGAAAAATAAATTGATTTCAAATTTTCATAGAGTTTTTTTGCAGACTAGACTTTGCAATTTTGAGGTTATTGTAGCCTAACTTTTGCCCTTGAGTACCCATTGCAATAAAAATTATATTTCAAGAGAGCTAATGGTCTTGAAAAGAAGTTTCTAATCATTATGATAGAAATTAAGATTGTAGGAGCTTTTGCAAAATCCATTGTCCCTTGGTAGGAACAACGGGACTTTAGGATTTGAAACCTTGTATACCAAGAATTACAAATCTCACCTATCAACCTAGATACTAATGTACAATTGCTTTGTACATGTATGATCAACACCCAACATCAATTATGCCCAAATATCAACATTGAAACATTGAAGTTGGGGAATATGGAAAGAAGGTATAATAAATTGTCAATAAAAGTTTAAAAGGAAGTCTTTGAAAGAAGACATTGAACATGACTATGTCATTACATAAATATAACATTTGCATGCTTTTTCAATTGTTTTTAGCATGTATATGTGTTGGATTTAAGAGAGATCCTACTATCAATCATTGGTGTTCTACTAATTTAAACTTCCAAAAGTGAATACCTCTCTATTTGGGGGCCAAAGTCCTTTACTTACTTCACAATGTCTTCCATATCTTTAAGTTTTGAAGTACACAAAATAATGATTCCTTAATTCAAATTCTACTCAATTTTGTTGAAATGCAACAACGAAGATGTGATTATAGGTACTCCTATCTTACAATATGTTATAGGACTATACATCAAAGCTTACTTAAGATAGGGAGCCCATTTTAGACCTCAATCTCAATTCAGTGTAATTCTATACATGTCCAATATTTTGATGCCTAAAATGTTGGATTTGTATAGATTTGCATTGAATTGGGTTTGTAGTCCATAATGGCTCCCTTACCTAAGTAATGATTGTAAGCTCATGAGCTATAACTTCCAAATGGACTCCATTTGAGTATACATAGCCAACTGTAGTTGGATGAGGCTAGCAGAGATATATTCATTTCCATGACATTGAATTCATTTGCTTTAAACCCTAATTTATCTAATTTTGGACAATCCATAGTCCAAAATTAACATTGCATCTACACGTGAATGATGAAAATATGATCTATATGTAATCCAAATATAAATTTTTGAATTAAAATGGATCAAAATCATCATTTCCGATCAAATGAAATTAAAAATAAATCAAATGTAGATAAGTATTGGATGCCAGTTGATACATTTTTAATTATAGAGAATGTCCATAATTCATGAATAAGTCTATAATTAGTAAAATTGGGTTTTTCTAGCTATATGATGTGCTTCTTTTAGATGCTTGATTAAACATTGTTGACCAAGATCCAAACATCCAACCATTGAGATTATGTAAGGTAATATGAGAGTACAACCTTGTTTTGAGAAATAACTTGACAAGCCAAGCAAGGGATATTCAAAAATTCACTTGACATGTTTGGGGTAATAATTCTTGCATAGGTGAAGTATCTTTTATAATTGTCCAAGGAAAAAGGAGAAATGTAGCTTGAAGGCAAATCAACTTGCAAGTTGAAAAAACAACTATTGCCTAAACTTCCTAAAGGCCTACAACAATCTAAAGCAACTATGTTGGCATGTCATTTTTCATAAGGTAGGAGGTCCATAAAGTGTCCATTTAAGAGTTGAAGCTAAATTTGTGGAGGTGAAACTTCTTGAAATCTTTTTTTACTAAATTTTCCTTGAAAGACAAACATAATGGGCATCAAATACATGTCATCTCATATTTTTTTGGAGCTTTGTGGAATTAGTTATGAATTTTTGAAGTTGAAATGGGAGAGGGCTCTAAAATTGCCCACCTCTTCACATGTACATTTTTTGTACATTGTTGGTACAACAAAAAAGCAACATGTGCAAATAGTGTATATTTGAGGAGGTGGAAAATTTAGAGCTCAAGTTCTTTAAGAACCTCCTACCTTAACCGCCTAAAGGACCAAATTGGTTTTTTTGGCAAGATAGTGATTTTGGGCAACTCACTACGAATGGAATTTCTATTTTTCTTGTCTGGAATTTTCACAGAACATGAGCATGAAGTTTTTCCTTAAGGCCCAAAAGATTTCATAACTTTTGATTGCATGGTTCAAAAGTTATTTGTATGATATGTAGTTTCTTCCTTGACCCACACAATCCAAGCAAATCAATTTTTTCAGAAAAAAAATATTGAAATCGATTTTTTAGATTTATATATATGTGGAAAGCTTTGAATCATTCCATTTTGATTAATGAGATGAAAGTTTTGAAGAATTTTAGTTTGCATGCAATCATTTATTTGACTCAATTTTCAATATTTTTTGAAAAAAGTAAATCGTAGGATGTAGATTGTTTATTACAACATTACAACCATTGGGATTGACATTTTTCAAATCCATAGCTAATTTCTTAACAATTTTGTATTTTGAATCATTCTCTACTTCTTACTACTTACTACTTTTTTCCTATATATTGTACAATTCCAAATTATCTGAAAATTTTCAAGAATGTAACTAATTTGCGTTGAAGAATGAATCCAAAGAAGCACCACCAACATAGGGACATTTTTTCATACATATGTGACCATGTGAAGCGTAGCTTTTCTGTTTTTTGCAGGGCCAAAAAAAGGATTTTTGTCAATTTGATTGCTAATATCTTGTAATCGGCATGGTAGACATTTTTGAAATTTTTTCCACATTTTTTTCAAACTAGTGTAGTACAAGATCCTACAATTCAATGGTCTAAAAATAATTTTTTTTCTAAAATTTGGTACTTGTACTAAAAATGGTAGTTTTCGAGAGTTTTTGGTAAAAACATATTGAAGGAACATTAGGGGGTGATGAGCCTCTACAATCGAATTCAAAGCTTTATTTAGGGATCCAATTTGGTTTTGTTGCATTCTCATGTAGTTTTTGTTTCATTGAGTTTACAATTGGGTCTCAAAGTTTGAAATTGGATTTGAAAGGTTGCAATGGGGTTGAAAAGTCACCATTTAATGGATTTTATGAACACACTCATTATGCAATTTCTGCAAATGGCAAAAGGTTCATTTGTTGTTTCATTATATAAAGTGGTGCTTTTGGATTTCGACTAGAATTATGTAGGGAAGTAAGTGAGCTACATTTGAATCCAAAAGGATGAAAATAGTCCACTTCATGGGCCATAATAGAAAGCTCTATGTTTTGCTTTGATTGCCTATAAAGTATCATTTTTTTCAAAATTAAATTGACCAAAATATGTGTGAAATAAATTCTGAATCGTAATTTTCCATTCTTTTGCAAAAAATTTATCGTAATTCTAATAATTGTATCTATGTGATGTGACTAAATGGTCTACCATAGGCATTCTACATTGTATAGTCCATTGTGAATTGGCAAGTAAAAAATGATGTAAGATATATCTGTTAGATTTTTTTTTAGGCTAAAAAAAGACCACGAGTTTCCAAGTTGTAGGAATTAGGGGAACTTTGCCACATCAGCTATCTAACATGGTTGAGAGCCGGTCACATTGGATAATATTTTTGAATTAAAATTTTAATAATTTAAAAATAATAATATTTGAGAATATTCAGTTATAAAAAAATTTAAATTATTACTGGTTTTTTATTATTGAAATATTTTGCACAATAGTGGCTAGTTCAAAGAATAGGGAACAATTCTGAAACAATTTTTTTGGGCTAGAAAAACATCGAATGAATCAAATAGCATCAGTCATCCAATGCCCATATCTATTGCTCCCTTCTCAAGCATTTGCATAACTGATGTCATCCATTTGCCACAAACTATTTAACTCATTTTTTGTGGGCAAGCAATTAGGTGTTATTGTCAAAAAAAGGATATTAGGTTTATATCTATTTATGGGTAGTAATAGGTCAATAAAGATGTGATTCATTAAATGTTGGGTTGGGTGGGCCTAGTTGTAAACAAATGCTTGTTCAAACAAGTTGCAACTTTACAATAGGCAATAAAAGAGGTGCTTCTAGAATGTTAAACTTCTCATTAGAAGAAAATGAGCTACTGTAGAAGCTTCTGAGTTCCCACAAGTTCTTAGATTGTGGAAATTTGGCCACAGTAGCTTGCTAACGTGGTCAAGTGACGGCCACGTTAGATAATAATAATATATATTTTTTTAATTTTTAATTTTTTTTTCATATTTTTTTCAATTTTTTTCAAATAGTTTTTAATAGTTTTAAATTTTGGCCAACCCTGGTGAGTTCCTAGTTTGGGAAACTAGCCAAAAACGGGCTTCCAAGGCAACTGAATCCCATCTAATGAATTTCAAAATGCTCATCAAATGGGATTAGGATAGCGTGTCATTCATCTTGATCTTTTTTAAGATGGTCATGACCCCACTATTGATGGTTTTATATTTTTGCACCAAATGTATTTGAAAATTCATATCAATTTCAATTCTTATTGGATTAATATGATTCCACTTGTATTAGAGTCCATTCAACTAATTCTTTCTCTCGAAAATATAGGCAACGACAAGGACATTGCACAAGATATCCAAATTTCAGATCTCGGTGATAATAGACAAATCTACCTTGACCCATAAACATTGACACTAATATTTAGTGTCCAATAGATGATATAGTATCTTTTTGTGTAGGACAGAAGTACAACTATTCATCCTTGGAATTTTGTGTGGAAAGGGGAGAATGATCTTCTACAATAGTTTGACCTCCAATGAGTGCTTTTGAATTTTTTGTAAACCAATGATTCCCACGGTATCAAAATGAATGATTTCCGGGTTGCCTTGGTCGAGTCGTGTTAGTCCAGCTGCGGCCCTTGAAGGCTGTATGTTTCAAAAAAAATAAAAAATAAAAAATAAAAAAATGAATGATTTCCACGGTCACCAATCCGTGCTTTCAGGGTTAATATTATTGACACTTCGGTGAGCAAGCGAAGCACATATGCCCATGCTTTGGAATCTGATACCACACCAGAAGCTTCCCGCAACGAAGCTTCAGTAGCAATGAAGAACTCGGCTGGGGCCTTGAACGAACAAGACTTGGCAGCTTCTGTTTGTCTCTCCTTGCCTCTTTTATAAGTTAGCAACTCTTGTGCAGAAGGTGAAGCAAATGTAAGTCACAGCAGGAATTCACGATTGTGAATTCGAAAATTTAGTCGACAGAGTGCAGCTGTCAGTAGCTAGAGAGGACAGTTAGTTCAATTTAGTTTTCTGCAAGGGGGAGCGTCGATCGCAATGGCGAGCACTGTGAGGCAAATTCTCATGCTCAAGTTCAAGGACTCCATCACCCCCGAACAGCAAGCCACTCTCATTGCGAAGTATGCGGGGCTCACGAACTCCGTCCCCACTTTGAAAGGCTTCGAATGGTAAGTTAATCACGATGATCTCTTGCTGGTCCTCTTTTCATCCGGATTCTTTCAGTGCTCTCGATCAGTAGTTACTTCATTTGTTTGGGATTAGGAATTGCAGTAGTTGGCTCGATCTCGTTTTCGGAATTTAGGTTACGTCAAATACCTTAATTGGAGTAATTCCGGGGGTGTCAGAATCTTGCAGTTCCCGCTCTTGTTTATTTTTTTCAAATTAGGTACAATGCGATTCTTCTTTCGTCAGCGTACTACCGCCGTTTTCTTGTCTGTAATATAACCGGCTTCATTGAGAATATGATATTATGAGGTGCTTGGCAGGTAGAGCTTGCAGGATGATTTTCTTAGGGTGAAATGATTAATTATTTTGAAATTTGGTGACATGAACTAACGTCGCCGATGATTTTGCAGGGGCTCAGACTTGAGCGCAGAGAATATGCACCAAGGTTACACTCACGTTTTCGTCGCCACATTTGAATCCGCCGAAGCTCGACAGGAGTATCTTGTCCATCCTGCCCATGCAGCTTTTGCCGCAGAGCTCCATGCGGCAGTGGAGAATATCATCATCTTCCCCTTCCCCACCACAGTCACCTTGAAGGCTGCTTACTGATCGAGTTCTAGCTAGCACTTGTGAGTTCTTAGTTTTAAGATATCTGTAGTGTTCTAGCGCATTTGGCACTTTCGTTGCTGACTTGCAATTATTTCAGTTCATGCCCGCATCACCTGTTTTGTAAGTTCCAACTTGTAGTTTTGTCACTTGTGACAGTTTTCTGCAAAGAAACCGAATTCTGTTACAAAGATCACTCAGTGTTGTTGGTATGAGAATATTGCTTTATCGCAATAAGGACGCCAAGGACGAAAACTGTCCGGTGAATAACAATCATTCAAGGAGACTCTTGAAAGGAATAATGTGCCTATTCATCCCGAGATGTACCGCTACCTTGGTGGTAGGAATGTGTGCTTCCAAGGTTAACCCCTTAAGTTGTCGTAAATAATTCAAACGTTTACAATGTATGCCATATTGCATAGAAACATTGTTTGGTAGATATATAGTGTCATTATTGGGAATTGTAATTTTGTCTTTTTTGCAATAGAATGGCATCATTAATAGAAAAGAGTCAAAGTAACCCTTAAATGACAAATCCAGTCCTTCAAGCTTGGTTTTGGGTGAATCTTTGACAAAAATTATCTTTCGACTTTTTGCAATGTTTCAACCTATTGGATGGAACCACTTCTATAGTGAATATGGCTTAGTGAATATAGTTTGCCAAGCACTACATTTAGGCTATATCAAATGTAAATATATCTTAACTATAATTTACTAACTAAAGGTCATTTATAAAAGCAAAAGAATTGCTAAAACAATTATCATTATAGCAAAATTTATTTATGTATAAATAAATTAAGATTTTAGACAAGAATCTATAGGAATTGGTTTTAGAAATAAGTCCCAATTAGGTTCACTTACCTTAATCCCTTAGCACTCCAATCTCCAAAAATTTGGATGATGAATAGAGAAGTTCTTAAGGCTTTTCTAACACATGGAACTTCTTATTCATCTAAACCAATGCTTGCCTTTTGAAAACCACAATATTTGTATGATGAATTTAATGAATTTGGAGCAAATAATATATATTTATAAAAATATTAGCAAAATTATGCAAAAATCCAAGAAAGGACTCATGAATGCATTAAGTATTTCACATCTACTTGTGCTAAAGTTGGTATAACCAACAATCTTCCCGTGCCAATAGCAATGGAGACTACACTAATAACAAAATTTACTATTGCAACACTAATTACAAACTTTAACACAAAATGTTGATAACAATACCATGCCAACACTAAATTAATGTCAACATGAAATCAATACTAATTGTCAACTAAATTTCCATACAAACACAAAAATTTAGAGTTGAGATGGTTCACTTTGCACTAAATTAATATCCAACATGAACACTAATAGTCAACTAAATGAGAATTTGAGTGATAGGGTAAATAAATAACACTAAATTTCAGAATTAGTGTAGCGTTTTGCAGCCAATCAGAGGTTAACTTAGATTGACTAGAGGTTACAATTAACTAGGGGTCACAATTCACTTCTTGCCAGCAAAGCCAAGACTGATTTTGAGCAGAATTGCTGGCAATACCCTTTAATCAGCGCAACGTCATCATTCCTGACAACGGAATCCTGCGACGACGTCGACCCTCGGCATTCAAAAACGGGGAACCACGGGTACCACCGCGTGTGCCAGATAAGACCACGCTCCATTGCCTGAACCGACTGCGCGTCGAACTGAACGGGGTGTCCTTCATCATCGATGCCCTAATTAGAATCCCCTGATTCTGCATCACAGTAGTGTCATAACTTATTAGTCTTTTGTCTTGGACTTATCACATCGAAGTTGCCGGCCAGTTGTTTCCGCGGAGTTCTCATTGCATTGGCCGAAAGTGAAGGTGATTGTGTGCTGTGGAGGTCCTACTTTATAGAAGAGAGAGGCCCGGCGGAGGTTTTTAGTTTTTAGCCGATTGCCGATAAATGTGAGGGAACTTTGAGGAGTGATGGCGAATACGATCGAAGGCTACTTGTACAGCTTCGGGCCTAGTCGACAAGGCGGAGTGTATTGCATTCTGACATTCTGTGTGTTGTCAGGTCGCCATTTCTCGCAGTCCCGGAATAAAGGGGATCCGGTTCGTACCTCCTCTCTGGATTTTGATTGAATTATCCTACTAGTTTGTTTGTTTGTTTTGAAGATTTTGTGCGGTTGTTTATGGGAGAGGTGAAGCAGAGGATAGTTTGTGATGCTAGACTCGCGGTTTCTTGGCTTCTCGGACTAGATATTGCAATTGCTTGAAGAAGTTGGAAGTGCAATTGAGAAGCACTTGCGTACGACGAAGAGCTGCTCCGTTTGTTGTCAATCTGGATTCTGTGATTTGTCACAGCAAGTTGTCTTGTCAGAACGTGGATGTACTTTACTTCCCATGCGACGTCCTGTAGGGATCGTTTGAGCATTGTACTCTTTCAGGATGAAGCTTAAGGAGTTTTCGCTTCCTGATAAGCCATTTAATCTAGATCAAATTTTCGAAGATTATTGCCAGGAAGATACGTTTAATCCGGTTGAATTTGCATAACGAGACTTTGTTAACGTTTAGGCGTAATGACTATGATTCTTATTAAGCTCTGTTCTTTGCGGCTGGCATATCTGAATTGAAGATTCGGTTTCTTCCAATGAATGAGGGGGATGGAATGCATCAGATTTTAGAGTGATTCTTTGGAACTTAATGTGGGCAGTTATTGTCTCGCATTCCAATGTAGATGATCACTAGATGTTCTGGAATTAAGTCTTATACTTAAGAAAAAAAATTCTGGACACGGATTGTACTCTAACCTATTTGTGCAGCTCTATTTCGTATTCTGATGTGCAACTGGAATGCGACTTTTGGTGACTCTTGCAATCAGGTTTCACTGAGATCCGGCATCCTTGACGTGGATCATCGTGTAGAGGATACAGGCAGGCAGGTTGTGAATGGCAAGGTAGATTGCTATCCTTGATCAGTACACATCCTTGACTTGGAGTTTCTGCCTTGAACTAGGTCTCCATGTCCCAGTGCCGTTGCTAATGAAATAGAAACAGTAGCTTCTAATGTCATGCACTCAGCCTCAAGAATCACATGAAAATATGCCTTTTTGTCAAACGGGATTTCTTGCAATACTCTCATTGTGTGTACAATCATGCATGCATATTGCAGGATCTACTACTGTTTTGATACGATCATGTTTATCACAGTACGTAAGTAGAACTTTACGATCTATTGTATTTATGTTGAAGTAACGGGAGTATCTGCTATTAATGCAGATTTTGTTCACGCTACGCCTCTATAATGTAGCCAATGCTAAGAAGGAGGTTCTGGTAAGTCCAAAATTGATTAGCTTATTATCGTAGGCTCTTGATTATTCAGTGTGCCAATGAGCTTTTAATCGCTTCTTGGGGAAATGCTTTGACGATGACAATAATTCTTCTTGATCAGTGAGAGGGAGAGAAAGATGCCGGATTCGATGGAGACCGTCCACTTTCAAATTGAAAAGAGCCTATACTATATCGGAGGTACTAGGCCTTGCTGACTAGTGATGCTTATGGTCTCTAGGTTGGAGCCGTGAGTAGCGAGGAGATAGCAGAGTGGTTAAAGGCATTCACTTCCTCGCTTGGACGGGTTTGTCGACACTTATCCACCTACCAGTCAAATTTTGTTTTTGTTTTTTTGTCTTCCTCCTCTTTATGTGATGTGTGGTATCCATGTGGAGCTGGTATCGTTATCATCATTATTGGCTGTTATATTCTACTTGAGCGTTACACTTGCAGCCATTGGAATCTGCCTCAGCTGAGCCATGGACTCCCACTACTGGTATCAGCCTTCCATTCGCTCATTTTGGCGAGCAATTGTAAGACCCAAACCTCTTGTCAGCATCAAAGTGCATTGAACTTGGTAGAAGCCATGTTTGCAATTGGAGATTTCACCTTTCAGGAGCATATTTCCTTTTCGAAACCCATTGATGTGGTACAATGTAATTGCTTGTGTTAAGTGTGGGCGACACAAGCCCGACAGGTTCGCCAAGGCTGCAACATGAGTCATCAATGCTGCATCAGCAAAGAGAGAAATCTTTCACCAGCTTAACCACCATAGGCCTTGGTCAGTACATTTCTGCGTAGTGAAGTACATCGCTGTTCAACTATATACTTGAAAGTGTCTGCCGTGTTGTTCGGGTATTCTAGTTTCAGTAGGACGAAGAACAATAACCGAAAGTCTACAATGTCTAAACGCATTTGCTTACATTTCTTCGCTAGAGAAAAATCAGCTCACTCCTCGCGGTATTACCTTTTGCAGAATCGCCAGAATTGGAGAGAGATATCATTTCTGTTGAGTCCTCTGATCTCCCGTCATCTGATAGTGGGCAGGCATCAAAGTGGAAGCTAGTGCGCTGTGAAAATGGTATACCTTGTCTCATAACAGTGCGCAAATGACATCTATAGTACCTGGCAGGTTCTTTTTAAGTAATGCTATTGTCGGATCTGATTGTTTTTCTTGACGAGCTCGTCCTGTAGTGCAACGTACTATATGGGGTTTCTTGAAGGCTGCAGCAATGAGATGTTTGGGTCTGATATGCAGGATTAAGGTTTTTTCAGGAAGCAGCAGACTCTCCTTTCGTATACAAGGTATGTTACACTATTGCACCGAGGCCAGAGTGCTTGACTTCGTTGATGGCTCTGGGAACTCACTAGTGAATTTCACCTTCAATGTGCTCGTTCTTCATCTATATTTACATCCGAGAATAGGATCGTTAGTAATTGTGTCATTCTTGTGAACGCGCGCAGCTCCCAGTAATGAAAGCAGTTGGAGTGGTGAAGGCTCCTGCTGATCAGATTTTTAATCTCATCATGGACTACGGGCCTGAGCGGCAACAGTAAGTTTGATCATGTAGATCAAGATTATTGTACAACATTTGACGAATTTAAACCCTGGTGTAATTTGTTTCTACCACTTAATATCATCATTACAAGCGCCAGACTTACTCTGATCATGTTTGATTGATTCTGGTAAGTGAGGTGATTTTAACTCGCCGGTGGTGTCCTCTCGCTTGAACTTGTCATGCGATTCAGATGGGACCACACTGTAGAATCTGCATCTGTAATTGAAGTTATTGACGGCCATTCAGATGTCCTGTATGTACGCCTTCGGCAAGATTGGGGGTAAGTAAATAGAAACTTTCGTCTTCCGTTGCACCTTAATGTTTATTAAGTTGAAAATTCATTCATAAGGTCACGGAGGACTTCTCAAGCATCGCGCAAATACTGTTGAGTAACATATAATGTTATTTTTTCACTTTTTTGACCTATTCGGATGTACCTTGGAAGCTCTTAGTGGTAGTAATGTAGGTTTCTTGTCTTATTTCCTCGACCTGCTAATGGGCACACTTCTACTAAAATGTGGATGCATCCCAGGATTCCTCGCCGGAGAGATCTTTGTTTAGCTCGTTATTGGAGACGAGAAGATAGTGGTGCTTATTGTGAGTTGTCAATCTCACCCATCTCTGGAATACATTTGCAGCTTAGCATTGGGTTTGTGGACGTATTTTTAGGTTGTTTGTATCAGCTTTACAGTACCATGTGGTCGACGGTAAGGAGGTTTGGGTATGGAGAACAATTCAGTTCAAAACGTTCTGCGCATTCACCTTGCCGAGATGTGCTTATTGAAGTTTCCAGCATCACGTTATGATTATGAAACTCTTTTTTGAACAGCATGCACGACCGATCTTCTTGGACTGAAAGGTAGGACGTGCAGTGATGTTTTACACTATTGTGCTGCACTCTCATTTTATGGTTCGTGCCAGCCGTCTTCTACAGATCGGTACCCAAACATCCTCTGCAAGCTGATTATGTTCGAGCCTATATTCACAGTAAGTTACAATCAATATCTTTCTGTAAGCAGTCTTACTCGCAGTTGAGAGTGTGACGTGTAACTGGTTCAAAGACCAAATACGCAGAATCAGCTGGTTGTTTGCCGAAATGAAATATGTTAACGCAGCTTGAAAAACTTATGTACCCTTGAGCATAAATCTAAGTGGGTTCTAACTGAGTGCCTCTGGTGATAGGTGGCGGTTACATTGTTACCCCATTAAAGACTAATGGCAGTGGAAAGCCGCGTACTTTGGTAGAGTCCGTTTTAGAAATGGACGCTGCAGGATGGTCTTCCTTATTAGGTGCCGGATTCTCTGGGTACCCTACTCGCCTCAGGGACTCGCTTCTTGCCGTTGTCGCAGGTGTGTCTCATAACCTCCTGTTTTTCTTCTCTATTCTTTTTTCAGATATGTATATAATCTGCATGTTATTGAATATCCTAATCAGCAAATATAAAGGTGCGTATTCATTTATTTGTATTATAAATGACATGCTGTTGAATTCCAGAAACGTTTTGTGTGATGGACATTGAATATTTCGACTCAGTTATCCATCAGTCGCGTTACCTTTGTTAATGTATGTTCTATTCGCATTCTGCTTATTCACTTTGGCAGGCATAAGGGAGCATGTTGCTGCACAAAGATTCAATTCGCGTGTCACGATCATCAAAAGACATCTTATAGAAGAGTACACAGATTCTCTGCAAGTTGGCAACCATGATGTTCCAGAGGCTGCTGCCAGTCTTGCTCCCTTTCTAAGCACGAGCGATGGCATCGAAGAGTTTTTTGATGCCACGATGGACCACTTCTCCGACAGCTCTGAGGTTGGTTTTTTTGTCGTGATCATGAAGCATTCTTTTAATCTGAAATGTAGACAGGATGAATTTCTTCTTTCTATTAGCATCTTTTGGTAGTTACAGAATAACTGGCGAGTCATGAATTTTTCCTAAGCCGTGACTGTCTTGAACCAGCAGAGTGTGCAGAGTGTAAATGAGCCAGCCTTGCCTCCTGTTGATACTCACAAGCGACTCAGAATCAAAATTCGATCAGGTAAATAATTACTTTTGCAAATTGTATCAAGGATGCTGCCTGTAATTAATACACCTGTTGGTCAAAGTGTGGGATACATGAGTTGTGATGCAGTAAGTTTTTCCAAGTTCATGGAAGAATTGAGCTCAGTTTAGATCTCCATATTCCTTACTATGGAATGACTCAACAGCCACGTCGGTCAATAGTGTTCTAGGATTATAGATACACATATGTCAAATAGATTTATTAATTTGAAGACATGGTTTAATGTTGGTCTAATGAAATGGTGGGGGCAGACTGTGGAACATTTGAACTGTCCAAATTCAGAGGCAGTGTAGACAGAGGGCCTTTGAAAGGTGGGAAACATTCTTTTGCTGAACCTGAGAGCAATACCTTCCTTCTGAAGGGGGTGAATTCTCTTTCAACAGGATCAAGGGTGAGTTCCTTCTCTTCTTACTGAACAATCAGATCACTTTTATGAAGAGGAGGTGCAAGTAGAGCATAGAATAGATAGCTTAGAAGTCTTTGACCCTCATTTGGTGATTAGCGTGAAGTACGAGTGTGTTAAACTTATTATGATCCACTCTAGATATGAAAGCATTTGCACTTCCATAACTGCATTTAGGAAGAAACTGCATCCATCGTTCGTGACGATGATGATGGTAATGGAGACAAGTGTTAAGTTTGAAATGGTAAGCATCATGGACACAGACCATTGGCGGGTCAAAATAAACACACCTTATTGGAGGAATCCGCTTACTTTGTAAAGAGAAGAAGCCTAATGCGACGTTTATGCAATTTACTCTAGGTCCTCCTGAAGTTATTATGTGCTGCTCATTTTCTTTACAATTTTCGTCTGTTTTGTTTGATGATCAGGAACCTGCAGGCAATCCTTTCTGCAAACTGGTGGGGATGGATTGGTTCAAGTCCAAAGACAGAATGGATCATATAGCAGGAAGGCCTCGGAACCCTGTGCAGGTGCGTTTGGTTCTTATGAGATAAATTGCCAGTGAGGACTTCAATCATTTCTCAGTAAATGCCTCGGCTTGCTAATTTCCATACGACACTGACGATCACTCGGACAGTTGAAAGATGTGCAGTTGGTTTAACTATCTGAGTTTATGATAATGTTAATTCGGCGATGTTCATTATGCAGAGGGCTTTATCAAATGAAGGTCTATTTTTCTTTGTCGTCAATTTACAGGTACAGCAACAATCTTTGAACCCCCAAGTATGTGGCTGTGAATTTACACTTGGAATTGTCAGCTGCAATACATAAATCTGCATCTTCAATAGAGTGGAGTTGCAGTGGGAGAAATCCCTGTGATCATTGTTTTACTGTGTGACTTCGTGATTGGACCTAGCTCCTTGTCTTCTTTATCTTAATTTCCATGAGGATATATGTGCTACCGTGGTTGTGTTGGCTAGCCTTCCAATGAGATGGGAATTTAGATGACATTCATATGAAGACTGGACAACACAACCATGGTAGCACATGTATCTTCATGAAAATTATGATAAAGACAACACGTAAGGATGTGCTTGGGTGCATATTCTGCAAGTGTCCAATTCACTTGCTGACCCTACACTGTTTGCAGATTCCATACGCTTTACATTACAGCTTGGTCTTATACTTTGCTACTGAAGAGGAGATCACAGAAGGCTCTCTTCTTCACAGATTTATATCTGGAGACGATACCTTTCGAAATAGCAGGTTCTCCCTTATACCGGCCATTCCTGAGGTGGGTATACCAATGATCCGGTTGTATATTTGCACGCCTCTTCATGTCTGTTACGCCGTTCCATTTCCAGAATTTGGTGAACTGTTGTATGCTTATATGCTTAAATCGTACGAAACTTGCAAAAGTGCTTTTTCACGTGTCTATTGATCCTTTATAGGGATCCCTAAATGTGCTCGGGAATGACAGGGTTCTTGGATAGTAAAGCAAGCTGTTGGGACTAAAGCTGTACCCTTGGCTCAAATCGTGGAAGCCAAGTATCATGTTGGATTCAACTACATGGAGGTACTAAAACGTGTTTTTAAAATTTATCTTTGACCTCAAATACGGATTAACTGAACTCAGTCTTAATTCAGTGATAGCTTGCTCTGGTTTTATTGTATATAAGGTAGTGACACCTTAAACTGCCGAGTACCTAAAATGAACTCCTATTCTTGCATCACTTTCTGTTGCTTCAAGGTTCAAAATGTGTTGTTTCCTCTTGAGTTTATGACCAATTGTAGGAGTCTATAGTGTGTGACTTTTAAACTTTAATAACATATTCTCCCAGCAGCAGGAAATTCAGATTCTACCTGCAACATCTTTCACTACAATTTACGGTTGAACAAAAATTTCACTATGTGGCCACCGGGAAGTCACTGAAACGCTTTCAGGTGCCACGACCTTAATCGTTCTGTACCATTCTTTCTTGACCTGCTTTCGGAAAGATAATGAACTGGAACTGATGTCAAATTTTGTTCAATCTGGTGGCATCTACAGATAGATCTAAATCTTGGATCCTCAGGTGTTGTCCGGGGAGTCTTGACCTTGGTTTTTGGCTACATATCTGCACTTGTTGTAGACTTGGCTTTCTTTATCAGGGTATGTAGTGACCTGCCATTCCCGCAGCTTTTAAAGTGTTTTATATTAACTGTTTCTCTGGCATCGATTTTGGTATTTTAATATTTCCGGATATTTAGCAAGCCTACTTGTTTTCTATCTATTTTTTGCAGCCTTTGGTTTCTTACAGAGATGCATCAGATTCCCATTACAATCTGGTGGGTATGCATCACACTCTAATCAGGAACTAAGTGCGCCCGCACCACTGTTGAGTATCTTTCTGCTGACTAAGCTATATATATATCCTCTGATGATCTTGCAGGGAGAGACTGCTGATGAGTTACCAGAGCGACTTATTGGTGTGGGGCGTGTCTCACAAATACAACTGGACAAGGCTGTAGAACTTCCTGCATCCTAGAGGCGTGTATAATTGCGTTCGAACTCTTCTTGCTGGTAGCCATGAGAATGTCCTACCTTCCTGGAACTCAACACATGGGGGTGGGATTCTTATTTAAGAACTTGTCTACCCCTATTATAGGTTGTGTATTCAGATTGATTTTACAGATGGCCAAACCTAACAGTTCTATGATCCAAAGAGATACCAGGTTAAGCGGGGTGCAAGTTCAGTAGAGAATGGAGGCTGGGTAAAGCCAACAGAGCACAATTTTGCCGGTCGACTTTGTGCAACTTGAAATGGGCTGGTCAGGAAGTAAGTAGGACAAGTTCGGGTGCTTTGCGTCACGGTAGTCATCGATCTTCTTAGGGAGTAGATTTTTTCCGACTGAGATTCCATAGCAGACTTCATGCTCTTTTCTAAATTGTTGACCTGTTGTTCATGGTTTTAAATTGCAAATAATGCCGTTTTCTGTTCAATATTACCAATTTCAATGCCAGGCACCATTTCCAACAGACGTGTCTACCCCCAGGTTTGTTGTTATAGTTACTTCTTCTATGCTGTCATATTGTAGTTTTGTCATAGAGGGCCCAGTGGAATAGTCCTCTTGTTATGGAATGTGAGGATAGAGCCTATGACCGTGTAGTCAAACTTGAAAGTCCCTCACTCTATATCCTCCATTTCTTCTCCATTCTTCTCCATTGATGAGTGAAATATTTTGGTTTTATTTCTTAAAGTTGAAATCACATGTTTAATATCTTTCATAAAAAAATTCAAGTTTTTGTGTGAAAATTTATAATTACTATGAATTTTTGAGGAAATAAAGAAGATAATTCATATCAAATACAAATCATGTTCAAAAAATCTAAAATTTTCAGAAGAGAAGTACATTATAGTGTAGAGCATTGTGGTATAAAGAAAATTTTCTGTGTCACTCTATATTTATAAATGTAGTTACAAATCCTCAACTTCAAACTTCATTGAAATGGTTATTTTGAGGAATTTTTCAAAATTTTCAAGTGGAGTAGAAATTGCACTTTTGAAGTTGGATTTTGTTAGTTTTGCTCAAAAGCAAAAGAAATTGTTTTGAATGCCAAAATCAAGTTCTATAGGGAAAAGGCTCAAAGTAATTAAATACATAAGATAGTGTACCATTATTTGAAAAACTACCCCAAATAAAGTCAAAAAACAAATAAACTATGTTGATCTTAATTCAATGATGTGGATATAGTATCAATAAATTTGCACACAAAAATGTGTATGAAAATCATCCATTCTTCAATATGTACAAATCTACCCAAAACAAAACTTCCTTGGCATCCTTCCAAGTTAGTGTCATAACCTTGGAAGGTCCCCCAAAAGATGTGTGATTTCATCTTTGGAAAATAAAATAAAATAATTTCCACTTATATTGTATAGTTGTAAAATAGAGCTTACAAAGCGAAATATATATTTAGAATCTTAAGATCAAAGTGGTGAAAAGAAGGTAAATTTCAACATATGTACTATATTGCTATGAAGATTACTAGCTAAACCATGATGAATTTGGAAAATGTAGTAGGTCTACCATTCTACCATAAGAGAATTAGTCAAGATAACAATATATACAAGTAGAACCTCTTTCAGTGCACCCTCCCTTGGAACATAATATGCATTAAGAGAATTTGTAGACAATAGGTGGCCCATATCCATGATTTAAGATGAAAAGACATGTAGCGCATGATTCAAATTGAAATGACAAGTGGCCCTATGGCTTCTCTAAATGCATAAACCTCTCTTAGTGCAATAGTCCCAACACCATGTAGTCAGGAAGGTTCTGCTTGTACAATCAAAAGCGCCTCCCCAATATATATATAATAGTAATAATAAAAAAGAATATGTATGTACTTATGTATATTTGCAATGTCTCTTTGTTTGTTGGCAAGGCTATAATTTTTTATAAAAAGATAATTAACAAATAAAATTCAATATCTTTTACTTACATCATAATTATTGATAGTTGTGTGAAGCAATACAAAGCCCTAGTTTTATAACTTATACATGCATTGTCCAAATAATACATGCAAAGAGTGCATTGAAATCTTCTTTTACTTCCCAATGAGATCCAATAAAAGTAATTCATATTTATCCACTATTTCTATTAGTATCCATCCATATCTTTAAATTAGGTTGTTTGTTTGTTTATTTTGTTTTGTTTGTTATGTTGAGATCTTCGTGACCATGTGTCCCCGAGTCACATTCTCGGTACTTTGGAAAGCACTCCCAAGAAACAGTGCATGGGCTTTGAGTTTCACGGTGTTTGGACCTATGATGTGAAAGTTACCAAAATTTTGAATTAAATTTTTTTTTAAATTACTTTTACTTTTATTTTGGCTGTGGCAACGGCACAGGGCACTGTACCTTAGTCTATTCTGTGAGTGCACATTATTCGCATAAAAGCAACTCCCTCCAAACAGTTGCGTACCGGCACACCTAAATATCGTTCAAAAGCAGGTCCCCCGCAAGTACACTTGGAGAAGGTACAAACCCCAAATGTAAAAATACCGTCCCAGCCGGTGACCGCGGCTGCGGCGCATCGGTAGCCGGTATCATTCGCCCCTGCCTCTACGAGAGAGAGAGAGACTCCGCAAGCGCTCACACACACACACGTCCTGATTATTCTCCCAGCACAGGCGCGATCGCTGCCGGTCGGATCTGACGCGGGCCTCTTTTGCATCGATCTGCGCTACCAGATCCGCGCTGCCACGCCCGCCACTCTTCTCAGCTCCAATTGGAGGTAAGAATCGCGTCAGATGGTCGTTTCTCGCGATCGCTACGCCCTTTTTTCCCGTGTCTTCCCTTTCTCGTGCTTCCTTGGGAGCTCTCAGCGTCAGATTCTTAGAGAATTTTTGATTCCGAAAGTTTTGGTGTAGTTACAGGATCGGATTGGTGGATTTGCTTCTGTGCGGGGTTTGGGTAGTTTTTTGTGGTGTTTTAGGATCAGTTGACAGGGGGTCGTGATGGTTTGTGGATTTGTTGGAATTCGCGTGTTTTAAGGTTTCGAGGTAGGTTATGGTGCAGTAGCTCCTGTTGCACGTATTTTTTTTGAAGATTCCGACTGTGACTGGTAGGGTAGGTGTTTCGGTGCCACTGATGAATACAAGGGGGTTTCCTTGGGAAAAAATTGTCAATGTAGGAGAGCTTGTATGGTGGGATTCTAGTTACATTGCTTCAGAATCTGTTTATTGTGGCATGAGCATCTATTACTGTAGCAGAAAATTAAAGAATTCGGAAGATGTCTTTCGATGCAATGTGGCGCGCAATCGGTTAACATGACTTCAGAGTAGTCCTCGAATCTGTTTGAAAAAAACAACATTCTCGTCGAATTCAGGATAACTGGAAAGTTTAAACGCCGGAAAATCAGGGTCGACCTAGACGTGTCAACCGGTATTGAGTCGAAGTTAGGGTTTCGACATAAGAGCTTGCTCTAGAAACTTGAAGTAGTCAGGATTGAATCAAATGCGTATTGGAAACTCGTTTATGAATCTCTCATTACGATCTAAGGACATTAGCGTCTCTGTTTAATCCTTTTTTAGTGTGTATATAATGAGGGTGTACATCGGCCGATATGTAGCACAACTTGTACTATTTGGGATGTGCTTTCCAGTCGTAGTGAAACGAATTATGTTTAAAGGTGGATATTTTGTGATTGGACAGCTACTATTGGGAGATTTTGAGCGCAGTTCAAAATGGTCGCCAGCGAAAATGGTTACGAGTGCCAGCCTCTCCTTGGTACGCTCTATGGAATCTTCGTCTAATGTTGTCTTCCGTATCATATGGTTCACTGGATATGTGTGAAGACTTCGTTCATCGAAGCTACTGGTTTCAAGATCTTCGTTTGCTGTTCATACTCTGTTCTTCAACATATCTTCTGCAAATTTCATTTCTATTTATTATACGGTAGTGCGTTTTGAATTTTTTTCAGGCATTAATATAAGGAGGAATCCTGGTGCTGCTATGTGTTATTTATTTCTCTTAGCCACTCACGACCTTCCCAATCTTGTGCAGAGTACCGAACTGTTTCAGGTGTGGCAGGTCCACTCGTCATTCTTGAGAAAGTGAAGGTTCGTTATCACGCACCCCTAGAAAGTTGCACCACATTTTGCGGACCTTATCATCTTGCGGTTCCTATACTCTTTTCTGGAGTTGTATGGTGTGGGATTGCCGTCGAATCTAAAGCACCTTGGGGTCTTGGTTACGACAGGGTCCCAAGTACCAAGAAATTGTGAATCTCCGTTTGGGTGATGGCACGCGGCGACGAGGTCAGGTCCTGGAAGTGGACGGCGACCGAGCTGTTGTACAGGTCTGTGTCAGTTTCTGATTCTGGATTCTCTCTAGATTCTGAAAAAACTCATTATTATTGGCAATTAGAAATCGTCCTGAAAATAGACTACTTCTTGAGCATTAGATATACAGAAGGATTTTGAATTTGGCCCAATCATGACCCCCAAAAGCTGGGACAGCATGCTATATCGAGAGCCTGAACTAATAAGTGGTGTATTTTGGTTGCAGGTTTTCGAAGGAACCTCGGGCATTGATAATAAGCACACCACGATTGAGTTCACTGGAGAGGTAATTCACAGCCTCCTTCTTTCTAGATCCGTGAACTTACTGTCCAGACTTATGTCATCCTTGGCATCGTATTAGAATCAAACTGTCCATATCATCCTCAGGTATTGTTGCAAATGAAACAATTTCGTCATTCCTTTTATTGTCGTCGTCCAATTGGTTTCAACTCCCTCAAAGGTTATCTTCGCTGAGAGTGTGGAAGGGTTTCGTCGCCATGAATCCCTTGCTAGGTTTTGAATCTGTGCATGTCGTTGTTATGATATAGGTGCTGAAAACTCCAGTGTCCTTGGACATGCTGGGTCGTATTTTCAATGGATCAGGGAAACCCATTGACAACGGACCTCCAATTCTGGCCGAAGCTTACCTCGACATTTCAGGTGCTGGCCACAGCTTACAGCTGGCCATTGGGTGGAGTGTTTAGGAATGTTTTGCAGCCTTCGTGTTAAACATTGTTTAAGAGTTTGGTTGATGTGACGACAGGTGCCTCGATCAATCCCAGTGAGCGCACGTACCCCGAGGAGATGATTCAGACGGGCATCTCCACGATTGATGTGATGAACTCGATTGCGCGAGGTCAGAAGATTCCTCTTTTTTCTGCTGCTGGTCTTCCCCACAACGAGATTGCCGCTCAGATCTGTCGTCAAGCTGGTCTTGTTCATCGTTTGGAGCAGGAAAAGAATCTCCTGGAGGTGAGATGATTGTCAACCGAGAAGTTACGACCAGTGTGGTGGATTTCATGTCCAGCTGCATTGCTTTGCAGCCCTCCATTTCCGTGGTTGTGTTATTGGTTCTGTATTGGAGGGAGTGGTTTTCTCGTCCAGGATGTTTGTATATCTATGATGATGACTGTTATGAGACCCTGGAGTTCGCATTGTCTGCGTTTGGCGGCGCGACCTCGTGTGGAAGCCGTTGCGCTGAATTGTTGGTGTGTGTGTGTTTGTTTGACAGGATGAGCCCGGAGAAGACAACTTCTGTATCGTTTTCGCAGCTATGGGAGTGAACATGGAAACCGCGACGTTCTTCAAACGTGATTTCGAAGAAAATGGTTCTATGGAGCGAGTGACGCTTTTCCTGAATCTGGTATTTGGCTTCGTCTTTCGGTGGTCGTTGTTAGTGTCTTCCATTCATCGAGTATGCATTCACCGTTGTCCTCTTAGGAGAGAAGAGTTGAACAAGGATTTACTGTTCTCTGAGTGCTCAGCTTCATTAGCGTTGACGTGATTTTTTGTGAAGAAGATCGATGTGCGCGGCGTGCGTGTTGTTTCTGATTGTTTTGTTGTGTTTTCAGGCTAATGACCCTACCATTGAACGCATCATCACTCCTCGAATTGCACTGACCACTGCCGAATACTACGCTTATGAGTGTGGGAAGCACGTGCTGGTGATCCTGACGGACATGAGTTCTTATGCGGATGCATTGCGTGAGGTACGCTTCTGGGCTTGTAAGTCGTGTTTGTGGTGGTGAACTTCTGAGAATCGGTGGGTTTCGGAACCATTTTTCGGTCGAATTCCGCTCCATTTTCTTTGCTGTTGTTTAGTTCTGCTTTGCCGGACGGCTTCCTTTCGGGGGGTTGTTTACGCCTTTGCGTTGGATCTCGGTGTGGCTGCGGTATTGTTGATGTGTTTTGATTTCCGTTTTCTTCTTGTACAGGTTTCTGCTGCTCGTGAGGAGGTTCCTGGTCGTCGTGGATATCCTGGTTACATGTATACCGATCTGGCGACTATTTACGAACGTGCCGGTCGAATTGAGGGTCGTAAAGGATCCATCACGCAGATTCCTATTCTGACTATGCCCAACGATGGTTCGTTCCCTTTTCGTCGATGAGCTGTATTGGAGGTTTCTTTGGCTTTGTATTGCTCTTTTTCGGGTTTATTGTCTGTTTTGTGTCTTGCGGGGTGTTTTTCACTTCGGCCCGTGAGTTTCATGTGTGTTGCATTGTTTTCAGATATCACCCATCCTATTCCCGATCTCACCGGTTACATCACCGAAGGTCAGATCTATGTGGATCGGCAGCTGCAGAACAGACAGGTACTGGTTGAATCTCTTTATCCGTCGTTTCTTGTAGTCCGGGAGTTTGGATAACGGGTTTCCTTCTTTGGTTTGAGTTCCACTTGCTGAGTGGACACTCACCGTGGTGCTTGATGATGCAGATCTACCCGCCTATCAACGTTCTTCCATCTCTGTCACGATTGATGAAGGTGCGACCCTGGATCATTCGTTTGTGGCATTCCTGTTGGTTTGGTTTGAGTGTTTTGTGAGTTCATTTTTTCGAGTTTGTGTCGGTGTCTTCTGGAAAACGTTCATGTCTTTGTAGTAACTGAAACTTCGGATTGTAGCATTTGCATAGATTATTGTGTTTTTGTTGTGAGACGTGGTCTTGCATCAGATCCATGTATATGACGCTGACGTGATTGTCGCTTTCGTCTTGCAGAGTGCTATTGGTGAGGGCATGACCCGCAAGGATCATTCCGAAGTCTCCAATCAGGTCCGTAATGTTTTTTTTACCTTTTTCTTTGGTATGTCCGACTGTGTTATACAGTCTGTTTCGGACTGGGGCTTTGAATGTTCTGTACAATGTATATAGTTCTTCTTGTTTTGATTTTTTCCATGGGACTGTTTCTGCATATGTGCATGCGGAGAGTATAATCTTGTTCGCGGCAGGTTCCTGTGCGATGTTTGTAACGAAGAGTGTCATGATCCGGTTAGTTGTGTTTATCCGCTCGTTTGATTGCAGTTGTACGCCAATTATGCCATTGGTAAGGACGTTCAGGCCATGAAGGCTGTTGTGGGAGAGGAAGCTTTGTCTTCGGAAGATCTGGTACGTGTGGGGTCCTTCTGTTTCGGTGCATTTAGAATCTGGAGTTTGGTGCTTTTATTTGTTGCGATTTTGGGATCATGTTTGTTTCCGTGTGTTTCTGTTGACTCGACGCTGATCGTGTGGATCGTGTTTCTGTGGCAGTTGTATCTTGAGTTCCTTGACAAGTTTGAGCGTAAGTTCGTTGCCCAAGGCCCTTACGATACTCGCGACATTTTCCAGTCTTTGGACCTTGCTTGGTCGTTGCTTCGCATTTTCCCTCGTGAGCTTCTTCGCCGTATCCCTGCGAAGACTCTGGACGAATTCTACAGCCGGAACTCAGAGCATTAATCGGTGTGGGCCGGAGCTTTGGTTCAGGTTCAGGGGTTTTATTCTTATTGGGGTGGGTGGGTGGGTTAGTGGGGGATTGTATCATGGAGGTAAATTGCATGAATAATCATTGATCGTCCTACATTCTGAAGTTTTCGTAATGATCTCAATTTGCAGTCTTTATGTATTTTTTGAGCCTGTGTGGTTTGCAGTGGTTTGGGTTTCAGCTTGTCCTGAAAGAGTTTTTTTTCCTATGTACTCCGTATTTATTTTTTATTTTTATGGTATATGGTCTCTATGGAATGTGGTTATTTTGCAATAGTTATTTTCTGATTTCATATGTTTTCTTATATTCCCGAATGCTTGACATTCATTTTAGTTGAGTTTTGCATTTTGGACTTGATGTTTATCAAACTTATTTTGGCATTCAAGATGCTTTTCATCTGGAGCAACGAACTGACTCCTTCAGAATCACCAGGCAAAAGCTCCTCAGAAGCTGGTGGCGGGCTGGAGAGATATAAAATGAAAATGATGGTCCCAGCGAGGCTAGTCTGGGGGCTGAGACCAAGGTAAAACAGCCCATTACGGACCTTTTAAGGTAGTCTGTTCTTAAAGCGACCTTTTAAGGGCTGGTTGGCCTTTTCGATGGTTCTCGGATGCACGAAATTATTTTTTCTTATTTTTTACTTGAAGAAAAATTGATGTGGAATCTAACCCAAGTGGTTTCATATTTTTTGGAGCATTTTTGAATTACTTATGAATTTCTAAAGAATTCTGTCTTAGGTACCTATTTATGATCGTAGGCCTTCCAAAACCCACACATGCATAGTCTGAAAAAAGATATGGCTTCACCAGAAACAAGCACTGTTGCATGTAGAAAGTAATAGATAGGGTTTCAAAATGTGACCTTTACTAAACTTAACTCTTAAATGGCCAAGGCCTATTTTTTGACAAAAATCACTCAAAATTGTCATTTTTGTTGCATTCATTCAAGAAAAAAAATTAAAATTAAAAAATCTAACCACAAGATATTGTACTATACTTGTATGAGATCATGTGGTAAAAAATTTTATCAAGTTTGAGCATACAGATTGGAAAATATTAGCATTGAAAGTTTTGGGGGAATTTTTTTTTAATTCAGGTAAACATTTCAGAAATGGACCCACCTTGGCTCTTATTCCATCAACTAGCAAAGTATAAATGAACATTTGACAAAACATTCAATGCTTAGCACATATCCATCTTACAACCTCTTAATGTCCATTTCAGACCTTGGCTAGGGACAATCTTAAGAGGAGGGTTGGAATTACATCAGATTACTATGCCCATTGTGGATTCCTAAGAATGAACCCATTATGGTTTTCTTTTAGTTATTGAGATTTGGGCCACATTCAATGTCTTAGCTAACTGGAATGGAGTAATTAGTGACCACAATAGGAACTTTCAATTTTTTAGTGTTAGTTCATTGTAACAAGTGCCTTTATTAGGTCTTCTATGTTAGAAAATATTGTGACCACAATAGGTGAGTAAGATGAGCGTTATGGATTAGTTTTGGAACTCTTTTGGATTGAACACTTCAAAAATTCATAACAAATTCACACTTTGTTGAAAAAATATAGTTTCAAATGCTCTCACCATTTCTATCACTTGACTTTCTTTGGAAAAAAAAGTAGAAATTTCAGAAATGACAAAAGGGCAAACCCCCCATTTGGTCCATAATAGGTTGTTTTACCTTAGTGGCCAATGAATGTCCTTCAAGGGGCTAGGGTGGATTGACCCCCTCGCTTGTCCCCAAGGGAAAAATCCTAAAATTTTTTATTTGTCATGAATGATAAAATTTGCAAATTTTGAATTCATATTTGCAATCAAAGGCCCCAAATGAGGTTACAAAGGGACTAAAGACAAATTAATGAAGCACAAAATAGAGGGTCTTTTTTTTACATGCACCCCTAGAATGACTTAGGGGAGGCAAGCAAGGGGGTCAATCTACCTTAGTCCTTCAAGGTTACTGGAGAAATGGAGAATCCACATGGTGAAAAAATTGGATCATTTTTGGCAAAGTACCCTTTTGATAGGTCTCAACCTTTTGGTAACAACCTGAGTTGATACTAGTATTTGAAATCTTGAACTCTAGAAAATAAATAGGAAAGATGGAAATTTGACTTCAAGTTTGATAATTGAGGCTTTGGCACTTAACTTAAGCAACTATCATTGTGAAGTACATTAATTTGAGTTTCTTCTACTCCAATTCAAAACATAGAGAATTTTCTTAATCCCTAAAGTTCCATGACTATGTTTTCACCCAAAATGCTCCAAAACTGCCATTTTTAGTACAAGTACTAAATTTTCTTTTTTAAAATTCTTTGACACATGTAATTGTAGAATCTTGTATTATACTTCAGAACATGTGGTAAAAATTTCAGAAATTTCCACCTCGTGGATTACAAGATATAAGCATTCAAATTCATTGAAATCATTTTTTTGGCCCTACAAAAAACAAGGCAGATGCACTTCACAAGCTCACTTTTTTATGAAAAAATGTCCAAAATGGTGGTGCTTCTTTAAAGTCATTTTCCTAGACAAGTTGGCTACATGCTTGAAAATTTTTAGATCATTTGGAATTCTACAATATATAGGAAAAAAATAGTTAGTAGATAGTAGTAAGGAATGATTCTAAATACTAAATTGTTAAGAATTTAATTTTGGAATTGAAAAATGCCAATCTCAATAGTTGCAATGTTATTATAAACAATCTACATCCTATGATTTATCTTTTTTCAAAAATATTGAAAATTGAATAAGATAAAAGACTTTAAAATTTATTTTAGAGTAGAGAATCTATAACTACCCACAAACAAAAAATCTTCATAACTTTTGACTCCTTAACCAAAATGGAATGATTCAAAGCTTTCCATGTATAAGGTAAACCATCCATGACAAGCACCTATGAAATGACCCATTAGAGTCTTACATCAACTTATGATAGACTTTCTCTAATAAATAAGATTAGGACTACATTAGGTTGGTTAGTGACCAAAATCAATGGCTTGGGTGATGGTGATGGAGTTATTAGTGCTTGTTTTAGGACCTTCTAGCTTTTTCAGTGTGAATTCATCAAAGCAAGGGATTTTTTTAATTCTACATGTTTTGGCCATGTTAGAAAATATTGTACCCATGTTAGGAAATATTTTAACTGCTTTAGGTGGTGGGATGGCCATCATGCATACACTTTTTGTTGGTTTTGGGATAGTCTATAGACTCTTTTGGGTCAATTGGTAATCACACTTCAAAACTTCATAAGAAATTTATACTTAGTTAGAAAAATAAATTTTCAATTACTCTCTTTTTTTCTCATAGTTGTCTTTGTATGGAAAAAACTTTGAGTTTTTTTGTGAACTGTAACAGCGCAAAACACTTATTCTACCTATCATAGGCATGTGTACCTTATATAACTCTAGTAAACCAATTTCAATTTTTGAAAAAAGGGATTTTTTTTATTTGTCTGGACTACCCATTTATGAGAAAAAGGTAACATATTAGGCCATAACTTTTGACTCATATTTCCAAATGTCATGAAATTTAGTGCATATGAAAGTTATTCCTTGTCCCCATCTTCTACTAAAATTTGGGCCAAAAATATGGAAATCTCCAACCATATGTACATACCCCAAATTGCTATGTAGCCAAAAAATGCATGTTGGTCCTTCAGGGCATAAAGTGTTCTTTTCTGCCTATTTTTGATCTTCCAACTTCAAATAGTTCAATAATTTAAAATTTTGGATAATTAATTTCAAACTTCAAAAAAAATTTAGAGTCAATTTAACACTTTTGCTAAATCTAATATAAAATTTTCAAATGTTGAGATATAGTAGCAAAATAGAGTATAGATATAGAAGGATAATGAAGTTCCAATGCATACCGTACTTGGATAGCAGGTTCGGCTTAAATCAATTTTTAAAAAAAGTGAAGAATTTTTTTGCTACTTTTGGGAGCCGAGCAACAATCAAATCTACAAGAAAAAGGTGAAGAGAAGCCATAGAATACAATGACAATTCATTGAATCCTATAACAATTTGTCACTATAACATTTTCCATCAAAATCCTTCATTAATGGGTATTTGAAGGAATTACTTCAATAAAGTTTAGGGAGAATGAAGGTGAAAAGGTTGGATTTATAACCAAATCCATTGTCTGTCATGAATTCTCAAAGAATATGGGATAATTTGACCACTCATTGTCTAAACACAAAAATTATGATATCGATCAATGTAGAACTTCGGACCTCATTTTGGTATAGTAGAATAATTTTGTTCAAAAACTTCTAGACTAAGAAAAGTTGGAAAATCAAGTTAAATTTCATCTTCAAAAATTCGTTTGTTATTTTCACCCTAAAAGAACGAGGTGCATTTTTGGCAACATAGAAATTTTGGGCAAGTATGTGTGGCTAGAGATTTCCATGTTTTTGGCCAAAAGTTTAATAGAAGGTGTGGACGAGGAATATCTTCATGTGCACTAAATTTCAAGACATTTGGAAATATGAGTCAACAATTATGGCTTAATATGTAGTTTGTTTCTCAACTCAAACAATCTAGGCAGATCTGAAAAAATCACTTTTTTTTTAAATAAAAATTTGAAATTGAATTTTTAGATTCATATAAACATAGATAGCTTTGAATCATTCCATTTTGATCAATGAGTCAAAAGTTATGAATTGTTTTAGTTTGAGGGCAAGTATGGATTCCCTACTCTAAAATAAACTTTGAAGTCATTTATTTAACTCAATTTTCAATATTTTTGGAAAGAAAAAGGTATATATTGTTTATTACAATATTAAAAACATTGGGATTGGTATTTTGAAATTCCATTAATAAATTGTTAACAATTTAGTATTTTGAATCATTTTCTACATCTTTCTACTTACTATTTTTTTCCTATATGTTGCACAATTTCAAATGATTTGAAAATTTTCAAGCATGTAATCAACTTGACTTAAAGAATGAATCCAAAGAATCACCACCATTTTCGACATTTTTTCATACAAATGTGACCTTGTGAAGTGCAGCTGCCTGGACTTTCACAAGGTCAAAAAAAGGATTTTAGTCACTTCAAATGCTAATTTCTTGCAATCTACATGCAACAAAGCTAGTTTATGAGTGTAGAGTGGGAGCGTGGAGCATAGAGTAGGGAAAATTGAGCGTGGAAGCAAAAATTATGGAAAATTTCTTTTGAGGTTTAAGAATAAAATGACAATAATGTATGTTCGATTTGAATATATTATGGATTTTCTAAGATCCATAACTGGGGTCTTATAACCATGGACATGGACCTACAATGTAGATCGAAAATTGTGGACATGGTCCCAGAACGACCAATCATAGACCTATAAGTGCGTAAATATACCTTGAACCTATAACCATGGATGTTAAACTCTATAAAAGAAGGTAATTCATAAACATGGATATGAGGCTTTTCCACCGCAAGGTGAAGAAACCCTCTAGAGTTGGCCGGTGGGTAATGTATAGGACACCTACCTAAATTGCCTTCCAAGCAATGGACTCCAACAATGAGATTTTTGGGTAAATTTTGACCTAAGTAACTCTAGGTAAGAAGGAGGCAGCCCATCTCACATCAACAAATATACCCCCTAACAACCCATTATCATCCAATTAAGCACTTGAATACATTATAGCAACTTTGTATGTCAAAATCTACCTCAAATGTGCCATTTGGGGCTCAAAACGGCCTAAATGTGATTCTAAGTACTAATCACAGCACATCACATCTCACCCAAACCCTAAAAATTGAGATTCACATTTATGCAATTGCAATCACACCAACCATCCTCACTCAACAAACATTACACTTACAACATCTTCTTAGCAAGGTGCAATGAAAATTGTAGTGATTCAATTAAAATTGTGAAGGATTACACAAAAAACCTCAAATTCAGCTTCCTCCAAGGGGCAGCAGACCTTCTTCCACAAAAACAGCTGCCATTTTCTTGTCCTTGATCCAAATGGGTCAATCTTAGACTTTCTAGAAAGCCAGCTTCAAGGCGCACCACCCTTCCAATTTTCAGCTGATTCCGCCATGTCGTTATTCCGCTATTGCCCGCCAAAGTTGGCAGTCCTCCATTGTTGCGGCAACCAACCTCCCACACAAAATCGTCTACCACCGTCGCGTTTTGGCTCCAAATTGGGCGAGCCATAGCTTTTTGGAAAGCTAACTTCAAGGCGCTCCATCCCTCCAAATTTCAGATTCATTCAATTCTCCATGCTTCTGCAATCAGTTATCGAAGTTAACTCTCCAATCTCAACTCACATTTTTTCCCCTTCCCAAGCACTTTCCCATCTGACCTCAAATCCCTTCATTTTTCACTCATTTTATTTCATGAAATGGTAAAACCTACTCGACAAATATTCCTAATCTTCCCCTACCCTACTCTTTTGCAATTCATGCTTCAAAAGCTCACAAATCACAACCTTCCTCACAAAACACACACATCAAAAGTTCGCACAAAAGTTGAGAGAGTTGAGAGAGAGAGAGGGCTCCAAACCCTAATTTTGCCCATATCCAAACTTTTTAACGCATTAGTTTTCTAAACTACTTTCATCCTACACTAATTCACTGTTAATCCGCTAATTTGGTGCAAATCGCGCTAGGTTACTGTAAATTGCGCTATTTTAATGTTCCACCCCCTAAATTACTGTAAAACCCTCTAACTTACTGTAAAATCCTATTGTAGTATTTCTAGCACTATTTTAGTGTTTTACTCACTACACTAGTGTTTTAGTCATAGTTTTAGTTTAATTAACTTCTCTTCTGTTTTTTATTATTTATTATTTTTGTAGTTTTTAATTTACTTTTAGTTTCATTTCCTACTTCTAGTGTTTTGTTTTCATTTTGATTTTTGGTTTTTGGTTTTCATTTTGTCATCATTTTACCGTTAGCCTAATTTCGTTACTCTACCAAATCTTGCTTAACCTCTTTTTAGTTTTAACTCCCCATTTTTTTCCTAGAATTTCCCCTAATTTCCTCTTAATTGCATTTTCTAGCATCTTGCCGTAACTTCTTGAAGTTTCCATTGCTATCTAGCAAAAAACTCCTTAATTGATGGTTATGGCTTAATCCGGAGTACTAACACTTTCAGATTCGTAAATTCATACCTAATGTTTATATTTTGGGGTTTTTTAATAGTGAACCAATATGGTGGTTCACAATGGACAAATGTACTCTAAAAACATGGAACTAGTCTCTTGGTCTTGTATTCTACTCTATATTTTATAACTCATGAAGTTTATAGAAATGACATGACACACATTTTGGCCGAGATTCCCAAATGTTAATGTGGATTGAAATAACTTTAAACTTGGTAATCTTTAGAGTCCACGGACTACATAGGATTTTGAGGGTTTAATTTTGTCAACATAAATTTTTGACACAATGAATATGTACATTAGATCATTTTTGGACACACATGCATTATGGTCTAACAGAAAGTAAATCATCCAAGATTAAATAACAAGTGTGTTGGAAGTTTAAGCTACAACAAGTATATAACCAATGATAGCTTGAACAAAGTAGTGGCCCTTGTAGTCTCACTACATATAGAAAAAAGAATCAGAATACAAAAAATTTCTTCATGTGAACTTCACTAAATTAGCACATAGAGTCACTAATTAGTCTAACCTACAAATTTGTTGTAGGCCTTAAGATGCCACTCTCTAGAATCCGTTATACTTCATCAAAGCTAAAGCTTGGAGCATGTATGAAAACATCTACTTGTGCATTCAAGCAGCATATGACAATGAAAAGGAAATACAAATGCTTGCAGTTTGTCCATTGCCCTCTCTTCTCTAATGCCTTTGTTGACATTTCTTTAAAATTAGGACAAGTGCATTCAGGATATGAACCTATAGTAATTGTATATTGTTCAATGTTAGGTGTTGTACATGAGTCAAGATGTAAGATGCAACCAAACCCAGGATGTGGTATCAAAGTCACTTGACAAATAAGTGCCTTCAAGGTAAGTGCTAAACCGCAATTGTTGGCTTATTTAGTTGTTGGAGAACTAGGATTTCTCTTGATTTTTTTGCTAGACCTTGTACTAGAATGCTCTCCATGATTTGGTGCAACTTGCATTCCTGATACATCGACTGGTAGATCATGGTTACCAAACAATCGATGGGAGGAGATTTCAAGACGCTGGGGAAGATGAAAACACTACAAGACAAAGGGGTGTTTTAAGCGAGTTTTAAAGTATAGTTCCAGACATAAGATTTTAAGTAATGTCATTACTTAAAATCTTATGTCTAGAACTATACTTTAAAACTCGCTTAAAACACCCCTTTGTCTTGTAGTGAAACTGACATTCTAAAGATCTACTATCTTTTTAGAGGTGAGATGAGTTCCGAAATTCACGAGCCAAATGCTTGGTACATCAGGTCTAGATAGAGCCCATTTCCTCTTGGAACCTTTAACACAGCGCTCAATGTTGTCGTTGTAGAAGAAGAATTGCATTGTTTCAATCGTATTCTTCCTACAATTATCCATTTTGCCTAAGTATGTAGATGTTGCGGTTCCCTTGTTGCCTTGTATAATCCTTGTCACACATTTTTTCCGTGTAAGGGCCTGTAAAGCAAAGCAAGCTTTGGTCGACATCTTGGGCAATCGAGCAATATGCCATTGTGACTCATTACAAGCACTCTCCCCGACACTTGTCACTTGAGTGGCCTCTCAGGTTGGATAGGTGTTTAATGGATTCATAAGCATTTGCAATTCTGTTTCTTCATTGGGTGCAGAAGGTAATGCTTCTTCAGAAATCGTATCCGAATGAATAACATATGCACTTGCTTGGGTCGATCTTATTCCTCCATGTGGTCTAGAAAAATTCACTTTGTCAGGCTGGTGTGAATCTTCCTGAGATCCTGGAGGCAAATTAGGCATTCAAGATTGCACTAAAACAAAACATGGTAAAAGAACCCTTAGTCAAAATCGACTATGGTTCTTTTAGCCACGTTTTTGAGCAAGGCCACTACGTGCACAACCATCGTTTTTTGCAATTTTCCACTACAATTTTCAGAATTTTAGGGCAAGTAATATACCATAGGAAAGATATTTTACACCCCTTCCCAATGGTATATCACACACACAAAAATTCCAAAAATTGTAGTGGGAAATTGCAAAAGAAGATAACAGTCCACTATGCATGCATGCACAAAAATGTGGCAAAAAGAACCATAGTCGATTTTGACTATGGGTTTTTTTTACCACGTTTTCTTATAGTGATACCTCTGTGCTACTTGAAGTTGAAGTTCTTCTTTTCCTAGACCGGTACTAGGATTTTCACCTTTTAAAAATTGATAATATCGAACTATCTGCATGAATACCCTAACATAGTCGTCAACAGTTGCCACATATAAATCATTCCCTCTATTTTTGGACTGTTGTAACCATTTATTATGTACAATCTTGTCCAAGTTGCATGAAGGCATTTTTGCAAGTTCATTTGGCAACAAATCCTATATGATGAAACAATAGTTACAAAATGAGAAAATAACAAATTGAAGGCTTATGGTGAAGATGGCTAATCAACTAATACAAAAGAATGCAATGGACGTCAATTGGGGCAACGTCTCCATATGTGAAGCAAGAATCTCAATTCCATACAAATGAAAACAACATTCCATATAGCTTATCAAGATTGCACATAATAAACGAATGCAAGATGTTAAAAAACTCACAATTTGCATGAATCCTCCCCATTGTCTATATTTGAAGTGCCAGAATGCTAACCACGATTCCAACCTTCAAAGTTCATCTTCAGTCATTGCACCAATAATATGCCACCATGCTCGAATGGCGTGAAATCGGATGTCGGACTTCGACGGCGATGTGGCATCTTTATATTGCTTGCACAACTTTCGATGTTGATCTTGAAGGTCGGTGCAAATGTTTGCTACCATACGCTTTTCCATTGATTGAGTCCAGTGGAAGAGACATGTGCGCTTTTGATCCACCATTGGCTTGTTCCGGACACCACTCCCATAAATAATTTTTACTACATTTTAGTTTGATTGTACACAATCACCCATAAAGCCTTTGAAATAGGGTAGGGAAATACCATGCCTTCCCATCACTGCATTCAAATTATTCTAAAATTGGCTTTGGGCAATCAAATCCTTAGATTGCATGTTGCAAACTGCAATGGTCATCACATGACAATAACTAGAATCATAAACATGATACACAATTGTTGTCCAATGCTTCACTCGTTTGACATGATACACAATTTTTGTCCAATGCTTCACTCGTTTGACATGATCAAACATGATCCAAGCATCTTCAAGGTCACCACTAAGTTGCATTCATGTCACCAAATCAACACCACTACTTGGACCTATCTCAGACATCTTGAAGACAAAAACTTTATCTAAATTCAATCCTTGACCAGGAAACTTATTCTCTTGAACGTAAGCCCAATTGCTACATCCTTGAAGCTTTGTGATGCTATCCATGACTCCAAACCTTCGAAAATACTTGAAGGTAGTGACTTCATTTCTAATATTGGGCGAACTAATGAATCTGCACTTTTTGAGAACTGGCATAAGTTCGTCTAATCCAAATTTGGATATAGAAGTACCTTCAGGCCAAAGAAGCAACTCCCCTAAAAACTCTTTGCTCGCCTCTAGGACAATAGAAGAATTGGTTCTAGTTGGATTCCTCTCGACTTGATCTACAATTAATGAATGAGTTCTCTCTTTAGAATCATGGTAGGTTCCAGCTTTCACAGGGTGCTTGTGATTTCCAAAATGAGCACAAGCACACCTCATGTCTTCTTTCCCAAGAATATAGTATATTTTGGCTGGTCAACTTGCAATACATGAAGGAATAGAAGAGCAAATCTTGCATGTGATAGTTGATCCAAAAGGAGGGTTAGATCCGACCTCAAATACGACGGAAGAACAACTGTCCCATTCAGTCTCATTAACTAGCGCTACGCAATGCTTTCGAGTAACAAAGTCACACATAGTGTTGTCACAACAAAGATGACCCACACATGAAGATAGACGGAATGTCAACCCATCTTCATTTTTTATGTTTGTTGTATGAGTGTTTGACCAAACGTGCCCATCATAGCGTTTTTCCATTCCACTCAAGAGCTTTGCTTGACCAAGGGACATAGAGCATCATACTAGAGGCAACTCAAAAATAACATCACCATTAAACAAAGGTGGAATGAAATTAATTTGATGAATTGGAATTGTAGCATAATCAACCTTCTTGAATGGGTTCCTCAAACCTTTCGTATGAACGAGCTTCTATAGATAAGGGACAAGGGATTATCCATTATCACACTCCGATGTTGTTACTAATAATGGAACTCTCACAGATGACGTCCCTTCCACCTTTAGAGGTGGATCATGAAATTGCTTGAAGAGCTTATGTGGTGGTGATGATTCATTTGAATTGTCGTTGTCAAGTGCTACAACCTCTACTCCTATCTCAAGCTTAACTATGGTTGGCAAAGGCTTCTTGGGAGCAAAAGAAGTTGACGATCTGGGAGTTGCCTATGTAGAGGGAACCTCTAACATCGATACAGGTAAACCATATGTTAAATACCTTCCTAGTGTAAGGTGCCATTGCTTACAAGGGCTTTTAAGAGTAGGCTCTTGATCAAGGGTATATGCCAATTCTCCACTTGTAATTTCAAAGACTTTTTTATCAATATGAAGTGAATTCTCAGATAGACAACAGCATATCCCATGTCCTCAATTGGAAAAGAGACTGGGATTGTCTCTCCAAGAACCCTTACAACAACCATTGAATCGGAAGACATAGTTAACTTGATTCCATTGTGTGACCAGTAAACCTAATCGTTCTGCAAATTGATAGAACTAGTAAAGAAAACGAAGAGAGAAAATGCTAATTATTTGAAAGGCTGATGCCAGAACTCTAACATGTATGGATGAATACGAAATTAGTATTAAAGGAAAGAGTCACAATCATTAGAGTATACATCGATAGTTATGTATATTATAATGGAACTAAATTAAGCAATAATGGTTGAAGGAAGTACGACATTAATCGACAAGGGAGAACACCCAAAATGGAAAGCTTTTAATGAAAATTTGGACAATAGAGTTCAAGGCCATTAAGGGCCACTTCACACTACGGCACAAGGTCAAGAGTCCGTCGATTTCAGCCAATGAGATTGCAAAAACCCAAGAGTTTGGCCTCTCGAGCCTTCACACAAGGAGGCACAACCCAAAGTCCATCGCCTACTTGTCTGCCTACATGGCACCCAAACGCCTACATGGCGACGGACTCTCGATTAGAGTTTGGGTCGCCATTTTTGGCCGACCCAAACTCTAATTGAGAGTCCGTCAAGTTTTTTTCAGAAACCGACAAAATCTCAGCCATTAGATTGAACTGTTTTTGAAGAAATAGGTAGGATGCCCTCATTTGTTTATTTGTTTATTTGTTTATTTGTGTCCCCATTGGGGTTTGAACCCTAGTCTCCACCATTACAATGGGGAGTCTTTGCATTCTATGAACCTACTTTCCTTCAATGTTTAATGCCACCTTTTTATTCCATTTATATCCTTCATATTCCTTGTTTAATGATGAGAGCATGTGCTGTAATTATTTTTCCAAGGCCATTTTTGACTCCTTTCTCATGTTTTTTAACCTTTTGCTTGAAAAAATTGTCATATGGGTGACAATTTACCAAAAATTTCAGAAATTGGATGGATTAGAAGTTTAAAAAATGGAATAGGTTTGGACTTTGGGCTTGGACTTTGGGTTTGGACTTTGGACTTTGGCCTTTGGAGGCTTCACACTATGGCCGGCCAAGGGCTCCAATTCCTAGTTTTTTTGGCCTATTTATTGCTCATTTCCTTGGACTCTCACCAAAGTTTGGCCACTCAATCCCACAACCTCTCGACTTGGACGGCCATAGTGTGAAGAGGCCCTAAGGTAAATCAGCCCATGACAGGCAAACTACCTAATGCAGTCATCTAGAAAACCACCCATTAGAGTTTTACATCAACCCATGGGAGATTTTTTCAGAAAAATGAGATTAGGACTACATTAGGTTGATTTGTGGCCATAATCTTGTCTTCGAAGATGGTGAAGGAGTTATTAGTGATTGTAATAGGGCACTTACACCATTCAAGTGTAAATTGGTCATAAAAAGTTATTTTTTTATTTCTTCATGTCATGGCCATGGTAGAAAATGTTGTGACTGCTTTAGGTGGTAAAATTACCATTATGGAAATCTTTTTTGCTGATTTGGGGTAGTCTACAAACTGTACTAGGCTAATTGGGCTATACACTGAAAAAATTCATAAAAAATTCTTACTTTGTCCAAAAAATAAAATTTCAATTGCTTCCTTCAATTCTCACTAATGTCTATGTATGGAAAAAAATCTGAATCATTTTGCTAATGGCAACAATACAGACCTCTCATTCTGCCTGTCATAGGCAAGTTTATTTTACATGAAGTTTTGATTTGATGCTATTCATTTGATTTCATCATTATGATCAGATGTATATTTTGCACCTTGTTGTAAACAACTAAGCAATTGGCATACTACCCTAGAGAATATTGGATTCAAATTCAGCACATGTCTGAATACTAGTAAACTAATTCTTTTTACATTTATTGTCCATTGGGACTACGTAAGAATAGTAGTTCCATTTGTAGTCTACTGAGTTTTATTGGAAAATCGAAACAATTCCTAAATTTGAGAAGGTGGCTTGGATTTTTCAAATTTTTCTCGGCAGTGGGCCAATAGAGTGTAAATTTCATAGGTTGGCATCCCCCATTTCCTCATGGAATTAGGCTTGTAGCCACCATTTTTGTTTTTCAATTTTTCGCTTTCCTAAATGTTATAAATGGAGCCGGTTATGCATTTAGGTAATGGATTTTTATTCACTCCTCATTTTTTTGGTTAAAGTGTTAAAATATTTTACTTAAAATTATTTTTCTTAGAGTATCCTTGGCAAGAGTTGATTTGGTCAAGCCCCTACTATCTTAGGGTCAAGGGTGTAACCCTTGGAAAATACAAGGATGCAAAAAGGGTCAGAGTATTTTCTAGTGGATGGATAGTATTGTAATTAAAGTATCACAAACTCAGTATTCTAAAAGATTTTTGAAGTCCCAACAGCAAAAGGCAACTGCCTCTAAATTTGAAAACTTAACTATTTTCCTTGTTTCATAATCCTATGTACTTAAGGACAATTATATCATATGTTGTGAGCAAAGTATAATACATTGAGTATACTATAGAAGAAGTCTCTATACATGTCAAAATAATTTCTTAGATAGCATGTGCCTAGCTGGCTACCTGCCACAAAAAAGTCATGTAAATTGGTAATTTTCCTCCACACTCCTAAGATGAATGGCAAAAAAAGAAAAGTTATTTTTTCCTACAAGGTCCATTTCTGAAAATCTCCTCTTATCATTTGGATCCACTTCCTATACTTTTCAACCTTGTTATAAAAACTCCCCATAAATTGGTTCCATTTTCGAAAGATGAGTGAATCCATTTAAGGAGACAAGCAAAATGACAACCGTATGATCATCTAGTGTTTTGTTAAAGAAAAAAATTCAAGAGAGTAATAATAAAAATATATTTAGCTAAACAAAAATATAATCACCATATTCAAATTATCAAAAGGACACACAATCATAACCTAGAGTCATTGAGTCTATAATATAAATGATTCTCAATGAACATTAAATTTATCAAACACCAATTCAAAATATTGATATTCTACATTCCAAAGGGATCTCAAATCCATGAGTGTGACAAGTTTGTCATACCGAAACATTAATGTAGTAGTGACCCAAGAAGTCAAATACACCGATCACATCATAACTTAATCTGACAAACGCAATACCCCCATCCAACAGGTACATCGAATGATCCCGAAACCCACCAGTTTTGACACAAATGAAACGCGAGCAGCTAGGTAGACTCAACCAACCCAACCCAGCTCCTACAAACCAAACCAAGTAAACCCATCTCTTGAGAACCCCAGATAGAATCGGCAAGCTCTTGGGTGAAACGCATGAGGGGACGGAGGCTACAACCCACTAGTTCATTGACGAGCAACCCACCTGTCCATTTCATCCATGAGGACCCGCATCAACAAGTTAATCGACAAGTACATAAGTCATCCAATTCAATAGACCTTTCAATTCATTGATGACACCATTTCCCAGCCAACTAATCAATGATAACCCAACTCAGATAGTTCATCGCTTGAGCGCCAAGCTCACTAGTTGAATGTTGGAACCGAAAAAATAGCTCTCTGTCTTTTACATTCGGTGGTCAACTCGTGCACTCCCAAAGCCGCATCCTATCTCACAATTGTTAGAGCTTGACACCATTCTGGTCTCTCATCATGTAGTTTATGCTTTCTCAGTTGCTCAATCTATTACTGAGACCTTTCATCAAAGTTTCAATGTCCAAAGTCATGGAGCAGAACTTACATTCAAGGCACGTTGTGGGGGTGGAAGGTGGAGTGGAGTTGCCCAATCAAGCACCAACAAATTCAAATCTTCAAGTAATGCTTAACCTCTCTTAGACTGAAGATTTCTCTCAAAGTACACATTCCCGGGGCCTAGGGCAGAGAACCATGCAAGGTGAGGCTTGATAAGTCCAATGTGAGGACAAGAGTGGGGTAGAGCTTGCAAATAGGGATGTGATTGTAAGTTAAGGGATCAAGAGGAAGAGTTATTCAAACACGGACATGGTGTGAGATAGTAGAAGCCCAAGCATCGAGAAAATAGAAGCCCAAGCGTTGAGAAAGCAGAAGCCCAAGCGTCCAGAATAGAGAAGCATAGGCGTCGTCAAGCATCAAACAATAGC
This sequence comes from Straminergon stramineum, assembly GCA_963920665.1. Lineage (NCBI taxonomy): Eukaryota > Viridiplantae > Streptophyta > Bryopsida > Hypnales > Calliergonaceae > Straminergon > Straminergon stramineum. Next base: position 17,217,737 of record OY987272.1, read on the forward strand.
GACAAAGTCTCGTCAACCAGAGAGAATCTCTAGAGACTAACTGATCTGCCATAGTAAGAGGTGGAGACCCTCCAAGGGCCTCTCAATCCTCAGAGGGGTCCCGGTTGCGGGTCCCTCTTATGATTCTTCTACCCTAAAATTTTGAATTCCTTAAGAAGAGCAGTCTCCGTCATAAGAAGTGGAGACCCCCCAAGGGCCTCTCAGTTCCAAGAGGGGTCCTGGATGTAGGTCCCTCTTACGATTCTTTTGCCCCAACTTTTTGAACTAGCTAAGCAATGAAGGTTTCGTCCTAAGAGGTAGAGACCCCCTAGGGGCCTCGCGGTCCCGAGAGGGGTCTTGGGTGTAGGTCCCTCTTACAATTTTGCTAACCAAAATTTTTGAACTGGGTGACCAATGAAGGTTCTGTCCTAAGAGGACGAGACCCCCCAAGGGCCTTTCCGTCCCAAGAGCGATCCCAAGTGTAGATTAGTCTTACGATTCTACTACCTAAAATTTTTGAACTAGCTTAGCAGCAAAGGTTCCATCCTAAGAGGCAAAGACCCCCTAGGAGCCTCGCGGTCCCAAGAGGAGTCCCGAGTGCAGGTCCCTCTTACGATTCTATTGCCCAAAATTTTTTAACTAGCTTAGCAGCAAAGGTTTCATCCAAAGAGGCGGAGACCCCCTAAGGGCCTCTCAGTCCCGAGAGGGGTCTTGGGTGGAGGTCCCTCTTACAATTCTATTGCCCCAAATTTTTGAACCACGTGAGCTATGAAGGTTCTGTCCTAAGATGTGGAGACCCCCCCCGGGGCCTCAAGGTCCCAAGAGGGGTCCCGGGTCTAGGTCCCTCTTACGATTCTATTACCCAAAATTTTTGAATTGGCTGAGCAATGAAGGTTTCGTCCTAAAAGGCGGAGACCCCCTAGGAGCCTTTCGGTCCCAAGAAGGGTCCCGGGTGTAGGTCCCTCTTACAATTATTTTGCCTAGAAATTTTGAACTCGCTGAGCAATGAAGTTTTTGTCCTAAGAGGCAAAGACCCCCTAGGGAACTCTCAGTTTGGAGAGGGGTCCCAGGTGCAAGTCCCTCTTACGATTCCACTGCCCAAAATTTTTGAACTAGTTGAGCAATGACGATTCCGTCTTAAGAGGCCGAGACCCCCTAGGGGCCTCTCGGTCTTGAGAGGGGTCTTCGATGTTGGTCCTTCTTACAATTTTGATGCCCAAAATTTTTGAAGTGGCTGAGTAGCAAGGGTTCTATTGTAAGAGGTAGAGACCCCTTAGGGGCCTCACGATCCTGAGAGGGGTCCCGAGTATAGGTCCCTCTTACAATTCTATTGCTGAAAATTTTTGAACTGGCAAAGCAACAAAGGTTCTATCCTAAAAGGCAGAGACCCCCTTGGGGCTTTTCGGTCCCAAGAGGGGTCCCGAGTGTAGGTTCCTCTTATGATTATACTGCCCAAAATTGTTGAACTGGTTGAGCAACGAAGGTTCCATCCTAAGAGGCGAAGACCCCCTAGGGGCCTCTTGGTCTCGAGAGGGGTCCTAGGTGCAAGTCTCTTTTATGATCTTTTCTCAATCGGTACCAGTGAAGGACCATGGATTAGTGTTTAATTTCTATTTATTTTAGATTTTTGTTCAAGTTTGATTCAAGACCCCCCTTAAGGAACTCTCTAGACTGAGAAGGGTTTCAGGGGAGGCTTAGTCATGGAGTTTATGAACTTCATATGTTTCCTATAGGCCTAATCGTTATGTACTTCATTGGATTTATTGCATCTCTGTAGTTATTTTATTTGGTTTTATTGTATCCTCTTTCATCAAGATTCATTATATGAGTGAATTCTCTTTGATTATTATGTTAAGACATTCTTTACATATCTCGAGCTAATATGATAGATTTGTAATCTTCCAGGTTCTCAAAGAAATGGCCCCGAGTGATGATATCATTCCAAGTCCTTCTATTCAAGCTTCTATGCCAATGGCTGCGATCAATTTTCTCGTCAAGATTGATAGGGTAAGCCTTGATGCTTTCCAAAAAGAGCTAGACATGGCTCTTGAAAAGATTTATAGGGATCATTGCATTGCACCAGGATCCTCAGGTTGCACCTTAGTTGGAGAAAACGAATATGTAGCCTCTAGTTTAGAGGGGTTTGGTGAATTTTGTACATGTGGCCATGAAGACGTAGAGGCCACATCCGGACTAAGTAGTGATGATGACATTCTTATATTGTGTTGTGGCCAATATGGACCCATTAGTGTGTCCTGCAGTCGATCATAGTGTTGTCCTTCTTCATGATCATATTAGTTTTATTTTGTCTTTATTCTATTATCATATTATGGTTTCTTTCATTATTCATTGTACCCATTACATATTAATGGACCCTCTCTAATTTTTATCCAAAGCATTGCATTTATATGTCTTTGTTCAGAATTTTAAATGCTTGATTTCCATCGTGTAGATTGTTAAAGACAAGGGGCCTGTGGACTCTCTTCAAAATTCTATCGGGTCCACAATGGGCGATGTCTCTCCCCAACTAGAGATTGATTCCTTTGCGGAAGATTTGGAGGAAGACCTTCATTCTGGGGAAGAGAAGGATTTATTGGAGGATGACATTAGGAAGATGCACAAGATGGAAATTGTCTCTACCATCTCTAGTTTAAGACTTACGACGTCAGATCTATCTAGAATGCGAATTCTACTATGTCGGTTGGTACCAATGTCGATGGTTCGTCCAACCCTCTCCTATGATTTGATATTACTCGAGCAACAATTTGTGCATGGCTACAAGGAGGGTGCCTGTGTCTTTTATGTCTCTATTTCAGATGAACAAAGACAGACTGGTGTTTTTACTGTTGAAGAAAAGGAAGAATGGGGCCTGTTGTGGAATTCGGTAAATGATGTTTCTATTGGAGAGGACCTCTCCAATAGAAAACGTCTCCAAAATTCATCAGACATAATTTCATATCTAATTCGGTGAAATTATTTTTATGCAAAAACACTAAGAACTCTCATGTCAAGATGAATTTAGTTCATATACTCAAATACCATGTCCATTGTCCAAAAGTACGGTCTTATGGAACTAAGGAAGTTCAATGAGCTTCTAAGTCCTGAAGAAGTGAAAACTTGCCAGTAAAGTACACGAAGGACTTGGTATTTTGTGCCCCTTGAGGTTTTTACCTCATTCATTTTCAAGGTATGATTGTCATCATATTATGTTATTATTTGTTTCCCTTGTGTCACTTCTATCATCAATGTAAATTTGTTTTTTACATCCTATTCCATACTAATTGTTTGTGGTTGGCTTCAGCACGAGATTGTAGCATCAACTGATTCTATAGTTCAAAAGTATACTGAAGATACGCTGGTAAATGATTTCACTAAGGAAGGAGTAGCAGTGGCTATGAGAAGTTCCATCAAGGACTCCATTGAGACTTTATACAAGAAGCTATCGAAGATTGTTTTGGTGGCCAACCCCACACTTGGTCGAGATTGGCTGGAGGAGGTAAAATCCTATTTCAATATAATTTGTGATGGTGTTTGTTTTCATTTTGACAATGTTTCCATGTTAATGTGTTTTATCTTTTACAGATTGAAAGGCATTGGAGCCTTTTTATTGTTCCAAAGTTAACCCTAGAGAAACTTCAGTTGATTGCTACTGCCAATGTGAGTCCAAATTACAAGGTGAAATGGCTAAAGTGGATTAACACCTTAGCTACCTCCCGAGAGGCTCGTAGAGTTCCTCCCTGCCCAGTCAATGAGGAGAAACTTATCATTTTTCTCTCTAGGGCTAGTTGGTATGCTGGGGTAAGGATTTAAACATTCATTTGTTTGTTTTTGTTGTCTTCATCTATTCTAATAATTTGATATTTTCATATTCTTACTTATACAATTACATCATTTTTATTTTCTTTCTTGGATCAAATGATTTCCAGATGGAGGATGTAAGCATTGAGATGTTTGATTCCATTATCCGCTCCGACAATATTCCTATCAACTTCTCTATCTCAATTGAACCCCAGACCCTAATAGAATATTTGGAGGGTTGGAGAATGAAGCTATGGGATCAAGCTTACACTGGGGTTTTCAAGAGAAATGACGTCTTCAAAAAGTCAAACTCTTTCAAGGATTACAAAGGATCCATTCTTGAGGTAAAACGCTTGATATATAGGTTTGTTTCTATTTGTTTTTTTCTAGTTCAATTGTTTACCCTAATCAATATTGTTTGTTGAACTATTTTAGTTTCTTTTCTATAGAACATTAACAGAGTATGTTATTTTATTTCACGATTTTTTGTTCTTGGAAGGGATTTTTCTGTATTTTAGTTCTTGAAAATAAAATTGGATGGGACCCTTGTGAAGACCTCTTATCACCGAGACGTTTCTATTGGAGAGGTCCTCTTACACTTGATGCATCCTCATTGTCTTTCTGTCATATGGTTTTTGAATATTGGGCTGCTAAGTGTAATGCCTCCGAGTATGCCATATATAATATGTTCTTTATAGTTTGAGTTCGACATCTTCTAATTTTAATTTATATTCATAGGTTAGTTCGGATGCATTATATTGCTCATGGATTTTTTGAAATTGGTTGAACTTGTATGTTCATGTTGTCAGTCTATACTTTTATCAATATCTACAAAACTTTATATCATTATTTTTCTTATTCTTATGGTTCTCTATTATCTTTTTTCTAGAGTGTGTAGGTATTTCAAGTTCAAATTATATTCCAAGAAAGCTATTGAGAAAGTCGATTTACAACCATTTCTCACAACTTGGTTAGACCACTCCTCCCTAGATTGCATGTTTTCTCCATGGCAGTTGAAGAACTGGAAAACTCCCCATCTCCAAGCTTGTCCTTGGTACCTTAAATTCAACCAAGGATTCATTCAACCTGATGAAATGCATCTCTTTCAAACATTGAAGGATACTGCCGCCGTTGAGCCTGAATTTGTAGGATTGGACGTTGATGCTAGAGCTAAAGCAGTCAAGCGCTGGGAAATATCCGATAAGAAGAAGGTGGAGAGATGGGAGGAGGCCAAGAAGAAGACCGAAGAGAACAAGAAGAAGAGGCTTGATGCTAAGGTTGAAAAGGACCAAGAGAAGGCCAAAAAGAAGGGCACGAAGAAGAAGGCAAAGACACCGTTGCAAGAAGCAGCAACAAGTGCAGCTTAGATGAAAGACACTTCATTCAGGTTTTCCCTTACTCAAGAGCACCTATTGCATGGGCTGATTCCAAGAGTTTAGAACATGGAACCGGTTTCCAACATTGACAAATGCATTTTAAACTTATCTCTAGGGAATTTTCGTGGTTCGGGGAAGGACTCGTCTCGCACGTCATACAACAATGTTCTTGCTTTTTTGGCCATGGTAAACCCAACTTTGGTCATTGCTGGTCATTGAACTTTCAATTTTTTCTAGAAGAGTACAAGTGAGTATGACTAACTTTAATTTAGTTCATTTCTAAACCCTTTGTTTCCCATACCTCCTATGTTACTATTCTTGTATTCCATTTCCTCTAACTTAAGTTTTTTATTCCAACATTCCATCAACAAGGACCGATACTTTAATGGTGCTTGGAGTATTCAATCAACAATGAACTTGATCATTGTTGGTGTTCTTGAAGGACTTCATGTTCCTACCATATCTTCTCCCCCAACCCCTATTCCCCAATGGAATGAATTCAATGAGGATTATTTGATGCCCGTTTTTGACTTAGCTCTTGAGTATCTTCATAACCAAGGTGGTATTCTTATCATGTACCCTACCAGTCAGACCTACAAAAGCCACCTTCTTGGTTGCTGCAAAGAATAGGGGTTCAAGATCATCTAGACTTGGTTGGGAATGAATCATTTACATCTTATATTGCCTGTGGATCCAAATATGACAATAATTTTTTTTTCTCTTCTTCCATGTTTGTCACAAATTTTCATTTCAATCATATTATGTTCTTACTCTAATTGTTTTGCAGACTATGAGGTTTACAATATCTCTTGTGCTGAAAGAGACCGCACCCCCATTTGCATTCTAAATGGTTCCATCTCATGATGCGGTTGGTGTGAATGTTGGTAAAGACGACATTCTACAAAACTTTTGTGGCAAAGATGATGTCGCCATGAATGACAACAAACCCTAGCAAGGTCCTTGTGAAAAGGCCCAACCTTTTATGTAGATGCTCATCGAGGCATGTTCTACACTAGGCAATGTTGTCATGGATTGCATTGCGGCTACCAGTTCATTTTTTAATTCATATTGTTGGTCTTGACAGTCCAAATTCTCATTTGTTTAATTTTAATGTTGCATTCTAATCCTTTTAGGGGCTTATTGTCAGGTTCCAGTATTCATGCCTGCCGTGCTACTCGACATCATATTCTAGCGTTTGAGGAGAACAAGGATATCTTTGATGCTCTCATTGTTGCGTTCATGCGCATTGCGATTATTACTCAGTTACAACCACATCGCTCAGCCATTGTTTCCCTTGATTTGGATGAGGAGGAGGTAGCACCTCAACGTGTCGTGAAGACCTCCCAATTCAATAAGTAAGTCCCCCTTTAATCTCTTTGTGTCGGAGTCTTTCTACCCTTCTTATTCTTTTTTGATCTAATTTGTTGTTTTCTTGTTTTGCAAGCAAGCTCCAGAAGTAAGGAACTGCAAACACATACCATTCTTTGCATCACCAAGCTTTTTTCCAAGACTCCCCAAGCCATTTTAGCTTCTGGTCTATGCAGAGGCAATTTCCAGGGATTTAGTAGCTATTGACCCTAGGGCACCTTCTAGGGTCCATTCGATTGATTTCGCGTTTTAGATTTTGTAGACGATTGTGCTATAGAGTTTGATTCGCAAACATCAGATAGTGAGGGTAGTTCAACCTCAACTCACTCTAGCTATAGTATTGATGTGTAGTATTCTAGTGTTTTTGGTGCATGATGGTGATGCAACATTTGGAGATTTCGGTGTTCTGTTTCTATGCAATGTCATTGATGACCATTTGGATTTCATTGTCTTCCAATTGGATTGTGCCTAAACTACGTTTTTTTAAGTGGATTACTGTAAATCCAAAACACCATGTTTGTAATAGTCATCGTGTCTTTTTTTCACCACCTCTTTTGAATTCCAAAATTGCTTGCCTTTTTGATGATAATGTCACTAGACCATTACATAGTCGATAAAATGGCCCTAAACAAACACCTTCAACACACACTCCTGTCATTATGATAAAAAGGGTAGGGATTTCATGAGTTCTATAGTGATAATAGATGAGTATAGCATGTGCTGCAAAAAAACCCACTGTGACTATGAAAACTATGGTAATCTTCCATATATATTATGATATGTCGTTTAGTAATTTTTGACAACCCAAGTATTTAGGATCTTCTAGGACTTACCATTGAAAAATAACATCTAACCCTAAACTGACGTCGGATCTTTTTTGTCTTCTACTACTTTGAATATTATTCATTGTACATCTATACAGTGCATTAGTCATAGGCATTTTTATGAATTCATTTAATCAAAGTTGTATAGTACACTTTTATATTTCAAGAACATCTAAGTTAATTTTATGCGTAAAGCGTGAATTTTTATCCTATTATTATATCTATAATTGTGAAGCCTCTCCTGCAATTGATATGCTTACTTCGTATCCATAATAGACCTTGTCACCTATCCATTTCATAGACAAAACCCTTTGCAATTGCACAGTTATAGGTCAACATCTAATACTTGAATTTGAAACATCAAATTTTTGCCATAAATAGATTCCACGGTTTTAGGCACACTCTATCCATAGTCATAGGTTTCATTCATTTTTCCCTAAATCTTTATTCCTCACTTGCTTTTCTCCGCTCTCCGCTCACATCCCAGCATTCCCCAATCTACATGGTGGAAATTTCTGAAATTTTTTCGACATCTTCTCAATCTAGCATATGTGAGTGTTTTAAACTCCACCCTTCGAGTTAAAATGTGCACACGGTTTCTAAAGCCTGTTAAATCAATTTCCTTAGGGTGTTTGTGATCTAAATTCAATTTGCGCCTTCCAAGCAATGGACACTTTGTTTTTTAAATATCCAAATTGAACTTAAATCATTTAAATCCTAATTTTTAAACTATGGTTAACTAAATCAAATAACTAATCAAAAGATGAATTCAAACTAAAATCAATCTAACCTAACTTGTAGAATGTAATTTGCCCTTTCTAGAATGATAAAGCAAGTTAAATTCTAACTTTCCTAATAAAGAAATGAATGGATGAAATATTGATCCCTAAACTACATCACAACCTTCATCCACAAATTAAAAATAGTAAAACTAATTGAAATAAACCTAAATTTTAGGATCAAATTTTTAGTTATGTTAGTTACCTAATTCTAAGACTCAACCTAATTTGACCACTAATTAAAGAACTTCATCCAAATTAAGATCAAACTTCATCCAACCTTTTCTCACTTAAAATCAAAGTATTTTTTAAATGAAAATAGGTTCTGGAATCTTTTAAAGATTCCCTAATTGATTCCTAATTTAAGTGATTCCCTAAAGATTCCTTATAAATTCTTTTTTAATTATCTTCTATTCTAATTTAAATCAAACTTCCTATTCTAAAATTAGTATTTTAGGTTTTTATGTTTTTTAAATGGAAACTCAGAAATTACCTTTCCAACAAGGTAAGACACGGAAAACTAAATTTCTAATGAAAAAGTTATTAATGAATGAAATTTGTTTTAAAAGCCTAATGAATTAAATTTCATTCATTAATTACTTTTTAGTCTAAACGAACAATTAAATTGTAATTTTTAATTTTTAAATGTTAATTTCCTTTTCTAATTTTCCTAAAGTTTTCAATGGTTTATTCTATCAAATCAAATTTAAATCAAATTTAAATTAAATTAAAAAAAAACAAAATATGAAGAATTTTAACGTATCTTTCCTGTGAAGTGGTCGATGATACCGTCCTCAAGGATCAAGAGATGAATGGTTTCGTAGTAACCCGCTCCATCCTCCATTTTGCTAATCCATCACACCACTTGAAATTAATCTTCTTGCAATGTTGTATTTCAATTTCAATTTTTCTTTTCCTACTAATGGTTATGGAATTTTGGTAATTTTGGTTGTAGTTAAAACAATTCCTAATTAATTAGAAATTATTTTAATACTTCAAAACCTTTTAAATCCGCTAAATCAAATCAAATCTAATAAATCCTAATTATTTGGTAATTTCCTATTCATCCAAAGATATTAGTTGGTGTTTTGTCTTTATCTATTTGTCTTATTAAGCCTAATAAAACAAAACCTAACCAAAGTCTAGCCTTCTAATCCCTAAAGAATCCTAATTAATAACTAACCAACAATTTAATGAATAGTAATGAGAATAAAATAAAATTCAATAGATTCTTACCTTATTAATTAGTTAGATTCTTTTTCTTCTTCTTCTTCCTTTCATCTCCAACCTTCTTCAACTCTTCAACTCTCTCATTTGTTATGTCAATTCATTGTTCTTTGTTTCTCAAGAATTGTGTGAGAGTGGACGATTTGAAGGTACCTTGTTTAGAACTTAACTAAATTGTGATGATTCTTGACATTTTTCAAGTTAATTGGAGTGTTTTTTCAAAGTACTCAAAAACTCACCTTATAGCTCAATGTTTGCTCTGTCAGTCTCTACTGTAGTCCTGGTTGAACTAAGCTCCCTGGACCCAAGTCGAGTTGGCTCTCGGTTGAGTTGGCTTCCTGTGTTTTTCCTTCCTAGCTTGTTGAGACACGTGGTGTGGCGCCGTTGGTCGCCTCCCTCACGACCCCGTCGTCAGCTCTTGACGCGTCCAACACGTGGCGCAGCGCGATTGGGTACACCCCTCGCGACTGTCCTGCTTCTCAGTTTTGTTGGGTCGGGAGTCTCTGCCTTCCCCCGATGCTCATACTCTGCGGTCTCTGTCTTCTCCCGATACTGAACTTTGTTGGTACTACCGACTAGTTGGGTTATGAATTAAATCAAACTGGTTAGCCGGTTAGGACCCCTGGCTGTGGTTTTTCGTATTGGTTACTGGATCACAGCTCTAGTTATCCTTACTTTATGGACACTCCACTAACTATGTGAATTTTCACTAATCTAATAAACTAATAGAAGTTGACTAATCTAATTTTTTAAGAGTTTTTGAAATAATGTAAACTAAGTAAATTAAAGTATCCTAAGCTAATAAATCTAATTAAGGGGAAAACTAACCTAAAACTTTGAATTTTCTTTTAACTACTACTATGGTTTTATCAAAAGTTCAAACTAAGGGATGTTTTTCTTTAGTGTTTCTCATTAAATCAAATATTCCTAATTACTACACCTGCAAAGCATTTTTCCAAGCATGCTAAAAGAAATCTCTCTAGTACTTGGAACCAAATTTTCAATTTTAAATATTCCAAAGCTAAAGCTTCACCGTGCAGGGGCGACCCTAGGCATACACAGTGTCAATGATCAAATTTAGTATTTTGAAAGTCAATCTTTAAAGGAGGTACACATGACAGTGTTTGAACCGAACATTAAAGATTAGTTCTTTTAAAATTTCAAAATATCCAAGTTTAATCACTAAAGGAGGTGCGCATGACAGCGTTTAAACTGAACTTTAGCAATTAAAGTCCCAATCTTCGTTATACAACGAATTTTGGGTAAAGGTTGGTTTAATAAACTTTTGACAAAGTCAAGCTTCACCGCCTTAAATATATTAATACCAAATTCTGTTGTAATGAGCACAATTTGTCAGTATTCAAGAAATTTTAAACGAAATTAGAGTTTGGAGGTCTATCCCTTCCAAAACTCTCACAAATCAAAGGAAATGAAGGCTTAGCCTCGAGAACTTAATCAAATAGAAATCACTTTGAAGGAACCCTCTCGTCCTTCAAAGTGTGCAAATCAAGAAATATAATGAAAATCAGGTTGGATCTCGACCTGGATCACTGCTCCAACTACGCCGGTAGCACGATAGAAACGAAATCAAAAGTTGGTTATGAGAATGAGGGTACCGACAACCTCGAGGGAAGGGCCTTTTATACTTGTCCCAAGCTCCTCCCCGGTAAGTTGTCGGTGGAAAAACATTTACTTTTGATCTCGAGATATTTCCTAAACTACCCTAACGTAATTCCCAAAAAATCTTTGTTTGATGGAAGAATTCTCTAGAACCCTCTCCATTTAGCTAATAAATCTTGGCTAAATCAAATCCAAGATCTTTTCCCAAAGATATTTTTAAAATAACCCTAATTAACCTAGATATTTTACTAATTAACCCAAAGTATTTCTAAATTGTCTTTCTTTAAACAAAAGATGGATTGTTACGCATGAAAAGAGGTCTTACCCAAATCCAATCTTCAATTTTTCGAAAGATATTTGCGAAATTAACTTTGAATTACCACTAATTACTCTAAAATAGTCAAACCTACTACTGGACCCTTCCTATCTTTTAGGGAACAACTCCAAATTGAAAAACGATTGCGCCATTGTGTTTGAAAGACCCAAATTAGCCTAGAGGACCTCCGCCCCTTCTTCCCAGCCATTCATAAGTGTAAAATCAACTTACAATAACTCCCCAAAAAAGTAAAAACTCTAACTTTTGGAATTTGTTTCTTTTGAAGAAACTATGTAGCTAGGGTTACTTAGAAGTTTTGTAGGAGTAAGAAAAGACCCCTCATTCACGTCATTTGGACACCGCCATCTCCTAGTACGCCGGTCAACCTGCCGTAAAGTCGTAAATTCTTCAAAAGTCCAATGTCATTGCCAATTCTAGTACCTAGGAATGTCAGAATGTCTTCAAACTTTGTGGAACGCTTTATTAGCACACAACACAGTATCCTAATTTTTAGTGGGATTTTACCACAACATGGGTAATTCTTAAGAATTTACAACCATGTTCAAAGGTAGTTGACTTCCCATGGAGTCATTGTAATTATTTCGGAAAAATCTGAAATTTTTTGGGTAGCTTCTAGGAAACTCCCAAAACTAAAGTGCAACATTACATTTTACTTTGCACTATCCATAGGGAAGCTAAAATTAACAATTCCCTTTTAATTTCTACCCAAGAGGGAAATTATTCTTGTATTGGGGAATCTTAGAACAACCGGCTCCAATGTCGGCTCCTAGCAAGCTTTTAGAGTAAAAGCACCTTTCTTCATACTCCGGTCGCTCTCCCATCACTTTATTTGTAGATTGGATAATTCTTCTATAAGTTACCTGCAAATAAGAACTTACTAATCCAAATTCTTTACGAATTGGATGGTGACCTATACTAGACTCTCTAGACTTAAAATGGACTTAGCCAACTTGTCACATGCACTTGTAAGACTTATTTTAACATGGACAACTACTAGGACTGGCTAACACTCAAACCCTTAATTCTCTCGGAAATACTTAATCAACCTCTCAGACTCTCAACTAGGTATTAGAAGTATGGAATTTGAGTATTTTATATACTCTATGCTTCTAGGATGACCCTTCACTATATTGGTAGGGACTTCTACCAAATATCACTCAAACACTCTTTTTATGCATTTTTGCATATAATTACGCTAAAATACTAATAAAACCAAAAAAAAAGAAAACCCTGAGTTCCAAGTGCCAACTTGAGGGCTCACAGCATACTACAAGATCCTATGGTTATATGTGTCCAAAAATAAAAATTTTGAAAAATTTGGTACTTGTATTAGAAATGGAAATTTTTTAAAGTTTTTGGTTATAACATAGTCAAGGAATTGTAGGGGTTAAGCCTTTGATCAAAAGTTTTGAACAAAATTTAGAGAGAATGTTTGAAAATATCAAAGAAAATATTCTTTCCAACCCTTCTTTGAATTTTGTCCATAACTTTTGATTGGAGGCTTAGAATCTCAAACGGGTTATAAGAGATGAATGTTAACTTGATTTTCCAACTTTTCCTAGTTGATAGTTTTTTCAAAAAAATTATTCTACTATGCCTAAATGAGGTTTGAAATTCTACTTTAATCAAAATTCATGATTTCAACTTAACTATGAGTGGTTGAGTTGCTTTTAATCTTCAATTTACATATGCCATATAGATTGCTTTACCTCCTACCACCTTAATGATATAAAGATTTGGTCTTCTTCATATAGCAAACCTCCCTTATTCATTGAGATGTGAGCGTACTTGAATTCAATGATTCAATTAGTTATTATTCAAGATTTTATTCCAAAATTTACAGAAACCATTCTTCTGAAGTGCTGAATTCTATTTTAGACTTAAATTAAATATTTAGCACCAAAGTGCCAAACTTGCTATCTGAGTATGATAGTCAAAGTTTTTGTCCTTTGAAGGAGTAAAAATAATAATAAGATAATTTCATAAGTCAGATGTTTAATCCTAAAAGGACTTTGAGGCCCAAAAGTGGATGGTGGGTGACTTTTAAGAGTATTGTAGAAATGAAGAATGCACCTATTGGTTTAAAATTCGGGTTATTTCTAGCAAAATGCCATGGTGATAGGTCTCATTTTTTCAAAGTTAATTTGCATTTGACTTAACCTTTGTATGCTAATCAATCAATTGGGGGGACACTATCCACCTTCATGGTCTTTTAAGATCCTCGATAACATTTTTCTTGGAATTCTATATTTGTTTCATGTAGTTCATCAAGTTATCTTCCATAGCCAAAAAAAAAATACTTTGGATTTGGACACAATCTCCACCTTGGGTGATTTTTCAAACACTTCAACAAATAGTCTATGATGATTGTCATAGGAGAAAAACCTAGCCAATCAAAGGTCACCCCAATAAAAACTTCCATGGGTGGACAAATGGGCAAGGACTTGATTGAGTCGAACATATAGAAAATGGGCATAGTTAAGTGAAATTTGTATTTTCCCAATGCACATGCAATATATCACTTGATTGCAAAAAGCACTTGATTCTTCCATTGCATGCATGGTCTTAATTAATTATAGTTGCATTCGGTCAACAATTGTAAATTCTTCTTTTGTAAAAATTTTCGATATGGGCCCTTGCAATCATACTACACAAGAAAAATAATTTTTGTTTTTTGAAAATCTGAATTGAAAATATGTCAAAATGTATATGGTCAAAGTCTTTGAAAATTGGACTATAGACTAATTTGATAGTGATGAACAAGATCCTATAGTTTTATTTTCAAAATTCTTATTCAAAAAAATTTATATTTTAATTTCAAAAACAACAACTTGGAGGTGATTTTGGAAGGAAGATCCCCTTGGGCATTTAGGGTTAATAAATTGGCATTTTGCCAATAAGTGTGACACATTTGTGTCATTGCATTTGATATAAGTGGACAATTGATTCAAGGAAGTTGTATGAAATCCCTTATCCAAGAATGACCCAAAGGATCTCAAACAGATTTAGGTGTGGCACTAAATATACTTTCTTCAATTTTTAGGGGGGATTTGTCAAAAAATAATATTATTCATCATGAATAGAAGTTGTTTATTTTGAAAATTCTGGAAAATATTTATAATTTTTTTTCAAATAGTTTCAAAAGCGTTTTACTTTGACAATTAACCAAGACTACAATTTTCTTAATGATTGTCTAAAATTTTATCTCACATTGATTAACAATTAGCAAAAGTGATCAAAGATTTGATTTTGAAAGAATCAATATTTTCTTCTCTTAATAATCTCTTAATCCTTCATGATATTGTATACTTTGTGTCAATTTTCTCATCAAATGAAATTAAGACATATGGTAGTCAACATAATAATCATGTTCAATGATATTCCATTTTAAAAGAAAATATTTTTTGCTTGAAAGTATTGCCTAAAGACTTGCATCCACCTTAAAATGGTTGCCAAAATCAGTAGAGTGAAGTGTTTAAGTCAATAATTTTTCTTGACCTCATAATGACTTCAAAAATATTTTCTTTTGTACTATAAATGGGAGATTTTGATAACATTCTTAGCATAGCATGTAGTGTTCATGAACAATGTTGAAGTCCTATGAATATAGGCTTTAAGCAAGAATCATCCTTTGTGTAATCATCTTTGTGAAGGAATTGATTGATGCATCAAACTTGCCTGGGTATGGTTAGTATATATATAAACGAAAATTGCTTGGAGAGATGACTTCAATTGAACAATAAGGTTGTTGGAGTTACATAGTTTCAAGTAGGTGATATAAGGGCCCCTTCACACTTATATTCCAAGTCCCAACTTTCTAAGTCTTAGTTCAAGGCCAAATTCCAACTTTTCTTGCATTGTAGGAGGTGAATAAAAAATATTTCATGTAGGATTTAAGACTTATAGTGTGAAGGCCCAAGTTGCAACTCCAAGCCTCAATATATTATACCAATCAAATTTTCATTGGATAGATTAGGAGGGAATTTCAACCCACTAGAATAATATATATGGTGTTTTGGGGTTCATTTTATATTCAAATTTTTTTTGGGACTTGGAAGCCAAGTTCAATTTGAGTTTTGTCTATACTCAATTTGGCCTCCAAGTCCCACTTCCTTGGTGCTAGCCCAAACTTTCCAATTGTGTGACTATATAGGCATTTTAGAATGATGTAGGACTTGGAACTTGGGAGGTCTAAAGTCCTAAATTTCAGCTCTCTACTAAACAAATTTTGAAAATCAAGTGGGACTTGGGCTTTAAACATGCTTATAACATGCTTCGTTAGCTTCTTCACATTCTTCTTGTAATTTGTAGAAGTCCTCTTTCTCATATATACAATAAAAAGCTTTTCTATCCTCATCTTCACTTCTCCTGTCTTTTCTTTAAGATCAAATTCATACCAAAAACTAAGCATATAATTGTATTTGTAAATATTAAACTACAACCAAGTATATTCCAAATTCAATCCTCTTTGACATCATTGAATTTTAAAATGATCGATATAGCCAACAATACATAGACCCAAGTTTTTAGGAGAGGGATTTGTCAAAGTACATTATCTAGTATTTTAAGTGATGTAACTCCTCTTGGATTATGGATGCATTTGATTTATGAACCTTTCACTAGAACTTCCAAAAATGGATTCAGGAAGTTTTTGATGTATAAACTAGGAATGTAGCCATATAAGTCTCTATATCTCATCCATTGTTTTTGTGGGTTCTTGAATCAAATCTATTATATGAAATGGGTAGTACAAAAGAATTCCTAACTTTGCACTCAACTCCAATATGGGTTCAATAAAGCAAAATAGTACTAAGGGTGGACTTCTTTGCACTTGGAAATTTGCCCAAGCTTGTATAGAAGGAAAAAAATATTCAAAATTCAAAATAGTAGTGTACAATAGCTAGAAGAAGAGAATGGGAATTGTTGACCTACAAATTTTCTGAGGGAGTCATGTGAAAACAAGGAAGACAACATTCCCACTTCCCAAAAACCATTTTAAACATTGAACTTGAATTTTTTGTTTGCTTTTACTTTTACAACAAGGCAATACTACTCTTTAGATATATTTTCTTCCTACTCTTACAAAAGTAAAGCATTTTGAAACAAAGGCAAATTCCAACTCTAGAAAAGCCAAAGTTGCATTTCACAAAGCTTGCTAATTAAACTTCCACTCCACAAGGACCACAAACCTCAAAAGTTAAAAATCAAAATGTTGCAACAAATGGATACAAATCAAATCTAGAGTTGACTATGGGCCACTCTAAAGGAAAAACAAGGATGCAACGAGGATACTAATTGAGAAAATGAACAATACATTATACAACAACCTAAACTCAAGCTAGAATGATGACCAAGACAAGTGCTTAAGTCCAAGCCTAGGTTGTTCACCTACAAGCTAAGCTCATCAATGTTAATTCAACTTACAAAAATCTACTAGATTGTGAAATTTTAGGAAAGATGTACTTCTACAAATTCTTAAAATTGCTAGAAAAACTCAAGTCCTTGTTTCCTAAGGATGGATGATAATCATTGAAAAATAGATGAAATAATTAAAATTGAATTGAAGGAGAACAAATATCATGATGAAAAGCAATTTCTATCCAAAATGACTACAGAGTGGATTCCATTGATACTACACCCAAACAGTGTTAAAAATCCTTAGAAAGATTCTACTAGGATTTGTAGCCCAAGCTCAATCATTTGACTTGATGGAGGAAACTAAAAACCTTGCCACCAACGAGGGAGCTCACCCTTGTAGGCAATGTTAGCACAATGTTAGTCCAGTTACTTCTTTCATCATTCTAGTAATGGCAACGATTTGCTTGTGCTTCCCCTTAAAAAAATAATAAGTAAATACCATAAGTGTAGGGTACAATTGATATTCTTCTATGAAATATTTTATTGTTTCTAGAAAATAAGGTTTGATGGATGCTAAAAAATACATAAATTTTTTTTCCATGTTTAAAAAGAATTGCAAAAAAAATTCCAAAAATTTTGGAATCTTTTTTGAAGAATTTTTTTCTGCCGATCCTGAACTACAGATGCTAATGTTACTTTTTGCACTTTTCCGAGTTCAGCTTGAAAGCAGAACCGCAAGACTCAGCGGATCTCCAAGGCACCAAAATACCGTTCCAAAAGCCGGATCCCCGCCAGAACAAAAGGAAATTACCGGCCAAGACGGTGACCGAGGGCCGCGACGCGTCGGTTGCCGGTGCCCGCGTCCTTGCCGCAACGAGAGAGAGTTCACAAGCGCTCGCGCACAGACACGCGCTCGGTCTTCTCGCAGGACAGGCGCAATCGCTGACGCTCGGATCCGTCGCGGGGCTATTTTGCATCGACTTGCGCTGCCAGATCCCCCGCTGCCGCGCTCGCCGCTCATCTCAGTTCCATTTGGAGGTAACAATGGTGTCGAATGATCGTTTCTCGCGATCGCTACACCCTTTTTTCTACCATTTCTTTTGTCTGCTCGTGGGCCGTTGGTGCTCTCAGCGTCAGATTCTATCAGAATTCGTTGTCCCGCAAGTTTTGGTGTAGTGAGAGGATCCGATTTGTTGATTTGCGTGTTTGCGGGGGTTTGGTAGTTTTTGTGGTGTTTAGGATTGGTTGACAAGGGGGTGATCGTGATGGTGTGTGAATTCGTTGAAATTCGCGGGTTTTAGGGTTTCGAGGGAGTTTATGGAGAAGTAGCTCTGTTGCAGGTCTTTTTTGTGAAGATTCCGATTGTGACTGTTAGGGTAGGTGCTTCTTTGCCACAGAAGAATACGAGTGGAGTACCTTGGAAAATTGTTAACTCCTTAGAACTTGTATGGAGGGCTTCTTTTTACATTGCTGCAAAATCTGTAGCAGAAAATTTGAGAGTTAGTAAGATACTTTTCGGAGCAATGTGAGGTGCGATCGGCAAACATGACTTGAGAGAGGTCTTCGAATTTCATACTAGAAGAGCCTTCGTCTCGTCAATTTCAGGTGTACATTGGAAGTTTAAACACTGCAAGGTCAAGGAAGGGATAGCCTTGGCCGTCCAGTATTGAGTCGAAATCAGGGTTTCAACGTAAGAGCGTGCTGTTGTGTAAGCTAGGAACATGACGTAGCCAGGAATGAATTTGAAGTGCATTGGGAATTCGTCTTTGAATCTTCTCATCGTGGGCTAAGAACATTAGTGTCTCTCTCTAATCCTTTTGATTGTGTTTAACTAGGGTGTACATCGACCGACGGTTTCGTTTGGATAGTACTTGTATGATTTGGATTTGCTACCCCTTTGTTGCCTAACGATTTACGTCTGACGGTGGATATTTTGTGATTGAGCAGCTCATACTGGGAGATTTTGAGCGCAGTTCAAAATGGTCGCTAGCGAAAATGGTTACGAGTGCCAGCCTCTCCTTGGTACGCTCTATGGAATCTTCGTCTAGTTTTATCTTCTCTATTTTACATTTTGGCGGGAATGTGTGGAAACTTCATTTATCGAAGCTGTCAGAATCCTATTTTGCTGCTCATATTCTGTTCTTGAACAGATCATTAGGAATCCTCTTTTGCTATTGAATGCGTAGTACATTTCGAATTATTTTTGGCATTCATGCAAGGTGGAATCTTGATAGAGGTCAGAGCTAGGTACTCATGTTAGCCACTCACGACCTTCACAATGTTGCGCAGAGTACCGAACTGTTTCAGGTGTGGCAGGTCCACTCGTTATTCTTGAGAAAGTGAAGGTTCGTTATCACGCACCCCTAGAAAGTTGCTCCACATTTTTCGGCCTTATCATCTTGCGGTCCCTGTACTCTTTTCTGGAGTCGTATGGTGTGGGGTTGCCGTCGAATCTAAAGCACCTTGGGGTCTTGGTTACGACAGGGTCCCAAGTACCAAGAAATTGTGAATCTCCGTTTGGGTGATGGCACGCGGCGACGAGGTCAGGTCCTGGAAGTGGACGGCGACCGAGCTGTTGTACAGGTCTGTGTCAGTTTCTGATTCTGGATTCTCTCTAGATTCTGAACAATTGCCATTCTGGAAAAGAAAGAAATTGGAGGAAAACAAGTTTTGAAGCATGGGACGTAGTGTGAGAATTACTTTGATTTGGCCCATTGTGCCAAATGAAAACACAGGACAATATACTATATCGAGAGCCTGAACTAATAAGTGGTGTATTTTGGTTGCAGGTTTTCGAAGGAACCTCGGGCATTGATAATAAGCACACCACGATTGAGTTCACTGGAGAGGTAATTCACACCCTCCTTCATTCTAGATCCGTGAACTTATGTCCAGACTTATGTCATCCTTGGCATCGTATTAGAATCAAACTGTCCATATCATCCTCACTTATTGTTGCAAATGAAACAATTTCGTCATTCCTTTTATTGTCGTCGTCCAATTGGTTTTAACTCCCTCAAAGGTTATCTTCGCTGAGAGTGTGAAAGGGTTTCGTCGCCATGAATCCCTTGCTAGATTTTGAACCTGTGCATGTCGTTGTTATGATATAGGTGCTGAAAACTCCAGTGTCCTTGGACATGCTGGGTCGTATTTTCAATGGATCAGGGAAACCCATTGACAACGGACCTCCAATTCTGGCCGAAGCTTACCTCGACATTTCAGGTGCTTGCCGCAGCTTCCAGCTGGCCATTGGGTGGAGTTTTTTGGAATGTTTTGCAGCCTTCGTGTAAAACATTGTTTAAGAGTTTGGTTGATGTGACGACAGGTGCCTCGATCAATCCCAGTGAGCGCACGTACCCCGAGGAGATGATTCAGACGGGCATCTCCACGATTGATGTGATGAACTCGATTGCGCGAGGTCAGAAGATTCCTCTTTTCTCTGCTGCTGGTCTTCCCCACAACGAGATTGCCGCTCAGATCTGTCGTCAAGCTGGTCTTGTTCACCGTTTGGAGCAGGAAAAGAATCTCCTGGAGGTGAGATGATTGTCAACCGAGAAGTTACGACCAGTGTGGTGGATTTCATGTCCAGCTGCATTGCTTTGCAGCCCTCCATTTCCGTGGTTGTGTTATTGGTTCTGTATTGGAGGGAGTGGTTTTCGCGTTCAGGATGTTTGTATATCTATGATGATGACTGTTATGAGACCCTGGAGTTCGCATTGTCTGCGTTTGGCGGCGCGACCTCGTGTGGAAGCCGTTGCGCTGAATTGTTGGTGTGTGTGTGTGTGTTTGACAGGATGAGCCCGGAGAAGACAACTTTTGTATCGTTTTCGCAGCTATGGGAGTGAACATGGAAACCGCGACGTTCTTCAAACGTGATTTCGAAGAAAATGGTTCTATGGAGCGAGTGACGCTTTTCCTGAATCTGGTATTTGGCTTCGTCTTTCGGTGGTCGTTGTTAGTGT
Source organism: Straminergon stramineum (assembly GCA_963920665.1). Lineage (NCBI taxonomy): Eukaryota > Viridiplantae > Streptophyta > Bryopsida > Hypnales > Calliergonaceae > Straminergon > Straminergon stramineum. The sequence goes on from OY987272.1 coordinate 17,238,365, forward strand.
CTTCCATTCATCGAGTATGCATTCACCGTTGTCCTCTTAGGAGAGAAGAGTTGAACAAGGATTTACTGTTCTCTGAGTGCTCAGCTTCATTAGCGTTGACGAGATTTTTTGTGAAGAAGATCGATGTGCGCGGCGTGCGTGTTGTTTCTGATTGTTTTGTTGTGTTTTCAGGCTAATGACCCTACCATTGAACGCATCATCACTCCTCGAATTGCACTGACCACTGCCGAATACTACGCTTATGAGTGTGGGAAGCACGTGCTGGTGATTCTGACGGACATGAGTTCTTATGCGGATGCATTGCGTGAGGTACGCTTCTGGGCTTGTAAGTCGTGTTTGTGGTGGTGAACTTCTGAGAATCGGTGGGTTTCGGAACCATTTTTCGGTCGAATTCCGCTCCATTTTCTTTGCTGTTGTTTAGTTCTGCTTTGCCGGACGGCTTCCTTTCGGGGGGTTGTTTACGCCTTTGCGTTGGATCTCGGTGTGGCCGTTGATATTGCGGTATTGTTGATGTGTTTTGATTTCCGTTTTCTTCTTGTACAGGTTTCTGCTGCTCGTGAGGAGGTTCCTGGTCGTCGTGGATATCCTGGTTACATGTATACCGATCTGGCGACTATTTACGAACGTGCCGGTCGAATTGAGGGTCGTAAAGGATCCATCACGCAGATTCCTATTCTGACTATGCCCAACGATGGTTCGTTCCCTTTTCGTCGATGAGCAGTATTGGAGGTTTCTTTGGCTTTGTATTGCTCTTTTTCGGGTTTATTGTCTGTTTGGTGTCTTGTGCGGTGTTTTTCACTTCGGTCTGTGAGTTTCATGTGTGTTGCATTGTTTTCAGATATCACCCATCCTATTCCCGATCTCACCGGTTACATCACCGAAGGTCAGATCTATGTGGATCGGCAGCTGCAGAACAGACAGGTACTGGTTGAATCTCTTTATCCGTCGTTTCTTGTAGTCCGGGAGTTTGGATAACGGGTTTCCTTCTTTGGTTTGAGTTCCACTTGCTGAGTGGACACTCACCGTGGTGCTTGATGATGCAGATCTACCCGCCTATCAACGTTCTTCCATCTCTGTCACGATTGATGAAGGTGCGACCCTGGATCATTCGTTTGTGGCATTCCTGTTGGTTTGGTTTGAGTGTTTTGTGAGTTCATTTTTTCGATTTTTTGTCGGTGTCTTCTGGAAAACGTTCATTTCTTTGTAGTAACTGAATTTTTGGATTGTAGCACTTGCATGGATTGTTGGGTATTTGTTTTTAGATGTGGTCTTGCATCAGATCCATGTATATGACGCTGACGTGATTGTCGCTTTCGTCTTGCAGAGTGCTATTGGTGAGGGCATGACCCGCAAGGATCATTCCGAAGTCTCCAATCAGGTCCGTAATGTTTTATCTACCTTTTTCTTTGGTATGTCCGACTGTGTTATACAGTCTGTTTCGGACTGGGGCTTTGAATGTACTGTACAATGTATATAGTTCTTCTTGTTTTGATTTTTTCCATGGGACTGTTTCTGCATATGTGCGTGCGGAGAGAATATTATCGTGTTCGCGGCAGGTTCCTGTACGATGTTTGTAATGAAGAGTTTCATGATCCGATAAGTTGTGTTTATCCGCTCGTTTGATTGCAGTTGTACGCCAATTATGCCATTGGTAAGGACGTTCAGGCCATGAAGGCTGTTGTGGGAGAGGAAGCTTTGTCTTCGGAAGATCTGGTACGTGTGGGGTCCTTCTGTTTCGGTGCATTTAGAATCTGGAGTTTGGTGCTTTTATTTGTTGCGATTTTGGGATCATGTTTGTTTCCGTGTGTTTCTGTTGACTCGACGCTGATCGTGTGGATCGTGTTTCTGTGGCAGTTGTATCTTGAGTTCCTTGACAAGTTTGAGCGTAAGTTCGTTGCCCAAGGCCCTTACGATACTCGCGACATTTTCCAGTCTTTGGACCTTGCTTGGTCGTTGCTTCGCATTTTCCCTCGTGAGCTTCTTCGCCGTATCCCTGCGAAGACTCTGGACGAATTCTACAGCCGGAACTCAGAGCATTAATCGGTGTAGGCCGAAGTTGTGGGTTGAAATTAGTGTATATTTCCTTTTTGGTTGTTTTATTGTATTATTGTTTCATCCCTGAGTTGCGGATCAGAGCAATGGTCTGAAATCTGTCGTCTTTATGTGATGCAGAGTTCCTGAATGCTTTTCTCGACACTGCCTTTTGCTGGTTGTCTTATTTTCTTCTACCGGTATTCGTAATTTTTTTTATTGAGTTTGGGCACTTCTGTGTTTCAATTTTTGTCATCGTTCTGCGAGTGTGTTTTTGCAATCGCCCGATTGAATCTGGCGGGTGAATCGTGGCTTAGGATTTTCCTCAGACTCTAGACTTCAAGGTAGGATCACCTTAGCCCCTAATCACCCCAGGTGACCGAAAGTGTGCCCACAGAGTTTGTAAGTCCAATTTGAGGCACCAGACTGAAGTTATGATCTTCCTTGTTCCAAGGTGAATTGCCCCCAATTTTGCAAGTCACTTTCTAAGTAGGTGTCTCACTGTTTTGAACGGTCACTTTCTGTGGATGAATTAAATGGTTGAATAGTTAATTCTGCCCTTGATCTCTAAGTGTACAAGGCGGGGGTAGATTGACCCCCTCGCTCGGTCCCAAGGGAAAACCCTGAAATTTTTCATTTGTCATGCATGATAAAATTTGCAAATTTTGTATTCATATTTCATAGATGAGAATTTCTTTTCTAAATTCAGAGTTATTTTTTTCAGTATTGAAAAATATCTGAAGTACTGAACATAGGGCTTTGGGATATCTATATAGAATCCTACAAAGAAATCCCCTATTTTTTTTATAGGACCACTGTAATTCGGATATTGGGGGCATAATGAAGTTGCTTGAGGGTGTTAAGTTAACCCTAAACCCTTGAACAGTAGACTGGTGACCGTGGAAACCAGCCATTTTAGAACTGTGTGACATCAGCCACTTTCAAAAAATAAAAATACTCATTGGGAGTTAAAGTATTGGTGAAGATCTCTCTTTTCCACCCCTAATTCTGAGGATGAATAGTTGCACTTTTGTCCTAGAGAGGAGAATTCTTTGTCATTCATTGGACAAAAGAAAATCTGCCATGTTGTTTACGGGTTATATGTTGGGTTGATGACTATGAAAATCAACCCTTTTGGTGTTGTGTGACATCATCTATTTTAACCTATAAAGCATGTTGTGGCCATTTTTTGGTTGATGAATGATAGAGAATCCTTTTGCATAGGACAAAAGTACAGCTATTCATGCCCAAAATCTTATACTAATAGGAGAGATCTCCACAATAGTTTGACTTCCAATGAGTATTTAAAAAAAAAGATGTCATATGGATCCAAGAGGGATGATTTCTATGGTCACTAGCCCCGCATTTAAGGGTTTAAAATATCAAAAGTTCTCTTCGGTGGTCAAATTATTATGCAAGATCTTGCTTTTTTGCACAAAATTTCAAGAATGAACAATTGCACTTCTACCCTGTATAGAAAGATTCTTTGTCATTTATCAGTTGAAAACATTGGGATGGAGGGTTATATACTCCCTCCATCCCAAAATGACCTTGTTAGACAAAATGTTTTGAATTAAAGTTGAGAATAACATTTTTTTAAATCCTTTTTGAATTGCAAGTAGAGTGTGATGCATTCTTCTTGTCCTAAAAAAATTTCAAATGTTTTTCTTAAAATGTAGTTGTGGCACTTCAAGAAGTGGGATTTGGGGGCCATTTTAATGGAGCCCAATTGGCTAATCATTTTTGCAACCTCCCGCATTGTGTGCTTCTTCTTGTCTTTCTACCCAAGATATTATTGTTCCCACATTGGCTTGAAGCTTCAATTGTATACAATAGGCATGATGTCCAAATTAGAATGTAGCTTAGCAATTATCTAGCAACAACTCACAAATCTCGCGACTGAGGGTTTCCATTTGGGGATTGAGGCTTCCATTTCATGCAGCCATTGTGCACATGCAACTTCTCCAAACATACAAAGGCTTCATTTGCCAGGCTCTTCTACCACATCATTCCAAAAATATCATTTCAAGACAAGAAATTCATGTCAATAGGAAGATCATATTGGGATGGAGGAAGTACCTTACATGAATAGGAGCTAGGAAATAGTTGTGGAGAAATGTCTTAGCAAGTCAAAATGCTCATTGATGAGAAATGTGAGTATCTTATGATTCTAGTAGGCGCTTGATCTTGCAATCACAAAGATTTCAATCCATGAGTATAATGATTGCATCTAATATGATGTCAAATATCTCAATAGAATGTGCCAGTTTCTTACACATTCTTTCTATAGTAATGTGTTTTTGTTTCAAGGTGCTAATTTGTTCCAAATCTTCATTCAAGCACCTTGTTTCTTATGCTTGACATTTTCAACTATTGATGATGTTCATTGTAGGTTTTAATTTTTTTTTTATGGAGATTGTTGCATTGGATTTTGGCTAAAAAAATTGTATGGATTGATTGATTAGCATTGAATCTCTACATTACATTTTTGTTTATTCTACTTAATTACTACAATCATTAATTTCATGGTTATCAGTTGCTCAATCTAGTTTCATCCATTTTCACATTGTGTTGAAAAATGGGTTGAGAAATCATGAATATGAGCTTTACCACGAAATAATTTCATTGGCATTTATTTTTCCATCGAGGATACGCACTGCATTTTACTAGTTTGAAAGCTAAAAATTTGAGACCAATAATAGTGGGTTTGACAAACATGAACTTGTTTGTGACTTTCAGACATTAGCCTTAGATGTTGTCAAGTTGTACTTTTAAATAAAGTAGGTGATAGGTTATTTTAAAAATTCGATAAACAACACATATCTTGGAATATCCCTTGTTAGTTATAATACCATTAATGGCTTTGTTGATACTCTGTAGCAAAATAGATAGTTTTCAAATTTTCTTCTTCTATTTTTTGTTGGAATGTTGTATTTGGATGCACCAATTTTCTAAATCTATCACACAATAAGCTCCTTGTATAGTAGATTGTTTCTATATTGGTTTTAGCAATTGATAAATAGCTTGATGATTGAATCTATTTTTTTAAATATTATATTTAGACTAGAGTCTTACTTTCTAGGTGCCAAATTTTTGACCATTTCTGATCCATTTCTAAGTCTTTTTCATCCATTTTGAATGATATTTCATCCAATTTATGCTACCCACTTTCATCTGGTTTTGACCACAAAAAAATATACCATTGATGGTTACCCAAGTTATATTCAAAAATTTGCAGAAAAAGTTGTGCTTACTTTATAATAGCTCTCACAAGTTTCCATACACTTCAAAAATTGTCATAACTAATTGAGAAATTAGATTTTTTCAACTATTTTTTGACATGTTAAGGTAAAATGACAAACTTGTATTAAATAATTTTTCAAATATTTCAAATATTTCAAATAAAATTTATACATTTTAACAAAAGTACAAAATCTTTAGAATTCTTTATAAAGGGGAAAGGGAATTTTTTGAATCTAATAAATGGGGGAGGGGGACAAACTAGATCAATAATTTTCCAAAAATTTAAACACCCTTTTAATTATTTATTTTCTAACCAAGCTACTATGAAGCTATAGTAAATATTTGGGGTCATTATTCAGCTAGGAATATTTCAGTCAATAGAATTTTAAAATTGAGAAAAATTTTATTACAAAATTTTGAAAAAAGACTTGTTTCTAACTCACTAAAGAATTTTGAAAATTTTGTACTCCTGAGTATTTGTTTTAATAGTTCTTTTCTACCAATAAATTTGAGTTGGATTTTTAAAATGTCTATTTTTTTATTTAAGATTTTTGAAATTTTATTTTCTTAAAGAGTATTACTTGCACTTCAATGTGTCTAAAATTGTTGAAAAAAAATCAGATTTTTAAAAGTATTTATTGTAATTTTCGTAGGTATAAAAAACATTTAAAAATTCATTATATATATTATTCATCTGTAGGAAGAGGTATAGCAATGGCATACAATGGATTAACCCCTAAACATCTAGATTCATCTCCAGAATTGAAGATTAGAGAAAAATCATTATAAAGTGATATTTGGAAGAATATTTTGGATCGATGTACAAAAAAAAAGTAGATTTTTAATTATTTTTTAAATTTTGAAAGAGAAATTCCAAAATTCCTTTAAAATTTGATTACAAGCAAACAATTATCATTTTTTGAGTAAAATTTGTTGGAATGGATCTGAAATGAGGTTCTCTTCACATGATTTTTTCCAATTTTTTTTGTTTTTCAAATCTATAACCTCACTTTGGCAAATCTAGATTTGAAGTAAAGTCAATGTAGTTTGACTACTTGACATCCTTACACATCTGTAATTTTAGGAAAATATGTATTCTAATAACACTAAATCTAACCTTTGGATAGGACAACAACTTCATAATGTATCTCCACAAATTATAATAACTTAGTAGTTAGCAGGATGAGATTTTAGTTTCAATCTGTTCATTGTCCAGAAAATGGACGTTGGAGCACTTAGGGGTTAAAAGTTCAAAGTTAAGTAAGCAAATGAAAGTGAAATATGTGTTAAAAACAATAGTGATATATGGAAGACCATCATTTTAAAAAGTTCATTTCTTATTTAAAATAAATTGTGGCATGGAAATATTAACCCCTAAACAATGTGGCGGACGTTTTTTGTCCGATGAATGTCAAGGAATTCTCCTCACTAGGACAGAATAGCAACTATTCATCCTTGGAATTAGGGGTGGAAAGGAGATCTTCTATAGTACTTTGCCTCCAATGAGTATTTTTGATTTTTATAAAGTGGATGATGTCACACGGTGCCAAAATAGCTGATTTCCAAGGTCACCAGCCCAGCGTTCAAGGGTTAAGGACTATTAGAATTCAAAAATTATCACATAAGAATTTTTAATATAATAATCAAACAGACGGAAGATTATACTAAAGATCCATCATATGAAAAGAAAAGAGACGTCCAAAAATAACACATATTTATATTTATTTCAGTAGAGATATTTGGGATTTGCCGCTTGTTATTATTATTAACTTTATTATACGCTACATGGCCCTAAGCCCGTCCTTTCATGCCGTTACCAGATAACGCATCTGCAACGCGCCAGCGCGTTCTAGTCGAGTCCGCCGCGAGAATAAATGGCGCCGTCCCGCCGCCTTCCCATAAATGCAGTCTAGCGGCACCTTCGGATCGCGAGTTGGCTTCGCTGATACTCGCAAAGAAGCAGAGAAATTCAAGCGCGCAAGACTTAATTTCATGCATGACTACAGAAGTTCTTGCCTGGTTTGTTGCAAGAGATCGAGAGAGGCTGAAAACTAAGCAATTGCAAACTTTATTACGGCCTTCGATCATTTGTGTGAATTGCTTCTACCCGAGCTTCAATCTACCTGGATCACCAGTACTCCGATGTACTCACTTTCTCTCCATTCATGACACTTGACCTAACATCAATTGTGTGTCACTGTCCGAGAATTGAAAGGAAAATTGGGAATGTTGGCTGAATTGTCTCCAACCTTGCCTCCAGCTCGCTCATCTGCGTCTTTCGGTCGAGCTCATTTGCAGTTGATCGTTGCTGTAGGATGAATCCCGCCCATTGGACTGAGATTTGAATCATGGGTTTGAGTTCCTAGATGCAATGGAGTTCCCTGACTTGATTTGAGCTTACAAAGAGTTGAGAATTCATGCGACGCGTTTTTTTCAAACCTCGTCTCTCAATTGCAGATCGATCTGTTCTTTCTTTCTTGATCGAGTAAGAAATAGTTAGCTGTGTCTTGAAATGTCTAAACCCGTTGAGACGATTTGAAGAGTTTTTGCGAGCTTTGCAAAGTAGTGCAAAAGTAGTCACTCCTTGCTGTCCTAATAGTACTATTTGGACTTGTTGGAGTCCTTATGGAGTCCTTAAGGAGTGCTCGTGCAGTGCTTGTGCAGGCCTTAGAGCAGTGAGCTGTAAATAACCCTAAATCCTCATCCAAGCTCTCTATAAATCTGGATCAGCCATCTGTTCGGACCTCACCTGTGCAGCGAACCCTTGTGAGCACATCGTATGAGACTTGTGTTAGTTGGGAGAGGGGTTATGGAGCAGATTGAAATTGTCAAGGGTACCGTTCCCAAGCCCCTCCTCGATCGGATTCAAAGCAGCCTTGTGAGCAATCTGGAGCTCACATGCGGTGAGCTCGTCTCTTACGTCACCACCAATGTCGCTTGCTCCTAGGTCAGACCCGGTTTTGCTGTATTGCAGAGCTAATGTTTACGCAATCACGCCGTCCAAATCACAAGCCTTGCTTCTGATTGAATGCTGTGTATTCCACGAGTGCATGCAATGAGTCCCTGACCCTTGGAATTTCGACTTTGTTGCTTTAGGTGGTGCAGCAGCTCACCGACCCTAAGACACCATTTGCCAAAGATTCGGAGAAGGCTCTGCGCTTCAAGAATGGAGGCAATGTGACTTTCGGCGCTTCCTCTTTCCAACAGGCCCTCGAATTGTACACCCAGGTTAACCCCAAGTCCTCCCCATCTACGTGGATTTTATCTTCTATTTTTTGGGGTTTGCTACGGCTGTTCGCCACGACTGAAATTCGCAGTGAGAAGTAACTGGAGTAACCTTGACGTGGTATTCTCTCACATGGAGGCACCCCGCTTGTGGTGGAGGTTTTCTTTTCCCATGAGGTTACATGATTGAGCTTGCGATAGGAATTGGGCTGTAGATCTCATAGGTCCAAAGGAGTCCAACAAAATCAACCGTTTTTTGCTATCCTTTGGGGTAGTTTAAGTAATGTAAGGACATTTCGGTCCCATGAAGTTGCGATTTGAGAGTGACACTGACAATCAATCAAACTCACGTTTGCCATGTTCGTGTGTCACTTGGTTGTTTGTTGTTGGCGTAGGGTATAAGATATGCTCCTTTTTGTGTCCCTGACGTGTCGCTTTTGGCAACTCTCTATGTCAATCGAGCTGCTGCATTACATGTAAGTTGATTATAACCATTTTTGAGGAGATAGGACTTGGAACATTGTGAAACTCTTTGCACTGATGATTCGTGCACTTGTTGAATTCAAGCCTTAAGTCCTGAACCTTGCTGGAGTTGATGCAGGCTTTGAAACACTTTATGGCAGCACAAAGAGATTGCACACGGGCTGTTGGTCTGCAGCCTGAATATGCGAAGGCGTGGTATAGACGAGGCCAGGCTTGGGCTGGCTTGAAATTGTGGAGCATGGCCGCAGATGATTTGTCCGAGGCTCTCAGACTTCAGACATCAGCGAGCGGAAGAAACCAGGTTTCAAGAGAACTTGACCGAATCAAAGCTTTGGAGATTTCTGATAGATACGGCATGGAAGAGGAGGACATTAACTGTGGAGCAGGTATCTCCGTCTGATGTTGATTCTGTATGAATTTTTCGTGCCATTCTCGAGTTTCACTGGAAGCTCAAAACTGGCACAACTACTATAGTGATAGTAAACTTCGTTTTGTTATGTGTTTTTCAGTATATTTTACCCTTGTCTTGTCGTAGTAAAAAGTGACAAGACCTATTTTTGCTACAGGCCCTGAACCATGGACACCGGGAGAAGTTTGGCCCGAGGATGGGGTCTCTCCTTCTCGGGGCCCTGAAAATCAGTGGGGAATGTACGCACGAAAAGCTATTGAAGATGGCATGCAAATCCACGAAGAAGAACCAGTTGCCGCAGTAAGTTATTTCTTTTGCATCACACTAAGGGACGTACGAGGCCTTCTCGGTATCCTTCCACTCATGTGTTGATTGTTGTTCACTGATAGGCGCCCAAATTGATAGATCCACTCTGTGACTTGTGTAGGTCATTTTGGAGGAGTACCGAGATACTCGTTGCCACTTTTGTTTTGAGCCACTGCGAGTAGACCCTGTGCCATGTTTGGGGTGTGCCATGCCCATGTACTGCGATGAACCATGCTTAAGTGCTGCCTGCGACAAGGATGGTGCGCAATTTGGTGAGCACATGCATGAGTGTGGGGGAGGGACCTGGTCAACTCTTTTGCCAACTGATGTCGTTCTGGCCGCACGCTTGTTTGCCCGAAGTCAGTGCAACGCGAAATTGGGCAAGAAGCTCTATGAGCTTGGCCACCACTACAACGACATGCATGCCTCCAAGGTGGACATTATTGTCATGGCGACTGTTGTGGCACTCTGCATGCGTAATGCTGTAAACAATTTCAAGCAGACGTCGGCAAACATAGCAAAGGTGCGCTTATGAGTTGAAGGATTTGAGAAGCCCTGGAAGTCCGAGTTTTTCTTTTAGAAAGTGCTATCCAAGTTCATTTTGGAATCAACGCAAGATTTTGTAGCAGTTACCGTAATGCTGAGCCTATTTTCTGTTGCCCTGCAGCTCGTGCGATTGCTTGCAATTGTTAGAGCAAACGGAATGGCTATAACTGCTGTGTACCTGCCTCCTTCTGAACCCTCGTATCCCAGCACTGAGAATTTGAAGGTTTGCTTTGTTTATAGGTCTTTGTTGTCTCGAATTTACTATTTAAGGCTGATACTCCAGTTCGAGTGTTTTATATTATCTACGTGAATCTCTCGTACTTGATCTTGTAATAACTAATTCGCATATGGTTTTTTCACTGACATACATTAGTCTGAGTTGGTGTGACAGGTGAGCATTGCCCATGGAGTATATGCCTTAGGTAGTAAATTCAACCACTCCTGCAAACCCAATATTCACGCATCATTTAGGTATCGACGTCTGAAAGCCTATACCATTGTTGCTGTGAAGGCGGGAACTAAACTCAAATTGAGCTATGGAGCAGCTCAAGTGAGCCACCCAACCTGCAATCCTCGAACATGTCGCCATTTGATGCTATCAGAAGCAAATGATTTTTGCAAATGTACGCTCTCTCAAGTTTTTCAATTCTTTTGCAGGTGGGTGAAATGAGGCGTGAAGAGAGACAGGCCTTTCTTCAAGAGCGCTACTTCTTCACATGCACATGTCCTTCTTGCAAAGAAGTATCTCAACCAGAGCTCCTGTTTGCTTTCCGTTGCGCTAGACCAGGTTGCAACGGAGTGGTGCCAGGTCCAAGTTTCGTACAGCACCCGGACCAACGTAGTGCCATGGACATCGACACATCGGAGGTAAGTAGATCATTTATGTTTGGAACTAAGAATGTGTCTTTGAAATCTGATCGCAGTAGGGCTTTAACCTCTCCTTGTTACGCCCATGCAGAGGAATGTGCCAAAACCTGGCGTTTGTGTATCATGTGGGACTGCAATCGACCTTGAATATTCTACAGATGCGGCAAAGACAGTTGTGGAAGACCTTGGCAGGTACACTTCGACCATGTTCTTTTTATTAGCAGATTGTAGTATTTCAGACAAGTTCTTGTGTTCTTGGAGCTAACAAGTTGCTAACAAGTATATCTGCTTTCTAAAAGCTCCTATTGTATGTTACGACCTTTTGTCATGAAGTTAATTCAGTGGAGGGACTTCAAGTGTGTTCTTTCCTATCATTCTTTGCAGACTTCGACAGAATCTACGATCACTGCCGACGCACTCAACGTTCAAATTGCATGAAGCACTCAACCTTTTGCAGCGGTGCCAGAGCATCTTCCATGCATCTTCCAAAGAGATGGCCAAGGTACGCTTCTCCAAGATCGAACTTATTGTGTGCCCTTTCCTAGTTGCCCAAGCTAAAAATAGAATTTCCACTTTGAAAGCTAATGAACGATCATTATAACTTTCTAAACATATCATATTTTTTTTGTCCAAACTATTGTATGATTTCTTCTTTTTTTGGTACGCTTTGTACCTTACCAAATGATTTGTTTGATATGGAAGCGGTCACTGTTAGCCATGTGGGCATTTCGTAATTTATTCACAAGGCAACAACAGTACTGCTTGAACTAGATACGTGTGAACATTTCATATCCCCGTCTCTATCTATTGGGAGAGAAAAAGCAATAGTACGCAACGGTTCAAAAGCTCGAAAGTAATGAAGCCATATGAAAATGAGACATGCGTTAAGAGAATCGTTCTAAAGATCATATGAGAAGAGTCATGAAAAAGTTATTATGTTTTTAGCCTGGATAGAAATACTCAGCGATTAGCAGCTTGGTAAATTTCTAGCACGTGGTGGTCATCACCGTGTGCAGGCGGAAGATGTGGTGGCCGAAGCATACTACCTTAGTGGTCAACCAAAACGGGCTCTTCCTCACTCCAGGACGTCGATTCAGATATTGGAGAATATCTACGGGAAACACCACATTGCCATCGCGTTTGAACGGTGGAAGCTGTTCGGTATCATCTCGGAGGCCAAAGGCTGCATGAGGGAAGCCCGAAACAATATGGTACTAGCAAACCAGGTGCTGAGTAACCATTATGGCTGTGATTGGATGGAGTCCATGGAGCACTTGGGGGAGAAAATCCCACATGGACAAGTTTCAGAGGACTCAGAAATAGAGACACCTTGTTGTGGACATGACTCTTTCTCTTGTAGTCGTAAATAGTGTCGAACGTTGAAAAGGATTTTGTACAGATTTCAAATTTTCCAGCATGAGGCATTTCGAGTGCACTTTCGCATCACAAAGCTGCGGACTAGACGATAGACAGCTACCAGGACTACTGATGAGACGTTTTTGTTTTGACGTAAATGGATTGTCGAGAGAATCTACTGGTACTGGTCTTCAGTATCTTCAGTAAATAATTCTAAAACCTGGAAGAATCGTTCCTCAGCTTGGAAATAACCTGCACGGTGGATCCCAGAAAGGTTGCTTTTACACATGTTTCTCGAATGGAGGGTGAAGCTCAGATATCATATGATGGCTATGTCGCATGCTCGCTACTGCTGGGCAAGCATACAAGGCTTGCAATTCAGGGGACTGTCAAAATTTCATAAGAGTAAAAGAGAGGAGCAGCTCATGGAAGTTTCATGACGGAATTGGGTAACTGGCAAATTGATAAAAAAGATAACTTTATGTTTCGTAAGTGAGCTGCAATTTCTTAAGCTACACAACCATATGAATATAGAAGCCTGTGATCATAACGCATGGACTGATCGCTGGCCACCCTTGCAATATGGACTAATTTATGACGCTGTCAAACTCTATTGTATCCAAGGCGCTTGTCAAAGAGCTTCCGAATAAGGTACACTTGACCAAGGCTTACACCCACGAGGCATACATACTCCCCGACTGTGTACACTATCAACCGGCGGTTGGTGCTCTCGTTCGCTGCACCACAACACACACTGGATGAACTACTGCAACGTTCTACTTGAGCAGTTGCAGTATCATGGAGCAAGTGATTGAAGCAGAATTATAAGATGGCATCCACACACCTTGGAAGAAACTGCTTTTTAAGAAAAATTAAACTGTTTCAGACAGCATCAGAATGAACTTCTCCCTCATAACTCATTGGTAGGTCTCCCACTAGTGATCCTACGGAGGTCTCCCTATGTACCACAACAAGACCACCGTACATCCACTATGAGCATAGAAAGACCTCCCTACAAATTATGGGGAAGATTCTCTTTGTGATGTTGCCTAAAAGCTCCTGAAACAATCAAATGTTACAGATTAACGTGTTACTGATCTATCTATAACAATTTGTTCAATGATAACATAGATCTGATAGTGTTGTAAAATAAAATGTCTTTTAACCTAAATAAATGATGTATCTTAACATCTACAAAGACGAAGAACAACAATGCGAGTGCAAAGTACCAAAACCAACTCACTTGTACGGTGCCGAAGGTCACGAGCTTTTAAGTAGATCTGCTCTTCAGATACGGCTGCCAGAGCTTCCCGAAGTTGGGCTATCTTAACATTCACGGGTTTCAAATTTTCTGCAACACCAGGAACATCTTCCAACACGTTAGAAAACATCCACAAGCGCATATAGTTGCTGGAGCCTCTGCTCTAAAGCGCGAGGCTACATCCTCGTACTATGCCCTACATTCATACATGTATTTGCAATTAGCACCCAGAGTCAATCAAAGAGAGCAAGATTAGAATTGCACCGTCTTTTGCAAGATCCTCAATGCCTGGAATGTGGCCAACGTGGATGTGGAATGAAATCGTTTCAGGCGTAGATGAGGGGTTGAGGAAGCAGAATTTGTACAAACCCTTTTGATGAGCTTGGAACTCAAACTTCTGCCCTTCGTTGGCAAAGATACTAGTCACCTTCGCACCAGAGGGACTTGTCACCTGCCATCGTCTTTCAAGAATTAGCTGCTGCTTGAGGATGCTCACAGATCGACTGGATCCTGGTTGCAGCAACTTAGGGTTCCGTGAAAGAAAACCTTAGGCTGTAAAATCTCCTAAACGATGCAGCCTAATTGCAGTAGAAAATTATCCCGAAGAACATCGGAGAGGTAAGAATACTAAACAGTGATCTTTCCGGTTGAGGATAGTACTGAAAAGAACAGAGTTGGATTAATAGAACCGATTGTATTGCCTAATCTAACGAAACACATAGAAGAGGAATGGAACGAAGAGACAGTTTGGTAGGTTCCAAGGCAATTATGCGTTTTGAACCTGCTGCTTCTACGAAACCCTAATTGAAATTGTCTCTTCAACACCCAACCCCTCCAAGACGAGAGTTTCTTCTTCAATAAGAAGAAATACAAATCTCCGAAACAATGCATCCTAATTGCAGATTAAATTCGACCGCGACAAGGATGGCTGCAAAGTAGAGGCAAGACTATCAAGCAGAGATCTGTCCGGCAGAGGATACTACTAAAGAGAAAAGAATCGGACCCAATTGAACCAGTTGTATTAACTATTCGACTGCAATACAGACAAGAGGAACGGCACGACATAAGAAGATATAATTCCAAGGCAATCGCGCAAGTTGCTTCCCCCTCTACGAAACCCTAGCCCCTTCAACTTCAAGAAGAGGGTCTATTCTTCAATAAGGACATATAGAAAAGCAATTTCAGAGAAATCAATTCGTCGCATGCGCACTCGGCGGAAAGAGAGAATGTAAAATATTGTCTAGGGCTAGTTGTACGCACCACAAGCTCGACCCCTGGCTCATCGCTCCAAGAAAGCCCGTGATCTATCACCACGAAGCTGCCTGAAACCAAATCGCCGTCATACTCCACCTCCTCGTGGACGCACTCCTTGTGCAGAATCGTCGTCATCAAAGCTCCGGACCGGTCCACACAAAGTCCTAACCCCAGCACCATCAAGAACACGAAACTCCACCGCCCTTGCGCCATGGCCGCTTGCTCTGATGCCGCAATCTGATCGAAGCGCAACAAATTCGATCGCCGCGCACAGAAAAACACGGAATTCGACCTCCCCGGTTGGCGATCAATCAAAAAAACGAGAAAAGAATGATTCGCTCGGTTCTGGCTGGCTCGGGAAGTACTGCCTCACTGTTCCGTCTGCAAAGTCAAAAGTGACTATCATTCTCGGCGCGTGTCATTTTAAGAAGCCTATCAATTAAGAACGGCGCTCTTAAACAAGTAATGCTCTGCTTCCGTAACTGAGGATACTTCAAGAAATCGAAACACATGCTCTTACAAGGGACTCGTCGCTTGCCATCGTCACAGCACGTTTTCTAAAGAATTATTAGCTGCTGCTCGATGATGATCACAGGTGAACCGGATCCAGATTTCAGCAACTCAGGGTTATGTTAAGGAAGTAAAACCTCCGAGACAATTGCAGTTGAAACTTCTTCGCAAGAAGAATCACTACAGATTAGAGGTAAAAATATGAAGTAGTAACCTGTCCCGCTAAAAGATACTACCCAGAGGAACAGCACCACAATAGAACAGCAATGAGTTGGACATTTTCAGAACTTATTGCAGAATCTTTTCCGGGATACGAATATTGTCAGTAACGATGATTTTGCCTTGCAGAACCCGTGCATTATTCGAATTTGAGGTTATTTACTACGGCGTTTCCGTCCGGCACTGAAACATTATGCGAATTCTGGACTTTTCATTAGCAAAAGGATTTTCATTACAAGAGTTATCACAGGTACATAAAAGCCATGCCATGCTCAGAGCGGATGACAAGGAAATATTATTCCCCAGAAAACGGGTGATCAAGCAAATCCTGTTACAAGAAACAGTCTGTTTATTTAAAGACATAATTGATCCTCAGCATTTCCAACTCCGTTGCATCTCGGGCTGCATATGTCCGAATACGCATGCACTGTGTCGTCATGTACATTGCTATCTCGAAGAAATTAAAAATGCCACGAATCTAGTTCCTATTTCACATCACTGATATGATCCATCGGTCGTTCCCGCGGGCACTTGGGGGTCAGACTGCGAGTTGGCAGGATCTTGAGAGTCCACCCCCGCAGGCGCAGGTGAAGCTCCCACTCCAGCTCCAGCTCCAGCTCCAGCAGCGGACTGGTCTTTTGCTGAGTAATTATTGAGATAGCCCTCAGCTTGGTCGATGTATTTCCCGTAAGTACCTTGGTCCAAATTTCCATGAGCAGCCAATCCTCCGAGAATATCCGAGGCAGCTCCTGCTCATGTACCATTCATATTGAATATCAGTTTCATAATGAAAAAATTGTCACCTAAGGTTGACTACAAGCTTCTGGCGTAAATCTGTGCCACTTGTAGTATTTAAAGCTTTGTGCGGTTGAAAACCCAGAAAATTTGGCGCTCTGTCAAACTAAAAATCGAGCCAATTTAAGAAACTCGACGTTACGATCATCGTAAGCACAAAGTTAAAATACCTGCGAGCTGAGTTTGGTCGACTTGCTGTCCTTGGGCCGCATTAAACAGCAACTGTAGGCATCGGAAAAGGGGCACATATCTCAATTAATACCAAAAGAGACGAAGAGTGATTGCAATTGTTAACACCGCAATCAGCAGCCATTCAGTTCCAAAAGGAAATATTCGTGTCCTGCTACTAAATCGGTTACAAATTGAACTCATTTAAACCCCAGTATAAACATTTTTCAATCTTTGAGTGCGTACCGACAGCATAAGAATAGAGTATTGAACACCGGGGTCGAAAAAAGGGCCGTGGGAGGTGATCAAACAAGCTATCGCGGAAAATGTGAGTACGAGAGTATTTCGTTTTCCAGCAACATAAAATATTAAGTCAAATGTGAGGCATGGAATAAATTAGCTTCATACCTGGCCGCTTTTCAACAAATCTTGGTTGGTAGGAGCAGTGCGACCGCCGGGCAGATCCCCCTGAGCAGCAGGTGGTGCTGCACTCCCGTCACCAGCCGGTGCCGCGCCTTGTGAGTCCACCAAATTCGATGCCGTGCTCAAGAAATTCCCGAATGATCCGCCATCGCCGGAAGCGGCTGGCGCAGTCCCGGGCGCCGCATCCGTATTGTCACCGTCGGTGGTATTCGTGTTGGCCGAGGCCGCAAAATCCTGAGCTTGCTTGAAGAAATTCATCTGCCAAACGCAACGAACTTACAGTTTAACTCCACATTCGTCAATCTCAATCTATCCCCTTACCGGACTCAGAAATTCATCAAAACTCCCGACACAACCGAAACTCCATTGTGAATAGTACACCACGTACACCTCAATTACTAAAGGTCCACCTGCACTTGGCCATACGAATGGTGACAGTGAGAGTACAAGGACTGAATAACTTTAGGTACACCATTGGACTAAAATTCACTTTGCTAGCATCACTCCACTCCACAAGAGCAAATGGACCTTCGTTGCATGAAAACAAAAGATTCTCAACATGATTCACATCCGCAAGCTCAACGTACCTCGATTGAAGGAGAAGAAAAGTGTCCAAACTATGATGCAAGGGGGAACAAAACGGGCGGAAAGAGATGCACCAGTAAAGGAAGAAGTGAGTGCGAAGACAGCTGGTGCTCTACCGAAGAGCTAGCGATGAGGTTATATAGGACGCAACCCCAAGGAGGAAGACGAAGAGCCAGGCATGGTGAAGTAGTGGGAAAGGTGCTGCGCGACCAATAGAAAGAAAAGGCGCGGGGGGAAAAGAATCTACCCTCGTGATCCGATCACGGCACAAGATTTTTGCTGGAAAAGTCGACGGTGATCTCCTCCGTCCCTCCCAGCCCGCGAGTGAACCATCTCCTTTCCTCCTCCTCGCTGATGATCATGAGTCCAGCGACGATAGCCACAGTCAACCGTCCAATTATCCTAAAATTAGGTGTGGCACTGTTGAGACAACGTGTGAAAAGCTTCAAAGCCATCGCCTAGAGAATCACAATTGAAGCGCTCCTCCGACATTGCAGCGACTGCAGTAGGACTGTTCAGGTTCCAATGTAACTTTACTATTGATCGATCTAAGCTTGCTTTACTAAACTATTGCAACTATTGCAACTATAGCAATTGCAAAAGCGCTCGCTACTACAGTTTGATCGAAATGGTGAAATTGTACAAAGGACTCGTTACTGTTCAGGTTCCAATGTAACTGTTACTTAAGATCTAAGCTTGCTTTACTAAACCATTAAATTGCAACTGTTGCATGCAATTGCGAAGCGCTTGCTACTAGAGTTTGATCGAAATGGTGAAATTTTAAAGGGATTTTGAGCGTCGGTTCTGTCTCAGCGCCATTGAATTTCTGATCACCGGCATTGTCGTGCAAGAGAATGAGACACCGATGGTGCTGCAATTATTTGAGCGGCATTCATGAGACTTGGATGTCTAGAAATCAATGTGCTTCTGTCGCCGTCGTCTTTTCAGATGTTGCGTAGTACTCTAGGAGAGTTTTTTCAACGAAGTTTGGGTATACACTGAATGCTTTTGGAATAAAGAAAGTTAGTGGCAACCAATTACTCCCTCTGTTTCTCTGAAAAAGACCCGTGTTTCCTTTGTGTTTTAGAGTACAAAGGAAACACGGGTCTTTTTTCAGAAACAAAAGGTAGGATATTGTTCTAAATTCAAACCAAAAAGCAATAGATGAAAGTGGATGAAAAAAAACTCAAATGGGAAATTTAATGGATGAAATTTCTGGTACTGAAATTTGAGATTGGTTCATACTTTGTATTTCTGAAAATAAAGTTTTTCATTCAGTGATTGCAACTCATAAGCATTTTGTAATTGTTGTGTAAAAGGAGAGGCCCAATGTTCAAGGAGATTGAACCACCCGTTACTTCATTGTTAGCCAATGGAATTGGGAAATGAATAGGTTGTAAGCTGAAAACATTGGAAAAAAACCTAGTGAAAAATTTAAAAATTTTCTACTAAGAGTAAAAAATAGAGAGAAAAAATGGACTTGATCTTTTTAAAAATGGTTCAAATACGGGAATTAAAGGAAAGTAGCTAGTAAAACTCAAAAAAATTATGAATGTTAGAGAGGCTAGTTGTATAAACACATGCTATATTGAGAGCTTGAATTAGAATGAAGTTGGTTGCAATTCAACAACAAAAGCAATAGCATTAAAAAGGTTTCATTGTGTCACTTGGTTTAGTTACAAAGATATATGGATATCATCAAAGTGAACTTCTATGATGAGTTGGAATTGGAAATGAATTTTCTATCTTTTTGGAGTTGGAATTGCCTTTGCCAAGATCCATTATGCTTTCACTTTTCTATGAGTAGGATAAACTACATTTTAGGATTCGCTTTGCCTTTCTGTCAAATTATAAGCAACCAAAAAACTCAAGTCTTGTATCTAAAATAGTTTTTTGAAAATCAAAACTTCCCTCCTAAACTTTTCACAAGCTTCCAAAATTTAGCATGCCAACAATTTTAATGCTCCTATTACAACTATTGTACTCTTTCATGTATAGTTATGGAATTTCTTTTTATCTTTTCAGTAAGGTTTGGCTAATTCTCAGTACATGATACAAGGAGCATCTCTGAAAGGGAGAAAATCTTTCATAAATGGTCTTCAAATTTTGAAAGCAATGACCACAATAATTAAAGAGGGATAGAAACAATTTTAGAAGCCCATAATTTCTTGCTTCATATTAGCTATTGGTTGCACAAAAAATATTGTCCAAGTAAAGGCTATGGGGTACATCAAGCAATTCAAGGCCTTTCCTCATATTTTTGCCTCCTTTCCTTCAATCTATTGGGTCTACTATATTTCCATTATTCTCCCCCTTGACCTCACACCTTCTCAATTATGTGCGACAATTTCCCAATTTTTTTTGTTATAATTTCCTGAACTATTCAATTTAATATTTGGTAGGTGCTTACCAAAAAATCACTTAAATTACAACAAAAAATTGCCCAATCTTTTTGCAGATCTAATAAAATGAAGCCAACTCATTTCATCTTTTACATAAAGTAGTTACCACTACTACTTTGGATGTGTTGTGAAAACCTAACACCTTCTCATTTCATGATTGACAGTAATAGGTCACTATGACTCAATTCCCTCATGGCCATTGGCCCATCCTTTTAGAGTTAGAAGATGACAACAACACAAGTGAGAACATGAGAAGCAAGACAAAAATTTGACAAACTATAGGTTGTCATTCTACATTTGGTTGTCCCTTGACAACCACTTTGGGATGGAAGTTATCCTTGATGACAACCCAAAATTAATTTTGGTTTTCATGTTGACAACCCAAAATTATTTTAGACTGTCCTTTGTAACTCAATACCTATATTTATTAGTGGCCTTAGTTGAGTTGGGTACCTAGTAGGCTCAACTATCTTGATGAGGTGGACTAGGCTTCAGTTTTAGCCTTTTAGATATAGTTAGGGGCTTAGGACTTTTGCCATATGTCAACTATCTTGTTGCCTTGCTCCAATTATCGAGTGGCATTCCCTGGGATTGAGTTTGTTGCCTTGCACCACTTGATTGGAGGCATGGTAATCTAACATTGCATTGTAATGGTGTTATAATTCATTGTATTGGGATTGTACATTTTCCATTGCAGTTTGCATTATGGGGCATTATCTTGTGCATGAGATTTTAGAAGCAATGATTTTTTATTTGGGTGCAAGATAATTGCAAGGGTATATATGACTAAGGTCATCAATTCATTGCACACTCAATTCCCATATTTGAAAGCATTCAATGTTGCTAAGTTGTTTTGTTCCATTTGTTTCCATGATGATTCCCAATAGAATTTTACAAAAATACTCAACTTTATGGCTTTAGGCTTTTGACGAAGTTTGTCATATATTATATAGATTGGATATTTTGGATGCCTACGGATTGAACTTGGAGCCTTGAGTATGTAGATACAATCTAAATCTCACATGTCCATTTAAGATTTGACCAAGCTTGTACAATCTAATCTTCAAATGTCAACTATATTGGGCGGTATCTTCACATGACAAAAATGTGGCAAAGTATTCTTCCAATTTCAACTCACTCAACTTCTTGTGAAAGAGACTCTCCAACTCAAAATCATATCAAATTATCATTCCAAAGTAGCTCTAATCTTGAAACTTGAGAGGTCCAAATGAAAATTACTAGGGCAAAATGAAGGGGGGGGGGGGTAGTGAGTGGTTGGAGTAGCAATATACGTGCGAACAAACAATAGGGTATGTTAAAAAAATGGGGCTAAAAATTATAAATGGAAGTAATGTAAGGTATCAAAAATGGCATAAGATGTCTTTAATGTACTATAGGGTATGGAATAATAGGTCCCATTAGAAAATTACATAATGATAGCATGTGAAAAAAAAATTCATACCTCCCTATAAAATATTGGTTGTTCACACCTATATCCTTATTTTCTTAACACATTGACCCCCTTGTAGGCAAAATTTGAAAGAAATGTTGGTGAGGTGTTGTGTTATATATGTGAAGCCAATGCATTGTTTAGGAATGATTTATGTTGATTGATAATTCATTTACTAGCTTCTCATTTATAGAGCAAGAAATTGACATACCTATATATTTAAGTATTTTATTACGGATTAGAGTATTTTACATGAATTTTTCTTTGTAAATGAAAACTTGAAATGAAATTCATTGCTTTGGGAAAAATATGACTACAGTAAGAGGCTCATGAATGGACCATCTAAGGGCTGGTCCGCCTTTTCATGTGGTTTCTTAGACGGGATTATTTTTAGCTCATTTTTCAGATGAAGATAAATAGATTCTGAGTGTAATACAAGTCATTTCATATTTTTTGAAGCATTTTTGAATTACTTATGAATTTTCAAACAAGATGAGTCATAGGTCCCTAGTTATGTCCCTAGGTCTTTCATAAACCGTTCACTTGCAACTTCTAAAGAGAAATGGGGAAAGCCCAAAGAATGATTGGCTCTTGCAATAAATAATATTTTTTTTATCAATCCATTCAATGACTAGTGAAGGTCCATTTAAAGACCATCTCACTTCCATTTCAGGCAAGTCTACATGGGTGGTTCAAAATGCCTGCTCTCTTTTAGAGCTTCCTACCTTGTGACAACCCCAAAGATTTGAAAGTTGACATTGTTGACAACCCAAAATTAGGATAAGTTGTCTTGTTATCAACCCAAAATCAAAGGACATTGTCATGGATAACAATTTGGGATATTTTCAAGTTTCACCAACTATTTTCCTTCTAATTCTCCCATACTTAACTAATTCCTCCACAACCAAGTCCCATTTTTTCCTTCTATTTTTACCTCCAAAATAAAAACTTTATAGATTTTTTTCACCAATTTTTTTTCAATGTTTTCAAATTGCAACCAAATTTCTTTTCCCCAATTCCACATTTTCACCCACTATCAATGCAATATCCAGTGATTTTCTCCAAGCATTGGTCTTCATAGACACCAGTGTGGCCTATGTTGTTGCCACAGTCAGAAGAAAAATAAAAGTAATTTTCTAATTTTTTTGATTCAAAAAAACTTTGAAATTCAATAACTTTCACATCGTAGGTCCAAACGACACAAAACAAAGCTGGTGCACCCCTCCTCGCGAAGGGCTTTCTGATGGTACCAAGCACACAGCCAGGGGACGCACGGTCCGGGAGATCTGAATGTAACAAAACAAAACAAAACAAACAGCCTGTCTTAATGTATGGATTTTGGAGGAATTGGTCAAATTTTTTTTTGAGCCTTAGACGAGATCTAGAAGGCCGGTGGCAAAGTCAGTTCCCTTTACCTTTATTACTGAGAGTGGGACTGAGACTACAATAGGAGGACGGAGGACGGGATTGGAACTTGGACGGAAGGCACTGACTGCAGTAACTTAATATAAGTAAGCTTACAGGCCTTAAAGGCAGGCAGCACTGCAAGTGGCATTCAGTTGGCAACCAAAGTGAGAGTAGGTGCCGATTAAGTTAAGTTACCGAGGTCGGTGACGTCGCCAAACAGACCGGACTGAGACCCCCTCACCCCCGAGAATAGGCGTATAAGTTAGAACCTAATAAGATATGGATATATTTGCAATGAAATTCCTTTTCATTTGTATCAAAAAAAAGAAAAGAAAAGAAAAGAAAAAGATATGGATATAGCCGGCCAGAGTGTCCCCAACAGCAATAGTAGTAATAATAATAATCTTCTCTGGACAGAGCTGGCTACACGACAATTATTTATAGTCAGAGTAATAATAAGACTACAGTAATAGTCATACCAATAATAGTTCCACCGAATCGGAAAAAGGCAGGGGCCCCATGACTGCGTCGGTGATTCCCTGGCTCTATACTGAATAGGGGGGGTATTAAGGGGACCAAAAAATTAAAGGGACTGATTCTAGAAAACTGTAGATGTTTGAAACATGATGTACATCACCCGGACACTCCAATAACTACTGATGTACAATAAAGGTAGATATTTATTTAGTGTAGAATGTCAATTAATTAGTATGGGTCCCCTTAATACCCTATTCAGTGTAGCTATACGATCGGAATATGGGATTAGGTCAGGAACGCAGTGCCGTACGCCCTTGGCGTTGACTGAGGGAGGGAGGGAAGGAGGGATTGCTGCAGCTTTGACCGAAAGGAAGAAGTGCGCGATCGATGAGATGAACGATTCAAAGGACATTTAACCCTTGAAGGACGGACTAGTGACTGTGGAAATCATGGCTTTGGGAACTATGTGACATCATCTCCTTTAAAAAAATCCAAAAATATCCATTGGAGGTCAAACTATTGTAGAAGATCCCCCCTTTCCACCCCTAATTTTGAGGATGAATAGTTGCACTTCTATCCTACACAGGAGAATTCCTTGTCATCCATCGGGCACAAAATATCCGTATTGACGTTTAAGGGTTAACCTTGTCTCAACATTGAGGACTGAAATTGTCCGATGAATGACTTAGGATATCTCTATAAGTAGTAAATAATAGAGAAGTAATTCTTCATCTATTATTTTTATGGTGGGAGGTAGGCACTAGGGTGGGGTTTTTTTTGGCTTTATTGTACTAGATTGCACCAAAAAAATAATTTGGCTAAAAAATGGCTAAAAAACTTCAAATTAAATAAAATCTTGGATGAAATCGCCAAATTGTGGATGAAATATAATTATGGACATATGATATGTGCGAATGTTATATTTTCTATTCAATTTGCGGTTGAATGCTGAAATTAGGAGTACCACTATAACATTTTATATCGCCACTTTGGCACTTCATAAACAATGAAAAGAAAAAACCTAATGGGGGCATGTAGAGTCTTTTGAGGCATGAGCTAGCCCGCATGGAAGGCCTTTCTTTTTTTGAGAAGTATAGAGATTCGATTATAGCAAAAACCAAGAGCACACCCACTTCATTCCAGGGTTAACTTACACATGAGGTAAAGGTCAAGCCGTCACCCATTACCAACCAAGCCCCCATTAGCAATGTAAGATAGAGGTACCTATGATGGATAATTTAAACATTTTGACTTGTAGGACATGGTGGGGAATCATTGAGAAATTGAGCTCAATGTGTGCATGAATAAGGACGAGGAACAATGCTAAAAATAATGAATTTTTTTGAGATAAAAAAAATTATTTCATTCAATATAAATGTGGATTTTTCATTTGGACCTATCCTTGTCTTATAGGTTCACTTAAAATAGCTAGCTTTGGAATGTGTTCCTAATCAAGTGAGAGCAAATCAAATCTTTTTCAATCAACAATGCATCCAATTGTTGTTCATTATAGGACCCTTTCTAATACAATGTTGTATCATTACATGGAGGTTGTCTGTTATAGGTATCTCTACTTTATATGGTATTAGAAATTTCAACAAAGATTGGGATTGATTTCCAACTATTCATTTTTGGTTTACAATTCAAAAGGCCTAGTTGTGGTAGCATTGTGGATATGAAAGTGTCATGATTGACATGTCCTTGGTCTTGAGTGTAAAAGTGAGTAGGAAATAGTCTCCAAAAGAGCAATTATAGAATACTCTAAGACATTTGTTATAGGTTAGAACCAACTTTTGCCCTTCCAAATTCAGAGTAAATTCAATTCTATGAATAAAATTACAAAAAATGAATTTAGTCACAAAGATATCTATCTTCCTAAGCGGGTAAATTCTTCATTGCTTTATATTTCTTCAGATTATAAACAAAATTGCTTAAATGATTGGTTATAGGTGGCTTGACCTTTAATCAACCTATGACAAGTAATAAGCCCAATCCAAATAGAGGGTATGACCCATTAATCCTAGAAAGATGGGCTCATCATTGTAGAAATCATCCTTTCAAGTATTGTGAATCATTAATTTACTCAAAAAATCCAAGAGCATCTATTGGGGGTCAAACTATTGTGCAAGATGTACCCTACTCACACAAAATTTCAAGGATGAACATTTGTACTTCTATGACATATGAAAGGATTCTTTATCATCCGTTAGACACTTAATGTTTGCAACAACGTTATAGGGTTCAAGTCTTGTATCAACCCATGACATATTTTTTCAATAAATGAAATTTAGGCTACATTAAATTGAGTTAGGGGTCACAATTAATTTTTTGGATGGTAGTAATGGAGTGATTAGTGGCTCCTATAGGAACTTCTACCTTTTGAGTGAAAATTTATCATTAGGAGTGATTTTGTAGGCCTTCATATTGTGGTCATGTTCAGAACTATTGTGATTGCTTTAGGTGAGAAAGATGACCATTATGGATAAAAATTTTGTTGGTTTTGGGGTAGTCTAGAGACTACTTTGAGCCAATTAGGCAACATACTTCAAAAATTCATAAAAAATTCATACTTAGTCAAAATAAAAATTCAATTTCTCTCCTATTTCTCACATTTGTCTTTGTGTGGAAAAAAAACTAAAATTTTGAACAATGTCAATAGGCAAACAAGTCATTTTTCATTGTCATAGGTTGGTTTATTTTCCGCACAAGTGCAATAAATCACTTGACCAACAAATGCTTTCACTCTTTTTTATTTACATATTAATCAAGCTACTCTATAGAAGTACTTTAGATTCTATTTTGCCTAGTGGAGTAGAAATCTCCCATGCAATAGAATATTCTTTAAAAAACCCACTTAGCTAGACTCACTAAACTAGTTTTGAATGTCACTTGCCTTTAAAACTCACTTTGAAAATTGTCTCCCTTACATGTAGGCTAAAGTTTTGGCTTGCTATATCAAGCTAAATAATTCTTATCTTGACTAATCCACAAGTAAGAAAATATTGCATCAACCCTCCTCTATTCTTGATGTGAAGTGTGAATCTATTTTACATAGTGAGAAGAATCTTCCCTTCATAAGAAAGATGTGTATGGTACCAATAGTGTTAGAGCATCTCCTACCTTCCGCAATCAAATTGTCCCACAAAGCCACATTTTGAGGGCCTCCCAAGTGAGATGCAAGAAAAACACTAAAAGAACCCCTACAACATCTTGTGACTTCAATAGGTCATCTAAATTCATTTGAAGAAGGTGGAAAGAACTTCTTTGTTCATTATGCCCAAATCTAAATCAATGTGCTAGTTCTTACAAACAAATTGCAAGTTTGTAGTCAACAACCAAATCATTACTAAAGCTCAAAAGTGCAATTTCTTTTAAGTATTGCAAGGCTTGCCTACCTTGCAAAATTGAACTTCAATAACAAGCGAAGCCACTTTCTTTGATGGATTTGCAACTTTGGAGGCTTGAATTGCACTCTATTGGGGTCAAAAATCACCCCCATTTCTCATATTTCTTAGGACTCACCATTCTCATGTTTAAAGATGAATTTCATAGATTCAAGGCATGCAATAAGACTATTTGCATTGACACTCGCCCAATTTGACGTGCTAATAGTTTACATCTATTTTTGAAAACCCCTCAAGCTTCTTAACCT